>JALAZF010000267.1:5535000-6735000 GCA_022829125.1 Lathyrus tuberosus
GAACTACCAGCCTTTTTCAAAAATCCGGAAAATTACCGTGTATTCTCACTTAGTAATCCGGAGAGAAAATTTTCTACAAAATTGTATCTAGTGATAAACCAAAAACGTTTGTAATTGCTAATGAATGTTGTTCGCAAGATAAACAATCTTCTTTTCATAATCTCATTATGCAACTAACCTTCTAAATAAAGCACCAAGTATCATCAAACTTGAGTGAAATAAGTTGGAGCAAAAAATTAAAACATTGCAATTTAATCTCTTTTTGTGATTAAATCACCCATTTGATAGAATACATACTTTACCCACTATTTTTAGAAGCCAAAGGTTTAGACATAGCTGACATCTATCAATCATATGACCAACATTTCTTTATAAAATAATAAGTTGTTCAAGCAAAAAGGTGCAATGTCCTTTTATAAACTTGCGATTTCTAGAGGTCAGTCATGGAGATCAACAGCATTCAGCAGGCACGTGAATGTGGTACTGTCAAACCAATCATGATTAGCCCCTAACTTCAGTTTAACAAGTCAATCTCACATTTACACATACGCTTCTACAAGTAGGTAAATAAGAGTCTGCTATCCTTTAGTTCGTTGCAACATCAAATTGGGGAGGGTCTCACCATCATCCAATTGGTTGACACGAACTGAGTCATTGATTCACAGGCATAATGAATTCATCGAGGCATAGTAAAATCTTGGCTCTTTGAAGATCAAAGGGCCCGAGCAACATTTTTGAATTCATTCAAGCAAGTATGGAGTATCTTCTGACGCTTCACAAGAGACTCGCGTTCATTTTGCAGCACATCTATGGCACCAGGAGCAACAAACATGTCCATGAATTTCTCATCGTTCACAGCAAATAAATCCAACCCAAGAGCCACAACAAGCCGATCTCGGCTGCACAAACAAGCACAACAAGGTGGTATTATAGTGAAAGAATAATGATCATTGCATATACTAATGTGGACCGCATTATACATTCTATGTCATTAATGCATGAGTAGTATCAATGGTCATTAAGAGTGGATATAAATCTGAGAAGGAAAAGAAAAAAATTCAAATGAAGAAACATGAAATACCAGCATATGTAGTTATAGTGGTATTTATTAGAAAAAAGTTACCAACCTTATCTTGGCAAACAAATAACATCAACCATTAAAGAAAAACATATCATATAAAAAATTTGAGGCACTCAGTTAAATTGCAACAGCAAGGTGATGAACATGAAACAGTGACACGGTTAAAAATAAGCGACAAAAGTCATCTTAAATCTGGGCATAGAAAGGTATTGGTTGTATTAGTTCTCAAGCGCGAAGATTCTACACAAAGGGACTTGTTAAGTATTTTATGAAGTGAGAAAATTCCACTTATCACATAACACCTATAAGTTTATAACTTGTTTTACATAAGATACAAAGCTTACCAAGGTGTCAGGAACCCAGAGTTTAATGTCGAGGTAACGCCTCTTTCAACTAGAACTTCACGTATACGTGCAAAATGCTGGGCAGCTGACAAACATATTTCTGAGTATGCTGATCCTGTTCTGTCTCCATTTCCAAATAAAATGGAATCATTTTGCTGTCTAATATAGTCAGAAGTTTTGCTATTTCCTGTCATTCTGGATGCTCTCTTTCTTGGTCCTGTGTCATTGCAAATTCCAAGCTCCTTTCTAGGCCCACCAGGCTGATCAGGAGAAGGGGTCTCAGGGATTGTCATTTGGCTTTCTCGCAGACTTTCGCTAACTTTTGCTGCTTTACCTGGTGTTGTTTCCTCCAGTGCATTCTTTTCTGGAGGTATATTTTCTTGATCCCTCCTTACATCCGAATTTGCATCACTCAATTCAAGAAAAATTGAAGAGGCTGAATTCTTGTGGAATTTGTTGAAACTTGAAGCATTTAAGCCAGCACATGGTTGAAAGTCATTGAAGCAGACCTGTGAGTATGGACTGGTAACTGAATCAAGGTGATGCCTAACAAGCTGCTTGCACTGCTTAGAAAGATCCCTTAAGAACCGAGTGTAAGCACACCTTAAAGCAGCATGAAAACCTACATAGCCATCCATGTTTCCCGTTTTTATCCCATCTTCAAGGAAAAAAGTACCAGTCAGTTTTTTTTTCCAATCAATTGCAAGAAATAAAACAAAATATTGTAGATATAATTTCACATGATCACCATTCAGCTCTATCAGCATCTTACAAGGGACTGTATGCTTTATATCAAACTAGACAAAAAATAGTTAGAATCTAAAGGGTGAATTCCAGAAAAATATGACACAACATGAAAAGAATTGGCAGTACTCCCAAAACACAGAAAGGTTAATCTCTGGAAGGACAATCAAAATATTCTATTAGGTAGACATGAAATAAAATTAGAATTCACACATCACTTTGAAATATCATTAAGCTGAAGAAACCAGACTAAGTATATCTTTCAATTTTCTCTTCTCAGATTTTCCAATTTTCTTCTATTTCTTTCCTTCCCTCTTATCTTTATATCTTTCTCGTTCCTCAATTTCTCGAACCCCGGTTAGGGGGTATGAGGCCATCTTTATCCAAGAAATAACTTGAAGAAAAATAAATTTAACATTCTAGTAGTGAAGACAAAAGAATATAAATAAGACAGACGGGTAGGCCAACAAGGAGGAAGCTTCACTTACATGCTGAATCATGCTTACGGTTTCTCTCTAGAGCCAAATCAAATAAGTTTCCTAATACAAAAGCAAGGCGGTCACATGCAGTATCAAGAAGAGGAGCAAGCCACGATCTAGCAGCAGCACGTGCAATCTCTGCAGCAGCCTCTGTTAACCCTCTACCCCCGCCTCGGCCAGCATGGGCAAGTAATATATTCGCAACCTATTTAAAGTGATGATAGATACCAATGAATTTCAATTTGAAATGAAAATAAAGAAAGAAGATAAAACATTACTCACATCATGTGAGTTTATGAAAAGTATATAAATATATATATATATCACCTTTTCCCTTGACACTGGGGGGCATTCAATGGAATATGCAGTACAGCGAAATTCATGCATCACCCTCTCAAACGCAGCCCCTCCATAAAGACGAAGACTGGCATTAGGGGGATTCACATCGGTGCCGACACCAGGCCAAAACCCAATACCACTTTGAGACCGCTCTTCCGCCGTTGTTTTCCCCCACTGCTCAGGGGAAGGATCCGATGCACCATCAATCAAGGCACCCTGTTGGAACATTATTTCCAAAGTAGAATAGTTAGTTATTTGCATGTACATAATAATCTTCACTTCATGACCAAGTTCGAAATGCATTTTTGTTTTGTCAAAATAATAACTATGATTACCCACCACATGGTTGCTGATAGAAGCTGCAGACAGCATTGCGAATTTCCTCAGATGAGAAATATCTGAAGTGGCCTCAATTTTGGAATCCAATCCAGCGAGCTCACAAGTTACCTCAGTACACCTTTGCTCAAGAAGTGCAAGAGTTGATGGAGCAGCTTCTTTGTATTTCTTCTGAAGCTCCGACTCCAAATAATCCCTCAGACGGCCAAAACCAATAAACGACTTGAACTTTTCTTCATCAAAACCTCCCTTAACCCCGTCACGGAGATGATGCATAACCTCTAAGTCCACAGTAGAGATCTGCCTGCGGAACTCTTCATTTGAAATGTTACCCCTATCCTTAGGCAGGGCCACAAAAAAAGGGTGAGTGTGGTCTCCAAGGTAACCACTTGCACTCAAATAGCGATCCACTTCCCACCTGTCACTAAATTCCTGCATGTATCACATAATTAACCGAAAACCATTACTAACCCCCAAAAAACAATAGTATGTGTCATTTTATATACAAGGTTTGAAATCACAGTTGCAATAACAGTCGTGACCACATTTCAATCTTTGATAATATAGAGATTCACAGTCAATGCGATCACAGTTGCAATAACAGTCGTGGCCACATTCCAATCTTTGATATTATATAGATTCACAATCAATGTGGTCACAATTGCAATAACAGTCATGGCCACAATTATAGTTGAATTGTGGTCACACATACGTCAAAAACCTTGACGACGCAACCTAGACCGCAGTTGTATTGTAAAATTTTGAAACTATAACTGTGAGCAAATGTGGCTAATGCGACCATAGTTGTTGTCGCATTGTGAGGTGATCACACAATCATCAAAAATCTTGATTTCACATTCCTTCATTTAAAACACTGATTAGTACCTTGAGACGATTATCAAATTTGGAAACAACAATGATTGTACGTCTAAAGGAGGGATCAATTTCACGAATTTTGTCCAACCACAAAGAGGAACACCACTCGACGCTACTTTGCTGAAGAAACAAGAGTATACGGTGGGGTGGAGTAGCCAATGTCTTCACCATGGAAATAATCTCCTCAGGCGTGTTCTCCGGTTCACCCTTCTTGGCCTGCCATACAACCAATCAGGTCACACACAAATTACCAATTAAACAAACCATGACTTAAATCACTTATCACTCAAACATAACAACAAATACCTTGAGAACAAAACCCGGGGTGTCGATAATGGTAAGGTTAGGACAGTGTGCGTATTCAGCTTGGAGTACAATTGGCTTAGGAGAAACTGCCGTTTTGGTTTTCTTCAAAAGTTCCTCGGTCCGAGACTTTATAATGTCGGCAATTGTAGTTGCTGAAAGCACCGGACTTCCATACTCTTCTGAATCTTCCTCCTGTGTTTATTTGTTTCCGACACTCAAATCAATCTTAAGAAATTCATGGTATTAACTATTAACACACACAAAATGAGACCGAACTGTTTCTGAAGCCGCTAATTAAATTAACAATAATAATAATAACAAAACACGAATTGAACTAGTTGAAGAAACGAATTGAATGAGAAAATGAATGAGTTTACCTGGAAGCGGCAGCGAGGTTCAAGAGCGGAGGGATCGTGAAGCATTTGAAGGATGAGAGGGCGACGAGTGCCCATCTCGACCTCACGGATATTGAAGCGAAAGCCGAGGAGGGCTTCGAGGAGGGAGCTTTTTCCATCGGACTGGCCACCAACGGCAACGATTTCAGGGATTGGGAGAGTCTCGCCGAAAGCAACGGCAGCAGCTTGGAGGCGATTGTAGGCCTCGAAGCGAGATTTGGAATCGGAATGCCTCCTTGACCTGGTGGATGTGGATGGGGTTTTGGTGGGAGTGGTGGTGGAAGACATGGTGGTGCTGATACGGATGGGAGAGAGAAGGAAGGGGGAAAAGAGGGAAGCGATACAGATGTAGTTTGAATTTGAATTTGAATTTGAATTTTGGACTAACGGCCATGCTTGTTCTGTAAAATAGCTTTTCTTTCGAAGCCGTACGCTTGTGTTTAATTCATTATTTAATAATAATAATAATAAATCATTATTTAATAATAATAATAATAATAATAATAATAATAATAATAATAATAATAATAATAGATTAATTACTATGCATTATGCACCGGAGAAAAGGATGGTGCACTAACTGTGTAAATTATTTTTACACTGTCAATCAATGACAACAATGTATCTCGCCAAGTTATCCTGTAAATTTTAAATTACTTATATGATTTGGCACTTTAAAATATTTTAATTGGATATATGTAATACTTTTTTATACTGACAGTACACTACCATTAAACTCTTATGCATCGACAGGCTAAAAAGTTTTACACGATCAATTCATCACCATCATATGTTTGCATTACTTTATAAATTATTAAAATAAAAATCAAATTTCTTTTTACATTCAACGTCTATAATTAACCGACGGTGTAAAATCATTTTACACAGTTAATTTATTTTAATTAAATAATAATAATAATAATAATAATAATAATAATAATAATAATTAATAATAATTAATAATAATAATAATAATAATAATAATAATAATAATAATAATAGAGAAAAAATATGTATATTTACACGACCAAATAAAGTTATAATTCTATCCCGTCAAACCATATTTTTAATTTCAAAGTACTTTTAATTTTAAAGTCTATTCTATCAAACTATACTTTTAATTTTAAATATTTATCTGACATGGTTGAATTTTATAATTTTATTGAATAATTGTGTAAAATTAGATTTTATCTTTAATTTATTAATAATAATACTAATAATAATAATAATAATAATGATAATAATAATAATAGAGTTTAATCGTTATATACTGAGAATATAAAAATGTTTTACACCGTAATTCAATAGAAATATATCATTTTATCGTGTCATATAATTAACTTAAAATTTTTAATATAATTTGCCAGAATTCACGATCGTTAGTAAATCACATTTTTTTCCATAATAATAATAATAATAATAATAATAATAATAATAGAGTTTAATCGTTATACACTGAGAATATAAAAATATTTTACGCCGTAATTCAATAAAAATATATCATTTTATCGTATCATATAATTAATTTAAAATTTTTAATATAATTTGGCAGAATGCACGATCGTTAGTATATCACATTTTTTTTTCATAATAATAATAATATTAAATTTTATCTAAAAATTAAAGTCAAAACAATTTAAAAGACAAATTCAATTAAACTCATTAAATCAAGATTTTTCACAGAATCTTAACATTAAAACTCAAGTCACGTCTTTTCCAATTTCACAAATCGTACAAGACAGCTTCCATATTCACTATTTCTTCCAATTTCGCCATTAAAATATCATCTAACTCATAGATATCTTCTACACTTTATTACAATGCTCTATACAAAATCTTGTTTTCGTCAATTAACGGTGTTGTCTTTAATATATATTGTCTCTTTTTCTTTTTCTTTTTGCCAATAGGGTTTCATATTGTGTTGATTTTTTTTTATCACAACCTAACCAATCAGCTATACAACTCCAAACCTTGCCAGCAAAAGGGCACGAGAAGAGAAGATGAGCAATCGTTTCTGATTCCGAAATACAAAAACAGCAAAGCGAAACCATAAACGATAAACCACGCTTAAGCAAATTATCCTTGGATGGAAGTCTGTTCCACATAAGTCGCCATCCAAAAGTCTTAAATTTAGGAGGAATGTTGAGCTTCCAAACTTGCGTGAATTGGTTACTCAGGACCGGTCTAGAATCCAACAAACTATCACTAGATTTAATAGCTTTATAAACCTCTCTGACTGTGAACTCTTTTGAATTTTCCAGCAACCAATCAACACCATCAGGTATCCCTTCACAAGGGCACTGCATAGAAAGATCCAGCTTCAACTTCTCCAGCATAATAGTCTCTTCTTGCGTTAAGGGAGGTTTGATGCCTAAATTGTTCCATCTCCATCTTCCGTTGTCGAAATCGCCCATTAAGGAGACCGAAGCATCTTTTTCTTTACTTCTATTGAACAGAATTTCATACTTCTTGGCCAAGATGCCTATGCCGTTCCAATTCGCCCACCAAAACGGGATACGGTTTCCCTCCCCTAACGAGAACTTGACCGAACCTGCAAAAGAGAAATCATGGTTAGTTGATGCAGCTCCTGATTTGAGAATGTCCTTCCACCAAAATGAAGGTGAACTCTTTGGTTTTGTATTGTATTCCACCAACAGCTTGCCTTCTACAAAACCATATCTACTTCTCAAAACCTCCTTCCACAGATCCTGACTATTATCCAAGAGTTTCCAATTCCATTTCAACAGCAACGCAGAATTAAAGGCCTCTAAATCAATAATCCCCAACCCTCCGTTATCCTTCGAACTGCAAACTTTATCCCAAGAGATCCAGTGGATTTTAGCCTTGGAATCCAAGCCCCCCCCCAAAGAAAATTCCTCCTCAAAACATCTATTTTCTTCAATACCTGCTTTTGTAGTTTGTAAAATGAGAGCCAAAAAATAGGGAGACTAGTCAGAGTAGAGTTTAACAATGTTATCCTACCAGCCATCGAGAGGACTCTGCCTTTCCATGCACCAAGTTTGTTTTTAAACAAATCTACAAGGAAATTCCACGTAGAGACTCTTCTGGGATTGATTCCAAGAGGTATGCCCAGAAAGCGGAAGGGCGACGTACCAACCTTGCAAGCGAGAAAGTGTGAGGCTGCTTCAAGAAAGTGATTACTGACATTTATACCCATAATACTACTTTTATTGAAATTAATCTTCAGGCCTGATACAAGCTCAAAGCTACGCAGAACCGTTTTCATACTCCAAAGGTTAAGCCAACTACCTTCACCGAAAATCAACGTATCATCAGCGAACTGAATGATATCCAATCTAAGATTTGCTCCTACCTCAAAACCCTTGAATGAGCCACTAGCAGAAGCACGACTCAAGAGTTTGGTTAACCCTTCAGAGGCGAGAACACAAATGAAAGGGGATAAAGGGTCTCCTTGCCGCAGGCCCCTTTCCACTTTGAAATCTCTCGTTGGGCTGCCATTCACCAGAACCGAGAGATGACAGTTAAATAAACAAGCTTCCATCCAACGTCTCCACAACCTACCAAAACCCATAACTCTGAAAATATGTCTCAAGTAGTTCCAATTCACACAATCGTAGGCCTTCTCGAAATCTACCTTAAAGAGTAAGCAATCCTTATTGTCTTTGATTGCCATATCCATTACCTCATTAGCAATCACCACTCCTTCCAACATCTGCCTACCTGGCACAAAAGCAGATTGCCTTTTGTCCACCAATCTACCTATAACTTTTTTCAGCCTATTTGCCAATACTTTCGCCAGGATCTTGTACAGGCCACTCACCAAACAAATGGGTCTGTATTCGTTCAAGCTTAAAGGAATATCCACCTTAGGGATCAACGTAATGAAAGCTGAAGAAATAGCTTTAGGCAAATAAGCTCTTTTGTGAAAATCGTTAAAGAACTGGATTATATCCTTCTTAAGAAAAATCCAACATTTTTTAAAAAAGAAGAAGTTGAAACCGTCCAGACCCGGGCTTTTAGAACTATCACAGCTCCACACCGCTTCCCGAATTTCCAATTCTTCGAAAGGAACTTCCAACGAAGAGGCTTCCTCCTCTGTCAAGCTCCTAAAGTAATCTGCTGGAAGAGTAGGGCGAGACTGAACAGACTCAGAGAACTTAGACTTGAAAAACCTCCACACTGCCTCTTTCACTTCTTTAACTGAATCCACTCTACCCTCTTCAGTCTCCACCATACCAATAAATTTCCTTTTCAGCCTACCTTTAATTAGATTATGAAAGTACCTGGTATTTCCGTCTCCTTCCCTAAGCCAATTATTTCTGGCTTTTTGAGAGAGAATGTTGTCTTTGATGTGCAGGTGCTTCCACATGAAATTTTGAGTTTCAGCTCTCTGAGCAACCAGTTCACTAACCTCTATAGCTTCGCATCTAGAGAGCGCTTCATCCAACATGTTCAATTCTTTGATTCTTTCCTCAGCCATTAAGTCGTGCCAGCCAAACACTTTGGTACTCCAATCTCGTATCCTGACTTTGAGAAGTTTAAATTTTTCCTTTAAGATATAGTCGCTTCTACCTTTAACTTTGATATTCTCCCATTCCTTTTTCACGAATTCAAAAAACTCTGGATGATCGAACCAGCAATCAAAAGATTTGAAAGGTTTTGCCCCCCAATTAACCAATTTGATGATAACATTTTTTTTCTAGAGAGTGAATCCATACAAATTTCATTGGGTCTATTTTTGAAATCAAATTCATTGGGTCTTTAAAAAAAAATTACACAGTAGACCCAAGAAAAAATGAATCAAATTCAATTCATATCTTTATGCATTTCTATTCATATTTTCTTGTGAAATCAAATTCATATCGTTGAAATCAATTTTTTTTAAGATATTTAGTTTTGTAAATAAATTCAATTCATTAATGAATGTTCTGGATTAAGACAATATTCTTTTAACTTTTTATTATCTAATGAACTTATTTTTTCAATGCTAAAAAAATCCAAAAATATCATTAAACAATTTAAATTTCTCAAGCCTATTTCAAAATGAAGTAATTTTTTTATCTACCATGTATAAAAAATAATCAGTTTTAAATACTTTCTTATGAGATTTAACAATTTCATTGTCGATATTCTCATCAAATTGTTTCTTTCTACAAATAGTTTGTTTTTCATGAAATTTGGATTCTATATTCATTTCAAACGAAGTTTCCTTAGTAGAAATGAGAGCAGTTTCAAAATTATGTTCTCTATATTTTTCAAAAAAATACAACTATATCTTTCAAATGTTCTATAGCAACATCAATACGCATATCCTTAGATTGAAATTTTTAACTAATTGAATTTACTGCAAAAAAAAAAAAATCATACTAAATAGTCATGCCTGATAAAAACTCAAAATTTTCAAGCTCATAAGTTGCTAGAC
Organism: Lathyrus tuberosus; assembly: GCA_022829125.1. NCBI lineage: Eukaryota > Viridiplantae > Streptophyta > Magnoliopsida > Fabales > Fabaceae > Lathyrus > Lathyrus tuberosus. The sequence continues at coordinate 5,545,305 of JALAZF010000267.1, forward strand.
ATTCAACTTCGATCTTTGTTTTAGGTTCGTCGTTAACTTCACATAACTTCAATAAAACATCTCTTATTTGTGAAGTTTAAAATCTCAAAAATTTTACACTTTCAATACAACCTTCCCAACACGTTTGTGACATGGATTTAAGAGTTAAGCTAGGGACATGATTCTGTAGAATTTTCTATCTTTTAAGAGAAAAAGAAAATAATTTATGACAACCACATGGAGTATAAAATGATCTAGGATTAATGTCTAGAAATATTTTTTACACACTATGATATTAGTTTTAAAAAAATTAAAAATTTGAGGCCTAAAGCAAGGGTTTTATTGGCCTAAGGGTTGAGACGGCCCTGTATCACAATACCTTAAACGATGACAAATTGAATCTAGTTTTTGTTTATGTTATGGTTTTGTTGGTTGCAAAGCTTTTCACTTTAGCAAGGAGATGAGAGAGGGTGTGAGTTAAGGATATAAATTGAATTTTTAAAAATGAATTTCAATATGTTTAATTTTAATTTTTCTAGAGTTTTTATGGGATTTTGATGTAGTTTAATGAAGATAATGATGAAGAAATGGGAAGAAGATAAAGATATGTAAAAAGTATTAAGTGTTGATGATGTATCATTATAACTAATAAACCTTCAAGATCAAATTATTAAAACTTTTTAAAATAAAAAGTATGTAGTTGACACTTAACAATATTGTGTCACCTAAGACATTTAAAGTTAAAAGTTAACATAATGGACTAAGTTGGCTAATAGAATAATTTTCAGGGACTAAAAAGTAATGTTTATCAGATATGGGACCAAAGTGAAACCTTAAATTAATTTGGGATCAAAAGATGCATTAAGTCTAATTTATAACAATATTAGCATGTCTTGTAAGTATGTGTGTTTTCTTATATTATTAATATATACTATCATACAGGTCTTGTGTTTGGGGTCGTGAACTGTCACAAATATTCTACATAGTAGCAAAGACTTATTCTCTTTCATTTATGACTATGTGGGATATACAGAGAGACATTGAACACAAGTTAGGCAGATGGGAAACCTCACCACGTCTTAAGATATTTTCAAAGATGAGTCGTCCACCACGCTTCCTAATGAAGCAAGGTCACGCGAGTCAAGGTCAAGAAAGTAACCTCAATACTTTGTGTGTTCCTCTAGGTTACAAGGGTTTGTGGGTGCACTATCCTCTTAAAGGTTTTGAATGATGTCAAAACTAGGTATTTAGTATTTGTACATTGAAACTTATCTTTCTATTTCTAGGTTGCATCTTCATCTTAGGACACTTATAGAACATGTCAAAACCATTTGGACAAGTCAAAAATATGAATTTTTATGAAAAATTATGTTAGGTGTCAACACATCCAAGATAGGAGTCAACTCCCTATGAAGGAGAATGAAACAAAAAGTTTTTGTTGCAAAGGAGTCAACACATAGGCCCTTGGAGTCGACACAAAACGTGAATGGGTTTACTCCCCCGAGCTGTGGGTTGACTCCCTCTGTATGCTCAATTATTCAAAAAGCTCTCTGCCTTCTAGGAGTCGACTCCCAGGTGGCATGGGTTGACTCCCAGCTCCTATGGGTTGACTCCCTCTACAAATGGGTTGACGCCCTCCTTCTAAAATTGTCAAATTTTATTATTTTTCAAGTCTAACTTTTATGTTTTCTGTTTTACACACACACACACACACACACACACACACACACCCCTATATATAGTCATTCATGCATCATTTCACATGCTTAAAACCTGAAAAATACAAAGAATTTTCATCATCTTCATCTACTCACATTACATTCATACAACAACTACACATAATAATTTGTGTTGTGCTATTAATCTTTCAAGCGAGTTGAAAGATCATTAAAGCAAGTGTGCGAAATAATGTTGAACAAGATTAAATTTGCTAAAAAATAAAAAATCTAATGCATCAAATTGAAATTGCAAAGCATTAACAAGAACAAGCTAGCATGCATTACTAAGCATAATCATGTTAACCCATAAGCAAAAATGTGCAAAAATGTGCTTCAAACATGAGATTAAATTACAAAATAATCAAAGAAAATCATGCAATTAATCAAGAAAGATTCATTACAAGTAGGTACTGACCTAAAATAGTGGCATTGGCATGAATGCAAGTAAGCATGGGAAAGCACAGAAGAGAACAATGCAAAACAGCCCCAAACAGCAAGATTTTTGCAAGAGTTGTCAAGTGTAATCGATTAACATCCTGTTGTTAATCGATTACACAGTGCCAAAATTATGTTATGAGGTGCAGGCAAGGGTGTAATAGATTGACCTACTGGTGTTAATCGATTACCACTGTTAAAACAGCAGAAACAAAATTTTGAAAAGTGCTTTTCAGAATCACTTATCGCATGCAAACGCAGTGGATCATAGCATAGAAGTAGATGCAAATTTCATGTTAATTTATATCAATTGAAAGCCAATAGAATCAAACATGCAAGGCAAATATTTAAGTAGCAATGCATCAATTAAGAACTACATTACGAAAACGCAGAATCGATCGAAAACGATAAATTAAGAAAGATTCACCAACCTACATGGATGAGATTTGCCTTGGTAATTGTTTTAATCAAAATATGATGAAGAAAAGCTTAGAAAACCAGAAAATACAGAGATCTCTAGCAATCCATAGCGAGAAAGCCGAAGATAATGCGATAATTGCTTCGGATCCGAATTTGCACCAAAACTCCTTAAATGATCAACTTCCAAAGCTTGAATTGAAGTAAATGATGATGTTTCTACAGAATTCAGAATTGAAATGAAGAGGAATAGAGGTCTAGCTCAAATAATAGCAAGCTTCAATGCAAAGCTTGCTAAGCTTTAATGGTGGAATGAGCTCTAGTGAGGTTTAGGGAAGAAGATGATGATTAAGAGAGAGACTGTGCAGAAAATTCAGAGAATGAGAGTAAAATTTCAGAGCAAAAATGAGATAATGATCAAGGATCCTTTGCATTAAGGTGAGGGTTTGCTTATATAGAGCATAGGCTTGCAGTGAGTCGAGGTTTGATGTTTGGTATGGAGTTAGTTAAATGTGGTTTGGGATTTAGTTTAGAGTGAGATAGATCCAACTCACTGAGTTGTGGTCTAACTCAGTTAGTTATTGGTTAACTCAGTGGGAGAATCCCAATGCAACTCAATGATCAAGTGGTTCAAATAATTGGAAATAAGGGTGTATGGTAAGCATTAATGATAGTGAGGTAGTGTAGCAAATGTAGTTGATATTTTCTGGTGTAATCACATGTCTAGAATCTTCCACAAGATACTAAAATGATGTAGACCAAAGGAATAGAGTGGTAGAAGTTACAATGCTGTGAAACTGCTGAAAATCAGCAAACAAAGCAGGTGTAATCGATTAACAGTATTATGTAAATCGATTAACACAAGTAAAGTTTGACTTTTTGGCCTGAAATGAAGTGTCTTGGTCGTGGTTCTGTGCTTCGACCCCTTGCTTTGATAGATAGGCATAGAAATCCTTCTGTTTAGCCTGTATTGACACTGTGATGACTCTGTGGGGGATATGATCATAGCCACAAGATTCTGTAGGAATTTGAATATATACCTGTAATGAATCCATAGATAAAAAATGTTGATGCGTATGTGTTGCGGTAAAAATCGGATATCAAGCTATTAATTAACTTGAATCACAAAACTTTGAAATTCACCACCGAGCTTTGATTTATCCAAAGGAAAGGGTAAAGATCGAAAGAAAACCCTAGTGCGCTACGTAATGACGAAGCTAAGAGATCGGGGGTTGGTTATACTAAGGGAAGGTATTAGCACCCTAAGTATCTGTAGTACTCTACAGGAACCTCTTGTTTTGTATTTGTGTTACGTTATGTTGGCTTGCTAAGGGAACTGTGCCAAGGCTAAGATAAAGACCTATGGTAAAGACCAAGGTGCTAAAGGTAAAAACCTAAGGGTATAACACTAAGTATGCTCGCCAAGACGTTGCATCTCGTGCCTATGTATCCTTACAAGGATGGAATCAGAGCATTTGTAGTTTACCTAACTAAGGCTTGAGGAACCATTGACTATGGTCAAAGTTCCAAGGGGAATGAGCATGATACTCATAAAGAGTTAAACAACTCTCTAAATCTAAGTTGTAAGGGTAAGTGAATACTCACGATGATGAGAATCACATAGAGTTTAAGAACTCTAACCTAGTTCTAAGTTATAAAGTAAGATGGCTCTCATAAGGCCAAGGGGAAAGGAACATCATGATGATGACGTTCACATAGAGTTGAAGAACTCTAGGGGATCCTAAGTTGTAAAACAAATGGCTCTAATGAGGCCAAGGGTTGATCCTAATGAGGATAAGGGATGGCTCTAAAGATGCCAAGAGGGTAATGAGCTATCTATGACTATGAAGTCAAATAGAAAGACTTTCCTTTGGAATAAGGGACAAAAGGCAACCATGGATGAGAGCTAATAAGCGTCATCACTTGGGGAAAACTTGACAAAAGTTACAAGATAACAAGATGGAAACATAAACATGGTAACAACCAAAGCAAAGGAGAATGAATGTAACAACATTCAAGGTAAAGATAAAGTCAAAGGGGGATTAAGGTAACAACCAAAATCTTCACATGGGAATACACACATTGTGGTGACAACCAAAGAATATATAAAACAGAAGATGTTACAACACCTAAGCCAAACATGAATTAAGTTCTCATGGTATGAAATCAATCATGGAGAAGTCAACAAGAAGGAGGTAACAACCGACATGCTTATAAAGACATACATGTGTGGCAACAATCATGTAGGCAAAAGGTAAACACATTAAAGATATCATGTGAACAAGTTTGAATATGTTGACAAGTAGGTAACAACCATACAAGGATGCAAAATTGAACATGTTAAACAAGTAGGTAAAAACCACACAAGAGCATTATTAAACATGTTAAGCAAGTAGGTAACAACCATACAAGAGCATTATTAAACATGTTAAGCAAGTAGGTAACAACCATACAAGAGCATTACAAGATTTTCTTAAAAGACATTTACATGTAAACAACATATTTAAACATCATGGTATCAAGGTGAATCACTGACATACAATGTTACAACATCACATGAGATTCAAACAGCATGTATTGGGATTCAATCAATCAAAACAAACCAAGAAATCATGGTGAAAGATCAAGGGAATCAAGGTACTTCACAAAAAAACCCTAAAAAATGCAACCAACTTTGAATGCACACAAAGGAAATGAAAAATAATCCTTTTGGATTTTTTTTCTTCATAGATGAAAAATAGAGTTTTTCATGAGTGCAATGCAAAAAGAATGGATAAAAAATGATAAAAATTGAAAAAGTTATAAACAAAACAAATAGAGGTACAAACCATAAAAATAAATAAACAAGGTAATAAAAAAATAAAGGGAATGTCTCCCCTTGGGTTTGAACCCACGCCCTAGGGTTGCCTGACTAAAACCCTTGCCATCTGAGCCAATGGCGCTCTTTGAAATCATAGTGCCATCATATAATAAAATAATAAGATACGTTTCAGGTTTGGAAAAAATAAAAAGGAACCCAAAAAGGTCTGGGGAGGGGATCGAACCCCAGACCTCTCGCTCAACATAACACACAAACAACCTCCATTGACCAGCGGTGCTACGCCCTCATCCAATTAATATATACTTTCATTTGTTTTTATTTTAAGAACCAACCAGAATGGCCACCTCAGTGCCACGTTGGGCTGACTGGGTGCCATCTCAACATCATATTCTCCATCATTCTCTCCCTCGCTCGTGCCCTAATTCATCATTCAAGCCCAAAATTTCTACACAACACAACTCACTCATTTCCCAACCGTTTCTCATGAAATAAAAATCAAAGTTGGAGAATTTTCAGAGAGGAACACGAATATGACATTAGTTTCAACTAACAACAACTATATGATTCATAAGTCATCACACAACGACATGGTACCAAAAACAAAACAACATGTTACAACATGTATCACTCTCAATAAAACAAATAAACTATCATGTAATTGCAACCATAAACATGCCTACTACATCTTCATCATTTAAAAAGCAAGATCAAAATGTATGAACATGTGAGTGCAAGGTCAGAATCTTGCCTCTTGGAGCTAGTTCCAATGACTCTTTCAAAAGCTAATGCTGATGGCAAACACACACCTCTGGGACCTTGTTGAGCTTTGGAGAGGAGATGCAGAGGGTTGAAAGTTTTGGAAATGGCTTCTAGATAGCAATATGACCCTTCTTGCAATTTGGAGTGTAAAAATGGTGGATGGGGTTTGAGGAGTTACAGAACTTTTCCAGGTGTTGGAATGAGTCCTATAGGGTGTATGGAGATGGTTTGTGAAGTTGGTTTATGAAACGCACAAGCAGAAACTCTTGGTGCAGAGGTTTTGTAACTTTGCAAAAGTGAGTGAGTGAGAGAATGCAGAGAGTAATCAGCCTGATCTTAGGGTGATTCTGGTGTATTTTCCTTTGAAGATTGATGTCCTATTTATAGGAGAAGTTGAGGAGTGAAGGCATGGTCAGATTTCACAACTTGCCAAGATTTCCCTTTTCCAACTTTTCCTTCGTGCAAGTGAACATGCTGAGCCAAGAGCCTTTAAGTACTCTAGCCATTGATCAGAATAGGATTTGTTTTGCTTTTGTGTGTTGATGGGATTGGGGCAGACGTCTAAGTTGCAAAAAAATAGGAGTGACCATGCTCTTTGTGAAAAGTTTCTCTTTCCTACATCAACTTGCATCCACTTGCATAAAAACTAATATTCTAATGTTGCAACTTGATCTAGCTCGTGGCAGAGGTTCAACATACACTAATCTTGCTTATAATCTTCAGAAATGTGAGAAATTAGGTGATTAAGAGAGGTTATGTATCATAATACACATGCTGAAAAACTTGTGTTGCAAGAAATGACTTCAAACTTCTCCTCTTCGAATCTCCCAACTCCCTCCATGGATTTGTGAGTTCTAGTACTTTTTGGAAAGCCCCAAATACTCTGTACAACTTTCATGTTTTATGGAGTTTCAAATTCTAAAAGGATCTTGGTGAAAAGTAGACTTGAAGTGAACTGGTCACAAGGCAAACAAGTTGTCCTAAAAATAATTTCTAAGTGTCCAAAAATTCTTTCAAAATGTGAAGCTCCATAACTCAAATTCTAGGCACTTTTTGGGAATTTCCTTAGAGAGACAAAGTTGTAGAACTTTGTGAGATCTTAAAATTGATAATTGGAACTCAGAAAATGGCGATATGGTTAGGAAGTTACAACCTCTCAAAGTTGGCCTCTCAATTATGTTTTCTTTCAACACTTAGAAAATTTTCCATTTTTCTAAGTTTACCCCTTTTGCAAGAAACCTCCAAATTCTTGATTTTTCATGATCAAACTCCACAATTAGGTATGTCTTGATGGAAAACAACTTGAATGCTTCAATTTGGATCAAAATATCAAAAGTCAAAGGTTTGACTTTTCAGTCAAAACCCTAATATCTTCAGGAATCTCACTGGATGATCTTTGATGCTCTTGCATTCTTAATCTCTTCCAATACCAATGGATGGTCTCTAGGGATGTTTATGAACATATGGAATCATGTCCCAAGGCTTGGGATCATGCCTAGATCAAAATCAAAGGCAATAGTTGACTTTCCTGACAAAAACCCTAATCTGGGCCAGATGAAACTTAAGGCTCATTGCATTTGTGATGGGAACCAAACACACTTGATTTCTTGATGAATAAGGTCTCTTGAGTGTATGTAAGCTCAATTGGTTGATGAACCAATCAAGGTATTGACTGATCACACCAAGATTCCTTTGTGATTCTTTAGGTAAAAACCTTAATTCCACAACTCTTTATCTGATGGTCTCCTTTTGATTTCTCTTGATCCTATCACATGAGGTCATGGAATAGAACCTCATGATTAATCTCCAAGACCAAATGGTTGAACTTTGGAGCCTCAGTTGGCTTTCTTGAATAGATGACTTCGAATATCAATCTCAATCACCTAGTGAACACTTGGGGTGATTGTATGGAGCCAAGGAGTATATTAGGAGACTTTGAAACATGTGAGAGCTTGGCTTGTTGATCTTGTCCTCTTCCTTAGGCAAACCCTAGCTTTCACACAAAAGAAACAAACTAGAAAAATATGGTGGTTAGTTAACAATGCATAGATGATTGAACCCTAATGCAAGTGCAAGATGTTATGACATCTAAGGGGTAAAATTTGGGGTATAACAGTTGCCCCTATTTAAATAGCTTTACCGGATGGCACGAGTGATGATAATCCTCGTGAAATCAAGGTGAAAGGCATTTAAATATTGCAAACCGAAATTTTTTCCCTTAGATGGAATGCATATGCTAAGGACAGGCAACAGACGTGCAAATGCTGACATGCCATAAACTCCTAATATGATGATATGATGTCATGACGGTGCAAAAATGCAGACAAAATAAGACACCCAAAGGCAAAGACCCGAACAACCACAGGTAAGCCTCACTGGGAAAAAGACAAAGGTCTGGTATCCACAAGCAAGACTCACTGGGGATGCAGGTTAACAGCCAACAAAAGAGATTTACTGAGGAGTGTCTAACAAAACACTAGGGATAAGAAAAGAACATAAAATGCGGGGAAACCAACAAATTTCCACTAGAGATGGAAGTCAGGGAGATGTTTTCCACTGGGGAAAGATCCAGGGAGATGGACGACAGGTTCATATATGACCGGACGACATCGGGGACAACAGAAAAAGAAGACAAACTCTTTACTAGGGATGAAACCAGAAAGAAGACATGATCTCCACTAGGGATCAATTTGAACAAAAGGGGAGACACCCAACAAAAGATTTTCTGGGGATTTCTTATACCGAATAGTTCAAACGGGATCTTCAAGAAAAGCCAGAAAAGACAGAGATAAACACAAACTCTGCGTGCTCCAAATGATGATAATCATCAGAACTTTCAAAGGTATATTGGTAATGACCAAACCTCAGCTGGGGATAAGATTAAAGGGCCAATAATGATCAGACTCAAAAATAACACGACGGTAAACACTGGACTCACGATATCAATATCTGAAACGACGCCAGTAAACACTAGACTTCAGATAACAATAATGATAGGATGAACAAACATGCTAGTGAACACCGAACCTACGTGATACCGATAACGATCAATATTGAAATAATGCCAGTAAACACTGGACTTTAACCAAGAAATATGCTAGTAAACGCTGGACTTGTACGATACCGATAATGATCGATATAAAAATATGCCAGTAAATACTGGACTTGAGACAAAGAAATATGCCAGTAAACACTGGACTTGTACGATATCGATAATGACCGATATAAAAATATGCCAGTAAATACTGGACTCGAGACACCAATAATGCTGACTTTCGAGGTAAAGCCAGTGGACACTGGACTTAGACTACCAAAGAAACAGGTCCTTAAGCAATGCCAGTAAACTCTGGACTTTGGGTACCTGATAATGATTGAACCTTCAAGCAATGCCAGTAATCACTGGACTTTACAATACCGAGGCTGATTGGATTTAAGATATGCCAGCAAACACTGGACGCACGCAGGTGATAACCGGACGCAAGCAAGATATGGACAACGATCCACTAACTCAAAAGGATACTTAACCTGAGCAAGTTAAGGGTAAAGGAGGTAAAGATCTACAAGAAAGGTACACCCAATGCAAAAATGCACGATGATATGGCATAATGCGAATTCTCAATGATATGCAAGAGACAACTCTGAAGAGAGACGACAGGCTAGAAAAAAGGGTAGATTAACACATCCACTGCAAAGAGTCACACTGAATCTGAAGAGAACAGCCGCTCGGAATCAAATAGGGAACATTCTTCTTTCACCTGAGGAGGTAAAGATTTTCCACATTCAACAAAAATATGTGGGAGATACTGCAGAGATATCCTTTGTATCGCGGTGGTCAGTCATTACTGAAGTGTCCGATCCGGAAAACATGGTCAATTAAATTTGTTTCATTGGGGAATCACACACCAGATGGTTTAACAGTGCTTCCGTCACAACAAGTGTCACAGGGGAAGGGCATGTGAATTTTACTGAATCATCCCAAGAGCCAAAAGTAGATTATGTTTCCATTGTATTTTCTCAAAAGACTTGTTTTTATTTCAAAATTTTCCGCTTTCAACACCATTATTAAAAAAATAAGTGATGTTTTGCATACCAAGGAAAAATTAGAGACATGATGAATATCAAACAAAGAATGGTCCAAAACCTAATTTCATTATAATGATAACTTGCCAAAAGTTCCATGGATTATTACAATTAGAAAAATGGCAATTTGGGAAAAGGTTACATCGTATTCAATGGACACTACTATCCATAATGACTAAGAGTCCTCCAAAACCTCGCTGCTGATGAGAGTGAGTAAGCTTGAACTTCGTCTTGAATTCCCTGGTATGGGTGACAACCCTTTCTGACACAGTGAAACACCTTTTGTCCCTAACTTTTTCCTGGTCCGCCCTTTCGGGTTTTCAGTCCACCGGGACACTCTTTTTTGCCTAGGCCGCCCTTTCAGGTTTTCAACCTAGCGATCTCTTTTCTTTTTATTTAATCCCTAACTTTTGCCTGAGTCTCCTTCATAGGCTATGACCCACTGGGATACCCTTTTTTTTTCCTAAGTCTCCATTTCAGGTTTTCGACTTAGCGGGCTTTTTTAGGCGTAATATTTTCTTACTAAGTCAGCATTCACAGGGTGTGAGAGTGGTTCACCATCCATCATTGTAAGAATTAGGGAACCTCCGGAGAACACTGTCTTCACCACAAATGGGCCTTCATAATTGGGCGCCCATTTTCCACGTATATCCCTTTGAGATGGCAAGATCCTTTTGAGTACGAGTTCTCCTTCACAAAATTCACGAACACGGACCTTCTTATTAAATGCCCTTTTCATCCTCTTCTGATACAAATGACCATGACACATGGCAGTCAATCGTTTCTTATCAATGAGGTTCAGCTGATCATATCTCTCTTGGACCCATTCTGCTTCATCAAGCTTGGTCTCCATCAGAATTCTCAAAGACGGTATTTCCACTTCCATGGGAAGAACAACATCCATCCCATACACCAAAGAAAAGGGAGTTGCCCCTGTCGAAGTCCGAACCGAAGTTCTGCACCCATGCAAAGCAAACGATAACATCTCATGCCAATCCTTATAAGTCTTGACCATTTTCTGCAGGGTCTTTTTGATGTTTTTGTTAGCAGCTTCGACAACTCCATTCATCTTGGGACGATAAGGTGAAGAATTATGATGTTCAATCTTGAAACTATCACACAACTCCTTCATTGTCTTGTTGTTCAAATTTGTTCCATTGTCCGTTATGATCCTGTTTGGAATTCCATAACGACAAATAATCTGATTCTTGATAAAACAGGCAACCACTTGTTTGGTCACATTGGTGTAAGAGGCAGCTTCAACCCACTTTGTGAAATAGTCAATGGCCACTAAAATGAACCGATGACCGTTGGAGGCTTTTGGCTCAATTGCCCAATCATGTCAATGCCCCACATAGAGAACGACCAAGGCGACGCAACACGTTCAACAATGTTGGAGGTACGTGCACCTTGTTAGCATAGATCTGACATTTGTGACATTTTCTGGCATATTGAATACAATCAGTCTCCATAGTCAACCAATAATACCCACCCCTTAGGATCTTCTTAACCATGGCGTGCCCATTGGCATGAGTGCCATATGTTCCTTCATGAATGTCGTGAATCAACAGGTCTGCTTCTAGTTTATCAACACATCTTAGCAAAACCATGTCATGATTCTTTTTGTATAGTACGTCGTTGTTGAGGAAAAACTTGGACGATAACCTTCTCAAAGTTTTCTTGTCAAGAGTTGAAGCATTAGCAGGATATTCTTGGTTCTTCAGATAATTTCTGATGTCGTGAAACCATGGTTCCCCATCCGCCTCTTCTTCAATTAACTGGCAGTAAGATGGTTCAGTCCTGCACTCAATTCTTATCAATGGTGCCTCATTAACAAGTATGACTTTCCACATCAAAGCTAACATGGCTAAAGCATCAGCTATGTGGTTTTTTGAATGTGGAACATGACGGAAAGTAATCTCGTCAAAGTATTGGATCATTTCCGCAATGTAATCATGATACAGGACCAACTTCTTGTCTTTAGTTTCCCATTCACCCTTGACTTGATAAATAACTAGAGCAGAATCTCCACTGACTTCCAAAATCTTGATTCTGAGATCAATTGCTGCTTCCAAACCTAGAATACACGCTTCATATTCAGCAATGTTATTTGTGCATTCAAAATCTAACCTCGCTGTAAATGGAGTATAACCACCATCAAGGTTCATCAACACAACACATACGCCATGTCCACTGTAGTTAGAAGAACCATCAAACATCATCTTCCACCAAGAACCAGGTTCAGGACCTTCATCCGGGCCTGGTTCTTCACAATCTCTTTTTATCAACATAATGTGTTCATCTGGGAAATCAAACTTGAGCGGCTCATAGCGTTCCACAGGCTGATTTGCAAGGTAATATGATAAGACACTTCCCTTGATAGACTTCTGAGTGACATATTGGATGTCATACTCTGACAAGAGCATATGCCAACTGTAGCACCCCAAAATTTGCCCTACCTTTTTCAACCTTTAACTAGCTTTCGATTTGCATTCATCTGCATATCATCATTAAGTCACAACCCCATAATCATACATTGTATTGGTCTTCTAAGACATGGGATCGAGGGGTTTTCTTGTTAATAGTATTTGCCCTATACAAAGGTGATTCAGTCGGTTCTTATTTCAGGTCAGGTTGAAGCGAGGTTCGAATCCACAATATCGAGAATATCTTCTTATTTAGAGGTTCATCAAGCTCCAAGGTTTTCTTATTCAGCGGATTCATCTAAAGCATTGGGTCAGGATGTCATGGGTGTGAATCAGGGTTTGATTCCTTCTCAACTAAAGTCATTTCTTCATTCAGTATAAAGCTCAAGAATAGTCAGGGTTTCTTGCTCATGTTTGAGTTTGTGGACATTCCATCAACTGAGGATCATTGGATACCGAGGTGGTTTTCCATGTTTCCATCCTTACCATTCATGTTCAAGGATTCAAAGTGTGGATTCTTCGTTGATCACTAAAGTCATGTTGTTGTGGACTCATGTTGCGATCAAGGCCATCATTGATAGTTATTAATTGAGTACAAGCTTGCTCGAGATTTGAAGTTTGATGTGGATTGAATGTGTTAAGAATGGCCAAGCGAATGTTTTGGAATTCAAGGGTATACCTCATTATCCATACTTTCTAATTCCACATTTGGATATCCATTTTTGGATAGCCATATCCATTTTCAAGTCCATATTCTTAATCCATTTCCAATACAATTAACTTTTTCTTTCAATAACCATTAATCATTTTCCATCCCATTTTAAATCCAATATCCATGTTTTTAAACCATGTCCACATCCATTTCAATTCTATAACCATTAACCAAAGATCCAAATTTCAAACTACAAATCCAATTCCAAACCAATAAAAAAGGGGGGTTTATTATCCATTTGCAAATTAAAAAAACCAATGCCAATACCAAATATCCGCATCAAAATCCATATCCAAAACAACATCCAAAAATAACCAATGCCCATGGATATCCAAATCTATTAAAATGTACCAAAATACAAGAAAAAGGTTTCAAAATGAAGAGTACATGAGAAAAAATCTACACTTTGACCAACGGTTGACTAAGGGTCAACTGCTGACTAAGGTCAAACAGTAGACTGAACTTTGACCAGGATCCTAGACCTATTGCTTTTACTAATCTCCAGGCATCTTCATATTGTCCTTCATGTTCCCTTGAACTCCTTACGGCCATACCATGTATGCCATAACCCTGTCCACGCCAACCGGCATAATTTAACAGTTAATACCATACTCTCAATTCAATTCAAACAAGCAGCACAGCAAAATGTCAAAGACTCATTACTAACCTCAATACATAAAAACTAAAAAAAAACTGCACCGAGCATAACCTAGAGTTCCGAGCGATACCACAGTATCAGATAAGAGTAACAAGGGCCAAATTCTTTCATAATGCATCGACAATATATTCTTCCATAAGCAGCCCTACATTCCATGGTTGCATCTTGCAAATGTTGCTCAGTTTGGGACCCTCAAGCTCGGTTGTTACAATCAGACAGGAGTAAGCTCGACACGTAACGGGAGGACAGATTCAAGTTCGACAAATGCAGACCTAACCCTCCAGAATTGATTCATAGGCAGAGATGAAATTAACACTTCAAAAGTTAGCCGCAACGACTCAATGGAAGTAAATGTATTCACTCATAACAGCCTTCAACCGAGTTTCAAAACCAGCACCTTGTATCTCATGGTTAAATTCTAACTTGCATACACATACATTCAACATTAAAGTCAAATGGTTGCATTCACATTGCAAACCAATTTCAATAGAGCACGTTAACACTCTCATTTTCAAACTATACAAGATCATATTCCAACATAATTTAGTTGCATTGTATCCACAAAATTCCTTGCATAACTCCTGACAATCTCAATTCAACACACAAACTGTTAATAGAAATTCAAGTTACAAACGACAATTAACTCACCAGCAAGTTTCATGATATTTCACCAACATCCCAATATTTACTTCATAGTAGTGGCAGCCGCAAACAATAGTCGCAGCTCAAGCGCACATACGCAGCAACAGGCTTTTGAACATTAACAGGTCGGCAGACAGTGTTATAACATATGCATCTGGTTCATTGGTACCCTCAGCCACACCTGAAATCCAACACTCAACATAAGGGCAAGAAAAAACAAGGTATAGCAGGCACGGTTACAATGCTCAGAATAGCAACAACAATGTCGACATTGTGGAGGTTATACTTATCGTGCAGGTCCTTACCGCAAGACGTGATAACGTGCAAATAATTGTTGAATTCAAGGAGTCATGCTTGCTCAAACCTTTGAGAATATGTGGGACTTAACACCGGATACCGGTCTGCTGCTGGAGCTTCATGAAGAGTATGATTTTGAAGTTGCTATTGCTGACTTAATTGATAATGCTTTGCAAGCTGTGTGGTTCAACGGGAAAATAATCGGAAGCTGGTCAGACTAAATGTTACTGATATTTGACAATGGTTCTGGAAGGAAATCTCATTCCAATTCTGCTAATCCCGATTCCCACTTAACCAATGTCTCCCTACGTAGGCAATTTGATCGCAACGAAGGACACAACGCTTAGCATTGTCTCGGTTCTGGCCAGTGCTAGCAGTATGTCCCATCCATCACCAACTACAGAGCATAAATCATTTTGAGATTTTAATGATGACATCTACAGCGGCCTGCAGTTCAACAAAAGAAACATGATTTCCAAGCACAATCAACATCTGACTAGCAGCAAAGCATCCAAAGACACTGCACAATCAATTACAGATTCAGACTTAGAGGCTCATAACTGACTTTTCATAACAAAAGGGCCAAGCAATGATAGTCCAATTAACATAGAATTAATAAGCAGAGTTAACTAATAGCTAATACTTATCATGACAGTTTTCAACACAAGTAACGACCCTAACTGTCATAACTAACTCCATTTCTCTAACTAACCTAACCATATCATAATTTCCCTAACTGTCAATAACAACCACTAATTAACTTCCCACATCCCTCTAACTAACTTTCACGTGAGAATACCAAGCTACCCTCCCAAGGATTCTCCATCCATTTTTTTCGATCATTTTTTTGACATACATTAATCACACTGCAGAACCTCACTCTTATTCATCTTCATTCTCTCTATGAATCTTTCACCTTCAATCTCCCATCTCACTTCATCCTCAACCTCACCTTCACTATACGCTTACAAATTTTCACGGTTGAGCAAGCTTCGCATTGAAGCTCGCTGCAAACCAGAGCTAAACCTCATCTCAGTTCACTCTCCTCTCACAACAACAATACATCACCACTCAGAATCACAATTCAGAATGCGTGGAAGAGATTCAAGAGCAAGCATAATCTAAGGACGTAGAAGAATCGAGAAGAAGAAGAAGAAGTGGAAAGAAGAAGAAGAGAGTTGAAGCGGTACCTGTGAATTCATCGACGTCACTGGAGCCACCGCGTTGGAATTCTTATCTTGTACGTATTCCCCAGATTCGCGCTTAAATTATTGACGTAGGTATTCCTCTGAGCGTTATCCACCGTATCTTTGAATCAATTGCGCGTTTAGAACGCATTTACCATGATAGATGTAGGTTTAGGGTTCGTAAACTTTCCCCTTTCGGCTATGAGAAATTAGGAAAGATTTATGGCAGGACGGAGGTGAGGAATTGAGACGAGCATTTTGGTGTTTGGATAGGTGTGATGGGAAGAGCCACGCCGCCGAAAACGATTTCCGGCGCGGTGAAACTGTGTTTCTGGCCGGCGAAGAACTGACCATTGAGAGGAAAAATTCTAACGCGATGGATATTGTGTTTTAATGTGAGAAAGATTGTGCCATGGTGTACAGGCATTAGGCCCATCCCTTTGATATTTGCACCCAAATTTACACACCGCACCTCCCTGCGTCTTTGGTAGTTGTTTTATTATCTTTGATAATTGTTTCGAAACCGATTTTCTAAAACTAGTTTCGTGCCTCTGAAAATTCCAGAAATATTCACGTCAGTAGTTTAGGATATTATCTATTTTTTCTGACATTTCTTAATTGCCATTTTCTTGATTTTTGGCATTTATTTTGAATTGTTGATTCAAGTGCGTTCGATTGAATTTTTTTCATGATATTAGTTGAATATCATGTTACCTCTTGTAGATATTTTTTGCATGTTAATTAGTGATAATTTTTCATGCTTGATTAGGATTTTTTACATGATATTGATTGAATATTACGTTGCCACTTGATTGAGATTTTTCACATGATATTAGTTGGATATTATGTTGCTTTGATTAGGATTTTTTACATGATATTGATTGAATATTATGTTGCCATTTGATTGAGATTTTTCACATGATATTAGTTGAATACTAAGTTGCTTTGATTAGGATTTTTTTTGTGGTATTGTTTGAATATCATGCTACTTCTTATTAGAATTGATTAACATGTTTTTTGTTTCATTTTCATTGGAAGCTTATTGACTAACTTTGGTTATTTCCCTTTGATTAGTGAATTAACTTAATGAGCTTGGAGTTTTTATGCTAACACTTTAGATATTAACAAGGCTTGTTTGGTTTTGATGAGGCATGATCTCTTGACAATGATTGTTTGATCCCATTGAGGTATGGCCCCTCTTGTACATTAGTTAATTAAAAGGTAAAAGTTGCTGCTACATACACAGCTGCTGTGAACAAAGTGAGCTGTAAAGTGTTGCTATTCTGGCTGGTTGCATATACACCTATTCTGTTATGGAAATAGTAGCTGTTATTAGCTGTTTTTGCTTGTTGCTAGTTTTTATAGCTATGCAGGTGTTGGAGCGCTGTTGTTGCTGCTGTTTATAGCTTATTGGCTTATTTTATTGTTTTATTCATAAAGGGTGAAGAGCATTTGGTTCCATGTACTTCACGGATCCGTTCCGCTTTCTAACACTGTTGCTCATTTATGCTAGATTACTAGATGTTTTTCGGTTGCTTATACTTTGCTTGCGTTGCTACGGATTGATATCCGTTTGGTATTACTTCTCTTCTCTTTTACTAATTCTGCATTTTTTCCTTTCGATGCCATGAGAAGTAGGATTGGGAGTCCGTGTCACTAGGCCGACAATTCTGGAAGTCCTCAAAGGAGGCTCTATTTGTGATTGTTTAATATTGTGCCTAAGACCTCCAAAGAGGCATCCCATTCCCGTATCCCCTTGTAAGACCTCAAAGAAGGCATTAGGCAAAATGAGAGTCTGCAATCGACTCCCGCCATTTCTAGTCCCAGGTCGTTCATAGCTCGCATTTCATGTTGATGCTTTGAACATAACTTACTCTTATTATTGAGTCTGTTAAGTGGAAAAGGGTTTCGCAATCAAACCCCCACACCTTGTCTATAGCTCGCATTGACCGATGCTGATGCTTATGTGATCTGATCACATCTTCCCCTTTCTTACTCTGCTCTCCATGGTTCCCGATACCATTGGGTGAGTACCCTTATTTCCCACAGCTAGCTTGTTTGCCTCGGTTGATATGACCCCTTGGCTAAAGCTCCCCCTTTGCTTACTGTGATTGTGTGACATTATTGTTGACTGACACTATTTACTATTTCATTTGCTTTTAGTTCCTTTTGTTTATGGATTGATTTATCCTATGTTTACTTATCTATTCACATGATCCCCTTAGGATTCCTAGCTCCACTTAATTTTTGACTAAGTCGGAGGTAGGAGAGACATTAGGATAGCAATCCATGCGTGACAACATTAGTTCGATTCCTCTTCTGATCCTGGCCTTAGGACCATTGATGCATGCTAACTTGTAGAATCGAGTTCCCCGTAGACCTTCTATGAGTCTCATTCTTTTCTCTCGCCATAGTGCGATCGAGACCGTTTCCTGTGTTTCGTAGTAGCTTGAACTACAGATGCTCTAATTCCTCTTTCTTTTCAGATTGAGGATACGTAGCACGAGATGCGATATATCAGCGAACACACTAACAACTAACTTTCTTTTTCTCTCGCACCCGTGCGATCGAGACGAATCACCTAGTACACTGTAACACCTCAAAATTTACCCTAGTGTTGCTAACCTTTTTGGCTTATGCTTCATTTCATTTGCATCGTCATTTCGTCATTTTGCATGTTTCTTTTGGGCATGAGATCAAGGTTTTTTCTAGCAGCTCATGGCGTTATCAGCTTCGGCATTATTTTCAGCAGTATTCAGGGTCAAGCAGATGGTTTTCAAGGTCTTTTAGAGCTTTTATTTTGCTTATTACGCGTTTTGATAATCAGAAGCTTCAACAGTCATTTTCTGATCAAGCGATCCTGTATCAGGCATTATTAATTCAGCAGGATATTCTGAGGTGTCAGCAGGAATTTGTGTTCTTTTTAGGTGTTACTCAGTAGCAATATCAAATTTTGAGTTTAAGAGGGTTAACGGGTTCAAAACAGCTATCGGAAGTCACTTTTCCAAGTTTCCCTCCAAAAGGCGCCAAAATTCAAAATTTGCACTAAGTAACCGGTTACAGCGTATCTGATAACCGGTTACCCTTTGGTTTTTCTGCGTATTTCTTCAGTTTTTGAACTGAGTAACCGGTTAGCAGATGTGCTGTAACCGGTTACTCTGGACAAAATCTGGGAAATTCTGTTTGCATCATTTGTGATCATGTGCTTGGCATGTGCACGTGGGGGAAGTATCTAGAATTGATATTTTCATCATTTTCCACCCAATATTCAAATTCTCTCCATCATTTTTCCACTCTAATTCCTCATTTCATTTCCTAATCCACTTTTCACCTCAATTTCCACCCATTAAACCTCACTCCAAACCACATTTGAATTCCTAACCTAGCTTCTATTTAAATCAATTCATTCCAAACCTCTCCACCCTAAATCATTTTTCACTCTCATTTTTGAAGAATTTTGCTCTCAATTCTCTCTCACTTTTTCACTCTCAACCTCCATTTTCAACCACACTCAAAGCTCTCTTTCAAAGATTAACAAGTTCTTCATTGGAACTTGTTAATTCTTGAGCTAAAGCCACTCATTACCACCTCATTGCTGCATTTCATTGGTGATTTTCGTTTGGATCTAGATCTGGAATTTCAGAAGTGATTATTGAAAGTGATTTTGGAGTTTTTATTGCTTATTGGTTGGATTTTCAACTTTTGAGTGCAAGGAGCTTGTGGATCTTGGATTTCTCTACTTGGATTCATCAAATTCTGTTTACAATACTCACCAAAGCAAATCTCAGCTTTGTAGGTTGGTTAATTTCAGATCCATACTCATTTTAGCTTAATTGCAACTTTCACAATATAGATCCATGATTTTTGGTGTGTTTTGATTCATTTGTGTGAATTTAATTGTGGATGTTGATGATTATTGGATCTAAATGATGTTTGAATGCTGTTTCTGAACTGGAATTTCGTGCATTGTTGATTACATGATCATTGAACATGATTACATAAGTGATTTGCTGCTGAAAAGTGCTTTGAAACTGATTTTTTTCACCACTGTCCCAGAGTAACCGGTTAGCAGTTATGCTGTAACCGGTTACATTGTGTATTTTCAGCGTAATTTGTGCAATTTTGAATTGTGTAACTGGTTATCAGTTATGCTGTAACCGGTTACCACTGAAGCAGAATGTGATTTTCTTGCATTTTCTTGGTTGTTTGAGATCCTTTTCATGTCTAAACTTTATGGATTGATATGATGATGATTTGTGGATTATTCTTGAGCTGTTGCACCTTACACTATTGCATGAACACGATTCTTCGACACGCGAGTCTTGGTTTTCATCGATGAATGTTTATGTTTGCGTTGTTGATTAATTGAAGCGATAAACACGATGCACACACATTTGAATTGTGTTAATTCTTGATTGATGCTCAACTTGCTGGACACATGATGCATGATTGTTGTTTGCTTCCGTGGTTGCTTATGCATGATGTTTTGATCGATGTTTGATTTGTGCAACTTTTTTGAGTAAATGTTCTTGAATTGTTAGCATGATCGTGTTATCCATTCTTGATGTTTGCAACCTTTATGTTTGGTTTCCCGTGCTTTGTGTGTCTATTTGCAATCATTGCTTGCATGAGTATTTTGTTTTCAAATGCATGGTGTGCTGTCCCGTTTTCGACTGTTGTCTTAGTGCATATGTGTTGTTGTAGGTGTTGCTGCTTTTTACACCCATTTATATGCTGAATGTGGGATGTTGAATGCTATTTGGTGTGTTTGCTGGATTTTAACTGTTGTGCAGGTGCAGAGGCGCTGTTGTAGCTGTTGCTTTTTTGTTTTACTCGCCTTTTCTTTTTCTTCTCTTTCACTCCTTCTCTTCCCTTGAGTCTCAAGACTTGTTTAAGTCTTGGATTCAATCCCTTAAAGCTACCTAGTCCAACTTAATTTTTGATTAAGCTTGGAGTAAGATTAGCATTAGGATTCCCTTTGCATGCTAACTTAGGTAGATGTTTCCCTTTCAAACTCAACCTTAGGGCCACCTTTTGCATGACAACATTAGGATAGAATTCCCCTTAGTGTTTTCTTTTTCCTTGAGTCTTCTCTTCTCATCTCATAACAATCCTAAAACACTTAATAAAAGATTAACATGTATTGCGCATGAGCCTTACATATGGGAAGTGAAGTATGGGGGGTCTCCCTTCATTCTTCTAGGGTACTTAGTGTACGTCCTGTTGGGGACGATGCGTGAAGTATTCGTTCCTATGTTATAGACTTAGGTGCAATGCAAGTTATGAATTAACTTTAAACCACTTCTGTCTTAAAAAATACAAAGCAAATTCAAACCTTTTTCATCCTTCAGGATCATTAAGTTTAACTCATTTTCAGAAAAGGGCACGTCATTTTCCGTCTCGTTGCAAACAGGCATCGACCCTAACTGCCGAACGCGAATCTAACGTCGCTCATAAAAAACACTAACCGACCTCGTCAGGTCAAGCTACGACTGTTCTGATTTCCTCTCTAGCCCAATTGAGGATACGTAGGCACGAGACGACAATGTCTTGGAGAGCAACTTCCCCCCTTTAGTTCGTATCCGAACTACGTTGACTCTGACTTTTCCATTGTACGAGGGAATACGTAGGCATAGGACGAGCGATGTCCTATCGAGTCACGTCTTTTTCTTTTCTCCCTCGTTTCTTCGTTCCTTTCCTTTCCTGTTCCTTCTCGTTTCCAGTAGCAGTGGAGCTCTAGATGACGACACCCTTTGATCGAGACAACAAGCGTGGACCCCATCGAGTACGATGGACATGTGGGGTGCTAACACCTTCCCTTCGCGTAACCGACTCCCTTACTCTTTTCTCTTGGTCGCAAGACCATGCTCTTTCCCTTCCCTCAGGTTTATGCAATGTTTCCTTTCCCTCTCTTGGGATAAATACACATTGCTGGCGACTCTGTTTTCCGTGCCACTTTCGCGTTTGTACCATGGATACAAATCCTCGGGAGCGACAGCTGGTGACTCTGCTGGGGACAGATTGACCTCTTGCTAGTCCATCCCCTTTTGCGAGTCAATCCTAGCGCTTGTTTGTTTTATTTGATTGGGTGTTTATTTGTGGTGCTTTGTTTTGTTGTATATTATTGTATTACTGTATTACTGTTTTACTTTTTTACCGCATTTATTGCATTGCATTTCATTATTATGCTGGACTGTGCTGGTTTTCTGTTTGGCAGGTTGGGAGGTTCTAAGAGATAAGCCCACTACCCAAGCTTGAGCATACACATAGGTATTAGCGTGGGTAGGCGTGACACTCCCGTGGTGTTGACCACGTGCGGGTGATCATGATCTCCACAATCAGACGAGGTTCTATCGGGAAATATCTGCTACTGTATGTTGATACATGCCAGTAGTTATTCTCTTGAGGAACTGTCGACTCTGGTGACCATTCTCGAGGACTCAGTAACGACACTCCTCCCGAGAACGATAATGGCAGACCAAAAATGGCAAATCCATTACGACTCTCGACCCGAGGACCCAATGCTGGGAACTTGCTATAGGTTGACCTTTTTTTGGGGGAATCAGTGGACGACCTCTTTGTTTGGTGATAGTATTGTACCCTGAGGGATGAATGTACTATTGCTTCTCAAATCGAGAATCCGAGACTGAGGATCCCATTTTCTAGAACCCACATGTGAGAGGGGATGGGTGTTTGCAGGTTTGCAGGTGACTTTGACCTTCAACCTACCTAGTTTTCTAGTTTTATCACTGTGGTTACTTTTGTTCTGGGTTTTGGTACAGAGCTTTGATTGTTCAACCAGTACAGTGCATCCTGCTCGTGTGGAACTTTGATCCCATACTTCGCATTGCATTTCATTTTTCTGACATTCATGTTTTTGCATTTCCAGGTAGTATCCAGTTTTTTGATTCCAGTCAGAGGGCATTCATAGGGATGGACACTAAGAGGGGTAAGAAGCACATCATCATCTACAAGTTCCTGAAGCTCACTCTTGGTCCGTTGGACAGTTTACAAAGTATGGCTAGTCCATAAGTATTGGGGTTCTTTAAAGAGAAGTATGGTTGGATATTATCCCTGGTTCGGAGCCTCAGTGAGTATGAATACAATGGACTACACACCTTGATGCAGTTCTATGATCCTTCCTTAAGGTGCTTTGTGATGCCGGATTATGTATTGGTTCCTACCTTAGAAGAGTACTCTAACATCTTGAGAATTCCTATCCAAGAAGGTGTTCCTTTCTGCGGTTCCCAAGGAGACTGTGATTTCCAAGTGTTGGCTGAGGCTCTTTATTTGAGCAAATCGACATTAGAGGCTGATTTTTATCGCGAAGGAAAATTCCGAGGCTATCACTTAGAGTACTTGGTAAAGAGGGCTTGAGAGGAAGCTAAGGAGAAGAGGTGGATAGCTTTCAATGCAATATTGGCTCTCTGTATATATGGCATTGTGTTATTCCCTAATGAGTCTGAGTTTGTCGATATGGATGCTATTCAGATATTCACAGCTCAGAATCCGGTACCAACTTTATTAGGTGATCTTCACTACGCCCTGTACAACAGGAATGAGAAAAGACGAGGTGGGGTGGTTTGCTGTTGTGCATCTCTTTTCTACAAGTGGTTTGCCAACCGTTTACCTCGGTCAGGTGCTTTTGTGGATGCAAAGACTTCTCTAGATTAGAGTAAGCGTCTGATGGGCCTAGCTGCTAAAGATATTCTTTGGGTGGATAAGGGATTATTGGGGGCTGACATTTTACATAGTTATGGAAGGTATCCTAATGTACCCTTAATCGGAAGAAAATGAGGTATTAACTACAACCCGTCTTTGGCTATTAGGCAGTTTGCGTATGCCTTGAAAGATCCTCCAGTTGAAAAAGATTTGGAAGAATCTTTGTATTTTCATATGACTAATGGTGTGGCTATTGCACAGAAAGCTTCGGAAGCTTGGCTTAGTAGGCAGAAGAGAGGTAAAACCGTTCTGGGTAAACCCAATAATCAAGCTTTCGCTCCATATGTTGAATGGATAAAGAAGAGGGTAGAAGAGTTC
Organism: Lathyrus tuberosus; assembly: GCA_022829125.1. Classification (NCBI taxonomy): domain Eukaryota; kingdom Viridiplantae; phylum Streptophyta; class Magnoliopsida; order Fabales; family Fabaceae; genus Lathyrus; species Lathyrus tuberosus. The sequence continues at coordinate 5,569,476 of JALAZF010000267.1, forward strand.
TATTTGCCTTTTGATCGGGCTCCTCCCTTGTATCCAGAGATTGTGGAAGAGAGACTCACTGTACCACTTGAAGAATTCGACAAGCAGCGAAAGTTGGTATTTGATCTGAGGGTGGAAAACTCTGATATGAGTAGTCAACTACAGAACGCTCTACATGACAACTTGGAGCTGAAATGGAAGGTTCAAGACATGATAGAGCGTCTAGAAAAAAGAGAGAAGGATTTTGCCGACAGAGCTCAGCACTTCAAAAAGGCCAGTATGGCTGCCGAATCATCAGGTTAAGCTAGCAGGAAAAACAAGAAGCTTTTAATTGAAGCAGAGGACAAGCTTACCACGTATCAGGGGATGTGGGAAGAGGTCAAGATCAAGAATAGAGAACTGAAAGAAGAACTTCAGAAAGTGAAAGCAGGGAAAGATCATTACTCCGGCAAGTGGAAAGAAGCCCAGAAGGAAATTGAAGAGCTCAAGTTGCAAGCCGGGGTTAAGAAGTCGAGGCACGAAGACAACAATGCTGAAGAGCAGATTGCTAAATTGAACCAAGAAATTGCCAAAAGAAACAAGCTGATCAAAGGGCTGATAAAACAACCTGCACATCCTGACACTTTAGACCTTCTTGAGGAAGTTGAAGCTAGTTTGTTTGGAATTGAATTGTAGTTGATATTGTTGTTTATCTTTCTGTTGGGATTACCATCAGGTTTGTTGATGGAGTCACCTTTGACTATGTTTGAACTCGTCTGTAGGAACTACTTTATTTTCGATAATGGAATATTTGGTTCAATTATCTGTGCTCTGGCAGTTCGGGTTTTCAGAGAGGGTTTGTCCCCATAGCTTGATTCGGTAGTATTTCTGGGTTCGGATTTATTTTTCGATAGTGTGTCTGATCCCTTGCCCGGTTTCGTGGATTGGAATCAAAGTGGATATGTCCTGGAATTGTTTAAATATGTTTGTCTGCATTTTGCATTTACATTTTCATAATCATAATCATTTTTTGCATAGCTGGTGCTCGTCCCGGGTTTTTCTAACCTTTATTTGGTTACAGTTCAGGATTGCAGACCAGCCAATTCACCGGTATTCTACTAGATTAAACCAGAGGAGAATTATGGAGCAAATGCAACAGAGATGGCCGCCATGCAAGCTCGCATGGCCCAATTCATGGAGCTGATGCAAGGTGTTGCCCAAGGGCAATAGCAACTGAGGACTCTAGTCCAACCCTTAGTGGCAAGAGTGGATGAAGACGGGGTTCTTCATGGTGGAGTCCATAATGGCGTTGTTGGTAACGGTGCTCAGGGAGGTCCTGTGGGCGTAGAGACCCTCATTCCTGGTGTTGTGATCCCTCCAGGCGGAGGAGAGCAACTTGTGATTCCTTCTGCTGTGGGAGGAGGAAGTGTTTGTGCTGTTCATGGTCGTCGTTTCGAAGACCAACAAGATGACATTTTCTCTATGCCAGGCAGGGATGCTAGTCCTCAGGCCAACAATGATCAAAGGTTTAGATTGATTGAAGAACAACTAAGGGGAGTGGTGAATCAGAATTCTGTAGGAATGGATTTGGAGGATTTGGGGCTGGTTCCTGGAGTTGTAATTTCACACAAATTTCAGGTGCCCACTTTTGAGAAATACAATGGTACCACCTGTCCCAAGATGCATGTCAGGGCGTACGCGAGGAAGATGGCTGCGTACTCTAAAGATGAGAAATTGCTGATGCATTTCTTCCAGGACAACCTGTCTGGGGCATCCTTAGAATGGTATATGCAATTGGAGAGATACAATGCCTGTAATTGGAGAGAGTTGGTCGAGGCCTTTATCAAGCACTACCAATATAATATTGATATGGCTCCCAACAGGACCCAGTTACAGAATATGTCTCAAAAGAATAATGAAAGCTTCAAGGAATACGTGCAGAGATGGCGCGAACTAGCGGCCAGGGTACATTCGCCCATGTTGGAAAAGGAAATGCTGAATTTGTTTATGGATACTTTGCCAGGACGTTATTATGAGAAATTGTTACCTTGCGCGTCAGGCAAGTTTGCTGATTTGATCATGGTCGGGGAAATGTTAGAGAGTGGAATCAAAGCGGGGAAGGTAACAGGTAGTGATGGGTCGTCTTCTGGTCCAGGAAAGAAACCCTATGCGAATTACAAGAAGAAGGAGGAAACAAATTCTGTATCGTCTCACTGAGGTAAAGGAAAGTAGCATCAGAGTTATAACTAGCAAGTAACTTCAGTGACAATTCCTGCAGCGCTTCCACCTCAGCAGCAGCAAAATCAGGCTCCGCGCCAATATCAGCCAACGCCTAAACAGAATCGACATTTTGATACTCCACCTCTACCATATTCACAGTTGTTTTAGCATTTGCTACAGTTGCAGTTAATCCAGAAAAGGACTCTAGCTCTTCCCACCGGTAATCCACCTCCGGGTTATAATCCTAACGCCCACTGTGACTTTCATTCTGGGGCACCCGGACACTATATTGAGAACAGCAAAGCTTTTAAGCACGTAGTCCAAGACTTGGTGGATTCAAAGGCCATTAACTTTTCAAATAATGGGCCAAATGTCATCCAAAACCCAATACCGAACCACGGTGGGCCGAGGGTTAATGCTGTGTTAGAGGAGAATGAATCTTTGAATTTGGTTATGGATGTTAATGAATTAAAGACTCCTTTGATGGTGGTAAAGGAGAGGTTATTAAGGGGTGGGGTGTCCCCCGGATGTGATGAGAATTGTTCAGATTGTATGTCGCAAGTGAATGGGTGTGGTTTGTTGAAATCTGGAATCCAAAAGTTGATAGATGAAGGTCAATTGCAGTTTGACCGACGTGACCAACAGAGAGAAGTTGTTAGCAGAAAAAATGAGGTTTCTACCATTACTATCCCTTTCAAAACAATCACTATTTCAGGGCCGGTAAGACTAGCACCGGTTATTATTACAGCTCCCGGACCCGTGCCATATGAGAGTACCAAGGCCACTCCTTGGAACTATGGAGCCGAAGTGTTTGTCAACGGGCAGAAACAAGAACTGGTGGGAACTTCTGTAGTGAACTCTTGTGTTGAAAACAATATTGAGGTAGGGGCTATCACGAGAAGTGGTAGAGTCTTTATCCCTTCTAATGATCAAGCTGGTAGTTCTAAACAAGACAAAGGAAAGCAGGTTGTAGATAGTTCTGTGCAAGCGCCAATAGTGAATGACTCCACGGCAGGGCCGATTGATAATTATTTCTCTGAGAACGTAGAAGAGTTCATGAGACTGATTCGGAAAAGTGATTATAAAATTATTGATCAATTGCATCAGACGTCGTCCAAGATTTCTATCTTGTCCCTGTGATTATGTTCCGAGGCACACCGAAACGCACTGCTGAAAGTACTGAATGCTGCTTACGTACCTCAGGAGATCTCAATTAATCAGTTGGAGGGGGTAGTGGCCCATGTTAATGCGGGTAATGATATGGGTTTTACTGATGTTGACTTGACTCCAGCTGGGAGAAACCATAATAATGCCTTGCATACTTTTGTTGAGTGTCGTGGATCGTTGATGTCTCATGTGCTTGTGGATACTGGATCCTCTTTGAATGTTCTGCCTAAGAAAGCCTTGATAAAGTTGGACACCCGAGGGTTAATATGCACACCAAGTGATTTGGTGGTGCGCACTTTCAACGGCTCGAAGAGGTCTGTTTTCGGTGAGATTATGCTACCAATTAAGGTTGGGCCGAAGGTTTTCGATGCTACCTTCTATATCATGGACATCCAACCTGCCTACAGCTGTCTGCTGGGTCGTCCATGGATTCACAGTGCTGGGGCTGTGACGTCTACATTGCATCAGAAGTTAAAGTACATGGTAGACGGACATGTGGTGACGGTTTGTGGAGAAGAGGATATCATGATAAGCCAGCTATCTACTTTCAAGTATGTGGAGGTAGATGGCGAAATACATGAAACTCTATGTCAGGGTTTCGAAGCAGTGAAGATCACTGAGAAGCCTCTCAAGGAAGGTAGCCAATCTGAAGTGGTTCAACCTATAGTGGTACATCAGCCGGAGATTTCCATGTCTTCCTTCAAATATGCTCGGGCCGTGGTTGAAGCCGGCGGTTCACAAAAGTGGGGTCAGATTATTGATGTCCAGGAAAAGTGGAATACTCATGGACTGGGTTATAAGCCACCCAGGCGTCCTGAAGAGCCTCCCAAGTTCTATGGTCCAGTTCGTTTCACCAGTGCTGGTGTGTTCTTTGATAGAATCAATGCTATTGAGGAGGATGGGGATAGTGATTGTGATATTGATAGTTGGATCCGCCCCTGTATCCCAGGTCAAAGTCTTCACAAATGGTCGTCAGAGAGAGCCATTCAAGTGACCGGACCAGAGTAATTGCTCCTGTTTGTCATCTATATTAATCCTACGTTCTGCCCAAGACGTAGTGATTCTTGTTTGTAGGGCTTGAATGTTTTTGTATGCTTTTCTTTATCATTAATAAAGGACGTTTTCACATTCAAATGTTTTGATCCCTGTTTTTCTGTTTTTTATTTTTGCATTAAAACCACATCAAAATGGCAATGTGTTTTTGTTTGATGCATCCATAATAAACATATATCATCAATCATGCAGGTTTTCTTGTTCAGATTCCACCCATCATGATTCAGCTATGGCTCGATATGACTTCGATAATCCCATATATCAGGCTGAAGAGGGGACTGATGAAGATTGTGCCTTACCATAGGAATTAGCCAGGCTGTTAAAACAGGAGGAAAAGGTCATTCTGCCTCATCAGGAGGAAATTGAGGTTGTTAACTTGGGAACCGAGGACGCAAAGAAAGAGGTACAGATTGGGGCTGCTTTGGAAGACACTGTCAAGGGAAGATTAATTGAAATGCTCCGAGAGTATGTGGATATCTTCGCCTGGTCTTACCAAGACATGTCTGGCCTCGACACTGACACCGTGGTACACCGGTTTCCGCTCAAAGAAGGATGTGCTCTGGTTAAGCAGAAGCTGAGAAGGACGAAACCGGAAATGTCTGTCAAGATTAAAGAAGAGGTTCAGAAACAGTTAGATGCTGGGTTTCTTGCTGTAAAAAATTATCCTCCATGGGTTGCTAATATTGTACCTGTACCTAAGAAGGACGGAAAGGTCATGATGTGCATTGATTACAGAGATCTGAATAGAGCAAGCCCAAAAGATGACTTCCCGCTTCCTCACATTAACGTGTTAGGGGACAACACCGCTCAGTATTCTGTGTTTTCCTTCATGGATGGCTTCTCTGGGTATAACCAAATCAAGATGGCCCCAGAGGACATGGAGAAAACGACGTTCATAACACCGTGGGAAACATTCTGTTACAAAGTGATGCCCTTTGGATTGAAAAATGTTGCGGCAACATATCAGCGGGCGATGGTGACTCTCTTTCATGATATGATTCACAAAGAGATCGAGGTCTATGTTGATGACATGATTGCGAAGTCACAGATGGAGGAAGAACATCTGGTTAATCTTCAGAAATTGTTTGAAAGGTTGAGAAAGTTCATACTAAGGTTGAATCCGAACAAGTGCACCTTCGGTGTGAGATCTGGAAAGTTACTGGGTTTTATTGTCAGCGAAAAAGGTATCGAGGTTGACCCTGCTAAAGTAAAAGCCATTCAAGAAATGCTTGAGCCAAGAATAGAAAAAGAGGTTCGTGGTTTCTTAGGGAGGTTGAACTACATTGCTAGATTCATCTCTCATCTTACAGCCACGTGTGAACCGATATTCAAGTTGCTAAGAAAAGATCAAGAGGTCAGGTGGAACGAAAATTGTCAAAAGGCATTTGAAAAAATAAAGGAATATTTGCATGAACCTCCGGTCCTTATGCCGCCAGTGCCAAGAAGGCCATTGATTATGTATCTTACGGTTCTTGAGAACTCAATGGGGTGTGTACTCGGTCAACACGACGAGTCAGGTAGAAAAGAGCATGCCATCTACTACCTGAGTTAGAAATTTACTGATTGTGAGTCAAGGTACTCGATGCTGGAGAAAACATGTTGTGCACTCGCTTGGGAAGCTAAGCGTTTGAGGCAGTATATGTTAAACCACACAACCCTCTTGATTTCGAAGATGGATCCGATCAAGTATGTGTTTGAAAAGCAGGCGCTTTCTGGTAGAATAGCCCGTTGGCAGATGGTTTTGACAGAATACGATATTCAATATGTTTCCCAAAAAGCCATTAAGGGAAGTGTTTTGTCAGAATATCTCACTGAACAACCAATTGAGGATTATTAACCGATGAAGTTCTAATTTCCTGATGAGCACATTATGTATCTGAAGATGAAAGACTGTGAAGAGCCTCTACCTGATGAAGGACCAGAAATTGGGTCCCAATGGAAACTGGTTTTTGATGGGGCTGTTAATTCATACTGTAACGGAATCGAGGCAGTCATTACAACTCTGAAAGGTTCTCATATACCTTTCACTGCCCAATTAGCGTTCATATGTACCAACAACGAGGCGGAGTATGAAGCATGCATCATGGGGTTGGAAGAAGTAATTGATTTGAGAATCAAGAACCTCGATGTTTATGGTGATTCTGCGTTGGTAGTTAATCAGATTACAGGTGAATGGGAGACTCGTCAAGTGAACTTGGTGCCTTATAACAACTATGCCAGAAGGTTGTTACCGTTCTTTGACATAGTCGATTTCCATCATGTACCTCGGGTGGAGAATTAGATGGCAGATGCGTTGGCAACGTTATCTTCAATGTATCAGGTGAATCGTTGGAATGAAACTCCTTCGATCAGAATCATGCGTCTGGATAGACCAGCCTTTGTGTTTGCAATTGAAGACGTATCAGATGGCAAACCTTGGTATCACGATATTAAGGTTTTCCTCAAGAGTCAAGAGTATCCAAGAGGTGCGTCTGCCAAAGATAAAAAAACTCTGAGGAGGTTGGCAGGAAATTTCTTTCTGAATAAAGATGACGTGTTATACAAGAGAAACTTTGACATGGTCTTGCTGCGTTGTGTTGATGAACACGAGGCAAGCCTGTTGATGGAAGAAGTCCATGAAGGATCTTTCGGTACCCATGCCAATGGGTATGCTATGGCCAGAAAACTACTGAGAGTGGGGTATTATTAGATGACTATGGAATCTGATTGTTTCAAATACGCCCAGAAATGTCATAAATGCCAGATTTATGCTGATAAGGTGCATGTACCGCCTACTCCTCTAAATGTATTGTCACCACCTTGGCCTTTTGCTATGTGGGGCATTGATATGATCGGAAAGATTGAACCTACTGCTTCCAATGGGCATCGTTTCATTTTGGTTGCCATCGATTATTTAACAAAGTGGGTGGAAGCAGACTCGTTTGCCAACGTCACCAAACAAGTGGTAGCCAGATTTATCAAGAAGGACATCATCTGTCGGTATGGAGTCCCGGAGAGAATCATTACTGATAATGGTTCAAATTTGAATAACAAGATGATGAAGCAGCTATGTCAGAGCTTTAGGATTGAACATCACAACTCTTCTCCCTATCGTCCGAAGATGAATGGGGCTGTTGAAGCGGCAAATAAGAACATCAAGAAGATTGTGCAGAAAATGGTAGTGACCTATAAAGATTGGCATGAGATGTTGCCTTATGCTTTACACGGTTATCGTACTTCAATTCGTACATCAACTAGGGCAACTCCTTTCTCACTGGTATATGGTATGAAAGCAGTTCTACCATTAGAGGTTGAGATTCCTTCTTTAAGAATCCTGGCAGACGTGAAGCTTGATGAAGCTGAATGGGTGCGTTCCAGACTGGATCAGCTGAACCTTATTGAAGAGAAGAGATTGATAGCCATTGCACATGGCTGGTTGTATCAGAGCAGGATGAAGAAAGCCTTTGATCAGAAAGTGCGTCCTCGGTGTTTTCAGGCTGGTGAATTGGTTTTGAAAAGGATCCTTCCTCCTCAAACAGATCACAGGGGCAAATGGACTCCAAATTATGTAGGGCCATATGTAGTAAGACAGGTTTTCTATGGTGGAGCCTTATTACTCTCAACTATGGATGGCAAAGATTTTACGTCCCCTGTGAACGCAGACGTAGTCAAAAAATACTTTGCATAAAATAGACCCGCTGGACATAAAAAGAAAGTCCAGGCAAAAAAGGGGCATCCCGACGAACCATAAAACAGAAAAAGGTTCGGCCAAAAATTAGGGATCAAAAAAGAAAAAGAATAAACCCGCAAGGTTGAAAACCTGAAATGGCAACTTTGGCAAAAAGGCGTATCCCGGTGGATTGAAAACCCAAAAAGGGCGATCCAGGCAAAAGTTAGGGTTTTGAAAGCAAGAGGCTACAAGCTGCGTTCGATCTCTGAACACTTTTGATACATGGAAATTTCAAAGGAAAGGAATCAGTCCAGTCAGTTTCTTCGAAGGCCAAAACATCTGCGGATAAGCGAGGCATGTTGGGTCATAGCTGAATTGAATCATGGTGGATTTCTGTTCCCCACATCGCCGACATGTGTATTTTATTTCTTTTTTGCAATTACCTCTTTTCAGGAATTGCTTCCGAATGTAAACGCCTATTCACAGGCCAATTCCATTCAATAAAATTTTCATTTCACTCAAAAGCTTTCCATTTGTGTTTTTACTGTTACTGTTTTGTTTGTGAAAACGTCTGATATTTTGATAAAACACAGCATGTGAAAATGTTAAGCTCTGTGAAGCATATCAGAAAACAGTGGAAATTGCTTAGGCAATGGTCATTGTAAGGGTAATAGAAGTAGCCTTTTTGCATATAGAACTTTCTATTGATTCTGTTTGCAGGGTAACAGGTTTGTCCTTCCCCAGTACAGCTACTCTCCTCGACATTGAAAAGTTCATCCTCCTCGGTAGGTTGTTGTTTTCCCAGCCAGAGTGTCGAGGATTATCTTCCTCAGCAGAGTACAGAGGATTATTTCCCCAGCTAGAGTTGTGGTTGTTTCATTACTCTTTCTGCAAGCAGTCAGAAGTTGATGCTGACGCATCCTTAGCAGGAGACTTATAGAATATCTTCTTTGGACAAAGATGTTATTTTCCCCGCAGGGCCTGAGCACTCATTCTCCTCGGCTAGTCGAGAAACGTTTTCCTCACCAGCAACGGTATGAGTTAATCCCCTCAGATGAGTAAGCTTGGTGTTATCCTCTAGTAGGGTAGATGTCAGCATCTACCGTTCCTCAAGCAGGTTTGTTGGTCATGGCCGGTACTCCCCAGTAGGGTAAAAGTACTGATATTCCCCGGAAGGGTAAAAGCAAGGGCATCTCCCAACAGCAGGTTGAGTTCGGTAATATCCCCAAACATGTTTGGAATTATTGACTTGTCTCCCCAAGCAAAGTTTAATGGTGATCTTCACAGTGGTCTTTTCAACAGCAGTTGAAATCCCCAGCAGGTCTTAAGTCCAATGGTTATTGGCATATTTCAAATCCAGGGGTTGAGTTCTGTCTTCGATGGAAGTCATTGGTAATCCCCAGCGGAGAGAATTTCTCTTTGGTTTCCAGCTTCATTATTCATTTTTATCCATCTCTAGCAGAATGGATCTTCTCTCGGAGTTTTCATATCCAGCAGAGTTTGTGATCAGGATCTTCCTTAGCAGAGTGAAGTCTTTCTCAGCAGGGTCTCTTATTTCAGAGGACAATTTAGTTTGTCATCCCCAGTGGAGCTGCCTTGGTCTTCAGTATTTATCTTGCTGAGATGCCTCTTTTGCATTGCATCAGCATTTTTACATGGCATCCTCCCAAGCGCGTAGCATTTCCATTTTGTATGGAGCATTACGCCATAGGAAAATTCAAACATATGCATTCGAAGCATAAGCAAGGTTTGATATCCTTTACGGGTTTCTTTCCCCGGCAGAAAGTAACAAAATTCAGGAGACGTTGTTTTACACTACACCGCAACTAGTGGATTCGTCCTTCTTGTTGGTCCTTCCTATACTCCCCCGCAGAGTTGTCTGTTTAGATTCCTCTTTTCTCTGGTGGAGTGATCTTAGTATATCTGTCGATTCTACATATTGTTGTTTGAAAGTCTACCTTCGGCTTAGTCTTTCTTTAAAAGCCCACCTTCGGCTTGGTCTTTCTCTTTTCTTGAGTTCGCCTTCGGCCGTCCTCGCACCCGCTGTTATCTTGTTATCCCCAGTAAATTCTACCTTCGGCATAGTCTTTCTTTGAAAGCCCACCTTCGGCTTGGTCTTTCTTTTTCGAGCCCACCTTCGGCATGGTCTCGTATCCTTTGTTTGAAAGTCTACCTTCGACATAGTTTTTCTTTGAAAGCCCACCTTCGGCATGGTCTCGTATCCTTTGTTTGAAAGTCTACCTTCGGCATAGTCTTTCTTTGAAAGCCCACCTTCGGCTTGGTCTTTCTTTTTCGAGCCCACCTTCGGCATGGTCTCGTATCCTTTGTTTGAAAGTCTACCTTCGGCATAGTCTTTCTTTGAAAGCCCGCCTTTGGCTTGGTCTTTCTTTTTCGAGCCCACCTTCGGCATGGTCTCGTATCCTTTGTTTGAAAGTCTACCTTCGGCATAGTTTTTCTTTGAAAGCCCACCTTCGGCATGGTCTCGTATCCTTTGTTTGAAAGTCTACCTTCGGCATAGTCTTTCTTTGAAAGCCCACCTTCGGCATGGTCTCGTATCCTTTATTTGAAAGTCTGCCTTCGGCATAGTCTTTCTTTGAAAGCCCACCTTCGGCTTGGTATTTCTTTTTCGAGCCCACCTTCGACATGGTCTCGTATCCTTTGTTTGAAAGTCTACCTTCGACATAGTCTTTCTTTGAAAGCCTACCTTCGGCTTGGTCTTTCTTTTTCGAGCCCACCTTCGGCATGGTCTCGTATCCTTTGTTTGAAAGTCTACCTTCGGCATAGTCTTTCTTTGAAAGCCCACCTTCGGCTTGGTCTTTCTTTTTCGAGTCCACCCTCGGCATGGTCTCGTATCCTTTGTTTGAGAGTCTACCTTCGGCATAGTCTTTCTTTGAAAGCCCACCTTCAGCTTGGTCTTTCTTTTTCGGGCCCACCTTCGGCATGGTCTCGTATCCTTTGTTTAAAAGTCTACCTTCGGCATACTCTTTCTTTGAAACCCCACCTTCGGCTTGGTCTTTCTTTTTCGAGCCCACCTTCGGTATGGTCTCGTATCCTTTGTTTGAAAGTCTACCTTCGGCATAGTCTTTCTTTGAAAGCCCACCTTCGGCTTGGTCTTTCTTTTTCGGGACCACCTTTGGAATTGGTCTCGTATCCTTTGTTTGAGAGTCTACCTTCGGCATAGTCTTTCTTTGAAAGCCCACCTTCGGCTTGGTCTTTCTTTTCGAGTCCTCCTTCGGCCATTCTCGTAGTATCCTTATATCCCTAGTTTAGTCCGCCTTCGGGCGGTCTGCCTTTCCGAGTTCGCCTTCGGCCGTTCTCGTATTCGCATTATTTCATCCTCCCCACAGGGTGCAAATTTCCAGGTTATTTTGGTATTCAATCTCCGTGTATCCCGATTGTCTGAAAGCCGTTGCTTCCATACCCTCGGATCCAAGAAGTTTGAATAGGGGCAGCTGTAACACCTCAAAATTTTCCCTAGTGTTGCTAACCTTTTTGGCTTATGCATCATTTCATTTGCATCGTCATTTCGGCATTTTGCATGTTTCTTTTGGGCATCGGATCAAGGTATTTTCTAGCAGCTCATGGCGTTATCAGCTCCGGCATTATTTTCAGCAGTATTCAGGGTCAAGCAGATGGTTTTAAAGGTCTTTTAGAGCTTTTATTTTGCTCATTAGGCGTTTTGATAATCAGAAGCTTCAACAGTCATTTTCTGATCAAGCGATCCTGTATCAGGCATTATTAATTCAGCGGGATATTCTGAGGTGTCAGCAGGAATTTGTGTTCTTTTCAGGTGTTACTCAGTAGCAATATCAAATTTTGAGTTTTAGAGGGTTAACGGGTTCAAAATAGTTATCGGAAGTCACTTTTCCAAGTTTCCCTCCAAAAGGCACCAAAATTCAAAATTTGCACTGAGTAACCGGTTACAGCGTATCTGATAATCGATTACCCTTTGGTTTTTCTGCGCATTTCTTCAATTTTTGAACTGAATAACCGGTTAGCAGATGTGCTGTAACCGGTTACTCTGGACAAAATTTGGGAAATTCTGTTTGCATCATTTGTGATCATGTGCTTGGCATGTGCACGTGGGGGAAGGATCTAGAATTGAAAATTTCATCGTTTTCCACCCAAAATTCAAATTCTCTCCAACATTTTTCCACTCTAATTCCTCATTTCATTTCCTAATCCACTTTTCACCTCAATTTCCACCCACTAAACCTCACTCCAAACCACATTTGAATTCCTAACCTAGCTTCTATTTAAATCAATTCATTCCAAACCTCTCCACCCTAGATCATTTTTCACTCTCATTTTTTCAAAATTTTGCTCTCAATTCTCTCTCACTTTTTCACTCTCAACCTCCATTTTCAACCACACTCAAAGCTCTCTTTCAAAGATTAACAAGTTCTTCATTAGAACTTGTTAATTCTTGAGCTAAAGCCACTCATTACCACCTCATTGTTGCATTTCATTGGTGATTTTCGTTTGGATCTAGATCTGGAATTTCAGAAGTGATTAGTGAAAGTGATTTTGGAGTTCTTATTGCTTATTGCTTAGATTTTCAACTTTTGAGTGCAAGGAGCTTGTGGATCTTGGATTTCTCTACTTGTATTCATCAAATTCTGTTTACAACAGTCACCAAAGCAAATCTCAGCTTTGTAGGTTGGTTAATTTCAGATCCATACTCATTTTAGCTTAATTGCAACTTTCACAATGTAGATCCATGATTTTTGGTGTGTTTTGATTCATTTGTGTGAATTTAATTGTGGATATTGATGATTATTGGATCTAAATGATGTTTGAATGCTGTTTCTGAACTGGATTTTTGTGCATTGTTGATTACATGATCATTGAACATGATTACATAAGTGATTTGCTGCTGAAAAGTGCTCTGAAACTGATTTTTTTACCACTGTCCCAGAGTAACCGGTTAGCAGTTATGCTGTAATCAGTTACACTGTGTATTTTCAGCGTAATTTGTGCAATTTTGAATTGTGTAACCGGTTATCAGTTATGCTGTAACCGGTTACCATTGAAGCAGAATGTGATTTTCTTGCATTTTCTTGGTTGTTTGAGATCCTTTTCATGTCTAAACTTTATGGATTGATATGATGATGATTTTTGGATCATTCTCGAGCTGTTGCACCTCACACTATTGCATAAACACGATTCTTCGACACGCGAGTCTTGGTTTTCATCGATGAATGTTTATGTTTGCGTTGCTGATTAATTGATGCGATAAACATGATGCACACACATTTGAATTGTGTTAATTCTTGATTGATGCTCAACTTGTTGTACACATGATGCATGATTGTTGTTTGCTTCCGTGGTTGCTTATGCATGATGTTTTGATCGATGTTTGATTTGTGCAACTTTATTGAGTAAGTGTTCTTGAATTGTTAGCATGATCGTGTTATCCATTCTTGATGCTTGCAACCTTTATGTTTGGTTTGACGTGCTTTGTGTGTCTATTTGCAATCATTGCTTGCATGAGTATTTTGTTTTCAAATGCATGGTGTGCTGTCCCGTTTTCCACTGCTGTCTTAGTGCATATGTGCTGTTGTATGTGCTGCTGCTTTTTACACCCATTTATATGTTGAATGTGGGCTGTTGAATGCTATTTGGTGTGTTTGCTGGTTTTTAACTGTTGTGCAGGTGCAGAGGTGTTGTTGTAGCTGCTGCTTGTTTGTTTTACTCACCTTTTCTTTTTCTTCTCTTTCACTCCTTCTCTTCCCTTGAGTCTCAAGACTTGTTTAAGTCTTGGATTCACTCCCTTAGAGCTACCTAGTCCAACTTAATTTTTGATTAAGCTTGGAGTAGGATTAGCATTAGGATTCCCTTTGCATGCTAACTTAGGTAGATGTTTCCCTTTCAAACTCAACCTTAGGGCTACCTTTTGCATGACAACATTAGGATAGTATTCCCCTTAGTGTTTTCTTTTTCCTTGAGTCTTCTCTTCTCATCTCATAACAATCCTAAAACACTTAATAAAAGATTAAAATCTATTGCGCATGAGCCTTACATATGGGAAGTGAAGTATGGGGGGTCTCCCTTCATTCTTCTAGGGTACTTAGTGTACGTCCTGTTGGGGACGATGCGCGAAGTATTCGTTCCGATGTTACAGACTTAGGTGCAATGCAAGTTATGAATTAATTTTAAACCACTTCTGTCTTAAAAAATACAAAGCAAATTCAAACCTTTTTCATCCTTTGGGATCGTTAAGTTCAACGCATTTTCAGAAAAGGGCACGTCATTTTCCGTCTCGTCGCAAACAGGCATCGACCCTAACTGCCGAACGCGAATCTAACGTCGCTCATAAAAAACACTAACTGACCTCGTTAGGTCAAACTACGATTGCTCTGATTTCCTCTCTCTAGTCTGATTAAGGATACGTAGGCACGAGACGACAATGTCTTGGCGAACAACTTCCCTCCTTTAGTTCGTGTCCGAACTACGTTGACTCTGACTTTCCCATTGCACGAGGGAATACGTAGGCATAGGATGAGCGATGTCCTATCGAGTCACGTCTTTTTCTTTTCTCCCTCGTTTCTTCGTTCCTTTCCATTCCTGTTCCTTCTCGTTTCCAGTAGCAGTGGAGCTCCAGATGACGACACCCTTTGATCGAGACAACAAGCGTGGATCCCATCGAGTACGATGGACGTGGGGGGTGCTAACACCTTCCCTTCGCGTAACCGACTCCCTTACCCTTTTCTCTTGGTCGCAAGACCATGCTCTTCCCTTCCCTCAGGTTTATGCAGTGTTTCCTTTCCCTCTCTTGGGATAAATACACATTGCTGACGACTCTGTTTTCCGCGCCACTTTCGCGTTTGTACCATGGATGCAAATCCTCGAGAGCGACACACACTAACAACTAACTTCCATTTTCTCTTACACCTTTGAGTCATCTCCTCTCATCTCCCTTAATCCACTTGTAAATGATGTGTCGTTTCCATTCTACAGCAAACAGGTAAACGCGTAAGACTCCCACGCCGAGCGATAACACCTAAACTGCTGGAACGCGAACGTTGGCGTATTCCACTTAAAAAACACAAACAAAGCAAATTCATCCCTAGTGAGGGGAACTACATCGCTCTGATTCTTCATTGGTTAACGGAGATACGTAGGAAGGAGATCTTGCGAGATCTTTGCGAGCACAACCTTATCAATCAAAGCTTTCTCTCGCCCGCGTGCGATCGATTCACAAGTTCAACCGACCCGTAGGTCGAACTGCGACTGCTCTGACTTCTTCTCTCTAGTTAGATTGAGGATACGTAGGCACAGGCGCGATGCCTGGCGAGCAACCTTCCCCCAATAGCATGGTCCGAACTACGTTGACTCTGATTTTCCCGCTCCCGAGGGAATACGTAGGCCTAGGACGGCGATGTCCTATCGAGTCACCATTTCTTTTCTTTTCCCATTTCTCCCAGACCGTTTCGTTAGCAGTAAGCTTCAGATAACCTACACCCTTTGATCGATAACAATAAGCGTGGATCCCATCGAGTACGATGGATGCGAGGGGTGCTAATACCTTCCTCTCGCGTAACCGAATCCCGAACCCAGGCTATGGTTGCGAAGACCATTCCTTTCCCTTTGTTGAGGTTTTCTTGATCGTTTCCTTTCCATGCGTCGGGATAAATAACGTTAGGTGGCGACTCTTCTGTTCTTTTCCGCCGGTTGATTTTCACAGATGCGACAGCTGGCGACTCTGTTGGGGAGTTTCTCATCCCTAAGCGAGTCAATCCTAGCATCTGTTTGTTTTTTATTTTAGGGTGTTTATCTGTATGCTTTACTCGCTTTATTTATGGCATTGTTGCATGTTTACTGTTTCATTACATTTACTTGCTTTACATTTACTGCTGCCATATATTTTGGACTGTGCTGGACTGTCTATTTTCTTTGGCGGGTTGGGTTGTTACAAGAGGTAAAAGGCCCAATACACAGGCTATGAGTTATCCATAGGAACACTAGGAATAGAGTGGTCCATGGGCGGCGGGTGGTGTCACGCCACCTTAGCCAAGCATGATGCCACGAGCAGTGGAGGTTCAAACGAAGTATTATCGTTGAACACTTTCGTGTGAATATGATGATGCTTTCGGATGAATCGTCGATCCTGTATTTCTTTTGACTTTACCTTGACCTAGAATGCACCCGTGAGGGGGGAGGGATGATTCTTACAGGTACAGGTACCGTTGGTGACTCTTTGATTGGTGACTATGGTTCTGTTCATGAATGTGGTTCCGATGGTGACCTTTTATGGTCCCTGATATTCTGGTTTTCTCACCAGTGTGGACTTATCAGCCTGGTATTATGGTATTATGATTATTCGGATATTCTGGTATTCTGATTATTCTGGCACTCTGACTATCCCGGTATTCTGATTAGGCTGGTATTCTGATTATGCCGATATTCTGGCATTCTGGTATTCTGATTATCCGGTATTCTGGTGTTCTGGTATTGTCTTCAGAGCAGACCTATGAACTTATTCAGTCATCAGCAGTGCAGCACAGTTATTTAGAATATATGGAAGCTTTGATCCCATGTCTTTTGCATCCATAGCTTTGCATTGCATTTGCATTTTTGCATCATTTTGCATATCTCTCCCTCAGCCAGAACAGTGAGCCCTTCCATCCTTTGCTCGACCTGCAGTTGATTTCCCAACTTCCGTATTGGACTGGAATTGGTATCTTAGCAGAATCATGAACTCAGGGGAACAAAATCAGTTTGTGACTGGGGCCGATGTTGAATTGATAAAGGGTCAGTTGGATCAACTTGTGGAAGCTATGAAATCCATGACAAGGGGGGAATCCGATATTCAGAGAACTGAGAATGTCATTCCACTTCTAGTGAACAATGTTGCTCAAGCTTGGCCTGCGCGAGTCCCTATTGAGAATCAAGTTGTGTAAGAACATCCTTTTGTCCGAAAAAGACCAAGGAACCCAGAGAGGCATTTCATTCACCTGCCAATATCGTACAGTCTGATACTGCCAGATTTGATCAAAGGTGGATTAATAGTGCCGAAGGAATTGAATCCAGTACCTCTTCCGTACCCACCAGGTTTTGATGCCAACGCCCATTGTGATTACCATACTAGGGTACAGGGGCATTCAACTGAAGACTGTAAGGTACTCAAGAGCAAGGTTCAGACACTTCTTGACTCCAACATGTTCTTATTCATGCCTCAGGGTATTCAGATTAACAAGTCTCATTCATCTAGTCAGGTGGGTTCATTAGTCCATGTTATGGAAGAAAGCACCGAGAGCGGTTGTGCAGATGGTTATTAGATTGACTTCGACGAGCAATTTTGAAGAGGGCTAGCCCAGTAGCAAATCAAGCTTGGAAAGCCAAGTTCCTCGAAGCTGACAATCATTATATCATGTCATTTCTTTGCATTTGTAGTTTCTTTTATGTTAAAGTGCAAACTCATTTGTAAAACTTGTCTTTTTTTAATTGATAATGATAATGAAATGAATATGCATGTTTTGATTAAATCCATTCGTGTTCACTCATACTTTTATCGATATCATATGCTTGTTTAAACAGGATCTGAGGGAGGATGACGAAATCAAAGGCGCAAAACTTCTAATTGTATGCTTTTGAACAAAAACCCTGTTGATGATGTACATGCATTTTTTCAAATCCCTAAACACCGGAGAAATAAGGGAGTGAAACCTTTGTAAACCCCGTTGAGACTAGTAGTAGGAGTTTATTTCTGAAAACGAAAAAACCCTCAATCTTAACCCGGGGCAGGGTAGGTGTGTTAGTTAATTTGGCCATGCGTTCAAATTTCAAAAGGAGTGTCCCGTTCGAGGATCAATTACATCTACGGTTATCCCTCACCAACCGAAGAGTGAGACGGTCACAACCCTTTCAAACAAGTCGGACAAACCTGTGTCACACGATTCGTTCAAAAAAAAGGAAAAATCAAAAGAAAAAGAAGCCTGCAAAGTTAAAACTTGAAAACAAGTGACTTAGGCAAAAGTTAGGGCATCCCGCTGGACTTCAAAATCGAAAGATTCAAAAAGAATCAGTCCAGGAAAAATCAGGGAAATCAAAAAAGCGAAAAGCGAAAAGGATTACAAAAGAAAAATCCTTGAGCAAAGAACAAGTCGTGTGAATACGGACGCCAAAGACAAAAGGGGTGACTGTCACTTCGAAAACTGTGTGGGTTCCTTAACCATCCTCATACCATTCATAACCTTTTTGAAAGGTGAATGCTTGTGTCGAATTAGCTGAATGTAGGACTGGAGAACATCAAGGAGAATGGGTGGGTACAAACAAAACTTTGAGCCTTATATCCTTTCTTTCTCAAACCGTGAACCAGGCCACGTTACAACCTACAAAAGACCTAATTGAAGCAGGGTTATTTCGAAAGCATACTTCGGTTAAAATCGCGTCAGTTCTGACTCCTAAAAGGTTTTTCTTACCATTCATGTTGGTATCGATGTGACATTTTGATAAGTGATTCGTTCGCTATATGTCACAACATTTTTCCAGTGAACAGACTTGGATCTCAAAGCTGTCATATGCATCGCATTAAAATTATCATTTTCAAAATGAATTGTTTTACTTGTGAGTAAATACTTGACATCAGGAAAGTTTCTGCAATGGAAAGATTGGTCAAGATAAGATACAAACGCCAGAAGACTCCGTTGAGCAGGGGCAAGCCATCAAATGATCATGCCAAATGGGCAAGCCATTCCAAGATTCAGCTAATCTAGAGCAACCACGTCGAGGAATCTCTCTGAAGTTTAGCCAAACAGGGGCAATCATGTCGAGATTCAGCAAATCTCTTAAAGATCAATCAGTCAGGGGAAAAATCACTTCAAGACTCGTATCGAGGCAGGCCACCTCAAGAGCACGAGAAGTTATCCTCCCCCAAAAGATGGTTAATCAAAAGCACCTCTTCATGATTCAGTATACTGGGGAAGAATATTTCAAGTCATTACGAGTCCTCTTGAAGTAAATTCCTTTGTAGGATATCCAATCTGGGGCAGTTACGTCAAGATCCGATAAATCTCTCCAAGAGTTTGAAGATCATGGGGCATTTGGAATGCTGGGTTTTCTGTAAAATCCTCTTGAAACGATTTCTCCCAGTAGAACATGTGGTCTGAGGCAAGTGGAGAGTTCGCTTATGATAATTGGCATGTAGTTGATCAACCAAAGCGTGAAGTGCCAAAGTAGTTCCCAACATAGGGTTTCTATTCCTCGGCAAGGTATCTTTCTCAGTGGGGTGTGAGATTATGAATGTCTCCCCAGCAGAAATAGTCAAGATGGTATTATCCTTGACAGAGGTTATGTCTTCTCATTATCCTCCCTAACAAGAGTCCAGAGGTTTAGTTTCCCCAGCTAGAGATGGATTTGTCTTTTCCCCAGTAAGAGTGCAAAGCCCAGACAGGGCAGGGATGGTTTGTTTACTCTCCAAGCAGGCTGGCATCCACAGTAAGAGTCTTGTTTCTCTCCCCACAGAGTACTGATTTAAGTTCCTCATCAGGTCAGGAAGTATTTCCTTCCTCAGCAGAGGCTTATTTGACCTTAGTTCCCCAGCAGCCGGGTTAGAAGGTTGTCATTTCCCCAGCGGAGTCCTATGGTTACAGGATCTCCTCAAGCAAGACTGGTTCAGGTGATGTCTTCCCAACAAAGTCATTGTTATCCGTGATTCAGGTTCCAGGTGTATTAACATTCCTCCCAGTCGGGTTGTTGATCTGTTTCCCCATAGAAAGTCAGAAGATCGAGTCAGTGATCACTTCCTCAGCAGAGTTGCTAATTATCATCCCCGGCAGATTCCAAGTCCAATGGTTATTGGCGCCTTTCCCGTATCAGATCTTTGGGTTCCATCATCATCAGTTGTCATTCTTAATCCCCAACGGAGTGGAAGTCCTCTTCAGGTTTCATCTTCAGCAGAGATTTGGATCGGGAAAGTCGTTCAATTTGTCCCCCTCAACATGGTTCGTGACCTTGAGGACAATGCAGTTTGTCATCCCCAATGGAGTTGCCTTCATATCCTCCGCATTTATTTAACATAGGATTCCCTTTGCATCTTGCATGTAGTAATCATTGCATCCTCAAAACGCGTAGCATTTCCATTTCGCATGGAGCATTATGCCATAGAAAAATGCAAACATATGCATTTGAAGCATAAGCCAGGTTTAGATATTCTTGCTGCCAGACGGTTCCCTAACAGAAAGTGGTTTAACCCAGGAGGACCAGTCTTATCTTATCCCCGGTGAAGTTTCCAATGAACTTGTTCATCTAACTGGTATTCCCCTGCAGAGTTGTCTATTCAGACCTCTTTTATCCCCAGTAGAAACAATGTAACTGTAGCCCTCCAGCAAGCACCTTAATCAATCCCTAGGGTAATAGGTCGGTCCCTCTTCTATTTTTGGCATTTGTCCCCTAGCAGAGTTGTCTGACTAGGATTCCAGTGTACCCTCAATTCTTTTAATGCCGGAAAGTATCATATTTCGATGCCGGTAAGTGTCGTCATCTCAATTCATCTTTCGATGTCGGAAAGTGTCGTCATTTCACTCCTTCTTTGATGCCGGATAGCATCACCTTTCGATGCCGAAAAGTGTCGTCATTTCATTCTTTCTTTGATGCCAGAAAGCATCATCTATCGATGCCGGTAAGTGTCATTTAGTCAGTATGCGTATCTGTGTCTATACTCCCTTTTGATGCCGGATAGCATCATATTTCGATGCCGGATAACATCATCTTTCGATGTCGGTAAGTGTTGTCATCTCAATTCATCTTTCGATGCCGGAAAGTGTCATTATTTCATTCCTCATTTTGATGCCAGATAGCATCATCTTTCGATGCCGGTAAGTGTCATCATCTCAATTCATCTTTCGATGCCAGAAAGTGTCATTATTTTATTCCTCCTTTTGATGGCGGATAGCATCATCTTTCGATGCCGGTAAGTGTCGTCATCTGTTTGTTCTCTTGGTTTAGGATTGGCTTAATTTAGGTAAAACAAATAATAACAACAATATTGTAATAGAGAATAGGAAGTATAAAGCTTGATAAGAAGAACAGGTACAACTACATGTCCTTTTTGAAATGCCAGAACATGTTATTCAACAACTGGAACAACATGTCGAAGAAGATGTCTTATGAGGAAGCATTCGACATCGCGCCTGCTGAGCTGGATTAATGAGATTCAGCTATGTTTTGAATTGTGCAGAATTTTGAGAGAAATTTATGCATTCTATGTGGCGCATTTTTAAAGGTCTAGAAGATCCAATCAGATATCAAGACTTTCTAAATATGGAGACATTTTAGGAAATATAATATTGAATACCTACTTTCTTGGAGTATATTTTGCAGCTTTGTAATAGCTATTGAAGCTGTGTTTGAAGGCCCAAATCCAGTTGGGTACAGGTTATAAATAGAAGGGTTTGTAACCCTGGAAGGAGAGCCCAACATGTAGAAGACTAGGGTTTATCTAGGTAAACCTCCCGACTTGTGGGAAGGTTACCCATATTCCTCAAAACCTGTAGGTAAGAGGCAGTACGTTGTGTTACTTAGAGGAAGCTTTTAAGTAACTCTAAGTTGTGTCTTGAAAGGATGATTTCCTTGCAGAATTATTGTTTAGGTAAAGAGCCGTTGATGCAGTGGCTGAGATGTCATCTGCTAGACATCATTGTGATGATTGGGAGTGAGAAGGGTTTCTCATATCTAGAGAGGATCTAGGTAGAAGGGTCATTGGGTAGTGATTAAGTGATAAGCTGTAAACGGGTAGTTTAGCTTTGAATTGATACTACTAATAGTGGACTTCATCCCTGGCTTGGTAGCCCCCAGATGTAGGATAGTTAGATCTGAACTGGGTTAATAATTCTGTGTGTCTTACTTTTATCTTTTCAGTACCATGATTTCTTCAATATACCTTGCCCTTTGTGATCATGTCAGACCAGATGTCGAACGGCATGTTCTAGGACATCTGAATTCTGCACATGCACCAGAATTTCAATTGGTATCAAAGAAAGTCATTCTGTTCTGTATCTGGATGAGATCCCAGGGAAAATACTTTCTGGTTCATGGTCAAGGTAGAAGCTTTCTACTGAAAAGATGTTTGAACCTGAAGTAGTTCATATAGGTGTGAGAATGGTCCCTAGAAGTGGAGGATGGACTGTTTGTGGCATGTACTGAAGGCTTGGAGGAATGATTGAAAAGCTGATGTGTTGGGGTTTGATTTATTTTCAAACCTGTGGTATAGTGATGTCACCTGAATTATATTGCAAGGGCTGATATGTGACACCTAAAGGCCTTGAGGAGTTTGTATCTTGATCCGCTGCAAATCTATCTGAAAAATCCTAAGGTTGTAACTGAGAAGGTTGTTCCTCTCTGAATGTATATCCTATGGTGATGGGATTTATGCAAGACTGCTTCAACTTACAGTGTCAACGATACTTGAAGATTATTGTTCAAGTACACTCATAAAGGCATTGATAAGTGAAGTTGTGAGGAAGAGAAGTAATTTACGTTTGTTTGATCTCTTGTTTGGAATGATGTCCTATCTCGTGTTAGAACATCACGCCAGAATTGTGGTGAATTCTGTTGTCTGAAGGAATGGCACAGCAGATGCTCTGGGTGCTAAACTAATGTGGTTTGATCACATGAGTTTGGAGCCTACTCCTGATCTGGAAGAGGAGGTATCTGGATGGTATGTCTAAGAAGGTTCTGGACCTGGAACTTATCTTAGTTGTGTGAGTTGGTCAAGGTGTGATCAACATACTCCTGAGGTCAGTTTATTTCCGGTCCTTGCTACAGGAGTAGAAAACCTGAGATTCAAGAAGTATTATCTCTAGCAGACTTCTTGGACATGAAGGTCAAAGCTCATAAAGTCTTGTTCCTGTATTGACTACGTGCACTTAAGGATCTAATCACAGTATGTGCTACTATTAAAGGGAAGAATGTATGTTAGCACCTGATGTCTTAGAAGTCCTTGAAGACATGTCTCAAGCTGTCTGGATGATGAGAGTTGGATGAAAGATTACTACTCTCACGCTTCTGTGATGAGATGGCTGGTCCCAAGGCTTAAAAATGGATGTTTGGAGATTCTGGTTGTGAAAGGGGGTGTTTTTCTTAGTACAACCGAATTCTTTTCATGATGTCAAGACTGATGTCTTAACATTTGTTGACAGAACAGAATGCTGTGGTGTGCGTCTCCAGAGATCACATGTCTCTACTTGACTTATGGACTGATGTAAGAGTTAAGCAGTAGGTGAATGTGTTCAGCAGGTGTGTTGAACAGAGAGCGTTCTCTTGAAGACATGAAGATGAGTCTCATGTTCTCCATTCATTTAAGGCATTATTCTTGCAAAGGAGTACAAGTAGTCTTATATAGAGAAAAGTTGATCAGATTGAGATCATGTGAGTGTTAGTACAAGTGATGATTGTGGTCAACTTGTGAGTTAAACAAAGAGTGAGCTCTTGAAAACATGAAGATGAGTCTTATGTTTTCCATTCTTCAATGTACTAAGAAGCACATGATAGGGGGAGAATGTTACAATTCTATGCAGCTGGACGTGTGATGTTAACACGTATTTTGTAGCAGATTAAGAATTTGCAGACATAAGGATTTAGTATGGAACAGAATTAAAACAGAATTTTATTACATATTTTTTGAAAGCAAGATTTGTGAAAACACCATACAAAGGGTCTAAAGGGTATCCCAACCCCCCGAATCAAGAAAATCCTTCCAATCTTCATCCCATTCGTCATCAGAAGCTTGAAGTTGCACTTGAGTTTTCTTGATGGTCTTCATCCTTGTTTCTGATGCCTTTCGTGTTCGTGTTGCTCCTGAAGATGCTCCAGCTGTGGACAGTGTTGTGTCCCTCAACTTCTGAGGATCTGTCTTCTTGTCCTCCTGCATATGTCTCTTTCCTGCACTCTTGTTAGACTGACTCATGCTTCCTTCCTTGGTGTACTGGTAGGAGCAAGGAGGCTTGGTATTTATAATGGATGAAGAGACCTTGGTTGTATCGCCTGACCGGTCAAAGCTGCCTTTGGCATGGGAATTTGTTTTCTTGAGAACCTGTTTTTTTTGGGCACATTGGATACCAGAACTTCGTGTCTGGTGCCTTGGTAGAGGCTGCCCTAGTAGGATGAGCCTAGGTCTTGTCTGGCTGTCTGCTGGTTGCTGGTTGCTGGTTGTGATCAAGTGGTGTGGTCTTTGGTCTCGTGCTGATGTCCTACATTTTGTTACAACATTTTAGTTTGTTGTGTACCCTACTTATGGAGTTGGAAGAAGCAGCATTATCGTCTGAAGTGGCAGTTCTGACATAATGTGGATTAGGATGGGCAGATTCTAATCTTGATGGCAAGTAGCTCTGGAAAACATGGCTACTTTCATATTGAAGACTCTATCAGGGTGTTATAAGGAGGTTTCTTCTAATACAAGTAAAAGGTGGTGGCAGTCCTTATCTTGTGTTGCAAGACATTTGTTTAGAATGTGTGAGAAATCTCAAATCAAGTGGGCTTGTGTTTATTGGACTTGGCAGACCATGTATCCAAAATCAACATGGTGAGGCCTTGCTCAACATTTACTAGAATGTGGCATTATTGGGGTAAGATCATAAAAGGCATGGAATGTTAAGGCTGTTGTCTATAGCCTATTGCAGCTTGTGTGCGGGTCAAGTTTGTGCTATGTAATGTCAAACATCATGATGGGACATATCATAGCTGTGTGGAGTTAGTGCCTATACTTGTTCTCTGCTGTTTTTGAAGGAATCCAAGAAAATATGCTTGGAATGTATAAGTTTCTGAGGAATCTTGGGTTGATAAATTTGTAAACAAGCAGACAAACTTATTTTGGTAAGATGTCAGAACAGTACTCCAGACATGTTTCCCTGAGCCAAACAAAGGAATATTCTAGATTGTGCATCCAGCCACGCGCAAGAAGGGAGCCTAGTAAGTGCTGATTGGTCATGTAAGACTGGTCTAAGAGCTATTAAAGGCGTTTAAAGTCAGTTTGGACGGTGCACCTTGAATTAAGCTACAGTTTTTCCATGCTTCATTAACATTTTATTTGACCAAGAATTAAAGATCGTTAATATCTAAGAAACTGCTCTGCTATTTATAGAGGCTTCTCCTATCCTCTACCATCAGGTAAGGGTTGTTCTCATAAAGACTATGGGTTTTGTTCGAGTCTGGGTTAGTTGTGCCTGGGTCTGGTCTTGTGATGGCCTCCTTTGTTAATTTTTGGCCAAAAAGGGGGAGAAAGGGATTGTTGCTCAGAGGTTCAGACAGGAGTCTGTGATTGCATATGTTGTCCAAACATGTCATAACAAATGTCTATCATGTTTCTTTTTGGATATTTTTTGTGTGACCTGTGATCTGAGTTATGAACACGGTTGTGACCTGTGTTCTGAGTTACCAGGAGTGGTGGAGGGTTTGGTCTTAAGTTTCCTCTTATGCCCTGCAGAGAGCAATTAAGAGTTCTCTTATTCCACCATTGGTCTTCAAATTTAGAAGAGGTTCCTGGTTTGAGGGGGAGTACAAGCTGGCTTCTACTATCTTCTTCCTCGTGTGCATCAACAAACTTCAGGACCTTCCTTCCTTTTATCCTGAAGATTGCTGTTCGTTGGAGATGATGCATGCAGTGGATTTCTTCAGAAGGTTGCAAAGAAGATGTCAAACAAAGATGTTGAGACATTATTTTCAAACTGAAGATCTGTTGCTGTGTGCTGTAGAATCTGAACTCTACAGCTGTTGTATTTATGCTGTAAACCCTTGGATTGTAATTATTTGTAGATTATTTGTTTTAGCCAAAATTTGCCAAAGGGGGAGATTGTTAGTTCTCTTGGTTTAGGATTGGCTTAATTTAGGTAAAACAAATAATAGCAGCAATATTGTAATAGAGAATAGGAAGTATAAAACTTGATAAGAAGAACATGTACAACTAGATGTCCTTTTTGAAATGCCAGAACATGTTATTCAACAACTGGAACAACATGTCGAAGAAGATGTCTTATGAGGAAGCATTCGACAACGCGCCTGCTGAGCTGGATTAATGAGATTCAGCTATGTTTTGAATTGTGCAGAATTTTGAGAGAAATTTATGCATTCTATGTGGCGCATTTTTAAAGGTCTAGAAGATCCAATCAGATATCAAGACTTTCTAAATATGGAGACATTTTAGGAAATATAATATTGAATACCTACTTTCTTGGAGTATATTTTGCAGCTTTGTAACAGCTATTGAAGCTGTGTTTGAAGGCCCAAATCCAGTTGGGTACAGGTTATAAATAGAAGGGTTTGTAACCCTAGAAGGAGAGCCCAACATGTAGAAGACTAGGGTTTGTCTAGGTAAACCTCCCGACTTGTGGGAAGGTTACCCGTATTCCTCAAAACCTGTAGGTAAGAGGCAGTATGTTGTGTTACTTAGAGGAAGCTTTTAAGTAACTCTAAGTTGTGTCTTGAAAGGATGATTTCCTTGCAGAATTATTGTTTAGGTAAAGAGCCGTTGATGCAGTGGCTGAGATGTCATCTGCTAGACATCATTGCGATGATTGGGAGTGAGAAGGGTTTCTCATATCTAGAGAGGATCTAGGTAGAAGGGTCATTGGGTAGTGATTAAGTGATAAGCTGTAAACGGGTAGTTTAGCTTTGAATTGATACTACTAATAGTGGACTTCATCCCTGGCTTGGTAGCCCCCAGATGTAGGATAGTTAGATCTGAACTGGGTTAACAATTCTGTGTGTCTTACTTTTATCTTTTCAGTACCATGATTTCTGCAATATACCTTGCCCTTTGTGATCATGTCAGACCAGATGTCGAACGACATGTTCTAGGACATCTGAATTCTGCACATGCACCAGAATTTCATCATCTCAATTCATCGTTTGATGCCAAAAAGTGTCGTTATTTCATTCCTCCTTTTGATGCCGGATAGCATCATCTTTCGATGCCGGTAAGTGTCGTCATCTCAATTCATCGTTTGATGCCGAAAAGTGTCGTCATTTCATTCCTCCTTTGATGCCGGATAGCATCATCTTTCGATGCCGGTAAGTGTCATTATCTCCATTCATCCTTCGATGCCGGAAAGTGTCGTCATCTCAATTCATCTTTCGATGCCGGAAAGTGTCGTCGTTTCAATATTTCCCTTTTGATGCCGGATAACATCATCTTTCGATGCGGGAAAGTGTCATCATTTTATTCCTCATTTGATACAGGATAATATCATCTTTCGATGCTGGAAAGTGTCGTCATTTCATTTCTTCTTTGATACCGGATAGTATAATCTTTCGATGCCAGAAAGTGTCGTCATTTCATTCCTTCTTTGATACCAGATAGTATCATCTTTCGATGCCTGAAAGTGTCGTCATTTCATTCCTTCTTTGATACGGAATAGTATAATCTTTCGATGCCGAAAAGTGTCGTCATTTCATTCCTTCTTTGATTCCGGATAGTATCATCTTTCGATACCGGAAAGTGTCGTCGATCCAGTACACGTTTCGTGTCTGTATCATCCTCCTGTGATGCAGGATAGCATTATCTTTCGATGTCGGAAAGTGTCGTCGATCCAGTACACATTTCGTGTCTGTATCATCTTCCCTTTTTTATACTAGTGAGTGTTATCTTCCGATGCTCATCCTACCTCGTGATTTTAAACACCGGTCTGCATCATGTCTTCCCCATATCATAGTTTCCAATATCTCATACTCTTTGTTATCCCCAGTAGAGTCTTCCACACTCATCGGATTTTCTACCCTAGTTTATATTCCCAGAGTGCAAATTTTCGGTTTCTGTTGGTATTCAATCCCTATTTACCTCAAATGTCTGAAAGCACTGCTTTCATCCCTTCAGGTCCACAGTTGATTGAATAGGGGCAGCTGTAGCACCCCAAAATTTGCCCTACCTTTTTCAACCTTTAACTGGCTTTCGCTTTGTATTCATCTGCATATCATCATTAAGTCACAACCTCATAATCATACATTACATTGGCCTTCTAAGACATGGGATCGAGGGATTTTCTTGTTAACAGTATTTACCCTATGCAAAGGTGATTCAGTCGGTTCTTATTTCAGGTCAGGTTGAAGCGAGGTTCGAATCCACAATATCGAGAATATCTTCTTATTCAGAGGTTCATCAAGCTCCAAGGTTTTCTTATTCAGCGGATTCATCAAAAGCATTGGGTCAGGATGTCATGGGTGTGAATCAGGGTTTGATTCCTTCTCAACTAAAGTCGTTTCTTCATTCAGTATACAGATCAAGGATAGTTAGGGTTTCTTGCTCATGTTTGAGTTTATGGACATTCCGTCAACTAAGGATCATTGGATACCAAGTTGGTCTTCCATGTTTCCACCCTTACCATTCATGTTTAAGGATTCAAAGTGTGGATTCTTCGTTGATCACTAAAGTCATGTTGTTGTGGACTCATGTTGCGATCAAGGCCATCATTGGCAGTTATTCATTAAGTACAAGCTTGCTCGAGATTTGAAGTTTGATGTGGATTGAATGTGTTAAGAATGTCCAAGCGAATGTTTTGGAATTCAAGGGTATACGTCATTATCCATCCTTTCTAATTCCACATTTGGATATCCATTTTTGGATAGCCATATCCATTTTCAAGTCCATATTCTTAATCCATTTCCAATACAATTAACTTTTTCTTTCAATAACCATTAATCATTTTTCCATCCCATTTTAAATCCAATATCCATGTTTTTAAACCATGTCCACATCCATTTCAATTCTATAACCATTAACCAAAGATCCAAATTTCAAACTACAAATCCAATTCCAAACCAATAAAAAAAAGGGGGGTTTATTATCCATTTGCAAATTAAAAAAACCAATGCCAATACCAAATATCCGCATCAAAATCCATATCCAAAACAACATCCGAAAATAACCAATGCCCATGGATATCCAAATCTATTCAAATGTACCAAAATACAAGAAAAAGGTTGCAAAATGAAGAGAACATGAGAAAAAATCTACACTTTGACCAACGGTTGACTAAGGGTCAACTGCTGACTAAGGTCAAACAGTAGACTGAACTTTGACCAGGATCCTAGACCTATTGCTTTTACTAATCTTCAGGCATCTTCATATTGTCCTTTACGTTCCCTTGAACTCCTTACGGCCATACCATGTATGCCATAACCCTGTCCACGCCAATCGGCATAATTTAACAGTTAATACCATACTCTCAATTCAATTCAAACAAGCAGCACAACAAAATGTCAAAGACTCATTACTAACCTCAATACATAAAAACTAAAAAAAACTGCACCGAGCATAACCTAGAGTTCCGAGTGATATCACGGTATCAGATAAGAGTAACAAGGGCCAAATTCTTTCATAACGCATCGACAATATATTCTTCCATAAGCAGCCCTACATTCAATGGTTGCATCTTGAAAATGTTGCTCGGTTTGGGACCCTCAAGCTCAGTTGTTACAATCAGACAGGAGTAACCTCAACACATAACGGGAGGACAGATTCAAGTTCGACAAATGCAGACCTAACCCTCCATAATTGATTCACAGGAAGAGCTGCAATTAACACTTCAAAAGTTAGCCGCAACGACTCAATGGAAGTAAAGGTATTCACTCATAACAGCCTTCAACCGAGTTTCAAAACTAGCACCTTGTATCTCATGGTTAAATTCTAACTTGCATACACACACATTCAACATAAAAGTCAAATGGTTGCAATCACATTGCAAACCAATTTCAATAGAGCATGTTACCACTCTCATTTTCAAACTATACAAGATTATATTCTAACAGAATTTAGTTGCATTGTATCCACAAAATTCCTTGCATAACTCCTGACAATCTCAGTTCAACACACAAACTGTTAACAGAAATTCAAATTACAAACGACAATTAACTCACCAGCAAGTTTCATGATATTTCACCAACATCCCAATAGTTACTTCATAGTAATGGCAGCCGCAAACAATAGTCACAGCTCAAGCGCACATACACAGCAGCAGGCTTTTAAACATCAATAGGTAGGCGGACATTGTTATAACATATGCATCTGGTTCATTGGTACCCTCAGCCACACCTGAAATCCAACACTCAACATAAGGGCAAGAAAAAACAAGGCATAGCAGGCACAGTTACAATGCTCAGAATAGCAACAACATTGTCGACATTGTGGAGGTCATACTTATTGTGCAGGTCCTTACCGCAAGATGTGATAAAGCACAAATAATTGTTGAATTCAAGGAGTCATGCTTGCTCAAACCTTTGAGAATATGTGGGACTTAACACCGGATACCGATCTGCTGCTGGAGCTTCCTGAAGAGTATGATTTTGAAATTGCTATTGCTGACTTAATTGATAAAGCTTTGCAAGCTGTGTGGTTCAACGGGAAAATAATCGGAAGCTGGTCAGACTAAATGTTACTGATATTTGACAATGGTTCTGGAAGGAAATCTCATTCCAATTCTGCTGATCCCGATTCCCACTTAACCAATGTCTCCCTACGTAGGCAATTTGATCGCGACGAAGGACACAACGCTTAGCATTGTCTCTGTTCTGGCCAGTGCTAGCAGTATGTCCCATCCATCACCAACTGCAGGGCATGAATCATTTTGAGAGTTTGATGATGACATCTATAGTGGCATGCAGTTCAACAAAAGAAACATGATTTCCAATCACAATCAACATCTGACTAGCAGCTAGCATCCAAAGACATTGCACAATCAATTACAGATTCAGACTTAGAGGCTCATAACTGACTTTTCATAACAAAAGGGCCAAGCAATGATATTCCAATTAACATAGAATTGATAAGCAGAGTTAACTAATAGCTAATACTTATCATGACAGTTTTCAACACAAGTAACCACCCTAACTGTCATAACTAACTCCATTTCTCTAACTAACCTAACCATATCATAATTTCCATAACTGTCAATAACAACCACCAACTAACTTCCCACATCCCTCTAACTAACTTTCACCTGAGAATACCAAGCTACCCTCCCAAGGATTCTCCATCCATTTGTTTCGATCATTTTTTTGACACACATTCATCACACTGCAGAACCTCACTCTTATTCACCTTTATTCTCTCTATGAATCTTTCACCTTTAATCTCTCATCTCACTTCATCCTCAACCTCACCTTCACTATACGCTCACAAATTTTCACGGTTGAGCAAGCTTCATAGTGAAGCTCGCTGCAAACCAGAGCTAAACCTCATCTCAGTTCACTCTCCTCTCACAACAACAATACATCACCACTCAGAATCACAATTTAGAACGCGTGGAAGAGATTCAAGAGCAAGCACAATCTAAGGACGTAGAAGAATCGAGAAGAAGAAGAAGAAGAAGTTGAAAGAAGGAGAAGATAGTAGAAGCGGTACCTGCAAATTCATCGTCGACGTCACTGGAGCCGCCGCGTTGGAATTCTTATCTAGTACGTATTCCCCAGATTCGAGCTTAAATTATTGACGTAGGTATTCCTCTGAGCGTTATCCACCGTATCTCTGACTCAATTGCGCGTTAAGAACGCATTTACCATGATAGATGTAGGTTTAGGGTTCGTAAACTTTCCCCTTTCGGCTATGAGAAATTAGGAATGATTTGTGGCAGGACGGAGGTGAGGACATTGAGACGAGCATTTTGGTGCTTGGATAGGTGTGATGGGAAGAGCCTTGCCGTCGAAAATGATTTCCGGCGTGGTGAAACTGTGTTTATGGCCGGCGAAGAACTAAACATTGAGAGGAAAAATTCTAACGCGATGGATATTGTGTGTTAATGTGAGAAAGATTGTGCCATGGTGTACAGGCATTAGGCCCATCCCTTTGATATTTGCACCTAAATTTACACACCGCACCTCCCTGCTTCTTTGGTAGTTGTTTTATTATCTTTGATAATTGTTTCGAAACCGATTTTCTAAAACTAGTTTCGTGCCTCTGGAAATTCCAGAAATATTCACGTCAGTAGTTTAGGATATTATTTATTTTTTCTGACATTTTTTAA
Source organism: Lathyrus tuberosus (assembly GCA_022829125.1). Classification (NCBI taxonomy): domain Eukaryota; kingdom Viridiplantae; phylum Streptophyta; class Magnoliopsida; order Fabales; family Fabaceae; genus Lathyrus; species Lathyrus tuberosus. Next base: position 5,601,471 of record JALAZF010000267.1, read on the forward strand.
TTGTCATTTTCTTGATTTTTGGCATTTATTTTGAATTGTTGATTCAAGTGCATTCGATTGAATTTTTTTCATGATATTAGTTGAATATCATGTTACCTCTTGTAGAGATTTTTTGCATGTTAATTAGTGATAATTTTTCAGGCTTGATTAGGATTTTTTACATGATATTGATTGAATATTACGTTGCCACTTGATTGAGATTTTTCACATGATATTAGTTGGATATTATGTTGCTTTGATTAGGATTTTTTACATGATATTGATTGAATATTATGTTGCCATTTGATTGAGATTTTTCACATGATATTAGTTGAATACTATGTTGCTTTGATTAGGATTTTTTGTGTGGCATTGTTTGAATATCATGCTACTTCTTATTAGAATTGATTAACATGTTTTTTGTTTCATTTTCATTGGAAGCTTATTGACTAACTTTGGTTATTTCCCTTTGATTAGTGAATTAACTTAATGAGCTTGGAGTTTTTATGCTAACACTTTAGATATTAACAAGGCTTGTTTGGTTTTGATGAGGCATGATCTCTTGACAATGATTGTTTGATCCCATTGAGGTATGGCCCCTCTTGTACATTAGTTAATTAAAAGGTAAAAGTTGCTGCTACATACACAACTGCTGTGAACAAAGTGAGCTGTAAAATGTTGCTATTCTGGCTGGTTGCATATACACCTATTCTGTTATGGAAATAGTAGCTGTTATAAGCTGTTTTTGCTTGTTGTTGGTTTTTATAGCTATGCAGGTGCTGGAGCGCTGTTGTTGCTGTTGTTTATGGCTTATTGCCTTGTTTTATTGTTTTATTCATAAAGGGTGAAGAGAATTTGGTTCCATGTATTTCACGGATCCGTTCCGCTTTCTAACACTGTTGCTCATTTATGCTAGATTACTAGAAGTTTTCTGGTTGCTTATAGTTTGCTTGCATTGCTACGGACTGATATCCGTTCAGTATTACTTCTCTTCTCTTTTACTAATTCCGCATTTTTTCCTTTCGATGCCATGAGAAGTAGGATTGGGAGTCCGTGCCACTTGGCCGACAATTCTGGAAGTCCTCAAAGGAGGCTCTATTTGTGATTGTTTAATATTGTGCCTAAGACCTCCAAAGAGGCATCCCATTCCCATATCCCCTTGTAAGACCTCAAAGAAGGCATTAGGCGGAATGAGAGTCCGCAATCGACTCCCGCCATTTCTAGTCCTAGGTCGTTCATAGCTTGCATTTCATGTTGATGCTTTGAACATATCTTACTCTTGTTATCGAGTCTGTTAAGTGGAAAAGGGTTTCGCAATCAAACCCCCACACCTTGTCTATAACTCGTATTGACCGATGTTGTTGCTTATGTGATCTGATTCACATCTTTCCCTTTTTTACTCTGCTCTCCATGGTTCCCGATACCATTGGGTGAGTACCCTTATTTCCCACAGCTAGCTTGTTTGCCTCAGTTGATATGACCCTTTGGCTAAAGCTCCCCCTTTGCTTACTGTGATTGTGTGACATTATTGTTGACTGAAACTGTTTACTCTTTCGTTTGCTTTTAGTTCCTTTTGTTTATGGATTGATTTATCCTATGTTTACTTGTCTATTCACATGATCCCCTTAGGATTCCTAGCTCCACTTAATTTTTGATTAATTCGGAGGTAGGAGAGACATTAGGATAGCAATCCATGCATGACAACATTAGTTAGATTCCCCTTCTGATCCTGACCTTAGGACCATTGATGCATGCTAACTTGTAGGACCGAGTTCCCCGTAGACCTTCTGTGAGTCTCATTCTTTTCTCTCGCCCTAGTACAATCGAGACCGTTTCCTGTGTTCCGTAGTAGCATGAACTACAGATGCTCTGATTCCTCTTTCTTTTCAGATTGAGGATACGTAGGCACGAGATGCGATATTTCGGCGAGCACACTAACAACTAACTTCCCTTTTCTCTCGCACCCGTGCGATCGAGACGAATCACCTAGCACACTAACAACTAACTTCCGTTTTCTCTTACACCTTTGAGTCATCTCCTCTCATATCCCTTAATCCACTTGTAAAGGATGCGTCATTTCTGTTCTACCGCAAACAGGTAAACGCGTAAGACTCCCACGCTGAGCGGCAACACCTAAACTACTGGAATGCGAACGTTGGCGTATTCCACTTAAAAGACACAAACAAAGCAAAGTCATCCCTAGTGAGGGGAACTACATCGCTCTGCTTCTTCATTGGTTAATGGAGATATGTAGGCAGGAGATCGTGCGATATCTCTGCAAGCACAACCTTATCAATCAAACCTTTCTCTCGCCCGCGTGCGATCGAGACACAAGTTCAACCGACCCGTAGGTCGAACTACGACTGCTTTGACTTCCTCTCTCTGGTTAGATTGAGGATACGTAGGCATAAGCGCAACGCCTGGCGAGCAACCTTCCCCTAATAGTGTGGTCTGAACTACATTGACTCTGATTTTCCCGCTCCCGAGGGAATACGTAGGCCTAGGACGGCGATGTCCTATCGAGTCACCTTTTCTTTTCTTTTCCCGTTTCTCCCAGTCAGTTTCGTTAGTAGTAAGCTTCAGATAACCTACACCCTTTGATTGATAACAACAAGCGTGGATCCCATCGAGTACGATGAACGCGAGGGGTTGCTAATACCTTCCTCTCGCGAAACCGACTCCCGAACCCAGGCTATGGTTGTGAAGATCATTCCTTTCCCTTTGTTAAGGTTTTCTTCGATCGTTTCCTTTCCATGCGTCGGGATAAATAACGTTCGGTGGCGACTCTTCTATTCTTTTCCGCCGGTTGATTTTCGCAGATGCGACACCAACGGGCAAGTCTTTCAGTTTGAGCTGGCTTTTTGAAGATATACTTTATTGGATCCATTTTTGAGATCAACAAAGTAGTATGACATATTAGGTATTGCCTCAAACGTCTGGCTGCCCATGCTAAAGCACAACAAGTCTTTTCTAGCAGTGAATAACGACTTTCAAAATCAGTGAACTTCTTACTCAAGTAGTAGATGGCATGCTCTTTGCGCCCAGATTCATCATGTTGGCCCAAAACACAACCCATTGATCCTTCCAACACATTCATGTGCATGAAAAGGGGTCTCCCAGGGACAGGTGGGATCAAGATCGGTGGTTCTTGCAAGTAATTCTTGAGTTTATCAAAGGCCTACTGACAATCGAAGTTCCATTCTACCGGCTGGTCTTTGAGAAGCTGTTTGAAGATTGGTTCACAAGTGGGAGTCATGTTGGAGATAAACCTGGAGATGTAATTCAAACGGCCAAGAAAACCTCTTACCTGAGACTTGGTTTGCGAAGCTGGCATCTCTTGAATAGTTCGCACTTTGTCGGGGTCCACCTCAATTCCTCTTTAACTAACGATAAAACCGAGAAACTTCCCTGACCTAACACCGAAAGTGCATTTGGAAGGATTCAATTTCAATTGATACTTCCAGAGTCTTTTGAATAGTTTCAGAAGGTGATCCAAATGGTCATCCTCATTCTAGGATTTAGCAATCATATCGTCAACATACACTTCAATTTCCTTGTGTATCATGTCATGAAAAAGTGTCACCATAGCTCTCTGATAGGTTGCCCCTGCATTCTTCAAACCAAAGGGCATGACTTTGTAGCAATAATTTCCCCAAGGAGTGATGAACGTAGTTTTGTCCATGTCGGAAGGATCTATTCTGATCTGGTTGTAACCGAAGAAACCATCCATAAAGGGGAAAATTGCAAAACGAGCCGTATTATCCACAAGAGTGTCGATATACGATAAAGGGAAATCGTCCTTTGGACTTGCCTTGTTAAGATCCCTATAATCCATGCACATTCGCACTTTACCATTCTTCTTCATCACAGACACAATGTTGGCCACCCATTCAGGGTATTTTGAGACTGCTAAGAATCCTGCATCATGTTGTCGCTTGACCTCATCTCTGATCTTGAGAGCCATGTCAGGTCTACGTCTTCGGAGTTTCTGTTTCACTGGCGGGCATTCAGGCTTGAGTGGTAGTTTATTAACTACTATGTCTGTATCCAAACCAGGCATGTCCTGATAAGACCATGCAAACACATCCACATACTCTTCAAGAAACTTCACTAACCGTTATCTGACTTCTGCCCCAAGCATTGCCCCAATCTTGACTTCCTTCTTATCTTCATCGGTACCAAGATTGATGGTGTCAACTTGTTCTTTATGTGGCTGAAGAGTCATGTACTCGTACTCACACATTCTTGCCAACTCATCTGGGACCTCGTAATCTTCCTCTTCCTCATCTTCAGCTTGAAAAGATGGGTGAATCGAAGTCAATAGTGAAAGTAGGGTCATCGAATACAACATATTTGGCCATTTTCTGAAAAGATTTTAACAAAACATCTTCAATGACCCTACTTTCACTATTGCCACCGCTTTCAACTTTCACTATTGCCATTTTCTTCATTTACTGTTTTTGTAGTTTTGAAAAGATTGCCATTTTTGAAAAGAGTTTAACAAAACATCTTCATTGATTAATAAAAGTTGAAAGCGGTGGCCCATACAAAATAGTCTGATAGTCTTGGGCACGACTACGGAATTAAAAACAAACAGCAAAAACAAACATATTACTCTGGCACAGGGAACAACACAGGGATCTCAATAGCTTCCCAATTATCTAGTGCAGCGTCACACTGAAATACTAAATGACTGATGTCCTCGTCTTCTGTGTCTTCTATCACCACATCGACTTGATATCCTTTGGTGACGAACACTTCCTGGATCGTCTTTGGTCGCACTGTTGTAGAAGCAGATGTCTCATCAAGAGTTGGTTTGTAACCCAACCCTTGGTATTTCTTCCTCTCTTGAACTTCAATGACCTTGCCCCAGCCTTCGGGAACACCTTCTTTCAGGGCAGATTGCATACTCTTGAATGAAGCAAAAGATGGATTACTCGGGACCACCGGTTCTTCAATGTCTAGCATGACAACATTGGCTATCTCAAGAGCTTGGAAAGAAGTTTCCAAAGCGTCTTCATCAGCCTCAATGTAACGGAAGGAAGACAGATTACTGACCATCAAGTCCTCTTCACCATGTATGATAACCAGTTTCTCATCAATCACAAACTTCATCTTTTGGTGCAAGGTGGAAGTTACAGCACCAGCTCTATGGATCCATGGCCTTCCAAGTAGGCAGCTGTAGGCAAGATTAATATCTAACACTTGAAAAGTGATGTTGAAAACATGCGGGCTAATCAGGATTGGTAACTCAATTTCACCCATTACAAATCTTTTTGAGCCATCAAAAGCTTTGAAAATTAGAGAGGTAGGCTTCATTTCAGCTCCTTTGTAAGCCAACTTTTCAAGAGTCCTTTTTGGTAAAACATTCAAAGAGGAGCCTGTGTCCACAAGAACTCTTGCCAAAATGTCTTCTTGGCATTTCACAGATACATGTAAAGCAAGGTTGTGATTTCTACCTTCTCGGGGTAACTCTTCGTTGCTGAAGCTGAGAGTATTGCAAGCAGTGATATTTGCAATGACACTGTCAAACTATCCGGCAGTAATATCTCGAGCAACAAGGACTTGGGCTAATATCTTTTGCAAGGCAGCTCGATGAGTAGGTGAATTCAACAGCAGAGACAAGATTGAGATTTTAGAGGGAGTTTGGTGAAGTTGATCCACCACTTTGTAGTCACTTATTTTGATGATTCTCAGAAACTCAACATCTTTATCATTTGTAACCACTTCTTTTTCCTTGTCCTTGACAGGCACAGGAACAACAGTTTCTTTGGGCACAGTCCCTTTGACAAAGGGAGTATAAATTCGACCGCTTCGTGTCATTTTTCCAGACCCAGCTATATTGGTTACTTCTTCACTAGTGGTTCCCACCTCTTTCCTTGGAACCACACTTCCAGACCCTTTGTTGATTACAGTATCTTCATAATTCCACGACACAACTTTTACACTTCTGAAACGGAATAGAACAGGATCTCTGAGTACCTTTGGTTTTGGTTGATTGGCAGTAGTAACAACAACAAATTCTGATGTATTGAATGTTGGCTTTAGTTTATTGAAGATAGGGACCATAGAACCAGGCTTTGGCACATTGAAAATGGGCACTTTCTCTCTTGATTCGGGTAAATTGAAAATGGGCTCAATTACCTCAATCTCCTATTTTTTCACTTTACTGACTATTTGCAGAAAACCTTCACCAATCAATCGCTGAATATCATCTTGAACCAATTTGCATCCTCTGACACTGGCCTCACAGTCTTCACAGTCTTGGTGATAAACTTTCACTAAACCAGCTTCGAACAATTTTGCATGAAAAACTTTTATAGGAGTCTTAATCTTAGATGCATCTACTATCAGCACCTCATCATTCTCGTCTTCAATAACATTTGTAGTCCCATGTATAGGCAGTGGGTTGTTCTTCACATTCGGCAAATTATCCCCAAAAGACAGAATTTTCTTTTCCATCAAACTCTTCACAACATGTTTCAACGCAAGGCATCCTTCTAGGTCATGACCGGTAGCGCCTTGATGAAATGTACAATTGACATTAGGATTATGGAACGGCATGGACTTTTCTATAGGTGGGCCCAAAGGTCTAGTGACAATCAAACCTTGTTGGACCAAAGAGGGATAAAGCTCAATGTAAGTTATTGGAATTGGAGGAAATGAAGGCTTTGACACTGGTCTTCTGTAGGGAGCACTTGACTGAGAAACTTGTGGCTTCTGTTGTTGTTGTTGGTAAACTGGAGCACTGGGTGCTTGCTGATAGTTGGGTTGTTGTTGAGAAATGGGTGCCTGCTACACGGGCTGATGATTAAAGGTTGGAGTCACAGCTGCCACATAAGGTTGCGGGGAAAACTGCATAGGATACATTGGTTGTTGAGCAAATCTTGGGTTTGGCTGCGGTTGATAAACTGGCTGTTTCCAAACTTGATTCTTTTTCTTGCCTATCACGACGGCATTTGTTTCCCCTTCTTTCTTCTTATGAAAATTACTGGGAGGTTTCTTGTTGTTACCACTGCTTGAATTACTCGAAGAACTAATCATCTTTCCACTCTTCAAACTAGCTTCTACTTTCACACCCACGGCTACAATGTCAGTAAAATTGGCGCTAACACTTCTAATCATTCTTTCATAAAACTCAGGCTTCACAGTATCTACGAACTAATCAGCTAGTTCCTTCTCAGACAATGAAGGTTCAACCTGGGAAGCAGTTTCCCTCCAGCGTTCAGCGTATTCTTTAAAGGACTCAGAGTTGTTTTGAGACATACTCAAAAGCTGCCTACGGTCAGGGGCCAAATCCATGTTGTACTTATAATGTTTCACAAAAGCATCTGACAAATCTTGAAAACAGTGGATTCTGGATTGGTCCAAGCTCATATACCATTTAGCAGAAGCTCCTTTCAAACTATCCTGAAAACAACGGATCATCAGTTTGTCATTATCCATATATGCTGCCATTCTTCGGTAATACATGATCAAGTACGAATTTGGGCATGTCGCGCCTGAGTACAGGTCAAAGCTTGGCGTTTTAAATTTTGGTGGAATTACTAAGCCAAAAACCAAGCACATATCTCTAGCGTCAGTGCTGAAGATATTACTGCCTTCCATCGCTCTCATCTTTCTTTGGATAGTTTCCACACTTTCTTTCAATCTTTCATGGCGTTTGCCCCCTCCTCAGACACTTCGGGGAAATCGTAAATCGGTTGAGGATTATGGAAAACTGGATGTACTTGAGTTTGCACAGCTGGTGAAGCAAAGGTTAGTATCATTTGAGGATTCTCATTACCCACGGGAACAACTTGTTGAGTAGTCACAGCAACTGGTGGTGGCACAAAACCAGGGGCCAACCCATATAGTGGCAAGAGACCAGTGTTGACATTTGTAGCAGGCTCCACGGTTGGAGTGACAATCTCAGAGACCACGGTGGTCTGAGTATCCATCTTTGCTTTAATAACCTGTAAGGCTTCCATGATCTGCCCCATGCTTCCTCGCAAATCATTCAACTCATTGTTGACCCAATCCAGTTCAAAATTGCGTTCGGACATTCTCTAGCGAGCTTGGGTTCAAGTGTTGTATCTTCGTCGGAGACTCATTGTGACGGTTCTGAAGAGAAGACAATGGGATGAGACACGACAGGAAAGAATGCACATGTTATGACATGAAAGGATGCAAATGCAAACAAAACTATCAAGGAACTAAAGATTGCAAACATTGTAGATAATAGGACACTTCTTAAAACAAGCTCTTCTATTAGTAAATTTTTAAATGTTACAAAACATAGGCGGTACACCTTCAAAGTTCATTACATAAGCAGATGAAAAATACAGCATAAAAGGAAACTAGGAATCTAATCTACTTGCAGATGGTCCTTCCCCTCCATTGAGCTCCCTCATGAGTTCGTCGATTTTCTCTTGCATCCTCGCTTCCTCAAGGGTCAGCTCTTCCAGCGCTTTCTTCAGCTTGAGCTCTTCATTGGTAGGCGGCTTATGACGTGGATAAGGCATCTTCATCATAAGATCTCTTTCACGAGACCATTCCAAACAAGCTTCGGTGACGCTACAGTCAGGATTTCCTAAAGCAGTCCATCTTTGTCTGTTGATGCAACGCCAAGCACGTTCAACTTTGACCATGAATTCAAGATTTTCTCCTTCTTCAAAAAACAGCCTCCTCAGATTGTTAAGATCGGGTATCTCCTCCATTGGGTGGCCTAGCTGTCGGCGAGCGAGAACGGGGTTGTAGTTGATACATCCCCTTCTGCCCATAAGAGGTACATTGGGGAAGTCCCCACATCTGTGAATCATAATAATCCCTCCATAGATCGGGTTGTACCACTTAATATCAACATGAGTAAGCTCCATAAGTCTTTTGGACCAGCCTGTACTATCTTCCACATCCCAAAAAGTCGCGGTCCTTGGTAGGTACCAAATAAACCACCTATAAAGGAGAGCAACACAGCAGACGATCTGTCCTCCATCTCGCATGTTCTTTGAGTGAATGGCATGATAAGTATCAGCTAACAGAGTGGGAACTGGATTCCTGAGCATGAAGATCTGAATAACATTGACGTCGACGAAGTCCTTAGCGTTGGGAAACAAGAATAGTCCATAAGCTAGCAAAGAAAAATTAGACTCAAAGAGTGCGATATTCTTCCTATCAGAAAAATAACGAGCCTTCTCGAACAATAACTGGGCGGGCAATCCAGAAAGTCCCCCTTTGATGGTCACGTGGGCTCGGATATTAGACAGCCTTAGCCTTGTCCCTCTTGCAATATCCTGCTCGCTTAGTTCATCTTCTAATCCAGAGAATGGAGGAAGATCATTGACAAGGAGACCCATCAAAGCAGAGTATTCTTCCAGGGTCGGCATCAACTGGTAGTCGGGAAACACGAAACAGTGATATAGAGGATGGTAGAGTTGAACCAAGGTTTCCAACAGTCCTTCAGCCATTTGAAGCTCTAACAGCAGAAGAATCCTTCCATACCTTTTAGAAAAAGCCAATGGATCTTCAATCAATCCCCCTAGCTCCCTTAGCTGCTCAATATTGGGAACCATGAAGATGTACAACCAATTTCCTTTCTTTCTAAAGTCTATCTCTACAAAAGTCTGCAAAACAAATTTAGTTCCTTGATAGTTTAGAAAAAATGCAAGATTCAATGCGAATGCAGTTGGTTTTAAGGAACTCAAGAGACAATTTCAAAATAAGCTTCACTTCATTAAATATTGAGAAAATTTACAAATTTCAAAGTACATTTCAAAAAGCTCAAAATACAAAGAGATAAAGACAACATCTAAGCCTAAAAAGTAACCCTATCTAGCAAGGCTCCACTCCACGCATCCTCTTCTGTCTCTTCAGCCTGTCGTTTTCCAGAATCAGCTTATCAACAACCCCTTTCCAAGCGCCAGATGTCAGAGGAATACTTGAATACTCGTGAGTGCTAGAAGTGGGTTGCACGCTAGAGAAAAATAAATTCTCTTGCGCCATAGGTCTGTCAATCACACGTCTCTCAAGCCATTCAATCAAATCATCCTTCTCTTTCATCTGTTTCTTCATCTCCACCTGTTCAGCATAAATGGCGTGGTACTTCCCTTCCCACGTGTCTCTCTCAAGTTTCATCCTCGCTAGAGTTTCCTGATACTCTTCCATGCGCTCAATAGGAATGATAGAGGGAGATACAATAGTAGGCTGTGGAGGTCTCTCGGGGAGATATGGCATCTTAAGATCACAAGCTCGAGATCGAACCCACTGAAGAAATGGTTCCAAGGCCACACAGTTTCTCTTTCCCAAATCATTCTTAGTTCTCTTGTGGAGCTTTTCCCAAGCATGCAAAACTCTATCTTTGGTTTCTGCACTGGCTTCCTCGTTAAGGTAAAAGAAACCGGACAAAAGGATGCTCTTAGGTTTTTATTTCATTGGTAATCCAAACTGACGTCTAGCAAGAATGGGGTTGTAGCTAATCCCACCTCTTATACCGAGGAGTGGTACATTGGGGAATGGGCCACAACTGTCAATGATGACTCCTTTGTCATAAGCTGGATCGTTCCAAAACATGTCATTATGAGTGAGAGATATGATTCTCTGAGACCAAAGGAGCTTGTCTAGATTGTCTTTGAAGCGTGATGTTCGAGGCAAATGCGTCACAAACCACTTGTAGAGCAAAGATGCACATCATGAAATGGTACCCTTTCCTGGAGAGTCCTATGATGGATAGAGTGATAAGTATCACCAAGCAATGTAGGTACATGATTCCCACTCAAGAAGATTCGAATTGTGTTGATATCAACAAACTCCTCAATATTAGCAAACAAGACCAAACCATAGACAAGCAAAGCAAATACGGCTTCAAAGGCATCCATACTGTTCATCTTAGCTAGGTAGAAGGCTTTATCAAACAAGAACTTGGAAGGCAGACCCTTGATCCCATTCTTGGTGGTGAGGTGAGGCTTGACTTCAGACATTTCCAAGTGGATAGCATCAACAGTCTCCTTTAGTGAAGGAATCTTCTCTTGACCACTGAAAGGTTCTTGGTCCTTTATAGGTAGACCAAACCAATAAGAATACTTCTCCAATGTCGGAACGAGTTGGTAATCAGGAAAGCTGAAGCAATGGTAAAGAGGGTCATAAAACTACACCAACGTGTCGAGAACTCCATCTTCCATCTTGGTCCTAAGGATACCAATCAACCTTCCATAACGCTTTCTGAAGTCTTTGGGGCAAGACACTAAAGCTGCTAGCTTCTTCAACTCCGTCAAATTGGGCTTCTTGAAATTGTACTCTCAGTGTTCCTTTTCTCAATATCCATGATACCTCTGATTTACAAAGGAAAAGGTGACTGAGTTCCTTAAAACCAACAATGGATACAATGAGATGTATGCAATGCACAACACACAAGCACACACAAACACATATACACACATCAAAGCACACAAGTCCTAGGTTTAGGAGTCACATATGAGGAGCCAAGGTCTACCCATCCCAAAAAGGTGTGTACTATGGGTTTACCAACTATATAACAGTGTTCTAAATGTTCTCAGAGTCATTGATAAATGTTTCGGATATTATCGACCTACGTGACTACTCACGCGGGTTAATAATATTCTCAAGATAAACTCATCTGAGTGTAGTATCGCGTATCAACCATTAGGACTACTCCCTCATAGCCATCGCACTACGTCCTAAAAAGGCCAAGTGGGGTAAAGATAACTACAGTCCTCAGTCTCACGGACTCCCAGGTCAGAAAGAGTGATATAAATGCGACTACTCACATCAGACATCAATAATCCCAAAGGGCCCTCAACTGAGCGTGGTCATTATATGCCAAACTTGTTAAGACTACTCCTAACAACCGACTATTGATTACACCACAATCCTATCATATGTGTATGCTCAAGTCAGGGTTAGGACTTATCTCACCACTCAAAATAGCAACCCTGCCAAACAGAAGAACCCAAACAGATATACAGATATATACAGATATGAATATATATACAAACAAGCAAGCAATATATAACAAACACAAACACAAACAAGGTGAGCTTAACCCTCTAAATACTTCCCCAGTGAAGTCGCCATTTCTGTTGCAGAGAGAATCGGATATCAAGCTATTAATTAACTTGAATCACAAAACTTTGATTAAGATCAAGGAAAGGGTAAAGATTGAAAGAAAACCCTAGTGCGCTACATAACGACAAAGCTAAGAGATCGGGGGTTCGATGGTTGGTTACACTAAGGGAAGGTATTAGCACCCTAAGTATCTATAGTACTCTACAAGAACCTCTTGTTTTGTATTTGTGTTACGTTATGTTGGCTTGCTAAGGGAACTGCGCCAAGGCTAAGATAATGACCTATGGTAAAGACCAAGGTGCTAAAGGTAAATACCTAAGGGTATAACACTAAGTATGCTCGCCAAGACGTCACATCTCGTGCCTACGTATCATTACAAGGATGGAATTAGAGCATTCGTAGTTCACCTAACTAAGGCTTGAGGAACCATTGACTATGGTCAAAGTTCCAAGGGGAATGAGCATGATACTCATGTAGAGTTAAAGAACTCTCAAAATCTAAGTTGTAAGGGTAAGTGAATACTCATGATGATGAGAATCACATAGAGTTTAAGAACTCTAACCTAGTTCTAAGTTATAAAGTAAGATGGCTCTCATAAGGCCAAGGGGAAAGTAACATCATGATGATGATGTTCACATAGAGTTGAAGAACTCTAGGGGATCCTAAGTTGTAAAACAAATGGCTTTTATGAGGCCAAGGGTTGATCCTAATGAGGATAAGGGATGGATCTAAAGATGCCAAGAGGGTAATGAGCTATCTATGACTATGAATTCAAATAGAAAGACTTTACTTTGGAATACGGGACAAAAGGAAACCTTGGATGAGAGCTAACAAGCTTCATCACTTGGGGAAAACTTGACAAAAGTTACAAGATAACAAGATGGAAACATAAACATGGAAACAACCAAAGCAAAGGAGAATGAATGTAACAACGTTCAAGGTAAAGATAAAGTCAATGGGGGATTAAGGTAACAACCTAAATCTTCACAGTGGATTACACACATTGTGGTGACAACCAAAGAATATATAAAACAAAAGATGTTACAACACCTAAGCAAAACATGAATTAAGTTCCTATGGTATGAAATAAATTATGGAGAAGTCAACAAGAAGGATATAACAACCAATATGCTTATAAAGACATACATGTGTGGCAACAATCATGTAGGCAAAAGGTAAATACATCAAAGATATCATGTGAAAAAGTTTGAATATGTTGACAAGTAGGTAACAACCATACAAGGATGCAAAATTGAACATTTCAAAACAAGTAGGTAAAAACCATACAAGAGCATTATGAAAAATGTTAAGCAAGTAGGTAACAACCATACAAGAGCAATATTAAACATGTTAAGCTATTAGGTAACAACCATACAAGAGCATTACAAGATTTTCTTAAAAGACATTTACATGTAAACAACATATTTAAACATCATGGTATCAAGGTGAATCAATGACATACAATGTTACAACATCACATGAGATTCAAACAGCATGTATTAGGATTCAATCAATTAAAACAAACCAAGAAATCCTGGTGAAAGATCAAGGGAATCAAGGTACTTCACAAAAAACCCTAAAAAATGCAACCAACTTTGAATGAACACAAAGGCAATGAAAAATATTCCTTTTGGATTTTTTTCTTCAAAGATGAAAAATACAGTTTTTCATGAGTGCAATGCAAAAAGAATGGATCAAAAAAGATAAAAATTGAGAAAGTTATGAACAAAACAAATAGAGGTACAAACCATAAAAATAAATAAACAAGGTAATAAAAAAATAAAGGGAATGTCTCCCTTGGGTTTGAACCCACACCCTAGGGTTGCCTGTATAAAACCCTTGCCATCTGTGCCAATGGTGCTCTTTGAAATCATAGTGCCATCATATAATTAAATAATAAGATACACTTGAGGTTTGGAAAAAATAAAAAGGAACCCAAAAAGGTCTGGGGAGGGGATCGAACCCCAGACCTCTCGCTCAACACAACACATAGACAACCTCCATTGACCAGCGGTGCTACGCCTTTATTCAATTAATATATGCTTTCATTTGTTTTTATTTTAAGAACCAACCAGAATGGCCACCTCAGTGCCACGTTGGGCTGACTGGGTGCCATCTCAACATCATCTTCTCCATCATTCTCTCCCTCGCTCGTGCCCTAATTCATCATTCAAGCCCATAATTTCTACACAGCATAACTCAGTCATTTCCCAACCATTTATCATGAAATAAAAATCAAAGTTGGATCATTTTCAGAGAGGAACACGAATATGACATTAGTTTCTACTAACAACGACTATATGATTCACAAATCATCACACAACAGCATGGTATCAAAAACAAAACAACATGTTACAACATGCATCACTCTCAACAAAACAAATAAACTATCATGTAATTGCAACCATAAACATGCCTACTACATCTTCATCATTCAAAAAGCAAGATCAAAATGTATGAACATGTGAGTGCAAGGTCATAATCTTACCTCTTGGGGCTAGTTCCAAGGACTCTTTCAAAAGCTAATGCTGATGGCAAACACACACCTCTGGGACCTTGTTGAGATTTGGAGAGCAGATACAGAGGGTTGAAAGTTTTGGAAATGGCTTCTAGATAGCAATACGATCCTTCTTGCAATGTGGAGTGTATAAATGGTGGATGGGGTTCAAGGAGTTGCAGAACTTTTCCAGGTGTTGGAATGAGTCCTATAGAGTGTATGGAGGTGGTTTGTGAAGTTGGTTTATGAAATGCTCGAGCAGAAACTCTTGGTGCAGAGGTTTTGCAACTTTGCAAGTGAGTGAGTGAGAGAATGCAAAGAGTAATCAGCCAGTTCTTATGGTGATTCTAGTGTATTTTCCTTTGAGGATTGATGACATATTTATAGGAGAAGTTGATGAGTGAAGGCATTTTCAGATTTCACAACTTGCCAAGATTGCCCTTTTCCAACTTTTCCTTCGTGCAAGTGAACATGCTGAGCCAAGAGCCTTCAAGTACTCTAGTAATTGATCAGAATAGGATTTGATTTGCTTTTGTGTGCTGATGGGATTGGGGCAGAGGTCTAAGTTGCAAGAAAATAGGAGTGGCCATGCTCTTTGTGAAAAGTTTCTCTTTCCTACATTAACTTGCATCCACTTGCATAAAAACTAATATTCTAATGTTGCAACTTGATCTAGCTCGTGGCAAAGGTTCAACATACACTAATCTTGCTTCTAATATTCAGAAATGTGAGAAATTAGGTGATTAAGAGAGGTTATGCATCATAATACACATGCTGAAAAACTTGTGTTGCAAGAAATGACTTCAAACATCTCCTCTTTGAATCACCCAACTCCGTCATTGGATTTGTGAGTTCTAGTACTTTTTGGAAAGCCCCAAATGTCCTCTACAAATTTCATGCTTTATGGAGTTTCAAATTCTAAAAGGATCTTGGTGAAAAGTAGTTTTGAAGTGAACTGGTCACAAGGCAAAACAAGCTGTCCTAAAAAAAATTCTAAGTGTCCAAAAATTCTTTCAAAACGTGAAGCTCCATAACTCAAATTCTAGGCACTTTTTAGGCATATGCTTAGAGAGACAAAGTTTTAGAACATTGTGATATCTTCAAATTGATAATTGGAACTCAGAAAATAACCATAGGGTTAGGAAGTTACAACCTCTCAAAGTTGGCCTCTCAATTATGTTTTCTTTCAACACTTAGAAAAATTTCCATTTTTTCTAAGTTTATAATTTATCCTCAGTGAAGTCGACATTTCTGTTGTGGTGAGAATCAGATATCAAGCTATTAATTAATTTGAATCACAAAACTTTGAAATTCACCACCGAGCTTTGATTTATATAAAGGAAAAGGTAAAGATCGAAAGAAAACCCTGGTGCGCTACGTAACGACGAAGCTAAGAGATCGGGGGTTCGGGGGTTGGTTATACTAAGGGAAGGTATTAGCAACCTAAGTATCTGTAGTACTCTACAGGAACCACTTGTTTTGTATTTGTGTTACGTTATGTTGGCTTGCTAAGGGAACTGTGCCAAGGCTAAGATAAAGACCAATGGTAAAGACCAAGGTGCTAAAGGTAAAGACCTAAGGGTATAACACTAAGTATGCTCGCCAAGACGTCGCATATCGTGCCTACGTATCATTACAAGGATGGAATCAGAGCATTCGTAGTTCACCGAACTAAGGCTTGAGGAACCATTGACTATGGTCAAAGTTCCAAGGGGAATGAGCATGATACTCATGTAGAGTTAAAGAACTCTCTAAATCTAAGTTGTAAGGGTAAGTGAATACTCATGATGATGAGAATCACATAGAGTTTAAGAACGCTAACCTAGTTCTAAGTTGTAAAGTAAGATGGCTCTCATAAGGCCAAGGGGAAAGGAACATTATGATGATGATGTTCACATAGAGTTGAAGAACTCTAGGGGATCCTAAGTTAAAAAACAAATGGCTCTAATGAGGCCAAGGGTTGATCCAAATGAGGATAAGGGATGGCTCTAAAGAGACCAAGAGGGTAATGAGCTATCTATGACTGTGAAGTCAAATAGAAAGACTTTCCTTTGGAATAAGGTACAAAAGGCCACCTTGGATTAGAGCTAACAAGCTTCATCACTTGGGGAAAACTTGACAAAAGTTACAAGATAACAAGATGGAAACATAAACATGGTAACAACCAAAGCAAAGGAGAATGAATGTAACAACATTCAAGGTTAAGATAAAGTCAATGGGGGATTAAGGTAACAACCTAAATCTTCACAGGGGAATACACACATTCTGGTGACAACCAAAGAATATATAAAATAAAAGATGTTACAACACCTAAGCAAAACATGAATTAAGTTCTTATGATATGAAATCAATCATGGAGAAGTCAACAAGAAGGAGGTAACAACCAATATTCTTATAAAGACGTACATGTGTGGCAACAATCATGTAGGCAAAAGGTAAACACATCAAAGATATCATGTGAAAAAGTTTGAATATGTTGACAAGTAGGTAACAACCATACAAGGATGCAAAATTGAACATGTTAAACAAGTAGGTAAATACCATACAAGAACATTATTAAACATGTTAAGCAAGTAGGTGACAACCATACAAGAGAAATATTAAACATGTTAAGCTAGTAGGTAACAACCATACAAGAGCATTACAAGATTTTCTTAAAAGACATTTACATGTAAACAACATATTTAAACATCATGGTATCATGGTGAATCAATGACATACAATGTTACAACATCACATGAGATTCAAACAGCATGTATTGGGATTCAATCAATCAAAACAAACTAAGAAATCATGGTGAAAGATCAACGGAATCAAGGTACTTCACAAAAAACCCTAAAAAATGCAACCAACTTTGAATGAACACAAAGGTAATGAAAAATATTCCTTTTGGATTTTTCTCGTCATAGATAAAAAATACAATTTTTCATGAGTGCAATGCAAAAAGAATGGATCAAAAATGATAAAAATTGAGAAAGTTATGAACAAAACAAATAGAGGTACAAACCATAAAAATAAATAAACAAGGTAATAAAAAAAATAAAGGGAATGTCTCCCCTTGGGTTTGAACCCACGCCTTAGGGTTGCCTGACTAAAACCCTTTCCATCTATGCCAATGGCGCTCTTTGAAATCATAGTGCCATCATATAATAAAATAATAAGATACGCTTGAGGTTTGGAAAAAATAAAATGGAACGCAAAAAGGTCTGGGGAGGGGATCGAACCCCAGACCTCTCGCTCAACACAACACATAAACAACCTCCATTGACCTGCGGTGCTATGCCCTCATTCAATTAATATATGCTTTCATTAGATTTTATTATAAGAACCAACCATAATGGCCACCTCAGTGCCACGTTGGGCTGACTGGGTGCCATCTAAACACCATCTTCTCCATCATTCTCTCCCTCGCTCGTGCCCAAATTCATCATTCAAGCCCATAATTTCTACACAACATAACTCAGTCATTTCCCAACCATTTCTCATGAAATAAAAATCAAAGTTGGATCATTTTCAAAGAGGAACACGAATATGACATTAGTTTCTACTAACAACAACTATATGATTCACAACTCATCACACAACAGCATGGTACAAAAAACAAAACAACATGTTACAACATGCATCACTCTCAATAAAACAAATAAACTATCATGTAATTGCAACCATAAACATGCCTACTACATCTTCATCATTCAAAAAGCAAGATCAAAATGTATGAACATGTGAGTGCAAGGTCAGAATCTTACCTCTTGGAGCTAGTTCCAAGGACTCTTTCAAAAGCTAATCCTGATGGAAAACACACACCTCTGGGACCTTGTTGAGCTTTGGAGAGGAGATGCAGAGGGTTGAAAGTTTTGGAAATGGCTTCTAGATAGCAATACGATCCTTCTTGCAATGTGGAGTGTAAAAATGGTGGATGGGGTTTGAGGAGTTACAAAACTTTTCCAGGTACTAGAATGAGTCCTATAGAGTGTATGGAGGTGGTTTGTGAAGTTGGTTTATGAAATGCACGAGCAGAAACTCTTGGTGCAGAGGTTTTGCAACTTTGTAAGTGAGTGAGTGAGAGAATACAGAGAGTAATCAGCCAGATCTTACAGTGATTCTGGTGCATTTTCCTTTGAGGATTGATGTCCTATTTATAGGAGAAGTTGATGAGTGAAGGCATTTTCAGATTTCACAACTTGCCAAGATTGCCCTTTTCCAACTTTTCCTTCGTGCAAGTGAACATGCTGAGCCAAAAGCCTTCAAGTACTCTAGCAATTGATCATAATAGGATTTGATTTGCTTTTGTGTGCTGATGGGATTGGGGCAGAGGTCTAAGTTGCAAGAAAATAGGAGTGGCCATGCTCTTTGTGAAAAGTTTCTCCTTCCTACATTAACTTGCATCCACTTGCATAAAAACTAATATTCTAATGTTGCAACTTGATCTAGCTCGTGACAGAGGTTCAACATACACTAATCTTGCTTTTAATCTTCAGAAATGTGATAAATTAGGTGATTAAGAGAGGTTATGCATCATAATACACATGCTGAAAAACTTGTGTTGCAAGAAATGACTTCAAACATCTCCTCGTTGAATCACCCAACTCCCCCCCATGGATTTGTGAGTTCTAGTACTATTTGGAAAGCCCCAAATGTCCTCTACAACTTTCATGCTTTATGGAGTTTCAAATTCTAAAAGGATCTTGGTGAAAAGTAGCTTTGAAGTGAACTGGTCACAAGGCAAAACAAGCTGTCCTAAAAAAAATTCTAAGTGTCCAAAAATTCTTTCAAAATGTGAAGCTCCATAACTCAAATTCTTGGCACTTTTTGGGCATATGCTTAGAGAGACAAAGTTTTAGAACATTGTGAGATCTTCAAATTAATAATTGGAACTCAGAAAATAACCATATGGTTAGGAAGTTACAACCTCTCAAAGTTGGCCTCTCAATTATGTTTTCTTTCAACACTTAGAAAAATTTCCATTTTTTCTAAGTTTACAATTTATCCCCAGTGAAGTCGCCATTTCTGTTGTGGTGAGAATCAAATATTAAGCTATTAATTAACTTGAATCACAAAACTTTAAAATTCACCACCGAGCTTTGATTTATATAAAGGAAAGGGTAAAGATCGAAAGAAAACCCTAGTGCGCTATGTAACGACGAAGCTAAGAGATCGGGGGTTCGGGGGTTGGTTATACTAAGGGAAGGTATTAGCAACCTAAGTATCTGTAGTACTCTACAGGAACCACTTGTTTTGTATTTGTGTTACGTTATGTTGGCTTGCTAAGAGAACTGTGCCAAGGCTAAGATAAAGACCAATGGTAAAGACCAAGGTGCTAAAGGTAAAGACCTAAGGGTATAACACTAAGTATGCTCGCCAAGACGTCGCATCTCGTGCCTACGTATCATTACAAGGATGGAATCAGAGCATTCGTAGTTCACCTAACTAAGGCTTGAGGAACCATTGACTATGGTCAAAGTTCCAAGGGGAATGAGAATGATACTCATGTAGAGTTAAAGAACTCTCTAAATCTAAGTTGTAAGGGTAAGTGAATACTCATGATGATGAGAATCACATAGAGTTTAAGAACACTAACCTAGTTCTAAGCTGTAAAGTAAGATGGCTCTCATAAGGCCAAGGGGAAAGGAACATTATGATGATGTTCACATAGCGTTGAAGAACTCTAGGGGATCCTAAGTTGTAAAACAAATGGCTCTAATGAGGCCAAGGGTTAATCCTAATGAGGATAAGGGATGGCTCTAAAGAGGCCAAGAGGGTAATGAGCTATCTATGACTGTGAAGTCAAATAGAAAGACTTTCCTTTGGAATAAGGGACAAAAGGCAACCTTGGATGAGAGCTAACAAGCTTCATCACTTGGGGAAAACTTGACAAAAGTTACAAGATAACAAAATGGAAACATAAACATGGTAACAACCAAAGCAAAGGAGAATGAATGTAACAACATTCAAGGTTAAGATAAAGTCAATGGGGGATTAAGGTAACAACCTAAATCTTCACAGGGGAATACACACATTGTGGTGAAAACCAAAGAATATATAAAACAAAAGATGTTACAACACCTAAGCAAAACATGAATTAAGTTCTTATGATATGACATCAATCATGGAGAAGTCAACAAGATGGAGGTAACAACCTATATTCTTATAATGACATACATGTGTGGCAACAATCATGTAGGCAAAAGGTAAACACATCAAAGATATCATGTGAAAAAGTTTGAATATGTTGACAAGTAGGTAACAACCATACAAGGATGCAAAATTGAACATGTTAAACAAGTAGGTAAAAACCATACAAGAGAATTATTAAACATGTTAAGCAAGTAGGTAACAACCATAAAAAGCAATATTAAACATGTTAAGCTAGTAGGTAACAACCATACAAGAGCATTACAAGATTTTCTTAAAAGACATTCACATGTAAACAACATATTTAAACATCATGGTATCAAGGTGAATCAATGACATACAATGTTACAACATCACATGAGATTCAAACAGCATGTATTGGGATTCAATCAATCAAAACAAACTAAGAAATCATGGTGAAAGATCAAGGGAATCAAGGTACTTCACAAAAAACCCTAAAAAATGCAACCAACTTTGAAAGAACACAAAGGCAATGAAAAATATTCCTTTTGGATTTTTCTCTTCATAGATGAAAAATACAGTTTTTCATAAGTGCAATGCAAAAAGAATGGATCAAAAATGATAAAAATTGAGAAAGTTATGAACAAAACAAATAGAGGTACAAACCATAAAAATAAATAAACAAGGTAATAAAAAAAATAAAGGGAATGTCTCCCCTTGGGTTTGAACCCACGCCCTAGGGTTTTCTGACTAAAACCCTTACCATCTGAGCCAATGGCGCTCTTTGAAATCATAGTGCCATCATATAATAAAATAATAAGATACACTTGAGGTTTGGAAAAAATAAAAAGGAACCCAAAAAGGTCTGGGGAGGGGATCGAACCACAGACCTCTCGCTCAACACAACACACAAACAACCTCCATTGACAAGCGGTGCTATGCCCTCATTCAATTAATATATGCCTTCATTTGTTTTTATTTTAAGAACCAACCAGAATGGCCACCTCAGTGCCACATTGGGCTGACTGGGTGCCATATCAACATCATCTTCTCCATCATTCTCTCCCTCGCTCGTGCCCTAATTCATCATTCAAGCCCATAACTTCTACACAACATAACTCAGTCATTTCCCAACCATTTCTCATGAAATAAAAATCAAAGTTGGATCATTTTCAGAGAGGAACACAAATATGACATTAGTTTCAACTAATAACAACTATATGATTCACAAATCATCACACAACATCATGGTACCAAAAACAAAACAACATGCATCACTCTCAATAAAACAAATAAACTATCATGTAATTGCAACCATAAACATGCCTACTACATCTTCATCATTCAAAAAGCAAGATGAAAATGTATGAACATGTGAGTACAAGGTCAGAATCTTACCTCTTGGAGCTAGTTCCAAGGACTCTTTCAAAAGCTAATGCTGATGGCAAACACACACCTCTGGGACCTTGTTGAGCTTTGGAGAGGAGATGCAGAGGGTTGAAAGTTTTGGAAATGGCTTCTAGATAACAATACGATCCTTCTTGCAATGTGGAGTGTAAAAATGGTGGATGGGGTTTGAGGAGTTACAGAACTTTTCCAGGTGTTGGAATGAGTCCTATAGAGTGTATGGAGGTGGTTTGTGAAGTTGGTTTATGAAATGCACGAGCAGAAACTCTTGGTGCAGAGGTTTTGTAACTTTGCAAGTGAGTGAGTGAGAGAATGCAGAGAGTAATCAGCCTGATCTTAGGGTGATTCTGGTGTATTTTCCTTTGAAGATTGATGTCCTATTTATAGGAGAAGTTGAGGAGTGAAGGCATGGTCAGATTTCACAACTTGCCAAGATTACCCTTTTCCAACTTTTCCTTCGTGCAAGTGAACATGCCGAGCCAAAAGCCTTCAAGTACTCTAGCAATTGATCAGAATAGGATATGATTTGCTTTTGTGTGCTGATGGGATTGGGGCAGAGGTCTAAGTTGCAAGAAAATAGGAGTGGCCACGCTCTTTGTGAAAAGTTTCTCTTTCCTACATTAACTTGCATCCACTTGCATAAAAACTAATATTCTAATGTTGCAACTTGATCTAGCTCGTGGCAGAGGTTCAACATACACTAATCTTACTTCTAATATTCAGAATGTGAGAAATTAGGTGATTAAGAAAGGTTATGCATCATAATACACATGCTGAAAAACTTGTGTTGCAAGAAATGACTTCAAACTTCTCCTCTTTGAATCACCCAACTCCCTCCATGGATTTGTGAGTTCTAGTACTTTTTGGAAAGCCCCAAATGTCCTCTACAACTTTCATGCTTTATGGAGTTTCAAATTCTAAAAGGATCTTGGTGAAAAGTAGCTTTGAAGTGAACTGGTCACAAGGCAAAACAAGTTGTCCTAAAAAAAATTCTAAGTGTCCAAAAATTCTTTCAAAATGTGAAGCTCCATAACTCAAATTCTAGGCACTTTTTGGGCCTATGCTTAGAGAGACAAAGTTTTAGAACATTGTGAGATCTTCAAATTGATAGTTGGAACTCAGAAAATAACCATATGGTTAGGAAGTTACAACCTCTCAAAGTTGGCCTCTAAATTATGTTTTCTTTCAACACTTAGAAAAATTTCCATTTTTTCTAAGTTTAAAATTTATCCCCAGTGAAGTCGCCATTTCTGTTGTGGTGAGAATCGAATATCAAGCTATTAATTAACTTGAATCACAAAACTTTGAAATTCACCACCGAGCTTTGATTTATATAAAGGAAAGGGTAAAGATCGAAAGAAAACCCTAGTGCGCTACGTAACGACGAAGCTAAGAGATCGGGGGTTCGGGGGTTGGTTATACTAAGGGAAGGTATTAGCAACCTAAGTATCTGTAGTACTCTACAGGAACCACTTGTTTTGTATTTGTGTTACGTTATGTTGGCTTGCTAAGGGAACTGTGCCAAGGCTAAGATAAAGACCAATGGTAAAGACCAAGGTGCTAAAGGTAAAGACCTAAGGGTATAACACTAAGTATGCTTGCCAAGACGTCGCATCTCGTGCCTACGTATCATTACAAGGATGGAATCAGAGCATTCATAGTTCACCTAACTAAGGCTTGAGGAACCATTGACTATTGTCAAAGTTCCAAGGGGAATGAGCATGATACTCATGTAAAGTTAAAGAACTCTCTAAATCTAAGTTGTAAGGGTAAGTGAATACTCATGATGATGAGAATCACATAGAGTTTAAGAACGCTAACCTAGTTCTAAGTTGTAAAGTAAGATGGCTCTCATAAGGCCAAGGGGAAAGGAACATTATGATGATGATGTTCACATAGAGTTGAAGAACTCTAGGGGATCCTAAGTTGTAAAACAAATGGCTCTAATGAGGCCAAGGGTTAATCCTAATGAGGATAAGGGATGGCTCTAAAGAGGCCAAGAGGGAAATGAGCTATCTATGACTGTGAAGTCAAATAGAAAGACTTTCCTTTGGAATAAGGGACAAAAGGCATCCTTGGATGAGAGCTAACAAGCTTCATCACTTGGGGAAAACTTGACAAAGGTTACAAGATAACAAGATGGAAACATAAACATGGTAACAACCAAAGCAAAGGAGAATGAATGTAACAACATTCATGGTTAAGATAAAGTCAATGAGGGATTAAGGTAACAACCTAAATCTTCACAGGGGAATACACACATTGTGGTGACAACTAAAGAATATATAAGACAAAAGATGTTATAACACCTAAGCAAAACATGAATTAAGTTCTTATGATATGAAATCAATCATGGAGAAGTCAACAAGAAGGAGGTAACAACCAATATTCTTATAAAGACATACATGTGTGGCAACAATCATGTAGGCAAAAGGTAAACACATCAAAGATATCATGTGAAAAAGTTTGAATATGTTGACAAGTAGGTAACAACCATACAAGGATGCAAAATTGAATATGTTAAACAAGTAGGTAAAAACCATACAAGAGCATTATTAAACATGTTAATCAAGTAGGTATCAACCATACAAGAGCAATATTAAACATGTTAAGCTAGTAGGTAACAACCATACAAGAGCATTACAAGATTTTCTTAAAAGACATTTACATGTAAACAACATATTTAAACATCATGGTATCAAGGTGAATCAATGACATACAATGTTACAACATCACATGAGATTCAAACAACATGTATTGGGATTCAATCAATCAAAATAAACCAAGAAATCATGGTGAAAGATCAAGGGAATAAAGGTACTTCACGAAAAACCCTATGAAATACAACCAACTTTGAATGCACACAACGGCAATGAAAAATAATCATTTTCGATTTTTCTCTTCATAGATGAAAAATAGAGTTTTTCATGAGTTCAATGCGTCATACCCCAAAGTTTTACCACAAAGATTTCCCATCATAGTGCAAACTATCATCACAATATGGGCGAACCATCATACCTCATTAGTCTCCTCAAAGATGGGTGAGCATCCACTACAATCAAACTTAGGGTTTCAAGCCCTCTCAGAGTTCTTAGACAGAGGATCAATCAAGGAATGACAAAATCTTCAACTTGTCTAAAAGGATTAAGAGGACTCGCACTTCAAGGATTAAGCACAAGGCTGCTTCCTTCTAGGTGGATCAAGCCTTAAGATCGCCAGTGTCACCAAATTAGGGTTTGGTCGACCAGGGCCTCCAGATGGAAATTTTCCTCTAGGCATGAGCCAATGCTTCAAAGCATAACCTATGATGCTCCAAGGGATCTCATGAACCCAATCACCAAGTCAATTTAGCCTCAGGGGATGCATACATCAAAAATCAGGAATTAGGGTTTCTTGACCTAATTCACCCCTAAGTTGACTTTTGGGACAAAACATGAGCCAAGACCTCAAGAGGGGATTTGAGGGTCTCAAATACATCACATTGATCCATTTGCAACAACGGATTGATCCAAGAAGCTTGAGCAACAAGTTTCAATTTCATCAGAACCACAGTTAGGGTTTTGCGGAAAAATCAAGAAAAATCAAGAAAAAGTGGGATAACTTATAAAAAGGGTAACCATAAAAAACTTAGAAAATTTTCTAAGTTATGGAACAAAGTGGTTAGGGTACCAACTTTGGAGGATCATAACTCCTAAACCACAAGGCCATTTTTCCCATCCAAAGCTGGATTTGTAGCTCTCATTACCCTCTACAAAAGCTTAAACTACCACTCATTCCAATTCCCCATGGATTTCAAGTTATGGAATGATTAAAATCAAGAAAAGTGAAAATGTCACTTTTTTCCAACACTTAGTGAAATTTTCACTAAGTCAGAATCTGCCTTCACTTTTTTCCAAATGTAGGGGCATTTTTCACTTGGATCCAAAAAGTATCAAAACCAATTATGATCAAACAGTTATTGTATCATATGAGGGCTTTTCAAAATGGCCAAGAACTCCATCAAATTCCATTTGAGCCATGTGATATGACAATGGCAATATGCCTTGCTAAAAACTGCCAAGGCTAGGCAGAATTTTGCACTTTTACTCGATTTGGCAAAATCAGATAATTCCAAGCCTTGTCATCACTTTAGACACATCTGAGGATCAAATCTAAAGGGAACAAACACTGATCCAAGCCTCTAAAGTCTTTGGAATAAGAAGTAGCATGCCAAACCTAGAAGTGCCTAAAAGAGGGACAAGACTCCAATTTTACTTTGGAGCATTTAATGGATGCACCAAGGTGGCATGGACTGAGCCCTTTCCAACCGAATTCAGTCAAGACTTATCCAAGAACTAGGGAACCAGCAGCCTGTGCTCTACCCTCTAGTCAATGGCTAGAGGAGACTTGGATTCCTATTGATCAACATTTGCCAAACCTCAACTGCAGTTGCCATTCACTATTGCTTGCAAAACAAACTTGATCTACTATAAATAGAGCTCATTTGTGCTCAATTTAAGTACAACAAAGCCATCAAATAGATGCTTTCCTCAAAATCTCTTCCTTCACTCCAAAATTGCCTTCCAAAGCAAGTCACTATAGGGTTTTGAGTTTGAGAGCAATTCCAACCAAACCAATCACACACACACACCTCATAAACATCATATAGAAGTGATCCAAACACTCATATAACATCTGGAACACCAAAATCACAAAATCACTTGCCAACTGCTCAAGTTCTTGACAGAGGTGCAGTTGAGGTACCATCTCAAGTTTTAGCTTGTTTCAAACCACTCCAAGCATTCAGACACATCACTTGGCACCTAAGGAAGCTGTGCAAATCATTGGAACCAGCTTGCAACACCTCTAACACAAAACACGATCACCAGCTGCAAGAGGTAAGCATGAGCTCTTCTAACTCTATGATCCATGCATACTTTGCTGCATAATAATTTGGCCATATGCTCATAATCATGCATAGAGTGTTTACCCTCAATTAATTGCTTTGTTTGAATCATGTATGGAATTTCTGAGCCTTCATGCAAATTTTAGGGTTCTTGAGGTTTCTCTTTGATTTCTTATTCCATGTTTAAAATAAATGAAATTAAAGACCATAGACATGATCGTGAGGTTGAAACGAGTAGATTGATATGTAGATTGCATGATACAATCAAGTATTCAGTGAGATTGGATAGAAAACGCAAATCTGCAGAAACAGAGGAAGGGCGCGTGTTCTTGCCATGTTCTTGGCGCCCTTTTTCAAATATTTGAATATTTGAATTTTGTGATTTTATTTAATTGATTCAAAAATTAATTTCTCTCTGAGTTTTAATGATTTTGAGTTGATTCTTTTTTTAATAATTCACAAAAATGTTAAAATATTTTATTTTACCAAAAAATCTCAAAAATACTATTTATTTCATATAAATGATATTTTTGCAAAGAATTAATATTTTAATTGTTTTTGACATTTAAAATATTTTTTCCTTCTTGATTTTGCAAATTTTAATGACTTCTAATCATTTTGTAGGTCAAAACTTGATTTTTGAAACATTAATTCAAGATCACAATTTGTTTTCCACATGTTTAACAATTTTGATCATTTTAATTGAATTTTTATTCAATTAAAATACATTTTGGAAACAAATTAGGGTTTTTGATTAATTCAACCCTCATCAAACTTTTTCAAACCCTTTGGGCCTCTAGTAGAGTGTAAGACCCAACCCTTTTAGAAAAAACCAAAATAATTTGGGCCTCAGTGTATTGTATAAGTCCCGATACCGTCAAAAAATTCGGCGCGGTCGTCGCCTTTCTAACAAATCAAACCCTTGGGCCTACCCTTGTGTTATAAGCCCCATTCTTTTTATTTAAACACCTTTGGGCCTCTAGTAGGGTGTAAGACCCAAACCCTTTTAACCAAAACTATTTTAGGCCTCAGATATTGTATAAGTCCCTCTTCGTTAAAAGAAAATCTCGGCGCGATCGCCAGTTCAAAAACCATTTTTTTTGGGCCTCTCCTTGAGCTGTAAGCCGCACTACTTGTACAAAAGTAAATCATTGGGCCTCTAATAGAGTGTAAGACCCAACCCCTTTTTTAACCAAACCTTTTAGGGCCTCAATGCATTGTATAAAACCCAGTATGTTAAAGAAATATCAGCGCGATCGCCAGTTCAAAAATCAAATCATCTGGGCCTACCCTCGTGTTATAAGCCCCATTCTTTTTCTTTGAACACCTTTAGGCCTCTTGAGAGAGTGTAAGACCCATCCCTTTGTACAGAAAATCTTTTGGGCCTCAGTCACTTGTATAAGTCCCTGTACAATGTACAAAACAACAGTGCAATCACTGATAAAACTTTGGGCCTCTCCTTGAGCTGTAAGCCCCAACAATCTTTTGAAAGCACTTTCTCCTTTGATTTTGAATATAATATTGTTATCAAAGCTTTCTTTGTTGAACAACTAACAAAACAACATGGAAGCTCTACAACCGAGTAAGTGTTTACCCGCTTTCATTATCCGCTTTCATATATATATATATATATATATATATATATAACTGTATTATGGGGTTGCTCATTGTAAGTCTTCTTTCACAAACTTTTGTATACTTGTAAAATATCAACTGTGTAATACTAGTATAGTTATTTAGAGTGTTCCCCAGCAACTACGTCTAAGCACTAGGTAAAGCCCTGTTGATCGCTCTTAGATACAATCAAAACTAGATCCCCATAGGATTACCAGACACAGTCTTCCCTCCTCTTGGGGTTAAACAATATGGAGACATGAAAGGAACCATTCTCGGTGAACCCTTTCTCAGACTGTCACCCTTAGAAATTGTCAAAGAGACTCTACTCCCCAGAGATGATCTTTTCTCCGTGAATGACATCTCTTGAGTTTCTTTCAAATTCTCGGACTTTCCTAGCTTGATCTATTCTCTGTGAATGGCATATCTTGAACTTCTCGGGGTTTGGGGACCTACAGGCTTCTTAAAAGCACCCTTAAAAATTGTCAAAGAAACTCTAACTCCCCAGAGATGATCTTTTCTCCGTGAATGGCATCTCTTGAGTTTCTTCCAAATTCTCGGACTTTCCTGGCTTGATCTATTCTCTGTGAATGGCATGTCTTGAACTTCTCGGGGTTTGGGGACCCACAGGCTTCTTAAAAGTATCCTCGCCTCCTCTTGGGCATTGTACAAGGACCCTTCGGCTTCTTAGAAGTTCTCATGCCTTTTCTTGGGCTTAATACAAGGACCCTGGCAACCTCTTAAAGGTATAAGATATAACTTAATCATCCTTTGCTAAAACAGTCTTTCCAGCTTCAAAACTCCAGCCATTTAAGGGTTGATACTCATCCCTTAAAGCCCGTGCCTCCTCTTGGACATTGTACAAAAGATGAAACTCTAGACTTGGACAGTCTAAAAACCCCTTGAGTCTCAAAGGAATTCTCAAGTTCCTTTCAAAAATTGAAAAAAAACACTAATCGCTCCAAAAGCCGGCCTCTCTCATGAGAGTTCCTCACCCTTTGGCCTGCCTATGGATTTAATCCTCAGCAGTAACCCAGCCTTCTCTTGGGCATTATACAAAGATCATTCACTATCTGAGAATCGATTTCTCCAAAACACTAGTAGACTTGGAAAGTCTCAATACCCTTTGGATTTCCCATTTCCTTAAAGAACAGGAAATAACCCCGATCTTCTGATCAGTACCAAAGTACAACCTTACCTGGAATCAGTCTCTTTATAAGAACTAATTTTCTCTTTTATATAACATACTGGACTTGTCACTAAACTGAAACAGTCACCAGCATAGATAGCCTCCTCTTGGGCTTTGTACAATGATTCTCCCCAGCGGAGCTAGCCTCTTTAGCCTCTATCTCGGGCTTCGTACGAGATACAAATCACTCTCTTGTTGAGTATAAAAGACTCTCTTGTTGATTCAAACATTTTTAGCCTTCATCTCGGGCTTTGTACGAGATACCAAAACACTCTCTTGTTGAGTATAAAAAGACTCTCTTGTTGAGTCGATCCTCCTTTAGCCTATATCTCGGGCTTCGTACGAGATACAAATCACTCTCTTGGTGAGTATAAAAGACCCTCTTATTAAGTCAAACCCTTTTAGCCTCTATCCCGGGCTTCGTACGAGACACAAAAGCATCATCTTGTTGGGTCAATAGCCTCCTCTTAGGCTTTGTATAAAGAAATTCCCGTTTGATTCAATCAACCTTTTAGCATCAAATCATGCTTTCGTCACAGCATACAAACATCAACAACTCCTTTTCCTTCGTCTAATTGCTGTAAGCGTCAAGACTCTGGATTATTTACATCCACGCCACTGTCCCTCTTTTAGCATGAGAAATTCCTAAGGAAAGATGGCATTGCTCTAAACTGAGTTAAAGTCTTCTCCTTCAGGTTGAAAATCCCCTATAAAAGGAAATTATGGCATTGCTGGATTCGTATATCCCAGTTAAAGTAATTCTCCTTTATAATCAGTCACCCAACAGTTGTGCCAAACAGACCAAATATTCCCCTTTAGAGATGACAAATTCTCTCTAAAGTCAACACCCTTTTAGCTTCACATCTTGGGCTTCGAACACGATACAAATAGACCCTTCAGCTTCACATCTTGGGCTTTGAGCAAGATACAAACCACCTTTAGCTTCATGTCTTGGGCTTTGAACAAGACACCAAAACACCATTTCCTCCCATAGAATAAGAGGAACTACGATCGCTCTGATTTCCCTGTTTCGTTAAACGGAAATACGTAGGCATAAGATTGAAAAATCTTAGCGAGCGCACTAATCAAAAACCCAAAATCCCGTACCTTCATACATCATTTGAAAAGCATCAGTACTAACATCCTACCAATAGTATAAACCCTGTGTTCTTAACAAAATAACCTAAGAGAGACCCACAATCTTTGTAGTATCTGTAAACCAACAGTTATCTGTTGAAACTCAGTTTGCAAGCAAGGTTAATTGGAGACATCTAGTTCCCTTCCTTCATCAGCTTCAATAGGATAAAAAATGAATCGAGCTGTAGTACCCAAAAGTGATAGTGCTTCGCAACCACACATAAAACTCGTGCTACAGAAAAATGGCGACTCTGCTGGGGAGTGTCTTATCCTTATCAGATGTTCCCATCTCTTAGGCAGAGACCTTGAGTTCACATTCATATCACAGAAATGTCTGCTCTGCTGGGGTGTCATTGTCTGTATAGGATCATAAGACTAGAGGTCTAGGATGATTAAGAGAAATATATATACTACTTCTCCTAATTGATATCTGTGTTTATTTTTCTGCTAATGGGAATGCGTGTGATGCCGCATGTGGAAAGATTGAGTAAACACCTAAGATGGGTGATGGAAATGCGGGTAATCTTACTGGGAGTAAATTCCAGTTAAGAGCCCCCGATCGACCATCAAACTCAGTGGAGACTCCCTTTGTAGATACATTGCCTATACGACTTCGGTTGTTGAAAGTAGTGTGGTCGACTGGGTTATCTGAGAAGCTGGGGTTTTTAGTAGACGTAAGCCATTTTGTAGTGCGGAAGCTATCAGAAATAGTTGTCACGTGATACTACCCTCATATGAGATTACTCTAGGATACATTAGCTTGCTGGCGATCCGCTTGCTGTTGTTATCCCAGAGGGGTCAATGATTTTGTGGATAGGTACAAAAAATCACCAGTATAAACCTTGGGGGGGGGTAGAGCCTTGACTTCATGACACCGACCCTTTGACCCTATGTTTTTTCTATGTTTTTGTGTGTTGCATTCATACATTCATCTAAAAAACATTAAAACAAAAAAAATCTTCTCTTCTAGTATCTCTTTTTCAAATTAAACTGAGACAATGATTGCAAATACTAGAGAAAGGAGATTACGCTAATGGATTTCGGTAGAAGGAAAACTCATAAGTACACCTTCAAGGTTCCAAAGTTAGAGGATTTGAGAGGTTTGGCGAGAATGATCACCAACCATGAGGCTTTCAGAGCCAAGTATGGAGGACTACTGTCTGTAGCGAGCGATTTTGGACGCGGTTCTTAAGCGCTGGTCGCTCTCTGCGGTTTAAGCTTAAACTACAGGTCGATTCATTTTTTATCCTATTGTGAGCTGAATAAGGAAGGGAAATAGATGTCTCCAATTAACCCTGCTTGCATACTGAGTTTAAACAGCGGTCTGTTAGGTTACGTATGCTATCAATGTGGGGGGGCCTTGTACTGGTTATTTGTATTTTCGCCAATACTGTTTTCTTTCACTTTTACCTGGGCAGAAGGTTTCTAGCGGGGAACAAGGATTAGGATGTTAGGACTGATGCTTTTGAATTACTGCTTTTTGATTGATGGAGATATGGGATTTGGGTTTTTTGTTGATTGCCCTCGCTAAGATCTTTTCTTTCGATCTTATGCCTATGTATTCCCGTTTATCGAAACAGGGAAATCAGAGCGTTCGTAGTTCCTCCTATTCTATGGGAGGAAATGGTTGTTTTGGTGTCTTGTTCAAAGCCCAAGACGTGAAGCAAAAGGTAGTTTGTATCTTGTTCAAAGCCCAAGATGTGAAGCTGAAAGGTCTATTTGTGTCTTGTTCAAAGCCCAAGACGTGAAGCAAAAGGACCTCGACTTTAGAGAGAATTTGTCATCCCTAAAGAGGGGGAAGGAGAATTACTTTAACAAGGATACGCGGATCCGAGCAATGCCATAATTTCCGAAGAAAGGGTTTTAACCTGAAGGAGAAGACTTTTAACTCAGTGTAGAGCAATGCCAACTTTCCTTAGGAATTTCTCATGCTAAAAGAGGGACAGTGGCATGGATATAGATGATCCAGAGGCTTGCCGCTTACAGCGATTAGATGGAGGGAAAGGAGTTGTTGATGTTTGTGTACTGCAAACGAGGCACAACTTTGATGCTAAAAGGTTAATTGGATTAACCAGTGGTTTTCTTATACAAAGCCTAAGAGGAGGCTAATTTCTGCTAGGAAAATCATTATACAAAGCCTAAGAGGAGGCTATTTTGTGTCTCGTACAAAGCCCGAGAGAGAGGCTAAAAGATTTTGCCCCGACGATGGAGTCTTTTGGTATCTCGTATAAAGCCCGAGATGGAGGCTATTGTTTGTTTGGCTCAATAAGAACCTTTTTGTATCTCGTACAAAGCCCGAGATGGAGGCGAAAAGTTTGACTCAACAAGAGAGTCTTTGATACTCAACAAGAGAGTGTTTTTGTATCTCGTACGAAGCCCGAGATGGAGGCTAAAGGTTTGTTTCAGTTGAGTGACAGATCCAATATACTGATTTTAAAAGCGAAAATAGTTCTTATATGAGCAACACTGTACTCAGGGATTTGATTTGAGGATCAGGGATATTTCCTTCTCTTTGAGGAAACGGGAGATCCAAAGGGGTATTAAGACTGTCCGAGTCTGCGGGTTTCCTTCCTATTTAACGAAGGGTGCTTGAGAATGTCTTTGAGACTCAAGGAAGTTAGACTGTCCATGTCTAGAGTTTTTTTCTTTTGTACTATGCTTTGAGAAACAGTAGTAGACTCTATGAAAGGACTGTTCTATGAGGATGACTAGGTTCTGTTCCTATACCTCTAGGAGGTCGTCGGGACAATTTGTACGAAGCCCAAGAGGAGGCTGGAAACTTTTAAGAAGCCGACGGGTCCTTGTACGAAGCCCAAGAGGAGGCTATCATTCCCGGAGGAAGAGATCATTATACGAAGCCTAAGAGGAGGCTGTAAATACTTCTAAGAAGCCGTAGGGTCCTTGAATAATGCCCAAGAGGAGGCCGATGCTTTTAAGAAGCCCGTGGGTCTTATCATCTCCTTTCCATTAGGAGAGATAACTCTTTTAAAGATAAAAACCACTGGTAAACGTGCGAGGTTTACTATCCAGCGACTTTTAACTTTTAAAGAGGGTTCCTTAGTTAAGGTCCAAGATTATGACCGTAGTGGGTACCCAAACCCCGAGACATTCAAGGCAAGCTATCCACAAGGAATAGATCAAGTCAGGAAAGTTCGAGAATTTGGAAGAAACTCAAAGATGCCATTCACGGAGAATACATTCATCTTGGGGAGTAGAGCTTCTTGACGATTCCTAAGGAGGACAGCCGAAGAGAAGACTGTATCTCGTGCTCCTATTGGGGATCTAGGCGTCTATTTCTACGAATAAATGAAACGGTGTCACCTAGTTCTAGACGTAGTTGCCGGGGAAACTTGAAATATCTATACTATTATTACAAAGTAGATATGAGTTCATGAAAGGAGACTTACAGTGAGCAGCCCCACAATACAGTTTATAATATGAAAGCAGTAAATGAAAGCGATAACCACTTACTCGGTTGTAGTGCTTCCATGCTGTTTGGTTAGTTGTTCAACAAAGAAAGATTGAAAACAACAGTATATTCAAAATCAAAGGAGAAAGTGCTTTGAAAAAGAAAGATTTGGGGCTTACAGCTCAAGGAGAGGCCCAGGGTTTTATCAGTGAGCGCACTATTTGACTTTGTACAACGGGACTTATACAAGTGACTGGGGCCCAAAAAGGTTTTCTGTACAAATGGATGGGTCTTACACTCTCTCAAGAGGACCAAAAAGGTTTAAAGAAAAGACTGGGGCTTATAACGCGAGGGTAGGCCCAAATGATTTTTCGTTTAAAAATGGCGATCGTGCCGAGGTTTTCTTTTAACGCAGAGGGACTTATACAATAAGTGAGGCCCAAAATGTTTTGGTTAAAAGGGGGATTGGGTCTTACACTCTAATAGAGGCCCAAAGTGTTTTGAATGGGTCTTATAGCTCAAGGAGAGGCCCAGATGAGTTTTATTTTTTAAACGGGCGACGATCGCGCCGTTTACTTGTACAGAGGGACTTATACAATGAGTGAGGCCCAAAAAGTTTTTGTACAAGGGGGGATGGGTCTTACACTCTCTCAAGAGGCCCAAAAAGTTTTGAAAATGATTTATGAGGGTTGAATTAAATCAAAACCCTAATTTGTTTTCAAAAAATGTATTTAATTGAATAAATATTCCATTAAAAATGATCAAAATTGTTTTACACATGAAAAACAAATTGTGATCTTGGATTAATGCTTCAAAAATTAAGTATTGACCTACAAAATAATTAGAAAGCATTAAAAGTTGCAAAATCAATGTAGAAAAAATATTTAAAATGTCAAAAACAATTAAAATATTAATTCTTTGCAAAAATATCAATTATATGAAATAAATAATATTTTTGGGATTTTTTTGTGAAAATAAAATATTTTAACATTTTTGTGAATTATTAAAAAAAGAATCAACTCAAAATCATTAAAACTCAGAGAGAAATTAATTTTTGAATCAATTAAACAAAATCACAAAATTCAAATATTTGAATTTATGAAAAATGGCGCCAAGAACAAGCTGAAGAACACGCGCGTGTTCTTGGTTTCTCAGATTAGCGTTTTCTATCCAATCTCCATGAATACGTAATCATATCATGCAATCCACATATCATTATGCTCGCCTCAACCTCACGATCATGTCTATGTACTTTAATTTCATTTAAATTAAACATACAACAAGAAATCACGAAGAGACCTCAAGAACCCTAATTTCTGCATGGAGGCTAGGATTTTTGATACACGATTCAAACAATGCAATTAATTGAGGGAAAACATTCCATGCATGATTATGAACATATGGCCAAATTATTGTGCGAGGAAATATGCATAGATTGAGAGATGACCAAGTATGTGCTTACCTCCAAGTCGTGACAGCAAGTTCAAAGTGATTTTTGATTTGGAGGTGTTACAGATGAGTGGTGATGATCTGAACAGCTTCCCTACACCCTATGGATCGTGTTTGGATGGTTGGACTTGATTGAAATTGGCTGGATCACTTTGTGGTACCTCAGCTGCACTTTGGTTAAAACCTTGAGCAACCAGCTGGTGATTTCATGAAATTGATGTTTCAGAAGTAATCTAAGTGTTTGATCAGCTCATATGTGATGTATGTGAGGTGTGTGAGTGATTGGTTTGATTGGAATTGCTCTCAAACTCAAAACCCGATAGCTACCTTGCTAAGAAAGGCATTTTTGCCAAGAGAAAGAGATTTTGAGGAAAGCATCTGTTAGATGGCTTTGATGTACTTAAACTGACCACAATTGAGCTCTATTTATAGTAGAGCAAGTTTGTTTTGCAAAAAATAGTGCATGGCAGCTGGTAAGTAGGTTTGGCCAATGTTGTCCAATGAAAATCCAAGTCTCCTCTAGCCATTGACTAGAGGTTAGGGCACAGAGCTTTGGTTCCCTTGGTCTTGGATAAGTCTTGACTGATTTCAGATGAGAATGGCTCAGTCCATGCCACCTTGATGGTTTCATTGAATGCCTCATTCCAAATTTGAAGTCTTGTCCCTATTTTGGCCATTCTAGGTTCAACATGCTATTTCTTGTTCCATGGACTTTGGAGGCTTGGCTCAGTGATTGTCCCCTTTAGATTCAATCCTCTGAGGTGTCCAAGTGGATAGGAGCAATTGAATTTGGTTGATTTTGGCAAATCGACCAAAGTTGCAAATTCTGCCTTGCCTTGACAGATTTCAGCAAGGCAACTTGGCAATGTTGTATCTCATGGTGTAGGTTGAATTTGGCAATGTTCTTGGCCATTTAGGAAAGCTCTTACATGATACAACAACTGTTTGAACAAGTTTGGTTTTGATCTCTTTTGATTCCAAGTGAAAAATCCCCCTACATTTGGAAAAAAGTGAGGCAGAATCTGACTTAGTGAAAATTTCACTAAGTGTTGGAAAAAATGACATTTTCACTTTTTAGCCACTTTGATCACTCCATAACTCAAAATCCTTGATGAATTGGAATGACTTGTAGTTGAAGTTTTTGTAGGTGATAATGAGGGCTACAAATCCATCTTTGGATGAGAAAAAATGGCCTTGTGGTTTAGGAGTTATGGTCCTCCAAAGTTGGTACCTTTGCCACTTTATTTTTAACTTAGAAAAATTTCTAAGTTTTATGGTTACCCCTTTTACAAGTTATCTCACTTTTCTTGATTTTTCTTGATGAATGATGATTCAAATCATACATTAACATCATTTTAGGGTTAAAAATCCATTTTGGTGAAAAATCTCAAAAAGTCAAAGTTGACTTTTGTGCACAGTTGACTTTTTATCAGATGAATTCCAAACGGTGCAATTCTTCAGGAAATCATGTCCTTGACCTAAATCAAACTTGATGGACATGTTCCATGGGTGCCATAGGGTATATTCAATCATGTATTAGGGTTTGGGAGCATGTCCAGGTCAAAAGTCAAAGTTACAGTTGACTTTTCCCTTAAAACCCTAATTGTGGTGCAGATGAAATTGAGACTTGTTGCTCAAGCTTCTTGGATTAATCCATTGTTCCAAATGGATCAATATGGTATATTAGAGACCCTCAAATAATCTCTTGAGGTCTTGGCTCATGGTTTGTCCCAAAAGTCAACTTAGGGGTGAATTAGGTCAAGAAACCCTAATTCCTGATTTTTGATGAATGCATCCCCTGAGGCAAAATTGACTTGATGATTGGGTTCATGAGGTTCCATGAAGTATATTAGGTTATGTTTTGGATCATTGCCTTGTGCCCAGATGAAAATTTCCATCTGGAGGCCCTGGTCGACCAAAACCTTAATTTGGTGATACTATCGATCTTGAGACTTGATCCACATAGAAGGGAGCAGCCTTGTGCTTAATCCTTGAAGTGGGAGTCCTTTTTGATCCATTATGGATATTTAAGAGATTAGACAAGTTGAAGATCATGTCATTTCTTGATTGATCATTTGTCTAAGCACTCAGAGAGGGCTTGAAACCCTAATTTTGATTGTAGTGGATGCTCACCCATCTTTGGGGAGACTAATGAAGCATGATGGTTCATCCATATTGTGATGATGATTTTCACAATGATGGGAAATCTAGGTGGTCAAAATTTGGGGTATTACAGATGCCCTTATTTAATCTTCTTGGACCCGAAGGTGTGAATGACGAAGGGATTCGGGCATTCGGGGTGCAAGAGGATTAAATATCGGAATACCCGAAATTTTGATGGTGGTTATGAATGGTAGCTTATGCATTCATCTTCTTTAGCTAAGCAATGATGCTTAGAAAAGGTAGACTTCCCCTCGATCCTGGTTTCCTACCAAGGAACTAGTCTCAGTCTCTGAAATAAACTTCCCCTCGATCCTGGTTTCCTACCAAGGAACTGGTCTTAGTTTCTGATTTAAACTTCCCCTCGATCCTGGTTTCCTACCAAGGAACTGGTCTTAGTTTCTTTTGTTAATAAACTTTACTGACAAGGGACGCTATTCGTAGCGGCTTTCCTTCAAACTTCTCGCCGAATTTTCCTGGGGAGATGCCATTTGAGTAGAAAATGTTTTGTTGTCAGACTTACTGGGGAACCCATTCGTTTGAGTTGTAGAGGTACACAAACTTCTCTGTTTTGGAGACGCCATTTGTCGATTCTACTGGGGAAAGCGAGTCTCTTGAGAGGCTGCTTCTGCGTGGGATCTTACATCATACTTTTCTCGGGATCTTCCCGGAGAAATGCCATATGATGGGGTCCAATTTTGAGGTGCCGATGACCTTCTCATCAGTGGTTTTTCGGAGCAAAACTGGCGTGCTGCCGAATCTCTGATCACGAGGCTTTCTCTGTGGATTTTCCTTAATCCGGGAAAGCAAGGATATCATCTTCAATGGCAAAGAGTGACATCTGTTGAACGTTCTCTGATCTTTCAGAGGTTCAAGTTATCAAAGTGGTCAAGGACCACCTTCTTTCCAGAATTAAACTGGAAGCGAGGTTGTTCAGACACAATATTTCTTGACGAGGCAAGAACTAACAACTCGATTGAGAGGACTCCTATCACTAAGGGACAAGACCGGCTAAAGTGATAGCGATGCAACATGAAATGTAAATGCAAATAAAAAATGCATGACGTATGTATGTATATGTGGACAAAACTGACGCGACACATAAACTAAGAGATGAACATGACTGGATACTCGGCCATCGCGGGGCGAAGAAGTACCGTTGGCTCAAAATCGCAATTCCACCTTGCTTAGGAGAAATAGTCCACGCGGGGAGCTATGTCGATCGGGCTTAGGAGATGAGACCTCGGCCGAGATGTGTCAGACGAAACAAGGTCTCTGACACAGTTGATCCTTCATTCAGGAGTACTGGGTTAGAAGGAGTACTTTAATTCTTCACTTTGAGGCTCAAACGTCTTTGGAGACGCGATCGACGTTCTTTCGATGTTCAACAGTCAAAAGAAATGCCATCTTTATTTTTAAAAGCAGAAAAAGTTTAACAAGTAAATTCATTTTGTTTTATTTCAAGAATCGCTGATTAAGTTTAAACAACGTCGTTCTGTAAAGCTAAAACAAGTAAAGAATTACAAACAAAAGCACAAGGGCTCAAATTTTATTGATAAGATGGAGATCAGCCAAACGCGTGATTCCAAAGAGTATATACAAAGTTAGAAAATGGTAATTTACAGGGAAAAGGGCTACGTTGAAACATAACGACCACTATCCTTCTACCAACTTTGAGTTCGGGACATCCTGAGCTTCCGTCGAAGATGACCTTTGACTGGAGATTTCCTCCGATAGATGATGCTGTAACTGCTGCTGAGGGACTTGCCTCTGTTGAACATAGTTACTTGCCATTATCCCTAATTTTTGCCTGGATTGTACTATGAGATTTCCAATCCATCGGGATGATTTTTTTCATGTCTCTAACTTTTACCTGGACCGCCCTTTCGGGTTTTCAATCCACCGAGACGTTTTTTTTAGGCGAAGTATTTCTTGACTACATCAACATTTGTGGGGTAGGCAAATTCCTCTCCGTCCATGGTTGCAAGTCTCAAGGCGCCGCCTGAGAAAGCTTTCGTGACCACATAGGGGCCATCACAATTTGGGGTCCATTTGCCCCGAGAATCAGTGAGAAATGATTGTATCTTCTTGAGCACGAGGTCTCCTTTTCTGAAGATACGCGGCCGGACCTTTTTGTCGAACGCCCTTTTCATTCTCTGTTGATACAACTGACCGTGGCATAGTGCCGTGATTCGCTTCTCTTTGACCAGGTTCAGTTCGTTGTGTCGACTTTGACACCATTCAGCCTCGGTGAGCTTAAATTCCATCAATACCCGGATTGATGGGATCTCTACTTCTATGGGGAGAACTGCCTCCATGCCATATACTAGAGAGAAAGGGGTTGCCCCTGTTGAAGTGCGGGCAGATGTTCGATAACCGTGAAGAGCAAAAGGTAGCATTTCGTGCCAATCTTTATAGGTTACAACCATCTTTTGAACGATCTTTTTGATGTTCTTGTTAGCCGCTTCTACCGCGCCGTTCATCTTGGGTCGGTAGGGAGATGAGTTATGGTGTTCGATCCTGAATTCTGCACACAAATCTTTCATCATCTTGTTGTTCAAGTTAGATCCATTATCAGTAATGATCTCGCTTGGAACACCATAACGGCAGATGATATTGTTTTTGATAAATCGGACCACCACTTGTCTGGTTACATTGGCGAATGACGCTGCTTCGACCCACTTGGTGAAATAGTCAATGGCTACAAGGATGAACCGATGTCCGTTTGAAGCCTTGGGCTCAATCATACCAATCATGTCGATTCCCCATATGGAAAATGGCCATGGGGAAGAACGAACTTTGAGATGTGATGGCGGTACATGAATTTTGTCGGAGTATATCTGACACTTGTGACACCTCCTCATGTACTTGTAGCAGTCGGATTCCATTGTCAACCAATAATACCCGGCCCTGAGAATTTTTCTCGCCATTGTGTGTCCGTTGGAATGAGTGCCAAAGGATCCTTCATGAATTTCTTTCATGAGCATGTCTGCTTCTGGTCTGTCGACACATCGGAGCAAGACCATGTCAAAATTTCTCTTATAGAGAGTGTCACCGCTCAGGAAGAAGTTTCCAGCCAATCTTCTGAGGGTTTTTCTGTCTTTTCTGAGTGCCCCAGATGGGTACTCTTGTTTCTGAAGGAAGCATTTGATATCGTGATACCAAGGTCTGTCGTCTATGACTGCTTCAATCGCGAAGACGTAAGCGGGCCGTTCAAGGCGCATTATGTCAATCTTAGGTATGTCATTCCAATGACCTACACTAATCATGGAAGAGAGAGTGGCTAAAGCATCAGCCATGTGATTCTCCTCACGAGGGATATGATGAAACTCAACTCTGTTGAAGAAAGGTAGCAACCTTCTTGTGTAGTCTTTGTAAGGAATCAATCCTGATTGGTATGTGTTCCAATCTCCGTTTATCTGGTTAATAACCAGGGCTGAATCGCCGTATACGTCCAAGTTTTTGATCCTTAAATCAATCGCTTCTTCGAGACCCATGATACATGCTTCGTATTCGGCCTCGCTGTTCGTACATTTGAACGTAAGTCTAGTAGTGAAAGGAATGTGTGTACCCTGAGGGGTAACAATGATTGCCCCAATTCCATTTCCATAATGATTGACTGCTCCGTCAAAGATAAGTCCCCACTAGGAACCTGGTTCTGGCCCTTCACTGGGTAGCGGTTCATCGCAATCTTTCATCTTTAGATACATGACATCTTCGTCTGGGAAGTCAATCCCGATTGATTCTTGATCGTCAATCGATTGATGAGCCAAATGATCGGCTAAAATACTTCCTTTAACGGCTTTCTGAGCATGGTACTCTATGTCATATTCTGATAGTAACATCTGCCAACGGGCAATCCTTCCCGTGAGAGCAGGTTTTTCGAAAACATACTTGATTGGATCCATTTCGGAGACCAACCAAATAGTATGATGAATCATGTATTGGCAAAGATGTTTGGCTGCCCAAGCCAAAGCACAACAAGTTTTCTCAAGCGTCGTGTACCGAGTTTCGCAGTCGGTGAATTTCTTGCTAAGATAGTAAATGGCAGACTCTTTCCGTTTAGTTTCGTCTTGTTGGCCAAGTACACATCCCATTGAGTCCTCTAGAACTGTGAGGTAAATGATCAGTGGTCTTCCTTCCACTGGGGGTGATAGAATTGGAGGATTCAACAGATATTCCTTGATACTGTCGAAGGCGGTTTGGCAATCTTCTGACCAAACGCAATCCTGGTTCTTTTTCAGTAATTTGAAAATCGGCGCGCATGTCGCGGTCATAAGGAATATGAATCTGGAGATGTAGTTCAAACGTCCCAGGAATCCTCTTACTTGTTTTTCAGTTTTCGGAGAAGGCATTTCTTGAATGGCCTTGACCTTGTCAGGATCAACTTCAATTCCTTTCTGGCTGACGATGAACCCTAGTAATTTCCCC
Organism: Lathyrus tuberosus; assembly: GCA_022829125.1. NCBI lineage: Eukaryota > Viridiplantae > Streptophyta > Magnoliopsida > Fabales > Fabaceae > Lathyrus > Lathyrus tuberosus. Next base: position 5,643,784 of record JALAZF010000267.1, read on the forward strand.
GAACGGACACCGAAGGTGCACTTGTTAGGATTCAAGCGGAGCTTGAATTTTCTTAGACGTTCGAACAATTTTGAAAGATGTTCAACGTGATCATCCTCTGTTCTTGATTTTGCAATCAAATCATCGACATATACCTCGATTTCCTTATGTATCATGTCATGAAACAGAGTAGTCATGGCCCTTTGATAGGTCGCCCCGGCATTCTTCAAACCGAACGGCATTACCTTGTAACAAAAGGTACCCCATGGGGTAATGAACGAAGTTTTCTCCATGTCTTTCGGCGCCATTTTGATCTGGTTATAGCCCGAGAATCCATCCATGAAGGAGAATACTTTGAACTTTGCTGTGCTGTCTACCAGCATGTCAATGTGTGGTAAAGGAAAGTCATCCTTTGGACTTGCCTTGTTTAGATCTCTGTAATCAACACACATTCTGACCTTTCCATCCTTTTTGGGAACGGGTACGATGTTTTCTAACCATTGAGGATATTCAGATGTAGCGAGGAAACCCGCGTCAATCTGTTTCTGTACCTCCTTTTTGATTTTGATGGCCATGTCCGGGTGAGTGTTTCTCAACCTTTGCTTTACTGGCGGACATTCCGATCTCAACGGTAAATGATGTTCCACGATGCTGGTATCCAACCCTGGCATATCCTGATAGGACCAAGCGAATACATCGGGGAATTCTTTGAGAAGCTTTATCAAACTTTCTTTGGCAGTTGGACTGAGCAGTGCTCCGATCCTGATTTCTTTTCTCTCTTTTTCTGAACCCAAGTTTACCGTTTCCAACGGCTCTTTGTGAGGTTCAATGGACCTTTCCTCTTATCTGAGGAGTCGGGAGATCTCTTCTGGAATTTCGTTGTCATTTTCTTCTTCAGCCTCGAATACCGGGAACTCAAAGTTGGGAGAAGGCATTGGATCGTATGTTTCAACGGGGTATAAAACAAGCAATCTGCATGACGTGATGATTCGTGTTTAGAAGAGATAGAGAAAATACAAGTGTGTGCAGTGTATTTATTTTACTGCTTGTTTTTATTTTTGAATTGTTTTTTAGGATTACCATTTTCTGAATAAGCAAAAAGAGAAAACAACAATTAATGCGGAAATTACAGAACGACGTTATTTTATTAATGAACAAGTCGAATCTTGAAACTACAGCCCTATAAAACAAAACTCACTCACTCTGGGCGAAGCGAAGAGGGAAATTTACAAAAAGCGAGCCCTATCAAAACATCTGTTTCACCTGGGCAAGGTGAAAGGCTAAAGATGGCAATTACTTTGAATGACGAACGACCTTCGGAACCTCGACGGCAACCCATTGGCGGCGAACTCCTCGGTGAATCACAAAGTATGGCACCTTCCTTGATTTGTCTTCAGAAATGACGCTGATTTCTGGTGAGTAGGATCATGGGAATCTGTCTCCCAGGCAGAATTGTCGTAGGAGGATTCCTTTGTTGCATTTTGCATAGCATTGGAGCTCTCAGCTGTATCTCCCCATCCAGTTGACTGGATATCTTTGAGCCTGATACCAGAGCTTTCGGGAGCAGTGTACTTGACCATAAAGTCGTATTTTCCACTTGGTTGTCCCAAAGTGTCCCAAACTTCTTTGGAACTGGAGAAGTCATCCCTCTCGATGATGTTGACCTCGGGAAAAGCATAGTTGATGAATTCAAGTCCTGCGAACGTTACGAATTCATCTTCATGTTGAGTAGTTTCCGAATGACCTGAGTGTTGATCCAATGACATGGCGGGGACACATGTATTCTATTCAATGACGCTCAGCTGAGTTTCATTACTCGGCTGACTTTCTTGCCCCAAGTTTCCTGGGTAAGGCTGCCACATTGGCAGGCCATCCATCGGGCCATAGTAATTGAGATCAAAGTTTTCTTTCATCAGAGTGTCTTCCTCTAATGAATTTGGCGGAGCACGGCATCCTTCCGGATCACAATCTCCGTAGATCATTTCGACATCTGATCTTGGTATAAATCTCGGACTTTCTGTAGGAAAGCAAAAAGGCATTGGCACCTCTTCCTGAGACATATAGCCGTCCTTGTTAAGGTAGGACTTCCATTCTTCATCTGTGTCAGAGGGATCTTCCTCATTGATAGCATGAACTGTCTGAGACACTGGGTGAAGAAAACCTCCACTGTGGAAGAAGTTTTGAAGGGGATGAAGACTTTCATCGTTGGCGGCTGTCTGGGTACAGGTTGCAGAAAAACCAAGACCCTTCTTTGTTTTATTATCAATAGGAATGACAAGCCGTCCCCATCCGGTTGTATCGGTACTCTCGACCGCTTTGATAGCATCCTTGTATGAAGAAATTGAAGTTCCTTCTTTGGATTGATCGTTCTTGCTCACCGATAGTGCTTGGAACTGAGTTCCAATAACCTCCTCAGGTTCCACACAAGTAGATGATGATAAGTTGCTCACAAGCAAGGCTTGTTCCCCACAAACCGTGACAAGTTGATCGTTCTTGATGAACTTTAGCTTTTGGTGGAGGGTTGAAGTAACCGCTCCAGCCTGATGTATCCAAGGTCTTCCTAATAAACAACTGTATGTTGCCCGGATGTCCATGACCTGGAAAGTGATTTGGAAAGTGTGAGGACCAATAGTTATGGGAAGGTCAACTTCGCCGATAACTGTTTTTCTGGATCCGTCGAATGCTTTGACGACGACCTCGCTGACTCTCATCGGAGGGCCCTTGAATGATAACTGCGTCAAAGTGGACTTCGGCATAACATTCAGGGCTGACCCTCTGTCCACCAGTACATTGGCTAAAGCATCGCCCTGGCAGTTAACTGTAATATTGAGCGCCATGTTATGACAGCGACCCTCTTCAGGTAATTCTTCCTCACTAAATCCCAAATTATTGCAGGAAGTGATGTTAGAGACAATGCTATCGAACTGTCTGATTGTTACATCCTGTTCCACAAAGGCTTGCTCCAAGACTTTCTGTAGAGCCTCTCTGTGTGCTTCTGAACTGAGTAACAGTGATAATACTGAGATCTTTGAAGGATTTTGTAACAGTTGATCAACAATGTTGTATTCACTCCATTGGATGAGCTTTAGCATCTCATCTTTGTCTTTTGAAAAGTCGGGATTACCAGATTGACCGACTGGTGAATCAGGAATTTCCGCCTGAAGTTCCTTTTCTTTGTTGGATTCTCCAACCCCTCGGTTGAAGATTCTACCACTCCGCGTTACACGACTGATGTCTACAATATTCACGACGGAGGGTAATGGAATTTCCTTTCCATTCTCAATTGTTGTTGCACCGTATTTGTAAGGGATTGCCTTAGCTGATTCATACGGTAGTGGCCCCGGTAGATAGATGGCTATGGGAACCTTCTGTTTTTTCTGACCATCATAAGTAACCTCGATCCGTTCCCGGTTGGGAACTCTAGATTCGTCAAGTAGAGGGATGATGGAAAAAACATCCCTGGTCCTGTGATGACCAGAGATTGTGACAACATCCTCAACTTGCTCGGCAAGGTGGTTCGGCGACCAGTTGATGGGTCCAGAACCTGGATATGGGCGAATTTCTCCACGATCGACCTGACCCTGAAGAGCTGCTCTCACAAGGTAACACCCTTGGCTACTTTCCGAACAGACGCTACAACTGTCATAGTTGTGTGGTGGCACCTGGCCACGCCCACTTTGAATACAATGTAACCTCACTAGGTTAGCTTCCACTGATCGGACATCCTGACTTTGACGACGAGTAAGATTCCTGTTATTGATACTAATCTGCTGAAGTGCCTCCTGGACAAGGGTACAACCTCGATCGTTTTCGCAACCCGCTTTACAATTTTGATAGTCATGTGATATTAAGAATCCAAGTCGGACCTGCTCAGCATGCAACTCTACCAGGTTGGTATCCATTATGCGGATATCGAAGATCTGAACCATGTTGATTTGATAGGAGTTCCTATCATGGTAGTCTTGGATCCATCCAAAATCCATCTGACGCTGGAGGGCCTCTTGTATGAAAGAGCATCCTGTTTGTTTACCGAGCAAATCAGACAGGAACTATAATCGTGCCGCGGCAGATTATGATACTGGCTTTGCCTTGAGTGCATCGCCACCAAGTTGACATTCATCGCACGGATGTCGTGGTTTTGAATGACGTTAGAATTCGTGTAAACCATGTTAACTCCACGAACTCGGTGCTCTTGGATCCATCCAAGATCCATTTGTTCCTGCAGAGCTGATTGCACTACAGAACATCCTTGGTTATCTTTAGAGCAGATATCACACTGGTGATAATCATGACGTGGCACATGGCCATATCCACTCTGTCTACAATGCATCTTGACCAGATTGGTCTTTAACAAGAGTACATCGTGAATTTGATAGACATTGTTAGTCTCTTTCTCAATCAGATTGACTGCAGCTTTCTCGTGTTGAGGCAGCGGGTTCGTAAGAACATTAGGATTCGTATCTTTGAAAGATAAGAGCCCGCTCCTAACAAGCTTTTGCACGTCGTATTTGAAATTGAGACAAGTCTCAATGTTATGCCCTGAACCTCCTTGATGATAAGGGCATGTTTGATCCGCTTTAAACCAAAAAGGCAGATTCTCTGGAACTGAAAGGGGAGACTTAGTCTGAATGTGCCCCTTAGCCAGCAGTAATAGAAACAGCTCTGTGTACGACATGGGTATAGGATCAAACCCTGATGGCCGTATTGTACGGTTGTTGTTATATGGAGGACGAGCCTACTGAAGAGGCTGTTGTGTCCTTTGCTGATCAGGTCGGCTCTGCACAACCTGAGGTTGATACATAGGAACAGGCGCGGGGCCGATAGCAGGAGTAACAGCTGCTACTGGCTGATAATGTCACCTTTGCTTTCCGAGAGAGATATTCCCAATATCTTGCTCTTTTTTCTTAGGGAGAGCACTACCGTATTTTTTAGTACCGCTCGTCGATCCAGTGTCTTTTACCAAACGTCCTTCTCGGACGGCTTCCTCAAGACGTACACCCATGCCGACTATTTCGGTGAAATCACTGGGCGCACTGGCAACCATTCGGTCATAGTAAAATGAGCTTAAGGTCTTTAAGAAGATTTTTGTCATCTCTTTTTCCTTAAGATGTGGACAAATTTGAGCGGCAATTTCACGCCACCTTTGAGCATACTCCTTAAAGGTTTCCTTTTCCTTTTGCGACATTGATCTGAGTTGATCTATGTCGGGTGCCATGTCCAAATTGTACTTGTATTGTTGGACGAAGGCAGTACCAAGATCTCTGAATGTACTGATCGTAGTACGGTTTAAACCCATGTACCATTTGAGTGCGGCACCGGTTAAACTATCCTGGAAGTAGTGAATCAGCAGGTCCTGATTCTCCATCTGAGCTGACATCCGCCGAGCGTACATCACCAGATGGCTCTGAGGGCAAGAGTTACCCTTGTATTTTTCAAAGTCGGGCACTTGGAACTTGTGCGGGACTTTCACATTTGGGACCAAGCAGAGATCTGCAGCGTCCTTTCCAAATAGATCCTGACCGCGAATGGCTTGCAGCTCCTTCTGCATTTCCAAGGACTGCTCCTGGAATTCATCCATTCTATCAAACATAGTTTCCTTCTTACCAGAAGGTGTTGGCGGAATCTGTCCTTCCGGGATAGTGTGCACCACAGGGGGTGGTACCGTGACTACGGCAGTAAGTCTTGGCGCCTCCCGAAGTTTGTAACCTTCAGGAGTCTTGAGTATGCCCCTAACATCTTCACTTTCCCGAAGTTTGTAACCTTCAGGCCCAGCGGCTCCTGTTGCGATTCCCTGATCTTCAGTGATTGGCGGAACATATCCTTCCGGGATATAGTTAACAGGCATGCCCCAAGGACGATCTTTCGGCATCTGATACCTAGGATCATACTTTTCTATGATGGGCGTTGAGGTGATCTCTGAGATCACAGTTCTTTGTAGCTGAGCTTCTGCCATGGCTTGCATGTCGTTACGAAGCTTTCTCATATCCTCTCTCAGAGCGTCGATCTCTTCTTTCAACTCTCTGTTTTCTTCCTCAAGATCATCCATCTTTTTCTGACGATTGGCCCGAGTATTATACGAATGAGACAATTTGACTCTAGAATCGAGACACAAACGTGAGATTCGTAGGTAAGGAGAATACGCGATGTGAGAATGATGAATGCAATGATTATATTAATTGTTGTTTTTTTGGTTTAATCAAAATAAACTTCGACAATTAGATTGCAAATATCAAACAGTGGGGAAACCCCTTTTTATTGAAATTCAAAGGATTACAGAAATGGAAATACAGTAGATTACAAAGTGCAGAAATAGAAACCTAAACTAATGGGTCCCGAGTCCTCTCTGAGGAGAACCCGGGTGCTGATTCTGGTATCTTCCTTTTCTTTGACCGGGGCGCTTGGGCCGTTGTCGGGTTGTCATTCCTTTGCCAAGTGAAAGGAGTGAGCAAATTCCTTTGGTCATCTTGATTCTCTACAGCATGCCGCTCCAAAATTTCAATCAGAGCATCTTTCTCTTTTAGTAGTTGCTGTATTTTGATACACTCTACGTCGAGGGTGCGGTACTTGTTCTTCCAAGACCTTCTTTCCTTTTGAACTTTGTTGAGAGTAACCTGAAGCTTTTAAGTTTCCGTCATGAAGTACATGACAGATTCCCTTGGCGGAAGAATTCCGTAACGAGGATAAGGCATTTTTAGCTTGAGAGCTCTGGTTTGTACCCAATGGAGATAAGGCTCCACCGAGACACAGTCTGGCTTTCCCAGAGACTCTCGTCCTTTCTTATAAACCTGTTTCCAAGCTTGCACTATTTCCATCTTTAGTGCTCTGTCGTTTTCTCCTTCCTTGAAGAAAAGACCTTCCAGATGAACACCCAGTGGGATGTGTCTCATCGGGTATCCAAATTGACGGCGAACCAATACCGGATGGTAGTTGATTCCTCCTTTAGTTCCTATGAGGGGTACGCTGGGGAAGTTTCCACAACAGTCAATGATTCTGATTCCCTCATAAATCCTATTACACCAATCTATATCGGAATTGGTGAGAGACATGATCTTCTGCGACCAACGTAGGACACTCTTGCAATCCCAAAAAGCAGCAGACTTGGGCAAATGAGAGATAAACCATTTGTAGAGCAAAGGTACACAGCATGTGATCTCCCCTCCGCTATACAAATTTCCCAAGTGTACAGAATGATACGCATCTGCGAGCAAAGTCGGCACAGGGTTTCCAATGAGAAAAACCTTAATAGCGTTGATATCGACGAAGTTATTGATGTTGGGAAACAAAAATAACCCGTAGGTGAGCAAGACAAAGATGCTTTCAAAAGCAGTCCTGTTCCCTATACTAGCGAAGTATAGAGCCTTTTTTGTCAAGAACTGGACTGGCAAACCTTGGATGCCACCCTTAGTGGTCATGTGAGTCCTGACCTCAGACTCGTCCAAATGAATTGCTCTTGCAATAGTTTGATTCTTTGGAATTTCTTCTAGTCCAGAAAATGGAGCTCGATCGGTGATATGTAAATCAGCCAGATGAGAATACTCCTCCAGCGTTGGTGATAGCTGGTAATCCGGGAATGTGAAACAGTGATAAACCGGATCGTAAAACTGAATGAGCGCATCCATGATTCCCTCAATCACATGGACTCTTAACAGTGGTAGCAAACCACCGTGCTTGGCTCTGAAAGCCTCTGGGTTAACGATCATCCTCGCTAACTTTCTCAAATCTGCTAGCTTTGGAACCTTGAAGGTATACTGGTGAGTTCTCCTTCTACCGAAATCCATTAGCGTAATCTTTTTCTCTGATATTTGCAATCACAGTCTTAGTTTAATTTGAAAAACAGAGAGACTAGAAGAGAAAGTTTTTTGAATGTTTTAATGTTTTATTAAATGAATACATGAATGCAGCACACAAAAACATAGAAAAAACATGGGGTCAGAGGGTCGTTGTCATGAAGTCAAGGCTCTACCCATCCCCAAAGGTTTATACTAGGGTGATTTTTGTACCTGTACTCATTATCATCAGCTCCTCCCAGGAAGGCAAGACAACAAGCGGATCGCCAGCGAGTTGTGTGCAATCTTAGAGTAAGTGCCATTCACCGAGAATAGATCACCAGCCTCAAATGAGGGTAGTATCGCGTAACAGCTATTTCTGATAGCTTCCGCACTACGAAAGGGTTGGCTTTTCTAAGTGTATACTCAATCTCACCACATGCGGTATCGCACGCATTCCCATTAGCAGAAAAATAAACACGTATAGCAATTAGGAAAAGCAGTATATATATTTGTCCTAAACATCCTAGACCTTTTAAAGCTAAGAATCTTAAGTTCCTGACAGAAAATGGGTTCCCCGGCGGAAACCCCAGTCTGTGGTTCCCTGCCTAAGAGATGGACCAATATAGGTCAATCTTTCTCTTCGGTAGAGTTCCCATCTTCCGTAGAAAATGGGGATGATGCCCTAAGGCAGAAAAGGAGACTCCCCAGCAGAGTCGCCATATGTGTAATTTTTCACACAAGAGAAGTAGAAAGAAAAGAACGGGCCCCACGGTGGGCGCCACTTTTCTGTGGCGGCCACCGCCACAAAAAAGATTTGTCCAAGGTTTTCACCTTAAACGTTAAGAAAGAAAGAAAGGCCCCACGGTGGGCGCCACTTTTCTGTAGCGAGCAATTTTGGACGCGGTTCTTAAGCGCTGGTCGCTCTCTGCGGTTTGAGCTTAAACTACAGGTCGATTCATTTTTTATCCTATTGTGAGCTGAATAAGGAAGGGAAATAGATGTCTCCAATTAACCCTGCTTTGCATACTGAGTTTAAACAGCGGTCTGTTAGGTTACGGATGCTATCAATGTGGGGGGGCCTTGTACTGGTTATTTGTATTTTCGCCAATACTATTTTCTTTCTCTTTTACCTGGGCTGAAGGTTTCTAGCGGGGAACAAGGATTAGGATGTTAGGACTGATGCTTTTGAATTACTGCTTTTTGATTGATGGAGATATGGGATTTGGGTTTTTTGTTGATTGCGCTCGCTAAGATCTTTTCTTTCGATCTTATTCCTATGTATTCCCGTTTACCGAAATAGGGAAATCAGAGCGTTCGTAGTTCCTCCTATTCTATGGGAGGAAGTGGGTGTTTTTGGTGTCTTGTTCAAAGCCCAAGACGTGAAGCGAAAGGTAGTTTGTATCTTGCTCAAAGCCCAAGATGTGAAGCTGAAAGGTCTATTTGTGTCTTGTTCAAAGCCCAAGACTTGAAGCGAAAGGACCTCGACTTTAGAGAGAATTTGTCATCTCTAAAGAGGGGGAAGGAGAATTACTTTAACTGGGATACGCGGATCCGAGCAATGCCATAATTTCCGAAGAAAGGGTTTTAACCTGAAGGGGAAGACTTTTAACTCAGTGTAGAGCAATGCCATCTTTCCTTAGGAATTTCTCATGCTAAAAGAGGGACAGTGGCATGGATATAGATGATCCAGAGGCTTGCCGCTTACAGTGATTAGATGAAAGGAAAGGAGTTGTTGATGTTTGTGTACTGCAAACGAGGCACAACTTTGATGCTAAAAGGTTGATTGGATCAACCAGTGGTTTTCTTATACAAAGCCTAAGAGGAGGCTAATTTCCGCTAGGAAAATCATTATACAAAGCCTAAGAGGAGGCTATTTTGTGTTTCGTACAAAGCCCGAGGGAGAGGCTAAAAGATTTTGACCCGACGATGGAGTCTTTTGGTATCTCGTATAAAGCCCGAGATGGAGGTTGTTGCTTGTTTGGCTCAATAAGAACCTTTTTGTATCTCGTACAAATCCCGAGATGGAGGCGATTGTTTGTTTGACTCTACAAGAGAGTCTTTGATACTCAACAAGAGAGTGTTTTTGTATCTCGTACGAAGCCCGAGATGGAGGCTAAAGGTTTGTTTCAGTTGAGTGACAAATCCAATATACTGATTTTAAAAGAGAAAATCAGTTCTTATATGAGCAACACTGTACTCAGGGATTTGATTTGAGGATCAGGGATATTTCCTTCTCTTTGAGGAAACGGGAAATCCAAAGGGGTATTGAGACTGTCCGAGTCTGCGGGTTTCCTTCCTATTTAACGAAGGGTGCTTGAGAATGTCTTTGAGACTCAAGGAAGTTAGACTGTCCGTGTCTAGAGTTTTTTCTTGTACTATGCTTTGAGAAACAGTAGTAGACTCTATGAAAGGACTGTTCTATGAGGATGACTAGGTTCTGTTCCTATACCTCTAGGAGGTCGTCGGGACAATTTGTACGAAGCCCAAGAGGAGGATGGAAACTTTTAAGAAGCCGACGGGTCCTTGTACGAAGCCCAAGAGGAGGCTATCATTCCCGGAGGAATATATCATTATACAAAGCCTAAGAGGAGGCTGTAAATACTTCTAAGAAGCCGTAGGGTCCTTGAATAATGCCCAAGAGGAGGCCGATGCTTTTAAGAAGCCCGTGGGTCTTATCATCTCCTTTCCATTAGGAGAGATAACTCTTTTAAAGATAAAAACCACTGGTAAACGTGCGAGGTTTACTATCCAGCGACTTTTAACTTTTAAAGAGGGTTCCTTAGTTAAGGTCCAAGATTATGACCGTAGTGGGTACCCAAACCCCGAGACATTCAAGGCAAGCTATCCACAAGGAATAGATCAAGTCAGGAAAGTTCAAGAATTTGGAAGAAACTCAAAGATGCCATTCACGGAGAATACATTCATCTGGGGAGTAGAGCTTCTTGACGATTCCTAAGGAGGACAGCCGAAGAGAAGACTGTATCTGGTGCTCCTATTGGGGATCTAGGCGTCTATTTCTACAAATAAATGAAACGGCGTCACCTAGTTCTAGACGTAGTTGCCGGGGAAACTCAAAATATCTATACTATTATTACACAGTAGATATGAGTTCATGAAAGGAGACTTACAGTGAGCAGCCCCACAATACAGTTTATAATATGAAAGCAGTAAATGAAAGCGATAACCACTTACTCGGTTGGAGTGCTTCCATGCTGTTTGGTTAGTTGTTCAACAAAGAAAGATTGAAAACAACAGTATATTCAAAATCAAAGGAGAAAGTGCTTTGAAAAAGAAAGATTTGGGGCTTACAACTCAAGGAGAGGCCCAGGGTTTTATCAGTGAGCGCACTGTTTGAATTTGTACTGAGGGACTTATACAAGTGACTGAGGCCCGAAAAAGGTTTTCTGTACAAAGGGATGGGTCTTACACTCTCTCAAGTGGCCCAATAAAGGTTTAAAGAAAAGAGTGGGGCTTATAACACGAGGGTAGGCCCAAATGATTTTTCGTTTAAAAATGGCGATCGTGCCGAGGTTTTCTTTTAACGCAGAGGGACTTATACAATAAGTGAGGCCCAAAATGTTTTGGTTAAAAGAGGGGATTGGGTCTTACACTCTAATAGAGGCCAAAAGTGTTTTGAATGGGTCTTATAGCTCAAGGAGAGGCCCAGATGATTTTTATTTTTAAACGGGCGACGATCGCGCCGTTTACTTGTACAGAGGGACTTATACAATGAGTGAGGCCCAAAAAGTTTTTGTACAAGGGGGGATGGGTCTTACACTCTCTCAAGAGGCCCAAAGAGTTTTGAAAATGATTTATGAGGGTTGAATTAATCCAAAACCCTAATTTGTTTTCAAAATGTATTTAATTGAATAAAAATTCAATTAAAAATGATCAAAATTGTTTTACACATGAAAAACAAATTGTGATCTTGGATGAATGCTTCAAAAATTAAGTATTGACCTACAAAATAATTAGAAAGCATTAAAAGTTGCAAAATCAATGTAGAAAAAATATTTAAAATGTCAAAAACAATTAAAATATTAATTCTTTGCAAAAATATCAATTATATGAAATAAATAATATTTTTGGGATTTTTTGTGAAAATAAAATATTTTAACATTTTTGTGAATTATTAAAAAAAGAATCAACTCAAAATCATTAAAACTCAGAGAGAAATTAATTTTTGAATCAATTAAACAAAATCACAAAATTCAAATATTTGAATTTATGAAAAATGGCGCCAAGAACAAGCTGAAGAACACGCGCGTGTTCTTGAATTCTCAGATTTGCATTTTCTATCCAATCTCCATGAATACGTAATCATATCATGCAATCCACATATCATTATGCTCGCCTCAACCTCACGATCATGTCTATGTACTTTAATTTCATTTAAATTAAACATACAACAAGAAATCACGAAGAGACCTCAAGAACCCTAATTTATGCATGAAGGCTAGGATTTTTGATACACGATTCAAACAATGCAATTAATTGAGGGAAAACATTCCATGCATGATTATGAACATATGGCCAAATTATTGTGCGAGGAAATATGCATAGATTGAGAGATGACCAAGTATGTGCTTACCTCCAAGTCGTGACAGCAAGTTCAAAGTGATTTTTGATTTGGAGGTGTTACAGATGAGTGGTGATGATCTGAACAGCTTCCCTACACCCTATGGATCGTGTTTGGATGGTTGGACTTGATTGAAATTGGCTGGATCACTTTGTGGTACCTCAGCTGCACTTTGGTTAAAACCTTGAGCAACCAGCTGGTGATTTCATGAAATTGATGTTTCAGAAGTAATCTAAGTGTTTGATCAGCTCATATGTGATGTATGTGAGGTGTGTGAGTGATTGGTTTGATTGGAATTGCTCTCAAACTCAAAACCCGATAGCTACCTTGCTAAGAAAGGCATTTTTGCCAAGAGAAAGAGATTTTGAGGAAAGCATCTGTTAGATGGCTTTGGTGTACTCAAACTGACCACAATTGAGCTCTATTTATAGTAGAGCAAGTTTGTTTTGCAAGGAATAGTGCATGGCAGCTGGTAAGTAGGTTTGGCCAATGTTGTCCAATGAAAATCCAAGTCTCCTCTAGCCATTGACTAGAGGTTAGGGCACAGAGCTTTGGTTCCCTTGGTCTTGGATAAGTCTTGACTGATTTCAGATGAGAATGGCTCAGTCCATGCCACCTTGATGGTTTCATTGAATGCCTCATTCCAAATTTGAAGTCTTGTCCCTATTTTGGCCATTCTAGGTTCAACATGCTATTTCTTGTTCCGTGGACTTTGGAGGCTTGGCTCAGTGATTGTCCCCTTTAGATTCAATCCTCTGAGGTGCCCAAGTGGATAGGAGCAATTGAATTTGGCTGATTTTGGCAAATCGACCAAAGTTGCAAATTCTGCCTTGCCTTGACAGATTTCAGCAAGGCAACTTGGCAATGTTGTATCTCATGGTGTAGGTTGAATTTGGCAATGTTCTTGGCCATTTTGGAAAGCTCTTACATGATACAACAACTGTTTGAACAAGTTTGGTTTTGATCTCTTTTGATTCCAAGTGAAAAATCCCCCTACATTTGGCAAAAAGTGAGGCAGAATCTGACTTGGTGAAAATTTCACTAAGTGTTGGAAAAAATGACATTTTCACTTTTTAGCCACTTTGATCACTCCATAACTCAAAATCCTTAATGAATTGGAATGACTTGTAGTTGAAGTTTTTGTAGGTGATAATGAGGGCTACAAATCCATCTTTGGATGAGAAAAAATGGCCTTGTGGTTTAGGAGTTATGGTCCTCCAAAGTTGGTACCTTTGCCACTTTATTTTTAACTTAGAAAAATTTCTAAGTTTTATGGTTACCCCTTTTACAAGTTATCTCACTTTTCTTGATTTTTCTTGATGAATGATGATTCAAATCATACATTAACATCATTTTAGGGTTAAAAATCCATTTTGGTGAAAAATCTCAAAAAGTCAAAGTTGACTTTTGTGCACAGTTGACTTTTTATCAGATGAATTCCAAACTGTGCAATTCTTCAGGAAATCATGTCCTTGACCTAAATCAAACTTGATGGACATGTTCCATGGGTGTCATAGGGTATATTCAATCATGTATTAGGGTTTGGGAGCATGTCCAGGTCAAAAGTCAAAGTTACAGTTGACTTTTCCCTTAAAACCCTAATTGTGGTGCAGATGAAATTGAGACTTGTTGCTCAAGCTTCTTGGATTAATCCATTGTTCCAAATGGATCAATATGGTATATTAGAGACCCTCAAATCATCTCTTGAGATCTTGGCTCATGGTTTGTCCCAAAAGTCAACTTAGGGGTGAATTAGGTCAAGAAACCCTAATTCCTGATTTTTGATGAATGCATCCCCTGAGGCAAAATTGACTTGATGCATGGGTTCATGAGGTTCCATGAAGTATATTAGGTTATGTTTTGGATCATTGCCTTGTGCCCAGATGAAAATTTCCATCTGGAGGCCCTGGTCGACCAAAACCCTAATTTGGTGACACTATCGATCTTGAGACTTGATCCACATAGAAGGGAGCAGCCTTGTGCTTAATCCTTGAAGTGGGAGTCCTTTTTGATCCATTGTGGATATTTAAGAGATTAGACAAGTTAAAGATCATGTCATTTCTTGATTGATCCTTTGTCTAAGCACTCAGAGAGGGCTTGAAACCCTAACTTTGATTGTAGTGGATGCTCACCCATCTTTGGGGAGACTAATGAAGCATGATGGTTCATCCATATTGTGATGATGATTTTCAGAATGATGGGAAATCTAGGTGGTCAAAATTTGGGGTATTACAGATGCCCCTATTTAATCTTCTTGGACCCGAAGGTGTGAATGACCAAGGGATTCGGGCATTCGGGGTGCAAGAGGATTAAATATTGGAATACCCGAAATTTTGGTGGTGGTTATGAATGGTAGCTTACGCATTCATCTTCTTTAGCTAAGCAATGATGCTTAGAAAAGGTAGACTTCCCCTCGATCCTGGTTTCCTACCAAGGAACTGGTCTCAGTCTCTGAAATAAACTTCCCCTCGATCCTGGTTTCCTACCAAGGAACTGGTCTTAGTTTCTGATTTAAACTTCCCCTCGATCCTGGTTTCCTACCAAGGAACTGGTCTTAGTTTCTGCTTTAAACTTCCCCTCGATCCTGGTTTCCTACCAAGGAACTGGTCTTAGTTTCTGCTTTAAACTTCCCCTCGATCCTGGTTTCCTACCAAGGAACTGGTCTTAGTTTCTGATTTAAACTTCCCCTCGATCCTGGTTTCCTACCAAGGAACTGGTTTTAGTTTCTTTTGTCAATAAACTTTACTGACAAGGGACGCTATTCGTAGCGGCTTTCCTTCAAACTTCTCGCCGAATTTTCCTGGGGAGATGCCATTTGAGTAGAAAATGTTTTGTTGTCAGACTTGCTGGGGAACCCATTCGTCTGAGTTGTAGAGGTACACAAACTTCTCTATTTTGGAGACGCCATTTGTCGATTCTACTGGGGAAAGCGAGTCTCTTGAGAGACTGTTTTCGTTTGGGGTTACATCATACTTTTCTCGGGATCTTCCCGGAGAAATTCCATATGATGGGATTCAATTTTGAGGTTCCAATGACCTTCTCATCAGTGGTTTTTCGGAGCAAAACTGGCGTGCTGCCGAATCTCTGATCACGAGGCTTTCTCTGTGGATTTTCCTTAATTCGGGAAAGCGAGGATGTCATCTTCAATGGCGAAGAGTGACATCTGTTGAAGGTTCTCTGATCTTTCAGAGGTTCAAGTTATCAAAGTGGTCAAGGACCACCTTCTTTCCAGAATTAAACTGGAAACGAGGTTGTTCAGACACAGTATTTCTTGACGAGGCAAGAACTGACAACTCGATTGAGAGGACTCCTATCACTAAGGGACAAGACCGGCTAAAGTGATAGCGATGCAACATGAAATGTAAATGCAAATCAATAATGCGTGATGTATGCATGTATATGCTGACAAAACTGACGCGACATACAGACTAATGGATGAACACAATTGGATACTCGGCCATCACGGGGCGAAGAAGTACCGTTGGCTCAAAATAGCAATTCCACCTTGCTTAGGAGAAATAGTCCACGCGGGGAGCTATGTCTATCGGGCTTAGGAGACGAGACCTCGGCTGAGATGTGTCAGACGAAACAAGGTCTCTGACATAGTTGATCCTTCATTCAGGCGTACTGGGTTAGAAGGAGTACTTTAATTCTGCACTTTGAGGCTCGAACGTCTTTGGAGACGTAATCGACGTTCTTTCGATGTTCAACAGTCAAAATAAATGCCATCTTTATTTTTAAAAGCAGAAAAAGTTTAACAAGTAAATTCATTTTGTTTTATTTCAAGAATCGCTGATTAAGTTTAAACAACGTCGTTCTGTAAAGCTAAAACAAGTAAAGAATTACAAACAAAAGCACAAGGGCTCAAATTTTATTGATAAGATGGAGATCAGCCAAACGCGTGATTCCAAAGAGTATATACAAAGTTAGAAAATGGTAATTTACAGGGAAAAGGGCTACGTTGAAACATAACGACCACTATCCTTCTACCAACTTTGAGTTCGGGACATCCTGAGCTTCCGTCGAAGATGACCTTTGACTGGAGATTTCCTCCGATAGATGATGCTGTAACTGCTGCTGAGGGACTTGCCTCTGTTGAACATAGTTACTTGCCATTATCCCTAATTTTTGCCTGGATTGTACTATGAGATTTCCAATCCATCGGGATGATTTTTTTCATGTCTCTAACTTTTGCCTGGACCGCCCTTTCGGGTTTTCAATCCACCGAGACGTTTTTTTTAGGCGAAGTATTTCTTGACTACATCAACATTTGTGGGGTAGGCAAATTCCTCTCCGTCCATGGTTGCAAGTCTCAAGGCGCCGCCTGAGAAAGCTTTCGTGACCACATAGGGGCCATCACAATTTGGGGTCCATTTTCCCCGAGAATCAGTGAGAAATGATTGTATCTTCTTGAGCACGAGGTCTCCTTTTCTGAAGATACACGGCCGGACCTTTTTGTCGAACGCCCTTTTCATTCTCTGTTGATACAACTGACCGTGGCATAGTGCCGTGATTCGCTTCTCTTCGACCAGGTTCAGTTCGTCGTGTCGACTTTGACACCATTCAGCCTCGGTGAGCTTAAATTCCATCAATACCCGGATTGATGGGATCTCTACTTCTATGGGGAGAACTGCCTCCATGCCATATACTAGAGAGAAAGGGGTTGCCCCTGTTGAAGTGCGGACAGATGTTCGATAACCGTGAAGAGCAAAGGGTAGCATTTCATGCCAATCTTTATAGGTTACAACCATCTTTTGAACGATCTTCTTGATGTTCTTGTTAGCCGCTTCTACCGCCCCGTTCATCTTGGGTCGGTAGGGAGATGAGTTATGGTGTCCGATCCTGAACTCTGCACACAACTCTTTCATCATCTTGTTGTTCAAGTTAGATCCATTATCAGTAATGATCTTGCTTGGAACACCATAACGGCAGATGATATTGTTTTTGATAAATCAGACCACCACTTGTCGGGTTACATTGGCGAATGACGCTGCTTCGACCCACTTGGTGAAATAGTCAATGGCTACAAGGATGAACCGATGTCCGTTTGAAGCCTTGGGCTCAATCATACCAATCATGTCGATTCCCCATATGGAAAATGGCCACGGGGAAGAAAGAACTTTGAGATGTGATGGCGGTACATGAATTTTGTCAGAGTATATCTGACACTTGTGACACCTCCTCATGTACTTGTAGCAGTCGGATTCCATTGTCAACCAATAATACCCGGCCCTGAGAATTTTTCTCGCCATTGTGTGTCCGTTGGCATGAGTGCCAAAGGATCCTTCATGAATTTCTTTCATGAGCATGTCTGCTTCTGGTCTGTCGACACATCGGAGCAAGACCATGTCAAAATTTCTCTTATAGAGAGTGTCACCGCTCAGGAAGAAGTTTCCAGCCAATCTTCTGAGGGTTTTTCTGTCTTTTCTGAGTGCCCCAGATGGGTACTCTTGTTTCTGAAGGAAGCATTTGATATCGTGATACCAAGGTCTGTCGTCTATGACTGCTTCAATCGCGAAGACGTAAGCGGGCCGTTCAAGCGGCATTATGTCAATCTTAGGTATGTCATTCCAATGACCTACACTAATCATGGAAGAGAGAGTGGCTAAAGCATCATCCATGTGATTCTCATCACGAGGGATGTGATGAAACTCAACTCTGTTAAAGAAGGGTAACAACCTTCTTGCATAGTCTTTGTAAGGAATCAATCCTGATTGGTATGTGTTCCAATCTCCTTTTATCTGGTTAATAACCAGGGCTGAATCGCCGTATACGTCCAAGTTTTTGATCCTTAAATCAATCGCTTCTTCGAGACCCATGATACATGCTTCGTATTCGGCCTCGTTGTTCGTACATTTGAACGTAAGTCTAGCAGTGAAAGGAATGTGTGTACCCTGAGGGGTAACAATGATTGCCCCAATTCCGTTTCCATAATGATTGACTGCTCCGTCAAAGATAAGTCCCCACTGGGAACCTGGTTCTGGCCCTTCACTGGGTAGCGGTTCATCGCAATCTTTCACCTTTAGATACATGACATCTTCGTCTGGGAAGTCAAACCCAATTGATTCTTGATCGTCAATCTGTTGATGAGCCAAATGATCGGCTAAAATACTTCCTTTAACGGCTTTCTGAGCATGGTACTCTATGTCATATTCTGATAGTAACATCTGCCAACGGGCAATCCTTCCCGTGAGAGCAGGTTTTTCGAAAACGTACTTGATTGGATCCATTTCGGAGACCAACCAAGTAGTATGACGAATCATGTACTGGCGAAGACGTTTGGCTGCCCAAGCCAAAGCGCAACAAGTTTTCTCAAGCATTGTGTACCGAGTCTCGCAGTCGGTGAATTTCTTGCTTAGATAGTAAATGGCAGACTCTTTTCTTTTAGTTTTGTCTTGTTGGCCAAGTACACATCCCATTGAGTCCTCTAGGACTATGAGGTAAATGATCAGTGGTATTCCTTCCACTGGAGGTGATAGAATCAGAGGATTCAACAGATATTCCTTGATATTGTCGAAGGCGGTTTGGCAATCTTCTGACCAAATGCAATCCTGGTTCTTTTTCAGTAATTTGAAAATCGGCGCGCATGTCGCGGTCATAAGGAATATGAATCTGGAGATGTAGTTCAAATGTCCCAGGAATCCTCTGACTTGTTTTTCAGTTTTCGGAGAAGGCATTTCTTGAATGGCCTTGACCTTGTCAGGATCAACTTCAATTCCTTTCTGGCTGACGATGAACCCTAGTAATTTCCCCGAACGGACACCGAAGGTGCACTTGTTAGGATTCAAGCGGAGCTTTAATTTTCTTAGACGTTCGAACAATTTTGACAGATGTTCAACGTGCTCATCCTCTGTTCTTGATTTTGCAATCAAATCATCGACATATACCTCGATTTCCTTATGTATCATGTCATGAAACAGAGTAGTCATGGCCCTTTGATAGGTCGCCCCGGCATTCTTCAAACCGAACGACATTACCTTGTAACAAAAGGTACCCCATGGGGTAATGAACGAAGTTTTCTCCATGTCTTTCGGCGCCATTTTGATCTGGTTATAGCCCGAGAATCCATCCATGAAGGAGAATACTTTGAACTTTGCTGTGCTGTCTACCAGCATGTCAATGTGTGGTAAAGGAAATTCGTCCTTTGGACTTGCCTTGTTTAGATCTCTGTAATCAACACACATTCTGACCTTTCCATCCTTTTTGGAATGGGTATGATGTTGGGTAACCATTGAGGATATTTAGATGTAGCGAGGAAACCCGCGTCAATCTGTTTCTGTACCTCCTTTTTGATTTTGATGGCCATGTCCGGGTGAGTGCGTCTCAACCTTTGCTTTACTGGCGGACATTCCGATCTCAACGGTAAATGATGTTCCACGATGCTGGTATCCAACCCTGGCATATCCTGATAGGACCAAGCGAATACATCGGGGAATTCTTTGAGAAGCTTTATCAAACTTTCTTTGACAGTTGGACTGAGCAGTGCTCCGATCCTGATTTCTTTTCTCTCTTTTTCTGAACCCAAGTTTACCGTTTCCAACGGCTCTTTGTGAGGTTCAATGGACCTTTCCTCTTGTCTGAGGAGTCGGGAGATCTCTTCTAGAATTTCGTTGTCATTTTCTTCTTCAGCCTCGAATACCGGGAACTCAAAGTTGGGAGAAGGCATCGGATCGTATGTTTCAACGGGGTATAAAACAAGCAATCTGCATGACGTGATGATTCGTGTTTAGAAGAGATAAAGAAAATGCAAGTGTGTGCAGTGTATTTATTTTACTGCTTGTTTTTATTTTTGAATTGTTTTTTAGGATTACCATTTTCTGAAAAAGCAAAAGGAGAAAACAGCAATTAATGCGGAAATTACAGAACGACGTTATTTTATTAATGAACAAGTCGAATCTTGAAACTACAGCCCTATAAAACAAAACTCACTCACTCTGGGCAAAGCGAAGAGGGAAATTTACAAAAAGCGAGCCCTATCAAAACATCCATTTCACCTGGGCAAGGTGAAAGGCTAAAGATGGCAATTACTTTGACTGACGAACGACCTTCGGAACCTCGACGGCAACCCATTGGCGGCGAACTCCTCGGTGAATCACAAAGTCTGGCACCTTCCTTGATTTGTCTTCAGAAATGACGCTGATTTCTGGTGGAGTAGGATCATTGGAATCTGTCTCCCAGGCAGAATTGTCATAGGAGGATTCCTCTGTTGCATTTTGCATAGCATTGGAGCTCTCAGCTGTATCTCCCCATCCACTTGACTGGATATCTTTGAGCCTGATACGAGAGCTTTCGGGAGCAGTGTACTTGACCATAAAGTCGTATTTTCCACTTGGTTGTCCCAAAGTGTCCCAAACTTCTTTGGAACTGGAGAAGTCATCCCTCTCGATGATGTTGACCTCGGGAAAAGCATAGTTGATGAATTCAAGTCCTGCGAACGTTGCGAATTCATCTTCATGTTGAGTAGTTTCTGAATGACCTGAGTGTTGATCCCATGACATGGCGGGGACACAGGTATTCTGTTCAATGACGCTCAGCTGAGTTTCATTACTCGGATGACTTTCTTGCCCCAAGTTTCCTGGGTAAGGCTGTCACATTGGCAGGCCATCCATCGGGCCATAGTAATTGAGATCAAAGTTTTCTTTCATCAGAGTGTCTTCCTCTAATGAATTTGGCAGAGCACGGCATCCTTCCGGATCACAATCTCCGTAGATCATTTCGACATCTGATCTTGGTATAAATCTCGGACTTTCTGTAGGAAAGCAAAAAGGCATTGGCACCTCTTCCTGAGACATATAGTCGTCCTTGTTAAGGTAGGACTTCCATTCTTCATCTGTGTCAGAGGGATCTTCCTCATTGATAGCATGAACTGTCTGAGACACTGGGTGAAGAAAACCTCCATTGTGGAAGAAGTTTTGAAGGGGATGAAGACTTTCATCGTTGGCGGCTGTCTGGGTACAGGTTGCAGAAAAACCAAGACCCTTCTTTGTTTTATTGTCAATAGGAATGACAAGCCGTCCCCATCCGGTTGTATCGGTACTCTCGACCGCTTTGATAGCATCCTTGTATGAAGAAATTGAAGTTCCTTCTTCGGATTGATCATTCTTGCTCACCGATAGTGCTTGGAACTGAGTTCCAATAACCTCCTCGGGTTCCACACAAGTAGATGATGATAAGTTGCTCACAAGCAAGGCTTGTTCCCCACAAACCGTGACAAGTTGATCGTTCTTGACGAACTTTAGCTTTTGGTGGAGGGTTGAAGTAACCGCTCCAGCCTGATGTATCCAAGGTCTTCCTAATAAACAACTGTATGTTGCCCGGATGTCCATGACCTGGAAAGTGATTTGGAAAGTGTGAGGACCAATAGTTATGGGAAGATCAACTTCGCCGATAACTGTTTTTCTGGATCCGTCGAATGCTTTGACGACGACCTCGCTGACTCTCATCGGAGGGCCATTGAATGTTAACTGCGTCAAAGTGGACTTCGGCATAACATTCAGGGCTGACCCTGTGTCCACCAGTACATTGGCTAAAGCATCGCCCTGGCAGTTAACTGTAATATTGAGCGCCATGTTATGACGGCGACCTTCTTCAGGTAATTCTTCATCACTAAATCCCAAATTATTGCAGGAAGTGATGTTAGAGACAATGCTATCGAACTGTCTGATTGTTACATCCTGTTCCACAAAGGCTTGCTCCAAGACTTTCTGTAGAGCCTCTCTGTGTGCTTCTGAACTGAGTAACAGTGATAATACTGAGATCTTTGAAGGAGTCTGTAACAGTTATCAACAATGTTGTATTCACTCATTTGGATGAGCTTTAGCATCTCATCTTTGTCTTTTGAAAAGTCGGGATTACCAGATCGACCGAATGGTGAATCAGGAATTTCAGCCTGAAGTTCCTTTTCTTTGTTGGATTCTCCAACCCCTCGGTTGAAGATTCGACCGCTCCGTGTTACACGAATGATGTCTGCAATATTCACGACGGAGGGTAGTGGAATTTCCTTTCCATTCTCGATTATTGTTGCACCGTATTTGTAAGGGATTGCCATAGCTGATTCATACGGTAGTGGCCCCGGTAGATAGATGACTATGGGAACCTTCTGATTTTTCTGACCATCGTAAGTAACCTTGATCCGTTCCCGGTTGGGAACTCTAGATTTGTCAAATAGAGGGATGATGGCAAAAACATCCCTGGTCCTGGGATGACCAGAGATCGTGACAACATCCTCAACTTGCTCGGCAAGGTGGTTCGGCGACCAGTTGATGGGTCCAGAACCTGGATATGGGCGAATTTCTCCACGATCGACCTGACCCTGAAGAGCTGCTCTCACAAGGTAACAACCTTGGTTACTTTTCGAATAGACGCTACAACTGTCATAGTTGTGTGGTGGCACCTGGCCACGCCCACTTTGAATACAATGTAACCTCACTAGGTTAGCTTCCACTGATCGGACATCCAGACTTTGACGACGAGTAGGATTCCTGTTATTGATACTAATCTGCTGAGTATCTTCGTCCATATAGATTGGCATCCACCAGTGATTTAACAAGTGCTGAAGTGCCTCCTGGACAAGGGTACAACCTCGATCGTTTTCGCAACCCGCTTTACAATTTTGATAGTCATGTGATATTAAGAATCCAAGTCGGACCTGCTCAGCATGCAACTCTACCAGGTTGGTATTCATCACGCGAATATCGAAGATCTGAACCATGTTGATTTGATAGGAGTTCCTAACATGGTAGTCTTGGATCCATCCAAGATCCATCTGATGCTGGAGGGCCTCTTGTATGAAAGAGCATCCCTGTTTGTTTACCGAGCAAATCAGACAGGAACTGTAATCGTGCCGCGGCAGATTATGATACTGGCTTTGCCTTGAGTGCATCGCCACCAAGTTGACATTCATCGCACGGATGTCGTGGTTTTGAATGACGTTAGAATTCGTGTAAACCATGTTAACTCCACGAACTCGGTGCTCTTGGATCCATCCAAGATCCATTTGTTCCTGCAAAGCTGATTGCACTACAGAACATCCTTGGTTATCTTTAGAGCAGATATCACACTGGTGATAATCCTGAGGTGGCACATGGCCATATCCACTCTGTCTACAATGCATCTTGACCAGATTGGTCTTTAACAAGAGTACATCGTGAATTTGATAGACATTGTTAGTCTCTTTCTCAATCAGATTGACTACAGCTTTCTCGTGTTGAGGCAGCGGGTTCGTAAGAACATTAGGATTCGTATCTTTGAAAGATAAGAGCCCGCTCCTAACAAGCTTTTGCACATCGGATTTGAAATTGAGACAAGTCTCAATGTTATGCCCTGAACCTCCTTGATGATAAGGGCATGTTTGATCCGCTTTAAACCAAAAAGGCGGATTTTTCGGAACTAAAAGGGGAGACTTAGTCTGAATGTGCCCCTTAGCCAGCAGTAATGGAAACAGTTCTGTGTACGACATGGGTATAGGATCAAACCCTGATGGCCGTATTGTACAGTTGTTGTTATATGGAGGACGAGCCTGCTGAAGAGGCTGTTGTGTCCTTTGCTGATCAGGTTGGCTCTACGCAACCTGAGGTTGATACATAGGAACAGGCGCGGGGCCGCTAGCTGGAGTAACAGCTGCTACTGGCTGATAACGTCGCCTTTGCTTTCCGAGAGAGATATTCCCAATATCTTGCTCTTTTTTCTTAGGGAGAGCACTACCGTATTTTTTAGTACCGCTCGTCGATCCAGTGACTTTTACCAAACGTCCTTCTCGGACGACTTCCTCAAGACGTACGCCCATGCCGACCATTTCGGTGAAATCACTAGGCGCACTGGCAACCATTCGGTCATAGTAAAATGAGCTTAAGGTCTTTATGAAGATTTTTGTCATCTCTTTTTCCTCAAGAGGTAGACAAATTTGAGCGGCAATTTCACGCCACCTCTGGGCATACTCCTTAAAGGTTTCTTTGTCCTTTTGTGACATCGATCTGAGTTGATCTCTGTCGGGTGCCATGTCCAAATTGTACTTGTATTGTTGGACGAAGGCAGTACCAAGATCTCTGAATGTACTGATCGTAGTACGGTTTAAACCCATGTACCATTTGAGTGCGGCACCGGTTAAACTATCCTGGAAGTAGTGAATCAGCAGGTCCTGATTCTCCGTCTGAGCTGACATCCGCCGAGCGTACATCACCAGATGGCTCTGAGGGCAAGAGTTACCCTTGTATTTTTCAAAGTCGGGCACTTGGAACTTGTGCGGGACTTTCACATTTGGGACCAAGCAGAGATCTGCGGCGTCCTTTCCAAATAGATCCTGACCGCGAATGGCTTGCAACTCTTTCTGCATTTCCAATAACTGCTCCTGGAATTCATCCATTCTGTCAAACATAGTTTCCTTCTTACCAGAAGGTGTCTGTGGAATCTGTCCTTCTGGGACAGTGTGCACCACAGGGGGTGGTACCGTGACTACGGCAGTAAGTCTTGGCGCCTCCCGAAGTTTGTAACCTTCAGGAGTCTTGAGTATGCCCCTAGCATCTTCGCTTTCCCGAAGTTTGTAACCTTCAGGCCCAGCAGTTCCTGTTGCGATTCCCTGATCTTCAGTGATTGGCGGAACATATCCTTCCAGGATATAGTTAACAGGCATGCCCCAAGGACAATCTTTCGGCATCTGATACCTAGGATCATACTTTTCTATGATGGGCGTTGAGGTGATCTCTGAGATCACAGTTCTTTGTAGCTGAGCTTCTGCCATGGCTTGCATGTCGTTACGAAGCTTTCTCATATCCTCTCTCAGAGCGTCGATCTCTTCTTTCAACTCTCTGTTTTCTTCCTCAAGATCATCCATCTTTTTCTGACGATTGGCCCGGGTATTATACGAATGAGACAGTTTAACTCTAGAATCGAGACACAAACGTGAGATTCGTAGGTAAGGAGAATACGCGATGTGAGAATGATGAATGCAATGATTATATTAATTGTTGTTTTTTTATTTAATCAAAATAAACTTCGACAATTAGATTGCAAATATCAAACAGTGGGGAAACCCCTTTTTATTGAATTCCAAAGGATTACAGAAATGGAAATACAGTAGATTACTAAGTGCAGAAACAGAAACCTAATCTAATGGGTCCCGAGTCCTCTCTAAGGAGAACCCGGGTGCTGATTCTGGTATCTTCCTTTTCTTTGACCGGGGCGCTTGGGCCGTTGTCGGGTTGTCATTCCTTTGCCAAGTGAAAGGAGTGAGCAAATTCCTTTGGTCATCTTGATTTTTTACAGCATGTTGCTCCAAAATTTCAATCAGAGCATCTTTCTCTTTCAGTAATTGCTGTATTTTGATGCACTCGACGTCGAGGGTGCGGTACTTGTTCTTCCAAGACCTTCTTTCCTTTTGAACTTTGTTGAGAGTAACCTGAAGCTTTTCAGTTTCCGTCATGAAGTACATGACAGATTCCCTTGGCGGAAGAATTCCGTAACAAGGATAAGGCATTTTTAGCTTGAGAGCTCTGGTTTGTACCCAATGGAGATAAGGCTCCATCGAGACACAGTCTGGTTTTCCCAGAGACTCTCGTCCTTTCTTATGAACCTGTTTCCAAGCTTGTACTATTTCCATCTTTAGTGCTCTGTCGTTTTCTCCTTCCTTGAAGAAAAGACCTTCCAGATGAACACCCAGTGGGATGTGTCTCATCGGGTATCCAAATTGACGGCGAACCAATACCGGATGGTAGTTGATTCCTCCTTTAGTTCCTATGAGGGGTACGCTGGGGAAGTTTCCACAACAGTCAATGATTCTGATTCCCTCATAAATCCTATTACACCAATCTATATCGGAATTGGTGAGAGACATGATCTTCTGCGACCAACGTAGGACACTCTTGCAATCCCAAAAAGCAGCAGACTTGGGCAAGTGAGAGATAAACCATTTGTAGAGCAAAGGTACATAGCATGTGATCTCCCCTCCGCTGTACAAATTTCCCAAGTGTACAGAATGATGCGCATCTGCGAGCAAAGTCGGCACAGGGTTTCCAATGAGAAAAACCTTAATAGCGTTGATATCGACGAAGTTATTGATGTTGGGAAACAAAAATAACCCGTAGGTGAGCAAGACAAAGATGCTTTCAAAAAACAGCCCCGTTCCCTATACTAGCGAAGTATAGAGCCTTTTTTGTCAAGAACTAGGCTGGCAAACCTTGGATGCCACCCTTAGTGGTCATGTGAGTCCTGACCTCAGACTCGTCTAAATGAATTGCTCTTGCAATAGTTTGATTCTTTGGAATTTCTTCCAGTCCAGAAAATGGAGCTCGATCGGTGATATGTAAATCAGCCAGATGAGAATACTCCTCCAGCGTTGGTGATAGCTGGTAATCCGGGAATGTGAAACAGTGATAAACCGGATCGTAAAACTAAATGAGCGCATCCATGATTCCCTCAATCACATGGACTCTTAACAGTGGTAGCAAACCACCGTGCTTGGCTCTGAAAGCCTCTGGGTTAACGATCATCCTCGCTAACTTTCTCAAATCCGCTAGCTTTGGAACCTTGAAGGTATACTGGTGAGTTCTCCTTCTACCGAAATCCATTAGCGTAATATTTTTCTCTGATATTTGCAATCACAGTCTTAGTTTAATTTGAAAAACAGAGAGACTAGAAGAGAAAGTTTTTTGAATGTTTTAATGTTTTATTAAATGAATGCATGAATGCAGCACACAAAAACATAGAAAAAACATGGGGTCAAAGGGTCGTTGTCATGAAGTCAAGGCTCTACCCATCCCCAAAGGTTTATACTAGGGTGATTTTTGTACCTGTACTCATTATCATCAGCTCCTCCCAGGAAAGTAAGACAACAAGCGGATCGCCAGCGATTTATGTGCAATCTTAGAGTAAGTGCCATTCACCGAGAATAGATCACCAGCCTCAAATGAGGGTAGTATCGCGTAACAGCTATTTCCGATAGCTTCCGCACTACGAAAGGGTTGGCTTTTCTAGGTGTATACTCAATCTCACCACATGCGGCATCACACGCATTCCCATTAGCAGAAAAATAAACACGTATAGCAATTAGGAAAAGCAGTATATATATTTGTCCTAAACATCCTAGACCTTTTAAAGCTAAGAATCTTAAGTTCCTGACAGAAAATGGGTTCCCCGGCGGAAGCCCCAATCTGTGGTTCCCTGCCTAAGAGATGGACCAGCATAGGTCAATCTTTCTCTTCGGTAGAGTTCCCATTTTCCGTAGAAAACGGGGATGATGCCCTAAGGCAGAAAAGGAGACTCCCCAGCAGAGTCGCCATTTGTGTAATTTTTCACACAAGAGAAGTAGAAAGAAAAGAACGGGCCCCACGGTGGGCGCCACTTTTCTGTGGCGGCCACCGCCACAAAAAAGATTTGTCCAAGGTTTTCACCTTAAACGTTAAGAAAGAAAGAAAGGCCCCACGGTGGGTGCCACTTTTCTGTAGCGAGCGATTTTG
Organism: Lathyrus tuberosus; assembly: GCA_022829125.1. NCBI lineage: Eukaryota > Viridiplantae > Streptophyta > Magnoliopsida > Fabales > Fabaceae > Lathyrus > Lathyrus tuberosus. The sequence continues at coordinate 5,671,560 of JALAZF010000267.1, forward strand.
GACGCGGTTCTTAAGCGCTGGCCGCTCTCTGCGGTTTGAGCTTAAACTACAGGTCGATTCATTTTTTATCCTATTGTGAGCTGAATAAGGAAGGGAAATAGATGTCTCCAATTAACCCTGCTTGCATACTGAGTTTAAACAGCGGTCTGTTAGGTTACGAATGCTATCAATGTGGGGGGGCCTTGTACTGGTTATTTGTATTTTCGCCAATACTATTTTCTTTCTCTTTTACCTGGGTAGAAGGTTTCTGGCGGGGAACAAGGATTAGGATGTTAGGACTGATGCTTTTGAATTACTGCTTTTTGATTGATGGAGATATGGGATTTGGGTTTTTTGTTGATTGCGCTCGCTAAGATCTTTTCTTTCGATCTTATGCCTACGTATTCCCGTTTACCGAAACAGGGAAATCAGAGCGTTCGTAGTTCCTCCTATTCTATGGGAGGAAGTGGGTGTTTTTGGTGTCTTGTTCAAAGCCCAAGACGTGAAGCGAAAGGTAGTTTGTATCTTGTTCAAAGCCCAAGATGTGAAGCTGAAAGGTCTATTTGTGTCTTGTTCAAAGCCCAAGACGTGAAGCGAAAGGACCTCGACTTTAGAGAGAATTTGTCATCTCTAAAGAGGGGGAAGGAGAATTACTTTAACTGGGATACGCGGATCCGAGCAATGCCATAATTTCCGAAGAAAGGGTTTTAACCTGAAGGAGAAGACTTTAACTCAGTGTAGAGCAATGCCATCTTTCCTTAGGAATTTCTCATGCTAAAAGAGGGACAGTGGCATGGATATAGATGATCCAGAGGCTTGCCGCTTACAGCGATTAGATGGAGGGAAAGGAGTTGTTGATGTTTGTGTACTGCGAACGAGGCACAACTTTAATGCTAAAAGGTTAATTGGATTAACCAGTGGTTTTCTTATACAAAGCCTAAGAGGAGGCTAATTTCCGCTAGGAAAATCATTATACAAAGCCTAAGAGGAGGCTATTTTGTGTCTCGTACAAAGCCCGAGGGAGAGGCTAAAAGATTTTGACCCGACGATGGAGTCTTTTGGTATCTCGTATAAAGCCCGAGATGGAGGTTGTTGCTTGTTTGGCTCAATAAGAACCTTTTTGTATCTCGTACAAAGCCCGAGATGGAGGCGATTGTTTGTTTGACTCTACAAGAGAGTCTTTGATACTCAACAAGAGAGTGTTTTTGTATCTCGTACGAAGCCCGAGATGGAGGCTAAAGGTTTGTTTCAGTTGAGTGACAGATCCAATATATTGATTTTAAAAGAGAAATTCAGTTCTTATATGAGCAACACTGTACTCAGGGATTTGATTTGAGGATCAGGGATATTTCCTTCTCTTTGAGGAAACGGGAAATCCAAAGGGGTATTGAGACTGTCCGAGTCTGCGGGTTTCCTTCCTATTTAACGAAGGGTGCTTGAGAATGTCTTTGAGACTCAAGGAAGTTAGACTGTCCGTGTCTAGAGTTTTTTCTTTTGTACTATGCTTTGAGAAACAGTAGTAGACTCTATGAAAGGACTGTTCTATGAGGATGACTAGGTTCTGTTCCTATACCTCTAGGAGGTCGTCGGGACAATTTGTACGAAGCCCAAGAGGAGGCTGGAAACTTTTAAGAAGCCGACGGGTCCTTGTACGAAGCCCAAGAGGAGGCTATCATTCCCGGAGGAAGATATCATTATACAAAGCCTAAGAGGAGGCTGTGAATACTTCTAAGAAGCCGTAGGGTCCTTGAATAATGCCCAAGAGGAGGCCGATGCTTTTAAGAAGCCCGTGGGTCTTATCATCTCCTTTCCATTAGGAGAGATAACTCTTTTAAAGATAAAAACCACTGGTAAACGTTCGAGGTTTACTATCCAGTGACTTTTAACTTTTAAAGAGGATTCCTTAGTTAAGGTCCAAGATTATGACCGTAGTGGGTACCCAAACCCCGAGACATTCAAGGCAAGCTATCCACAAGGAATAGATCAAGTCAGGAAAGTTCGAGAATTTGGAAGAAACTCAAAGATGCCATTCACGGAGAATACATTCATCTTGGGGAGTAGAGCTTCTTGACGATTCCTAAGGAGGACAGCCGAAGAGAAGACTGTATCTGGTGCTCCTATTGGGGATCTAGGCGTCTATTTCTACGAATAAATGAAACGGTGTCACCTAGTTCTAGACGTAGTTACCGGGGAAACTCGAAATATCTATACTATTATTACACAGTAGATATGAGTTCATGAAAAGAGACTTACAGTGAGCAGCCCAACAATACAGTTTATAATATGAAAGCAGTAAATGAAAGCGATAACCACTTACTCGGTTAGAGTGCTTCCATGCTGTTTAGTTAGTTGTTCAACAAAGAAAGATTGAAAACAACAGTATATTCAAAATCAAAGGAGAAAGTGCTTTGAAAAAGAAAGATTTGGGGCTTACAGCTCAAGGAGAGGCCCAGGGTTTTATCAGTGAGCGCACTGTTTAACTTTGTACAGCGGGACTTATACAAGTGACTGGGGCCCAAAAAGGTTTTTTGTACAAAGGGATGGGTCTTACACTCACTCAAGAGGCCCAAAAAAGGTTTAAAGAAAAGAGTGGGGCTTATAACACGAGGGTAGGCCCAAATGATTTTTCGTTTAAAAATGGCGATCGTGCCGAGGTTTTCTTTTAACGCAGAGGGACTTATACAATAAGTGAGGCCCAAAATGTTTTGGTTAAAAGGGGGATTGGGTCTTACATTCTAATAGAGGCCCAAAGTGTTTTGAATGGGTCTTATAGCTCGAGGAGAGGCCCAGATGATTTTTATTTTTAAACGGGCGACGATCGCGCCGTTTACTTGTACAGAGGGACTTATACAATGAGTGAGGCCCAAAAAGTTTTTGTACAAGGGGGGATGGGTCTTACACTCTCTCAAGAGGCCCAAAAAGTTTTGAAAATGATTTATGAGGGTTGAATTAATCCAAAACCCTAATTTGTTTTCAAAAAATGTATGTAATTGAATAAAAATTCAATTAAAAATGATCAAAATTGTTTTACACATGAAAAACAAATTGTGATCTTGGATTAATGCTTCAAAAATTAAGTATTGACCTACAAAATAATTAGAAAGCATTAAAAGTTGCAAAATCAATGTAGAAAAAATATTTAAAATGTCAAAAATAATTAAAATATTAATTCTTTGCAAAAATATCAATTATATGAAATAAATAATATTTTTGGGATTTTTTGTGAAAATAAAATATTTTAACATTTTTGTGAATTATTAAAAAAAGAATTAACTCAAAATCATTAAAACTCAGAGAGAAATTAATTTTTGAATCAATTAAACAAAATCACAAAATTCAAATATTTGAATTTCTAAAAATGGCGCCAAGAACAAGCTGAAGAACACGCGCGTGTTCTTGAATTCTCAGATTTGCATTTTCTATCCAATCTCCATGAATACGTAATCATATCATGCAATCCACATATCTTTATGCTCGCCTCAACCTCACGATCATGTCTATATACTTTAATTTCATTTAAATTAAACATACAACAAGAAATCACGAAGAGACCTCAAGAACCCTAATTTCTGCATGAAGGCTAGGATTTTTGATACACGATTCAAACAATGCAATTAATTGAGGGAAAACATTCCATGCATGATTATGAACATATGGCCAAATTATTGTGCGAGGAAATATGCATAGATTGAGAGATGACCAAGTATGTGCTTACCTCCAAGTCATGACAGCAAGTTCAAAGTGATTTTTGATTTGGAGGTGTTACAGATGAGTGGTGATGATCTGAACAACTTCCCTACACCCTATGGACCGTGTTTGGATGGTTGGACTTGATTGAAATTGGCTGGATCACTTTGTGGTACCTCAGCTGCACTTTGGTTAAAACCTTGAGCAACCAGCTGGTGATTTCATGAAATTGATGTTTCAGAAGTAATCTAAGTGTTTGATCAACTCATATGTGATGTATGTGAGGTGTGTGAGTGATTGGTTTGATTGGAATTGCTCTCAAACTCAAAACCCGATAGCTACCTTGCTAAGAAAGGCATTTTTGCCAAGAGAAAGAGATTTTGAGGAAAGCATCTGTTAGATGGCTTTGGTGTACTCAAACTGACCACAATTGAGCTCTATTTATAGTAGAGCAAGTTTGTTTTGCAAGGAATAGTGCATGGCAGCTGGTAAGTAGGTTTGGCCAATGTTGTCCAATGAAAATCCAAGTCTCCTTTAGCCATTGACTAGAGGTTAGGGCATAGAGCTTTGGTTCCCTTGGTCTTGGATAAGTCTTGACTGATTTCAGATGAGAATGGCTCAGTCCATGCCACCTTGATGGTTTCATTGAATGCCTCATTCCAAATTTGAAGTCTTGTCCCTATTTTGGCCATTCTAGGTTCAACATGCTATTTCTTGTTCCATGGACTTTGGAGGCTTGGCTCAGTGATTGTCCCCTTTAGATTCAATACTCTGAGGTGTACAAGTGGATAGGAGCAATTGAATTTGGCTGATTTTGGAAAATCGACCAAAGTTGCAAATTCTGCCTTGCCTTGACAGATTTCAGCAAGGCAACTTGGCAATGTTGTATCTCATGGTGTAGGTTGAATTTGGCAATGTTCTTGGCCATTTTGGAAAGCTCTTACATGATACAACAACTGTTTGAACAAGTTTGGTTTTGATCTCTTTTGATTCCAAGTGAAAAACCCCCCTACATTTGGCAAAAAGTGAGGCAGAATCTGACTTGGTGAAAATTTCACTAAGTGTTGGAAAAAATGACATTTTCACTTTTTAGCCACTTTGATCACTCCATAACTCAAAATCCTTAATGAATTGGAATGACTTGTAGTTGAAGTTTTTGTAGGTGATAATGAGGGCTACAAATCCATCTTTGGATGAGAAAAAATGGCCTTGTGGTTTAGGAGTTATGGTCCTCCAAAGTTGGTACCTTTGCCACTTTATTTTTAACTTAGAAAAATTTCTAAGTTTTATGGTTACCCCTTTTACAAGTTATCTCACTTTTCTTGATTTTTCTTGATGAATGATGATTCAAATCATACATTAACATCATTTTAGGGTTAAAAATCCATTTTGGTGAAAAAACTTAAAAAGTCAAAGTTGACTTTTGTGCACAGTTGACTTTTTATCAGATGAATTCCAAACTGTGCTATTCTTCAGGAAATCATGTCCTTGACCTAAATCAAACTTGATGGACATTTTCCATGGGTGTCATAGGGTATATTCAATCATGTATTAGGGTTTGGGAGCATGTCCAGGTCAAAAGTCAAAGTTACAGTTGACTTTTCCCTTAAAACCCTAATTGTGGTGCAGATGAAATTGAGACTTGTTGCTCAAGCTTCTTGGATTAATCCATTGTTCCAAATGGATCAATATGGTATATTAGAGACCCTCAAATCATCTCTTGATGTCTTGGCTCATGGTTTGTCCCAAAAGTCAACTTAGGGGTGAATTAGGTCAAGAAACCCTAATTCCTGATTTTTGATGAATGCATCCCCTGAGGCAAAATTAACTTGATGATTGGGTTCATGAGGTTCCATGAAGTATATTAGGTTATGTTTTGGATCATTGCCTTGTGCCCAGATGAAAATTTCCATCTGGAGGCCCTGGTCGACCAAAACCCTAATTTGGTGACATTGTCGATCTTGAGACATGATCCACATAGAAGGGAGCAGCCTTGTGCTTAATCCTTGAAGTGGGAGTCCTTTTTGATCCATTGTGGATATTTAAGAGATTATACAAGTTGAAGATCATGTCATTTCTTGATTGATCCTTTGTCTAAGCACTCAGAGAGGGGTTGAAACCCTAATTTTGATTGTAGTGGATGCTCACCCATCTTTGGGCAGAAGGTTTCTAGCGGGGAACAAGGATTAGGATGTTAGGACTGATGCTTTTAAATTACTGCTTTTTGATTGATGGAGATATGGGATTTGGGTTTTTTGTTGATTGCGCTCGCTAAGATCTTTTCTTTCGATCTTATGCCTACGTATTCCCGTTTACCGAAACAGGGAAATCAGAGCGTTCGTAGTTCCTCCTATTCTATGGGAGGAAATGGTTGTTTTGGTGTCTTGTTCAAAGCCCAAGACGTGAAGCGAAAGGTAGTTTGTATCTTGTTCAAAGCCCAAGATGTGAAGCTGAAAGGTCTATTTGTGTCTTGTTCAAAGCCCAAGACGTGAAGCGAAAGGACCTCGACTTTAGAGAGAATTTGTCATCTCTAAAGAGGGGGAAGGAGAATTGCTTTAACTGGGATACGCGGATCCGAGCAATGCCATAATTTCCGAAGAAAGGGTTTTAACCTGAAGGAGAAGACTTTTAACTCAGTGTAGAGCAATGCCATCTTTCCTTAAGAATTTCTCATGCTAAAAGAGGGACAGTGGCATGGATATAGATGATCCAGAGGCTTGCCGCTTACAGCGATTAGATGGAGGGAAAGGAGTTGTTGATGTTTGTGTACTGCGAATGAGGCACAGCTTTGATGCTAAAAGGTTAATTGGATTAACCAGTGGTTTTCTTATACAAAGCCTAAGAGGAGGCTAATTTACGCTAGGAAAATCATTATACAAAGCCTAAGAGGAGGCTATTTTGTGTCTCGTACAAAGCCCGAGAGAGAGGCTAAAAGATTTTGACCCGACGATGGAGTCTTTTGATATCTCGTATAAAGCCCGAGATGGAGGCTATTGTTTGTTTGGCTCAATAAGAACCTTTTTGTATCTCTTACAAAGCCCGAGATGGAGTCGAAAAGTTTGACTCAACAAGAGAGTCTTTGATACTCAACAAGAGAGTGTTGTTGTATCTCGTACGAAGCCCGAGATGGAGGCTAAAGGTTTGTTTCAGTTGAGTGACAGATCCAATATACTGATTTTAAAAGAGAAAACCAGTTCTTATATGAGCAACACTGTACTCAGGGATTTGATTTAAGGATCAGGGATATTTCCTTCTCTTTGAGGAAACGGGAAATCCAAAGGGGTATTGAGACTGTCCGAGTCTGCGGGTTTCCTTCCTATTTAACGAAGGGTGCTTGAGAATGTCTTTGAGACTCAAGGAAGTTAGACTGTCCGTGTCTAGAGTTTTTTTCTTTTGTACTATGCTTTGAGAAACAGTAGTAGACTCTATGAAAGGACTGTTCTATGAGGATGACTAGGTTCTGTTCCTATACCTCTAGGAGGTCGTCGGGACAATTTGTACGAAGCCCAAGAGGAGGCTGGAAACTTTTAAGAAGCCGACGGGTCCTTGTACGAAGCCCAAGAGGAGGCTATCATTCCCGGAGGAAGATATCATTATACAAAGCCTAAGAGGAGGCTGTGAATACTTCTAAGAAGCCGTAGGGTCCTTGAATAATGCCCAAGAGGAGGCCGATGCTTTTAAGAAGCTCGTGGGTCTTATCATCTCCTTTCCATTAGGAGAGATAACTCTTTTAAAGATAAAAACCACTGGTAAACGTGCGAGGTTTACTATCCAGCGACTTTTAACTTTTAAAGAGGGTTCCTTAGTTAAGGTCCAAGATTATGACCGTAGTGGGTACCCAAACCCCGAGACATTCAAGGCAAGCTATCCACAAGGAATAGATCAAGTCAGGAAAGTTCGAGAATTTGGAAGAAACTCAAAGATGCCATTCACGGAGAATACATTCATCTTGGGGAGTAGAGCTTCTTGACGATTCCTAAGGAGGACAGCCGAAGAGAAGACTGTATCTGGTGCTCCTATTGGGGATCTAGGCGTTTATTTCTACGAATAAATGAAACGGTGTCACCTAGTTCTAGACGTAGTTGCCGGGGAAACTCGAAATATCTATACTATTATTACACAGTAGATATGAGTTCATGAAAGGAGACTTACAGTGAGCAGCCCCACAATACAGTTTATAATATGAAAGCAGTAAATGAAAGCGATAACCACTTACTCGGTTGTAGTGCTTCCATGCTGTTTGGTTAGTTGTTCAACAAAGAAAGATTGAAAACAACAGTATATTCAAAATCAAAGGAGAAAGTGCTTTGAAAAAGAAAGATTTGGGGCTTACAGCTCAAGGAGAGACCTAGGGTTTTATCAGTGAGCGCACTGTTTGACTTTGTACAGCGGGACTTATACAAGTGACTGGGGCCCAAAAAGGTTTTCTGTACAAAGGGATGGGTCTTACACTCTCTCAAGAGGCCCAAAAAGGTTTAAAGAAAAGAGTGGGGCTTATAACGTGAGGGTAGACCCAAATGATTTTTCGTTTAAAAATGGCGATCGTGCCGAGGTTTTCTTTTAACGCAGAGGGACTTATACAATAAGTGAGGCCCAAAATGTTTTGGTTAAAAGGGGGATTGTGTCTTACACTCTAATAGAGGCCCAAAGTGTTTTGAATGGGTCTTATAGCTCAAGGAGAGGCCTAGATGAATTTTATTTTTTAAACGGGCGACGATCGCGCCGTTTACTTGTACAGAGGGACTTATACAATGAGTGAGGCCCAAAAAGTTTTTGTACAAGGGGGGATGGGTCTTACACTCTCTCAAGAGGCCCAAAAAGTTTTGAAAATGATTTATGAGGGTTGAATTAATCCAAAACCCTATTTTGTTTTAAAAAAATGTATTTAATTGAATAAAAATTCAATTAAAAATGATCAAAATTGTTTTACACATGAAAAACAAATTGTGATCTTGGATTAATGCTTCAAAAATTAAGTATTGACCTACAAAATAATTAGAAAGCATTAAAAGTTGCAAAATCAATGTAGAAAAAATATTTAAAATGTCAAAAACAATTAAAATATTAATTCTTTGCAAAAATATCAATTATATGAAATAAATAATATTTTTGGGATTTTTTGTGAAAATAAAATATTTTAACATTTTTGTGAATTATTAAAAAAAGAATAAACTCAAAATCATTAAAACTCAGAGAGAAATTAATTTTTGAATCAATTAAACAAAATCACAAAATTCAAATATTTGAATTTATGAAAAATGGCGCCAAGAACAAGCTGAAGAACACGCGCGTGTTTTTGGTTTCTCAGATTAGTGTTTTCTATCCAATCTCCATGAATATGTAATCATATCATGCAATCCACATATCATTATGCTCGCCTCAACCTCACGATCATGTCTATGTACTTTAATTTCATTTAAATTAAACATACAACAAGAAATCACGAAGAGACCTCAAGAACCCTAATTTCTGCATGAAGGCTAGGATTTTTGATACACGATTCAAACAATGCAATTAATTTAGGGAAAACATTCCATGCATGATTATGAACATATGGCCAAATTATTGTGCGAGGAAATATGCATAGATTGAGAGATGACCAAGTATGTGCTTACCTCCAAGTCGTGACAGCAAGTTCAAAGTGATTTTTGATTTGGAGGTGTTACAGATGAGTGGTGATGATCTGAACAGCTTCCCTACACCCTATGGATCGTGTTTTGATGGTTGGACTTGATTGAAATTGGCTGGATCACTTTGTGGTACCTCAGCTGCACTTTGGTTAAAACCTTGAGCAACCAGCTGGTGATTTCATGAAATTGATGTTTCAGAAGTAATCTAAGTGTTTGATCAGCTCATATGTGATGTATGTGAGTGATTGGTTTGATTCGAATTGCTCTCAAACTCAAAACCCGATAGCTACCTTGCTAAGAAAGGCATTTTTGCCAAGAGAAAGAGATTTTGAGGAAAGCATCTGCTAGATGGCTTTGGTGTACTCAAACTGACCACAATTGAGCTCTATTTATAGTAGAGCAAGTTTGTTTTGCAAGGAATAGTGCATGGCAGCTGGTAAGTAGGTTTGGCCAATGTTGTCCAATGAAAATCCAAGTCTCCTCTAGCCATTGACTAGAGGTTAGGGCACAGAGCTTTGGTTCCCTTGGTCTTGGATAAGTCTTGACTGATTTCAGATGAGAATGGCTCAGTCCATGCCACCTTGATGGTTTCATTGAATGCCTCATTCCAAATTTGAAGTCTTGTCCCTATTTTGGCCATTCTAGGTTCAACATGCTATTTCTTGTTCCATGGACTTTGGAGGCTTGGCTCAGTGATTGTCCCCTTTAGATTCAATCCTCTGAGGTGTCCAAGTGGATAGGAGCAATTGAATTTGGCTGATTTTGGCAAATCGACCAAAGTTGCAAATTCTGCCTTGCCTTAACAGATTTCAGCAAGGCAACTTGGCAATGTTGTATCTCATGGTGTAGGTTGAATTTGGCAATGTTCTTGGCCATTTTGGAAAGCTCTTACATGATACAACAACTGTTTGAACAAGTTTGGTTTTGATCTCTTTTGATTCCAAGTGAAAAATCCCCCTACATTTGGCAAAAAGTGAGGCAGAATCTGACTTAGTGAAAATTTCACTAAGTGTTGGAAAAAATGACATTTTCACTTTTTAGCCACTTTGATCACTCCATAACTCAAAATCCTTAATGAATTGGAATGACTTGTAGTTGAAGTTTTTGTAGGTGATAATGAGGGCTACAAATCCATCTTTGGATGAGAAAAAATGGCCTTGTGGTTTAGGAGTTATGGTCCTCCAAAGTTGGTACCTTTGCCACTTTATTTTTAACTTAGAAAAATTTCTAAGTTTTATGGTTACCCCTTTTACAAGTTATCTCACTTTTCTTGATTTTTCTTGATGAATGATGATTCAAATCATACATTAACATCATTTTAGGGTTAAAAATCCATTTTGGTGAAAAATCTCAAAAAGTCAAAGTTGACTTTTGTGCACAGTTGACTTTTTATCAGATGAATTCCAAACTGTACAATTCTTCAGGAAATCATGTCCTTGACCTAAATCAAACTTGATGGACATGTTCCATGGATGTCATAGGGTATATTCAATCATGTATTAGGGCTTGGGAGCATGTCCAGGTCAAAAGTCAAAGTTACAGTTGACTTTTCCCTTAAAACCCTAATTGTGGTGCAGATGAAATTGAGACTTGTTGCTCAAGCTTCTTGGATTAATCCATTGTTCCAAATGGATCAACATGGTATATTAGAGACCCTCAAATCATCTCTTGATGTCTTGGCTCATGGTTTGTCCCAAAAGTCAACTTAGGGGTGAATTAGGTCAAGAAACCCTAATTCCTGATTTTTGATGAATGCATCCCCTGAGGCAAAATTGACTTGATGATTGGGTTCATGAGGTTCCATGAAGTATATTAGGTTATGTTTTGGATCATTGCCTTGTGCCCAGATGAAAATTTCCATCTGGAGGCCCTGGTCGACCAAAACCCTAATTTGGTTACACTGTCGATCTTGAGACTTGATCAACATAGAAGGGAGCAGCCTTGTGCTTAATCCTTGAAGTGGGAGTCCTTTTTGATCCATTGTGCATATTTAAGAGATTAGACAAGTTGAAGATCATGTCATTTCTTGATTGATCCTTTGTCTAAGCACTCAGAGAGGGCTTGAAACCCTAATTTTGATTGTAGTGGATGCTCACCCATCTTTGGGGAGACTAATGAAGCATGATGGTTCATCCATATTGTGATGATGATTTTCATAATGATGGGAAATCTAGGTGGTCAAAATTTGGGGTATTACAATGTCCTTGTTAAGGGTCCACGTAATTGAAGGAATCCTGTCCATGTTAATCCAGTTCTACGATCCGGTCTATCACTGTTTCACATTCCTGGATTATCAACTAGCACTAACACTGGAGGAGTACTCTCACTTGACTGATTTACATATCAATGATCAAGCTCCATTTTCTAGACTGGAAGAAATTCCAAAGGATCAGACTATTGCACGAGCAATTTATTTGGACGAGTCGGAAGTCAGGACTCACATGACCACTAAGGGTGGCATCCAAGGTTTTCCAGCCCAGTTCTTGACAAAGAAAGCCCTGTACTTTGCCAGTATAGGGAACGTGGCCGCTTTCGAGAGCATCTTTGTTTTGCTCACCTACGGGCTATTTTTGTTTCCTAACATCGATAACTTTGTAGATATCAACGCCATTAAGATTTTCCTGATTGGAAACCCCGTACCAACCTTACTCGCAGATGCGTATCATTCGGTACACTTAAGGAATTTATACAGCAGAGGGATGATCACGTGCTGTGCACCCCTGCTATACAAATGGTTCACTTCCCATTTGCCCAAATCTGCTGCATTTTGGGATCAAAAGAATACTTTACGTTGGTCGCAGAGAGTTATGTCTCTTACCAGCTCAGACATTGATTGGTACAATCGAATCTATGATGGGATCAGAATCATTGACCGTTGTGGAAATTTCCCAAATGTACCCCTTATAGGAACTAAGGGGGGAATCAACTATCATCCGGTGTTAGTTCGTCGTCAATTTGGATACCCGATGAGACATGTCCCGCGCAGTGCTCATCTGGAAGGTCTTTTCTTCAAGGAAGGAGAAAATGACAGGGCAGTAAAGACAGAAATAGTGTACGCTTGGAAACATGTTCACAGGAAAGGACGAGAGTCTCTAGGAAAACCAGACTGTGTCTCGGTGGAGCCCTACCTCCACTGGGTAAAAACTAGAGCTCTCAAGCTGAGGATGCCTTACCTTCATCAGGAAGTTCTTCCATTAAGGGACTCTGCCCTTTATTTCATGTCTGAGACGAAAAAACTTCAGGTTACTCTCAGCAAAGTTCAGCAGAAGAAGAGGTATTGGAGGAACAAGTACCGTATTCTCAATGTGGAATGTAAGAAAATACAACAGCTATTAAGAGAAAAGGATGCTCTGATTGAGATTTTAGAGCAACATGCTGTAGAAAATCAGGATGACCAAAGAAATTTTCTTGCTCTTTTCACTTGGCAAAGGAATGACAACCCGACAACGGCCCAAGAGCCCCGGTCAAAGAAAAGGAAAGCACCCGAACCAGCACCTGAGCTCTCTTCAGAGAGGACTCGGGATTTATTAGTTTAGATTTCCTTTTCCAGCACTTTGTAATCTACTGTATTTCCATTTCCGCAATCCTTTGAATTCAATAAAACGGGGTTCTCCCCAATTGTTTGATATTTGCAATCCAATTGTCAAAGTTTACTTCGAATAAACAAAAATAATTAATAATCATTGCATTCATCATAAACGTATTCTTCTTACCTACGAATCTCACGTTTGCGTCTCGATTCTAGAGTCAAACTGTCTCATTCGTACAATACTCGGGCCAATCGTCAGAAAAAGATGGATGATCTCGAGGAAGAGAACAGAGAGTTGAGAGAAGAGATCGACACTCTGAAAGAGGATCTGAGAAAGCTTCATAACGACATGCAAGCTCTAGTAGAAGCTCAGATGCAACAACAAAGGACTGTGATCTCGGAGATCACATCAACGCCCATAGTGGAGAAGTATGATCCTAAGTACAAGATGTCGAAAGATCGCCCCTTGGGCATGCCACTTAACTATATTCTGGAAGGATATGTTCCGCTGATCAATGAGGATCAAGGAACTGCAGCAGGAGCCACTGGGCCTGAAGGTTACAAACTTTGGGAAAGCGAAGATGCCAGGGGCATGGCAGCAACTCCCGAAGGTTACAAACTTTGGGAGGCACCGAGAGTCTCGACCATAATGACTATACCACCACCTGTGGTACACACTGTCTCGGAAGGACAGATTCCACAGATACCTTCTGGTGGAAACGACAGCATGATTGACAGAATGAATGAATTCCAGGAACAATTCCTGGAGATGCAGAAAGAACTGCAAGCCCTTCACGGTCAGAATTTATTTGGAAAGAACGCTGCAGACCTTTGTTTGGTCCCCAATGTGAAAGTCCCACATAAGTTCCAAGTGCCCGACTTTGAAAAATACAAGGGTAATTCTTGCCCTCAGAGTCATCTGGTGATGTACGCTCGGCGAATGTCCGCTCAAACAGAGAACCAGGAGCTACTGACTCACTACTTTCAGGATAGTTTAAACGATGCCACATTAAAATGGTACATGGGTTTAAACCGTGCTATGATCGGCACATTTAGAGATCTTGGCACTGCCTTCGTTCAGAAGTATAAATACAATTTGGACATGGCACTGGACAGAGATCAACTCAGATCGATGTCACAAAAGGACAAGGAAACCTTTAAGGAATACGCTCAGAGATGGCGTGAAATTGCCGCTAAGATTTCTCTACCTCTGGAGGAAAAAGAGATGACAAAGATCTTCTTAAAAACCTTGAGTTCATTTTACTACGATAGAATGGTCGCTAGTGCGCCCAGTGACTTCACCGAGATGGTGGGCATGTGGGTTCGTCTTGAGGAAGCAGTCTGGGAAGGACGTTTAGTAAAAGACACTGGATCATCAAGTAGTACAAAACGATACGGTAGTGCTCTCCCTAAGAAAAAAGAGCAGGATATTGGGAATATCTCTCTCGAAAAGCAAAGGCGACGTTATCAACCAGTAGCAGCTGTAACTCCTACTATTAACCCTACACCTGTTCCTACGTATCAACCTCAGGTTGCTCAGAGCCAACCGAATCAACAACAATTTCAGCAAAGGACACAACAGCCTCTTCAGCAGGCTCGTCCTCCATATAACAACAACCATGCAACATGACCATCAGGGTTTGATCCTATACCCATGTTGTACATAGAACTGTTTCCGTTACTACTGGTCAAGGGGCATGTCCAAACCAGGTCTCCTCTTACAGTACCAGAAAATCTGCCTTTTTGGTTCAAAACGGATCAGACTTGTCCTTACCATCAAGGAGGACCAGGGCATAACATAGAAAACAGTCTCAGTTTCAAATTCGACGTACAAAAGTTTGTTAGGAGCGGGGTTTTATCTTTCAAAGATACGAATCCGAATGTTCTCACGAACCCACTGCCTCAACACGAGAAAGCTGCAGTCAATTTGATAGAGGGAGAGTCTAGCGAAAGCTATCAAATTCATGATGTACTCTTATTAAGGGCCAACTTGGTCAAGATGCATTGTAGACAGAGTGGATATGGCCATGTGCCACCTCATAATTATCACCAGTGTGATATCTGCTCTAAAGACAATCAGGGATGTTCAGTGGTGCAATCAGCTCTACAGGAACAATTGGATCTCAGGTGGATCCAAGAGCATCGAGTTCGTGGAGTCAACATGACCTATACGAATTCCAACGTCATTCAGAACCACGACATCCGTGCAATGAATGTCAACTTGGTGGCCATGCACTCAAGGCAAAGCCAATATCATAATCTGCCGCGACACGATTACAGTTCCTGTCTGACTTGCTCGGTAAACAAACAGGGATGCTCTTTTGTACAAGAGGCCCTCCAGCGTCAGATGGATCTAGGACTACCATGATAAGAATCCCTATCAGATCAATATGATTCAAATATTTGATATTCTTCTGATGAATACCAGCTTGGTGGAATTACATTCCAGGCAGGTCCAACTCGGTTTTCTCATTTCGCATAATTACCAGAACTATAAAGGATGTTGTGAGGGTAACCAAGGGTGCGCTCTCGTTCAAAGAACTTTACAACACTTGTTGAACCACTGGTGGCTTCCAATCTATATGGATGAAGACACGCAACAAATCAGTGTGGTTAACGGGAACCCTATTTGGCATCAAAGTCAGGATGTCCGATCTATGGAAACAAATCTAGTGAGGTTACATTATATTCAAAGCGGGCGTGGCCAGGTGCCACCACACAACTATGAACGTTGTAGAGTCTGCTCGGAGAATAACCAAGGATGCTACCTCGTGCGAGCAGCTCTCCAAGGTCAGTTGGATCGCAAAGAGATTCACCCAAACCTAGCTTCAGAGTCCGTTGACTGGACGCCGGACTACTTCGCTGATCAGATCAGAGACGTGGTTGTAATCTCTGACCCTGAGAGGAACAAGGATGTTTGTACCATCATCCCTCTACTGGACAAATCAAAAGTTCTTAGCAAGGAACTGATTGAGGTTAATTACGATAGTCAGAAAAATCAGAAGGCTCCTGTAGTTATGTATCTGCCAGGACCATTACTGTATGAATCATCTAAGGCGATCCCTTACAAATACAGTGCAACAATAATTGAAAACGGAAAGGAAATTCCATTACCCTCCATCGTGAATATTACAGACATCAGTCGAGTAACACGGAGTGGTCAAATCTTCAACCGAGGAGTTAGGGAACCTAACAAGGAAAAGGAACTTCCGACAGAAGCTCCCAATCCACCAGTCGGTCAATCCAGTAAATCCGACCTTTCGAAAAACAATGATGAGATGCTGAAGCTAATCCAAAGGAGTGAATACAACATTGTTGACCAACTATTACAAACTCCTTCAAAGATCTCGGTTCTATCACTTTTATTCAGTTTCGAAGCCCACAGAGAGGCTCTACAGAAAGTCTTAGAGCAGGCCTTTGTTGAACAGGATGTGTCAATATGACAGTTCGACAACATCATCTCTAACATCACTTCCTGCAACAACTTAGGATTCAGTGATGAGGATTTTCCAGAGGGGGGTAAAAGCCACAACATGGCGCTCAATATCACAGTTAACTGCCAGGACGATGCTTTAGCCAGCGTACTGGTAGACACAGGATCGACCATCAACGTTATGCCGAAGTCCACTTTAATGCGACTATCATTCAAAGGACCCCCGATGAGGGGCAATGAGGTTATCGTCAAAGCATTTGACAGGTCTCGGAAAGCAGTTATAGGCGAAGTCGACCTTCCCATAACTATTGGTCCTCACACTTTCCTAATCACTTTCTAGGTCATGGACGTCCGGGCAGCGTACAGTTGTTTATTAGGAAGACCTTGGATACACCAGGCTGGGGCAGTCACTTCGACGCTACACCAGAAACTGAAGTTCATCAAAAATGATCAACTCGTCACAGTTTGTGGAGAACAAGCCTTGCTCGTGAGTAACTTGTCATTATCTAATTGTGTAGAACCCGAGGAGGTTGTTGGGACTCAGTTCCAAGCACTTTCGGTGAGCAATGAGAATCAATCAGAGAAAGGAACCTCTATTTCCTCATACAAAGATGCTCTTGAAGTAATCGAGACTAACAATGCAAAAGGATGGGGTCAGCTTGTCATTCCTACTGATATTAAAACAAAGAAGGGTCTTGGTTTTTCTACAACCTGCACCCAAACAGCTGCTAATGATGAAAGTCTTCATCCCATTCAGGACTTCTTCCACAGTGGAGGTTTCCTTCAACCAGTGCCTCAAATAATCCATACTATCAACGAGGAGGATCCCTCCGATACGGATGAGGAATGGAAGTCCTATCTCAACGAGAACAGTTATATGTCTTAGGAAGAGGTGCCTACGCCATTTTGCTATCCCGCACAGAGTCTGAGATTTATACCCAGGTTAGACGTCGAAATGATATATGGAGATTGTGATCCGGAAGGATGTCGTGCTCCACCAAACTCATTAGAGGAAGACACTCTAATGAAGGATAACTTTGACCACAACTATTATGGCCCGATGGATGGCCTGCCTATCTGGAAGCTGTACCCAGGAAACTCGGGGCAAGAAAATCAGCCAAACAATGAAAATCAGCTGAGCATCATTGAACATAATACCTGTCTCCCCACCATGTCATGGGATCAACACTCAGGTCATTCAGAAAATATCTCGTACGACGATGAATTGGAAAAGCTTGCCGGACTAGAATTCATCAACTATGCTTTTCCCGAGGTCAACGTCATCTAGAGGGATGACTCCTCCAGTTCCAAAGAAGTGTGGGACACCTTGGGACAACCAAGTGGAAAATTTGACTTCATGGTCAAGTACACCGCTCCCGAAAGCTCTCGTATCAGGCTCGAAGACATCCAGCCAACTAGATGGGGAGATATACTTGAGAGTACAAATACTATGCAAAATACAACAGAGGAATCCTCATACGACAACTCTGCCCGGGAGACAGATTCCAATGATCCTGCTCTGCCAGAAATCATTTTCATTTCTGAAGACAAATCAAGGAAGGTACCAGACTTTGTGATTCATCGAGGAGTTCGCCGCCAATGGGTTGCTGTCGATGTTCCGAAGATTGTTCATAAGTCAAAGTAATTGCCGTCTTTAACCTTTCGCCCTGCCCAGGTGAAACAGATGTTTTGATAGGGCTCAATTTCTATAAATTTCCCTCTTCGCTTTGCCCAAAGCGACCGAGTTTTGTTTTATAGGGCTGTAGTTTCAAGAATCGACTTGTTCATTAATAAAATAACGTCGTTCTGTAATTTCCGCATTAATTTCTGTTTTCTCTTTTTGTTTTTCAGAAAATGGTAATCCTAAAAAACAACTCAATAATAAAAACAAGCAGTAAAAGAAATACACTGCACACACTTGCATTTTCTCTACATCTTCTAAACACAAATCATCACGTCATACAGATTGCTTGTTTTAAACCCCGTTGAAACATACGATCTGATGCCTTCTCCCGACTTTGAGTTCCCGGTATTTGGGGCTGAAGAAGAAGTTGATGACAAAATTCCAGAAGAGATCTCCCGATTACTCCGACAAGAGGAAAGGTCCATTGAACCTCACAAAGAGCCGTTGGAAACGGTCAACTTGGGTTCAGAAGAAGAGAGAAAAGAAGTCAAGATTGGGGCACTACTCAGTCCGACTATCAAAGAAAGTTTGACAAAGCTTCTCAGAGAATTTCCCGATGAGTTTGCTTGGTCCTATCAGGACATGCCAGGGTTGGATACCAGCATCGTGGAACATCATCTACCGTTAAGATCAGAATGTCCGCCAGTAAAACAGAGGTTGAGACGGACTCACCCGGACATGGCCATCAAAATCAAAGAGGAGGTACAGAAACAGATTGACGCGGGTTTCCTCGCTACGTCAGAATATCCTCAATGGTTAGCCAACATCGTACCAGTTCCGAAAAAGGACGGAAAGGTCAGAATGTGTGTGGATTACAGAGATCTAAATAAGGCTAGTCCAAAGGACGACTTTCCATTACCACACATTGACATGCTGGTAGATAATACAGCAAAGTTCAAAGTTTTCTCCTTCATGGATGGATTCTCGGGCTATAACCAGCTCAAAATGGCACCGAAAGACATGGAGAAAACTTCGTTCATTACCCCCTTTGGTTTGAAGAACGCCGGGGCAACCTATCAGAGGGCCATGACTACTCTGTTTCATGACATGATACATAAAGAAATCGAAGTGTATGTCGATGATATGATTGCAAAATCTAAAACAGAGGAGGAGCATGTGACACACCTATCAAAACTATTCGAGCGGTTGAGAAAGTACAAACTCCGCTTGAATCTTAATAAGTGCACCTTTGGTGTCCTTTCAGGGAAACTCTTAGGGTTCATCGTCATCCAGAAAGGAATTGAGGTTGATCCCGATAAGGTCAAGGCCATTCAAGAAATTCCTTCTCCGAAAACTGGAAAACAAGTTAGAGGATTCCTGGGACGTTTGAATTACATCTCCAGATTCATATTCCTTATGACCGCGACATGTGCGCCGATCTTCAAATTACTCAAAAAGAACCAGGACTGCGTTTGGACAGAAGACTGTCAAACCGCTTTCAATAGTATTAAGGAATATCTGTTGAACCCACCGATTCTATCACCTCCAGTGGAAGGAAGACCACTGATCATCTACCTCACAGTCCTAGAGGACTCCATGGGTTGTGTACTTGGCCAACAAGACGAAACCAAAAGGAAAGAGTCTGCCATCTACTATTTGAGCAAGAAATTCACCGACTGCGAGACTCGGTACACTATGCTTGAGAAAACTTGTTGCGCTTTGGCTTGGGCAGCCAAACGTATTCGCCAGTACATGATTCGTCACACTACATGGTTGGTCTCCGAAATGGATCCAATCAGGTATGTATTTGAAAAACCTGCTCTCACGGGAAGGCCCGCTCGTTGGCAGATGTTGCTGTCAAAATATGACATCGAATACCACGCTCAAAAAGCCGTTAAAGAGAGTATTTTAGCCAATTATTTGGCTCATCAACCGATTGACGACCAAGAATCAATCGGGTTTGACTTCCCGGACAAAGATGTCATGTATTTGAAAATGAAAGATTGCGATGAACCGCTACTCAGTGAAGGGCCAGAACCAGGTTCCCTATGGGGACTAATTTTCGACGGAGCTGTCAATCATTACGGAAATGGAATTGGGGCAATCATCATAACACCTAGGGGTACCCACATTCCTTTCACAGCCAGAATTACATTCAAGTGCACAAACAACGAGGCCGAATACGAAGCTTGTATTATGGGTCTCAAGGAAACAATTGATTTGAGGATCAAGAACTTGGATGTATATGGCGACTCTAAGCTTTGGTCGTCAATCAGATCAAAGGAGATTGGAACACATACCAATCAGGATTGATTCCTTACAAAGACTATGCAAGAAGGTTGTTACCCTTCTTCAACAGAATCGAGTTTCATCACATCCCTCGTGATGAGAATCACATGGCTGATGCATTAGCCACCCTCTCTTCCATGATTAGTGTAGGTCAATAGAAGGACCTACCTAAGATCGACATAATACACCTTTAACGGCCCGCTTACATCTTCACGATTGAAGCAGTCATAGACGACAAACCTTGGTATCACGATATCAAATGCTTCCTTCAGAAAGAAGAGTACCCACCTGGGGCACTAAAGAAAGACAGAAAAACCCTCAGAAGGCTGGCCGACAGTTTCTTTCTGAGTGGTGATACACTTTATAAGCAGAATTTCGACATGGTCTTGCTCTGATGCGTAGACAGACCAGAAGCAAACATGCTGATAAAAGAAATTCACGAAGGATCCTTTGGCACTCATGCCAACGGACACACAATGGCCAGAAAAATTCTTAGGGCCGGGTACTATTGGTTGACCATGGAATACGACTGCTACAAGTATATGAGGAGGTGTCACAAGTGTCAGATATACTCCGACAAAATCCATGTACCGCCAACGCATCTCAAAGTTCTTTCTTTCCCATGGCCTTTTTCCATATGGGGAATCGACATGATTGGTGTGATTGAGCCCAAAGCTTCAAACGGACATCATTTCATACTGGTAGCCATTGATTACTTCACCAAGTGGGTCGAAGCAGCGTCATACGCCAATGTAACCCGACAAGTGGTGGTCCGATTTATCAAAAACAATATCATTTGCCGTTATGGTGTTCCGAGCCAGATCATTACGCATAATGGATCTAACTTGAACAATAAGATGATGAGAGAGTTGTGTGCTGAGATCAAAATCGAACACCATAACTCATCTCCCTACCGACCCAAGATGAACGGAGCGGTAGAAGCGGCTAACAAGAACATCAAAAGGATCGTTCAAAAGATGGTTGTAACCTACAAAGATCGGCACGAGATGCTGTCCTTTGCTCTTCACGGTTATCGTACATCTGTCCGCACTTCAACAGGGGCAACCCCTTTCTCTCTAGTTTATGGCATGGAGGCAGTTCTCCCCATAGAGGTAGAGATTCCATCAATCCGGGTATTGATGGAAGCTAAGCTTACAGAAGCTGAATGGTGTCAAAGTTGACACGATGAACTAAATCTGATTGAGGAAAAGCAAATCACAGAACTATGCCACGGTCAGTTGTATCAGCAAAGAATGAAGAAGGCATTCGATAAAAAGGTCCGACCTCGCGTCTTCAGGAAAGGAGACATTGTGCTAAAAAAGATACAATCATTTCTCACTGATTCTCGGGGCAAATGGACTCCAAACTATGACGGCCCCTATGTGGTCAAGAAAGTTTTCTCAAGCGGCGCCTTGAGACTTGCAACCATGGACGGAGAGGAATTTGCCTACCCCACAAATGTTGATGTAGTCAAGAAATACTTTGCCCAAACTAAAAAAAAATGTCTCGGTGGATTGAAAACCCGAAAGGGCGGTCCAGGCAAAAATTAGAGACATAATCAAAAATCATCCCGGTGGATTGGAAACATCACAGTACAATCCAGACAAAAATTAGGGATAATGGCAAGTAACTACGTCCAATAGGGGCAAATTACCTATGGAATCACGCGTTTGGCTGGTTTTTATCCTATCAATACAATTTGAGCCCTTGTGCTTTTGTTTGCAATTCTTATTTGTTTTAGCTTTATAGAACTACATTTTAACATGATCAACGATTCTTGAAACGAAACAAAATTAATTTACTTGTTAAAATTTTTCTGCTTTAAAATGAAGATGGCAATTTCTTTTGACTGTTGAACATCGAAAGAACATCGATCGCTTCACCAGAAGTAAGCGAGCTTCAAAGTGCAGAATCAAAGTACTCCTTCTAAACAAGTGCGCCTGAAGGAAGGATCGACTATTTCAGATGTGAATACTCCATCTGACATCCTCGGCAGAGTTCTTACATCCTAAGCCCGATCAACGGTTGTTCCCCGTAGGGACTACTTCTCCTAAGCAAGGCAGAATTGCTATCTTGAACCAGCAATACTTTTTGTCCCATGTAGTGGCCGAGTATCCAGTCATGTTCATCCACTAGTCTGTATGTCTTGTCAGTTTTGTTAGCATACACATACATACATCATGCATTATTGGTTTACATTCGCATTCATATTGCATCACTATTACTCTAGTCGGCCTTGTCCCCTAGGGATAAAAGTCTTCACAATCGAGTTGTCGATTCTTTCCTCGTCAGGAAATGTTGCGTCTGCACTACCTCTCTCCTCCAGTTTATTTCTGGGATGAAGTCGGCCCTTGACCACTTTGATAACTTGAACCTCTGAAAAACCAGAAAACCCTCAGCCAACATCATTCTTCGCCATTGAAGATGATGTCTTCGCTTTCCCAGATTAAGGAAAATCCCCAGAGAAAGCCTCACAACTAAAAACTTTCAACAACACATTGATTTTGCTCTCCGGAGAGTCGATGTTAATGAAGTCATCAGCACCTCAAAATTGGATCGCATCATATGGTATTTCTCCGAGAAGATCTCGAAGAAAAGTATGATGTAATATCCCTAAGCGATAACAGTCTCTCAAGAGACCTGCTTTCCCCAGTAGAATCGACAAGTGGCATCTCCAACAGAAACGTTTGTACACCTCTACAATTCAGACAGATGGGTTCCCCAGCAAGTCTGACATCAAATTTTTTTCCATCAAATAGCATCTCCCCAGGAAAATTCGGCGAGAAGTTTGAGGAAAACCGCTACGCATAGCGTCCCTTGTCGATAAAGTTTATTGACAAAAGAAACTAAGACCAGTTCCTTGGTAGGAAACCAGGATCGAGGGAAAGTTTAAATCAGAAACTAAGACCAGTTCCTTGGTTGGAAACCAGGATCGAGGGGAAGTTTAAATCAGAAACTGAGACCAGTTCCTTGGTAGGAAACCAGGATCGAGGGGGAGTTTATTTTAGAAACTAAGACCAGTTCCTTGGTAGGAAAACAGGATCGAGGGGAATTTCACCTTTTCTAAGCATCATTGCTTAGCAAAAGAAGAAGGATGTGTGAACCGCCATTCTTAACCACCATCAAAATTTCGGGCATTTCGATATTTAATCCTCTTGCACCCTGAATGCTCGAATACCTTCGCCATTCACACCTTCGGGTCCAAGAAGATTAAATAGGGGCATCTGTCATACCCCAAATTTTTACCACAAATATTTCCCATCATTGTGCAAATCATCATCACAATATGGGCAAACCATCATGCCTCATTAGTCTCCCCAAAGATGGGTGAGCATCCACTACAATCAAACTTAGGGTTTCAAGCCCTCTCAGAGTTCTTAGACAGAGGATCAATCAAGGAATGACACAATCTTCAACTTGTCTAAAAGGATTAATAGGACTCCCACTTCAAGGATTAAGCACAAGGCTGCTCCCTTCTAGGTGGATCAAGCCTTAAGATCGCTAGTGTCACCAAATTAGGGTTTCGTCGACCAGGGCCTCCAGATGGAAATTTTCCTCTGGGCATGAGCCAATGCTTCAAAGCATAACCTATGATGCTCCATGGGATCTCATGAACCCAATCACCAAGTCAATTTAGCCTCAGGGGATGCATACATCAAAAATCAGGAATTAGGGTTTCTTGACCTAATTCACCCCTAAGTTGACTTTTGGGACAAAACATGAGCCAAGACCTCAAGAGGGGATTTTAGGGTCTCAAATACATAACATTGACCCATTTACAACAATGGATTGATCCAAGAAGCTTGAGCAACAAGTTTCAATTTCATCAGAACCACAGTTAGGGTTTCGCGGAAAAAGTCAACTGTATCTTTGACTTTTAACCAGGACATGCTCCCAAACCCTAAGACATGATTCAATACACCCTATAACACCTATGAAATCAATCCATCAAGTTTGATTTAGGTCAAGTACTTGATTTCATAGAGGATCGCACAGTTTGGAATTCATCTGACAAAAAGTCAACTGTGCACAAAAGTCAAACTTTAACTTTTTGAGATTTTTCACAATTATGGTTCCTTAACCCTAAAATTATGTTAATGTGTGGTTGGAATCATCATTCATCAAGAAAAATCAAGAAAAGTGGGATAACTTGTAAAAGGGGTAACCATAAAAAACTTTGAAAAATTTCTAAGTTATGGAATAAAGTGGCTAGGGTACCAACTTCGGAGGATCATAACTCCTAAACCACAAGGCCATTTTTTTCCATCCAAAGCTAGATTTGTAGCTCTCATTACCCTCTACAAAAGCTTCAACTACCACTCATTCCAATTCCCCATGGATTTCAAGTTATGGAATGATCAAAATCAAGAAAAGTGAAAATGTCACTTTTTTCCAACACTTAGTGAAATTTTCACTAAGTCAGAATCTGCCTTCACTTTTTTCCAAATGTAGGGGCATTTTTCACTTGGATCCAAAAAGTATCAAAACTAATTATGATAAAACAGTTATTGTATCATATGAGGGCTTTCCAAAATGGCCAAGAACTCCATTAAATTCCACTTGAGCCATGAGATATGACAATGGCAATATGCCTTGCTGAAAACTGCCAAGGCTAGGCAGAATTTTGTACTTTTGCTCGATTTGGAAAAATTAGATAATTCCAAGCCTTGTCATCACTTTGGACACATCTGAGGATCAAATCTAAAGGGAACAAACACTGATCCAAGCCTCCAAAGTCTTTGGAACAAGAAGTAGCATGCCAAACCTAGAAGTGCCTAAAAGAGGGACAAGACTCTAATTTTACTTTGAAGCATTTAATGGATGCACCAAGGTGGCATAGACTGAGCCCTTTCCAACTGAATTCAGTCAAGACTTATCCAAGAACTAGGGAACCAACAAACTGTGCTCTAACCTCTAGTCAATGGCTAGAGGAGACTTGGATTCCTATTGATCAATATTTGCCAAACCTCTACTGCAGTTGCCATTCACTATTGCTTGCAAAACAAACTTGCTCTACTATAAATAGAGCTCATTTGTGCTCAGTTTAAGTACACCAAAGCCATCAAACAGATGCTTTCCTCAAAGTCTCTTCCTTCACTCCAAAATTGCCTTCCAAAGCAAGTCACTATCGGGTTTTGAGTTTGAGAGCAATTCCAACAAAACCAATCACACACACACACACCTCATAAACATCATATAGAAGTGATCCAAACACTCACATAACATTTGGAACACCAAAATCACAAAATCACTTGCCAACTGCTCAAGTTCTTGACAGAGGTGCAGTTGAGGTACCGTCTCAAGTTTTAGCTTGTTTCAAACCACTCCAAGCATTCAGCACATCACTTGGCATCTAAGGAAGCTGTGCAAATCATTGGAACCAGCTTCCAACACCTCTAACACAAAACACGATCACCAGCTGCAAGAGGTAAGCATGAGCTCTTCTAACTCTATGATCCATGCATATTTTGCTGCACAATAATTTGGCCATATGTTCATAATCATGCATAGAGTGTTTACCCTCAATCAATTTCTTTGTTTGAACCGTGTATGGAATTTCTGAGCCTTCATGCAAATTTTAGGGTTCTTGAGGTTTCTCTTTGATTTCTTATTCCATGTTTAAAATAAATGAAATTAAAGACCACAGACATGATCGTGAGGTTGAAACGAGTAGATTGATATGTAGATTACATGATACAATCAAGTATTCATTGAGATTGGATAGAAAACACAAATCTGCAGAAACAGAGGAAGGGCGCGTGTTCTTTCCATGTTCTTGGCGCCCTTTTTCAAACATTTGAATATTTGAATTTTGTGATTTTATTTAATTGATTCAAAAATTAATTTCTTTCTGAGTTTTAATGATTTTGAGTTGATTCTTTTTTTAATAATTCACAAAAATGTTAAAATATTTTATTTTACCAAAAAATCCCAAAAATATTATTTATTTCATATAATTGATATTTTTGCAAAGAATTAATATTTTAATTATTTTTGACATTTAAAATATTTTTTCCTTCTTGATTTTGCAAATTTTAATGACTTCTAATCATTTTGTAGGTCAAAACTTGATTTTTGAAACATTAATCCAAGATCACAATTTGTTTTCCACATGTTTAACAATTTTGATCGTTTTAATTGAATTTTTATTCAATTAAAATACATTTTGGAAACAAATTAGGGTTTTTGATTAATTCAACCCTCATCAAACTTTTTCAAACCCTTTGGGCCTCTAGTAGAGTGTAAGACCCAACCCTTTTAGAAAAAACCAAAATAATTTGGGCCTCAGTGTATTGTATAAGTCCCGATACCGTCAAAAAATTCGGCGCGGTCGTCGCCTTTCTAACAAATCAAAGAGATGATCTTTTGTAGGCAGCATTCTCAGTGAACCCTTTCTCAGACTGTCACCCTTAGAAGTTGTCAAAGAGACTCTACTCCCCAGAGATGATCTTTTCTCCGTGATTGGCATCTCTTGAGTTTCTTCCAAATTCTCGGACTTTCCTGGCTTGATCTATTCTCTGTGAATGGCATGTCTTGAACTTCTCGGGGTTTGGGGACCCACAGGCTTCTTAAAAGCACCCTTAAAAATTGTCAAAGAAACTCTAACTCCCCAGAGATGATCTTTTCTCCGTGAATGGCATCTCTTGAGTTTCTTCCAAATTCTCGGACTTTCCTGGCTTGATCTATTCTCTGTGAATGGCATGTCTTGAACTTCTCGGGGTTTGGGGACCCACAGGCTTCTTAAAAGTATCCCCGCCTTCTCTTGGGTGTTGTACAAGGGCCCTTCGGCTTCTTAGAAGTTCTCATGCCTTCTCTTGGGCTTAATACAAGGACCCTGACAACCTCTTAAAGGTATAAGACATAACTTAATCATCCTTTGCTAGAGCAGTCTTTCCAGCGTCAAAACTCCGGCCATTTAAGGGTTGAGACTCATCCCTTAAAGCCCGTGCCTCCTCTTGGGCATTGTACAAAAGATGAAACTCTAGACTTGGACAGTCTAAAAACCCCTTGAGTCTCAAAGGCATTCTCAACTTCCTTTCACAAATCGAAAAAAAACACTAATCGCTCCAAAAGCCGGCCTCTCTCATGAGAGTTCCTCACCCTTTGGCCTGCCTATGGATTTAATCCTCAGCAGTAACCCAGCCTTCTCTTGGGCATTATACAAAGATCATTCACTATCTGAGAATCGATTTCTCCAAAACACCAGTAGACTTGGACAGTCTCAATACCCTTTGGATTTCCCATTTCCTTAAAGAACAGGAAATAACCCCGATCTTCTGATCAGTACCAAAGTACAACCTCACCTGGAATTAATCTCTTTATAAGAACTGATTTTCTCTTTTATATAACATACTGGACCTGTCACTAAACTAAAACAGTCACCAGCATAGATAGCCTCCTCTTGGGTTTTGTACAATGATTCTCCCCAGCGGAGCTAACCTCTTTAGCCTCTATCTCGGGCTTCGTACGAGATACGAATCACTCTCTTGTTGAGTATAAAAGACTCTCTTATTGAGTCAAACATTTTTAGCCTTCATCTCGGGCTTTGTACGAGATACAAAAACACTCTCTTGTTGAGTATAAAAAGACTCTCTTGTTGAGTCGATCCTCCTTTAGCCTCTATCTCGGGCTTCGTACGAGATACAAATCACTCTCTTGGTGAGTATAAAAGACCCTCTTGTTGAGGCAAACCCTTTTAGCCTCTATCTCGGGCTTCGTACGAGACACAAAAGCATCCTCTTGTTGGGTCAATAGCCTCCTCTTAGGCTTTGTATAAAGAAATCCCCGTTTAATTTAATCAACCTTTTAGCATCAAATCATGCTTTGGTCACAACATACAAACATCAACAACTCATTTTCCCTCGTCTAATTGCTGTAAGAGGCAAGCCTCAGGATTATTTACATCCATGCCACTGTCCCTCTTTTAGCATGAGAAATTCCTAAGGAAAGATGGCATTGCTCTAAACTGAGTTAAAGTCTTCTCCTTCAGGTTGAAAATCCCCTATAAAAGGAAATTATGACATTGCTGGATTCGCATATCCCAGTAAAAGTAATTCTCCTTTATAATCAGTCACCCAACAGTTGTGACAAACAGACAAATTCCCCTTTAGAGATGACAAATTCTCTCTAAAGTCAACACCCTTTTAGCTTCACATCTTGGGCTTCGAACAAGATAAAAATAGACCCTTCAGCTTCACATCTTGGGCTTTGAACAAGATACAAACCACCTTTAGCTTCATGTCTTGAGCTTTGAACAAGACACCAAAACACCATTTCCTCCCATAGAATAGGAGGAACTACGATCACTCTGATTTCCCTGTTTCATTAAACGGGAATACGTAGGCATAAGATTGAAAAATCTTAGCGAGCGCACTAATCAAAAACCCAAAATCCCGTACCTTCATACATCAATCGAAAATCATAAGTCCTAACATCCTACCAATAGTCTAAACCCTATGTTCTTAACAAAATAACCTAAGAGAGACCCACAATCTTTGTAGCATCTGTAAACCAATAGTTATCTGTTTAAACTCAGTTTGCAAGCAAGGTTAATTAGAGACATCTATTTCCCTTCCTTCATCAGCTTCAATAGGATAAAAAATGAATCGAGTTGTAGTACCCAAAAGTGATAGTGCTTCGCAACCACGCATAAAACTCGCGCTACACAATGCAAAAAGAATGGATCAAAAATGATAAAAATTGAGAAAGTTATGAACGTAAAAAATAGAGGTACAAACCATAAAAATAAATAAACAAGGTAATAAAAAAAATAAAGGGAATGTCTCCCCTTAGGTTTGAACCCACGCCCTAGGGTTGCCTGACTAAAACCCTTGCAATCTGAGCCAATGGCGCTCTTTGAATTCGTAGTGCCATCATATAATAAAATAATAAGATGCGCTTCAGGTTTGGAAAAAATAAAAAGGAACCCAAAAAGGTCTGGGGAGGGGATCGAACCCCAGACCTCTTTGCAGCACAAATTTTTGCGTGGTTGCGAAGCACTATCGTTTTGGGGTACTACAGTTTGATTCATTTATTATCCTATTGAAGTTGATGAAGGAAGGGAAATAGATGTCTCCAAATAACCCTGCTTGCAAACTGAGTTTAAACAGATGATTGTTGGTTTACAGATGCTATTAAGATTGTGGGTCCCTCTTAGGTTATTTTGTTAAAAAAAATAGTGTATAGGCTATTGGTAGGATGTTAGGACTGATGCTTTTCGATTGATGTATGAAGGTATGGGATTTTGGGTTTTTGATTGGTATGCTCGCTTAGATTTTACAATCTTATGCCTACGTATTCCCGAGAAAGGGTAATCAGAGCGATCGTAGTTCCTCCTATTCTATGGGAGGAAAAAGGTTGTTTTGGTGTCTTGTTCAAAGCCTAAGACGTGATACTAAAGGTGGTTTGTATCTTGTTCGAAGCCCAAGATGTGAAGCTAAAGAGGTTTGTGCTAAGAGAGAATTTGTCATCTCTAAAGGGGATTTGTATGTTGTGAGCAAGGCACAAATTTGATGCTAAAGGTTGATTGACTCAACCAGGGGTTTCCTTATACAAAGCCTAAGAGGAGGCTATTGACCCAACAAGAGGGTATTTATTATTTGTCTCGTACGAAGCCCGGGATAGAGGCTAAAAGGGTTGACTCAACAAGAGAGTACAAACAAGTGACTGGCTCAACAAGAGAGTGCTTTTATCTATCCTGTATAAAGCTCAAGACGGAGGCTAAAAAAGGTTGACTCAACAAGAGAGTCTGAAGATGATTGACTCAGCAAGAGAGTCTTTTTCTACTCAACAAGAGAGTGTTTTATATGTGTCTTGTATGAAGCCCAAGACGAAGGCTAAAAAAGGGATTGACTCAACAAGAGAGTCTTTTATACTCAACAAGAGAGTGTTTTTCTATCTCGTACAAAGCCCGAGATGGAGGCTAAAAGTGGTTGAGTCAGCAAGAGAGTCTTTTATACTCAACAAAAGAGTGTTTTTCTATCTCGTACAAAGCCGAGATGGAGGCTAAAAGTTTGACTCAACAAGAGAGTCTAAAAAGGTTAGCTCCACTGAGGAGAATCATTTATACAAAGCCCAAGAGGAGACTATTGACCCAACAAGAAGGTATTTATTATTTGTCTCGTACGATGCCCGAGATAGAGGCTAAAAGGGTTGACTCAACAAGAGAGTACTAACAAGTGACTGACTCAACAAGAGAGTGCTTTTATCTGTCCTGTATAAAGCCCAACATGGAGGATAAAAAAGGTTGACTCAACAAGAGAGTCTGAAGATGATTGACTCAGCAAGAGAGTCTTTTTATACTCAACAAGAGAGTGTTTTATATGTGTCTTGTATGAAGCCCAAGTCGGGGGCTAAAAGTGGTTGACTCAACAAGAGAGTCTTTTATACTCAACAAGAGAGTGTTTTTCTATCTCGTACGAAGCCCGAGATGGAGGCTAAAAGTGGTTGACTCAACAAGAGAGTCTTTTAGACTCAACAAGAGAGTGTTTTTTCTATCTCATACAAAGCCCGAGATGGAGGCTAAAAGTGGTTGACTCAACAAGAGAGTCTTTTATACTCAACAAGAGAGTGTTTTTTCTATCTGTACGAAGCCCGAGATGGAGGCTAAAAGTTTGACTCAACAAGAGAGTCTGAAAAGGTTAGCTCCACTGGGGAGAATCATTTGTACAAAGCCTAAGAGTAGGCTATCTTAATGCCGAAGGTCACTGAGATTCCTAGGCAGGTCCAAGCGTGCGAAACTCTCATAAGAGAGACTGGGTTTCTGCTTATGTTTTAGAGGAACTTGAGAATGTCTTTGAGACTCAAAGGTCTTAGACTGTCCAATTCTAGAGTTTTATCTATTGTACAATACCCAAGAGGAGGCATGGGCATTAAGGGATGAGTATCAACACTACAATGGCCGGAGTTTTGACGCTGGAAAGACTGCTCTAGCAAAGGATGACTAAGTTCTGTCTTATACCTTTAAGAGGTCGTCAGGGTCCTTGTATTAAGCCCAAGAGAAGGCATGAGAACTTCTAAGAAGCCGAAGGGTCCTTGTACAACGCCTAAGAGGAGGCGGGGATGCTTTTAGAAGGCTTGTGGGTCCCCAAACCCCGAGAAGTTCAAGACATGCTATTCACCGAGAATAGATCAAGCCAGTAAAGTTCGAGAATTTGGAAGAAACTCAAGAGATACCATTCACGGAGAAAATATCATCTCTGGGGAGTTAGAGTTTCTTTGACAATGTCTAAGGGTGAGAGTCTGAGAAAGGGTTCACCGAGAATGCTGCCTTTCACGTCTCCATATTGTTTAACCCCAAGAGGAGGGAAGACTGTGATTGGAAATCCTATGGGGATCTAGTTTTGTTTGTATTTAAGAGTGACCAACAGGGCTTTACCTAGTGCTAGACGTAGTTGCCGTGGAAAACTCTAAATAACTATACTAGTATTACACAGTGGATACTTGACAAGTATATAAAAGTTTGTGAAAGAAGACTTACAGTGAAACAGCCGCACAATATAGTTATATATATATATATATATATATATATATATATATATGAATGCAGATAAAGAAAGCGGGTAAACACTTACTCGGTTGTAGAGCTTCCATGCTGTTTTGTTAATTGTTCAACAAAGAAAACTTTGATAACAACATATTCTAAATCAAAGGAGAAAGTGCTTTGAAAAGATTGTTGGGGCTTACAGCTCGAGGAGAGGCCCAAGGTTATTTCTAAAAAAGGCGACGATCGCGCCGAACTTTTTGATGGTATCGTGACTTATACAATACGCTGAGGCCCAAAAGGTTTTTAAGAGGGATTGGGTCTTACACTCTATTAGAGGCCCAAAAATGTTTTAAAGAAAAAGAATGGGGCTTACAACTCAAGGAGAGGCCCATGGTTTTATTTTAAACTGGCGATCGCGCTGAGATTTTTGAAAATGTGTGGGGACTTATACTATGACTGAGGCCCAAACTATTTTGGTTTCAAAAAGTGATTGGATCTTACACTCTATTAGAGGCCCAAAGTGTTTTAAAAATGAACAAATATGGGTCTTATAGCTCAAGGAGAAGCCCAGTTGATTTTGTTAAAGAGGCGACGATCGCGCCGAACTTTTGAAAATATACAGAGGGATTTATACAATATGTGAGGCCCAAAATTGTTTATTTACAAAGGGATGGGACTTACACTCTATCAAGAGGCCCATGAGTGTTTGAAAAAGGTTGATGAGGGTGATTAAGATCAAAACCCTAAATTAATTTCAAAATGCATTTTAATTAAATAAGAATTTAATTAAAATGATCAAAATTATCAAACATGTTGTGAAAAAACGAGTTGTGGTCTTGGATTAATGTTTGAAAAATCAAGTTTATATCCATAAAATGATTGGAAACCAATTAAATTTGGAAAATCAAGGAGGAAACAATATTTTAAATGTTAAAAAACAAATAAAAGATTAATTCTTTGCAAAAATATCAAGTATATGAAATAAATAATATTTTTGGGAATTTTTGGCAAAATAAAATATTTTAACATTTTTGTGAATTATTAAAAAAAGAATCAACTCAAAATCATTAAAATTCAGAGAGAAATTAATTTTTGAATCAATTAAACAAAATCACAAAATTCAAATATTCAAAAATGGCGCCAAGAACATGGCAAGAACACGCGCCACCCTCTGTTTCTGCAGATTTGCGTTTTCTATCCAATCTCACTGAATACTTGATGATATCATGCAATCTACATATCAATCTACTCATTTTCACCTCACGAGCATGTCTATGGTCTTTAATTTCATTTATTTTAAGCATGGAATAAGAAATCAAAGAGAAACCTCAAGAACCCTAAAATTTACATGAAGGCTCAGAAATTGCATACACGATTCAAACAAAGCAATTGATTGAGGGTAAACACTCTATGCATGATTATGAACATATAGCCAAATTATTGTGCAGCAAAAAATGCATGGATCATAAAGTTAGAAGAGCTCATGCTTACCTCTTGCAGCTGGTGATCGTGTTTTGTGTTAGAGGTGTTACAACTTGGTTCCAAGGATATGGACAGCTTCCCCAGGTGCTATGTGATGTGTCTGGATGCTTGGAGTGGTTTGAAACAAGTTGAAACTAAAGATGGTACCCCAACTACAAGTCTGCTAAAAGCTTGAGCAGTTGGATGGTGATTTTGAGAAATCAATGTTACAGTTGTTGTTTAAGTGTTTGGATCACTTCTATATGATGTTTATGAGGTGTGTGTGTGTGATTGGTTTGGTTGGAATAGCTCTCAAACTCAAACCCGATAGTGACTTGCTTTGGAAGGCAAATTTGGAAGTGAGAAGGTGATTTTGAGGAAAGCATCTATTTGATGGCTTTGGTGTACTTAAACTGATCACAATTGAGCTCTATTTATAGTGTGTCAAGTTTGTTTTGCAAGCAATAGTGAATGGCAACTGCTGTATAGGTTTGGCCAATGTTGATCAATGGGAATCCAAGTCTCCTCTAGCCATTGACTAGAGGTTAGGGCACAGGCTGCTGGTTCCCTTGGTCTTGGATATGTCTTGACTGAATTCAGTTGGAAGAGGCTCAGTCCATGCCACCTTGGTGCATCCATTGAATGCTCCAAAACAAAATTGGAGTCTTGTCCCTCTTTTAGGTATTTCTAGGTTTGGCATGCTACTTTTGGTTCCAAATACTTGGGAGGCTTGGGATCAATGTTTGTCCCTCCTTGGTCTCCCCCTGAGGTGTTCAGATGGATAAGTGTGTTTGTCATTTGCACAAATTTGGAAAATCGAGCAAAATGCACAAATCTGCCTTGCTTTGACAGTTTTCAGCAAGGCATGTTGCCATTGTCATATCTCATGGCTCAAGTGGCATTTGGTGGAATTCTTGGCCATTTTGGAAAGCTCTTATATGATACAACATATGTGTGATCATAGTTTGTCTTGATACTTTTTGGATCCAAGTGAAAAATGCCCCTACATTTGGAAAAAAGGGAAGGCAGATTCTGACTTAGTGAAAATTTCACTAAGTGTTGGAAAAAGTGACATTTCACTTTTTGTGATTTTGGCGATTCCATTACTTGAAATCCATGAGGAATTGGAATGAGGTGTAGTTGACACTTTTAAAGTATGCCATGAGAGCTACAAATCCATCTTTGGATCAGCCCAAATGGTTGCTTGGATCTCATGTTATGATCCTTGGAAGTTGGTACCCTAGCCACTTTGTTCCATAACTTAGAAAAATTCTAAATTTTTTATGGTTACCCCTTTACAAGTTATCCCACTTTTCTTGGTTTTTCTTGATGAATGATGATCCCAATCACATATTAACATCAATTTATGGGTCAAAGAACCATAATTGTGAAAAATCTCAAAAAGCAAAGTTGACTTTTGTGCACAGTTGACGTTTTGTCAGATGAATTCCAAACTGTGCGATCCTCTATGAAATCAAGTCCTTGACCTAAATCAAACTTGATGGACATGTTACATGGGTGTTATAGGGTGTATTGAATCATGTCCCAAGGTTTAGGAGCATGACTGAGTTATAAGTCAAAGGTTCAGTTGACTTTTCCCTCAAAACCTAATTGTGATCCTGATGAAATTGAAACTTGTTGATCAAGCTTTATGGATCAATCCATTATTGTAAATGGATCAATGTAGGTGTGCTAGAGACCCCCAAATCCTCTCTTGAGGTCTTGGTTCATGTTTTGCCTCAAAAGTTAACTTAGGGGTGAATTAGGTCAAGAAACCCTAATTCTTGATTTTGTTATGAATGCATCCCCTGAGGCAAAATTAACTTGATGATTAGGTCCATGAAGTCCCTTGGAGCATCTTGGGTTATGCTTTGAAGCATTGGCTCATGCCCAGGGGAAAATTTCCATCTGGAGGCCTTGGTCGACCAAAAACCTAATTTGGTGACACTGGCGATCTTGAGGCTCGATCCACCTAGAATGCTGCAACATTGTGCTTGATTCTTGAGGTAGGAGTCCTCTTGATCCTCTGTAGGTGTTTGAGAGGTTTAGACAAGTTGAATATCATGTCATTCCTTGATTGATCCTTTGTCTAAGAGCTCTAGGAGGGCTTGAAACCCTAAGTTTGATTGTAGTGGATGCTCACCCATCTTTGGGGAGACTAATGAGGCATAAAGGTACATCCATATTATGATGATGATTTTCACAATGGTGGGAAATCTTAGTGGTCAAAATTTGGGGTGTGACATATGCCCCTATTTAATCTTCTTGGACCCGAAGGTGTGAATGGCGAAGGTATTCGGGCATTCAGGGTGCAAGAGGATTAAATATTAGAATACTCAAAATTTTGATGGTGGTTAGGAATGGTAGTTCACGCATCCTTCTTCTTTTGCTAAGCAATGATGCTTAGAAAATGTAAACTTCCCCTCAATCCCGGTTTCCTACCAAGGAATTGGTCTCAGTTGCTGAAATAAACTTCCCCTCGATCCTGGTTTCCTACCAAGGAACTGGTCTCAGTTGCTGAAATAAACTTCCCCTCGATCCTGGCTTCCTACCAAGGAACTGGTCTTAGTTGCTGAAATAAACTTCCCCTCGATCCTGGTTTCCTACCAAGGAATTGGTCTTAGTTTTTTTTGTAAACTTCCCCTCGATCCTGGTTTCCTACCAAGGAACTGGTCTAAGTTTCTCATGTCAATAAACTTTCTTGACAAGAAACGCTATTCGTAGCGGCTTTCCTCTAACTTCTCGCCAAATTTTCCTGTTGAGATGCTATTTGACGGAAAAAGTTTTGATGTCAGAGTTGCTGGGGGACCCAGTCGTCTGAGTTGTAGAGGTGTATAAACTTCTCTGTTGGCTCTACTGGGGAAAGCCGGTCTCTTGAGAGACTGCTGTCGCTTGGGGATGTTACATCATACTTTTCTCGAGGCCTTCTCGGAGAAATGCCATATGATGTGATCCAATTTTGAGGTGCTGATGACCTTTTCATCAGTGGATTTTTTGAAGAAAAACTGCTGTATTACCGAATCTCTGATTAAGGGCTTTCCCTGGGGATTTTCCTTAATATGGGAACGCGAAGATATCATCTTCAATGGCGAAGAGTGACATTTGCTGAAGGTTCTCTTGCTTTTCAGAGGTTCAATTTATCAAAGTGTTCGAAGACCGTCTCTAATCCAGAGATAAACTGGAGAGAGATTACTTAGATGATTCACTTCCTGAAGAGGAAAGACCTGACAACTCAATTGACAAGAGGACTTTTATCACAAAGAAGGTAAGACCGACTAGAGTGATAGTGATGCAATATGAATGTGAATGTAAATCAATAATGCATGATGTATGTATGTATATGCTGACAAAACTGACGCGACATACGGACTAATAGATGGACATGACTGGATACTCGGCCACTACAGGGGACGAAGAGGTATCGTTGGTCCAAGAGTAGCAATTCCGCCTTGCTTAGGAGAGATAGTCCCTGTTGGGAGCTATGTTGGTCGGGCTTAGGAGGTAAGAACTTTGTCGGGGGTGTCAAATGGAATATTCGCATCTAACACAGTTGATCCTTCATTTAGGTGCACTGGTTTAGAAGGAGTACTTTGATTATGCACTTTGAGGTTCGATTACTTCTGGAGAAGCGATTGATGTTCTTTCGATGTTCAACAGTCAAAAGAAATTGCCATCTTTATTTTAAAAGCAGAAAAAGTTTGACAAGTAAATTCATTTTTGTTTTATTTCAAGAATCATTGATCATGTTAAAAATGTCAATTTGTAAAGCTAAAACAAATGAGAATTGCAAACAAAAGCACTAGGGCTCAAATTTTATTGATAGGATGGAAATCGGCCAAGCGCATGATTCCATAGAGTATTTACAAAGTTTAGAAAATGGTAATTTAAGGGAAAAGGGCTACATCAAAATATAACGACCGTTATCCTTCTGCCAACTTTGAATTCTGGACATCCTGAGCTTCTGTCAAAGATGACCCTGACTGGAGTTTTCTGATGAAAGGCACTGCCGTTGGGGATTTAACCTTGTCGAACGTAGTTACTTGCCATTAATCCCTAACTTTTTCCTAGATTGTATTTTGAGATTTCCAATCCATCGGGATGATTTTTTTGCTTATGTCTCTAATTTTTTCCTGGACCGCCCTTTCGGGTTTTTGATCCACTGAGACGTTTTTTTTTGTTTAGGCGAAGTATTTCTTGACTACATCAACATTCGTGGGGTAGGAAAATTCCTCTCCATCCATGGTTGGAAGTCTCAAGGCGCCGCCTGAGAAAGCTTTCTTGACCACATAGGGGCCATCATAGTTCGGGGTCCACTTGCCCCGAGAATTAGTGAGAAATGATTGTATCTTCTTGAGCACAAGGTCTCCTTTCCTGAATACGCGAGGTCGGACCTTTTTGTCAAATGCCTTCTTTATTCTTTGCTGATACAACTGACCGTGGCATAGAGCCATTATCCGCTTTTCTTCTATCAGATTTAGTTCGTCGTGTCGACTTTGACACCATTCAGCCTCTGTTAGCTTAGCTTCCATTAATACCCGAATTGACGGGATCTCTACCTCTATGGGGAGCACTGTCTCCATGCCATATACTAGAGAGAAATGGGTTGCCCCTGTTGAAGTGCAGACAGATCTGCGATAACCTTGAAGAGCAAAGGGTAGTATCTCATGCCAATCTTTGTAGGTTACAACCATCTTCTGAACAATCTTCTTGATGTTCTTGTTAGCCGCTTCTATCGCTCCGTTCATCTTGGGTCGGTAGGGAGATGAGTTATGGTGTTCGATCTTGAACTCAGCGCATAAATCTTTCATAATCTTATTGTTCAAGTTAGATCCATTATCAGTAATGATCTGGCCAGGAACACCATAACGGCAGATGAGATTGTTTTTGATAAATTAGATCACCACTTGTCGGGTTACATTAGCGAATGACGCTGCTTCGACCCACTTGGTGAAGTAATCGATGGCTACCAGGATGAACCAATGTCTGTTTGAAGCCTTGGGTTCGATCATGCCGATCATGTTGATTCCCCATATGGAAAAAGGCCATAGGGAAGAGAGAACTTTGAGATGCGCTGGCGGTACATGGATTTTGTCTGAGTATATCTGACACTTGTGACACTTCCTCATGTAGTTGTAGCAATCGGATTCCATGGTCAACCAATAGTACCCGGCTCTTAGAATTTTTCTCGCCATTGTGTGTCCGTTGGCATGAGTGCCAAAGGATCCTTCATGAATTTCTTTTATCAGTATGTCTGCTTCTGGTCAGTCTACACATCGAAGCAAGACCATATCAAAGTTCCGCTTATAGAGTGTATCACTGCTCAGGAAGAAGCTACCTGCTAGCCTTTTGAGGGTCTTTCTATCTTTTCTGGATTCCCTAGGAGGGTACTCTTGTTTCTGAAGGAAGCATTTGATATCGTGATACCAAGGTTTGTCGTCTATGACTGCTTCAATCGTGAAGATGTAAGCGGGCCGTTCAAGGCGCATTATGTCAATCTTAGGTAAGTTGTTCCATTGACCTACACTAATCATGGAAGAGAGAGTGCTAATGCATCAGCTATGTGATTCTCCTCATGAGGGATATGATGAAACTCAATTCTATTGAAGAAGGGTAACAACCTTCTTGCGTAATCTTTGTAAGGAATCCATCCTGATTGGTATATGTTCCAATCTCCTTTGATTTGATTGATAACCAGGGCTGAGTCGCCATATACATTCAAGTTCTTGATCCTTAAGTCAATCGCTTCTTCGAGACCCATGATGCAAGCTTTGTATTCGGCCTCTATGTTTGTACACTTGAATGTAAGTCGGGCGGTGAAAGGAATGTGGGTACCCTGAGGTGTTATGATGATTGCTCCAATTCCGTTTCCATAATGATTGACAGCTCCGTCAAAGATTAGTCCCCATTGGGAACCTGGTTCTGGCCCTTCACTGGGTAGTGGTTCATCGCAATCTTTCATTTTTAAGTACATGACATCTTCGTCTGGGAAGTCAAATCCGACTGATTCCTGATCGTCAATCGGTTGATGAGCCAAATGATCAGCTAAAACACTTCCTTTGACGGCTTTCTGAGCATGGTACTCAATGTCGTATTCTGATAACAATATCTGCCAACGGGCGATCCTTCCCGTGAGAGCAGGTTTTTCAAAGACGTACTTGATTGGATCCATTTCAGAGATTAACCAAGTAGTGTGATGAATCATGTACAAGCGAAGACGTTTGGCTGCCCAAGCCAGAGCGCAACAAGTTTTTTCAAGCACAGCATACTGAATTTGACAGTTAGAGAACTTCTTGCTCAAATAGTAGATGAAAGAATCTTTCCTTTTCGTTTCATCTTGTTGGCCAAGTACACAACCCATTGAGTCTTCCAAGACTGTTAAGTAATTAATCAGTGGTCTTCCTCCCACCGGAGGTGACAGGATCGGTGGGTTCAACATATATTCCTTGATACTGTCGAACGGTTTAGCAGTCATCTGTCCACACGCAGTCCTGATTCTTTTTTAGTAACTTGAAAATTGGCGCGCATGTCGTGTTCATGAGGAATATGAATCTGGAAATGTAGTTCAAACGTCCCAGGAATCCCCTGACTTATTTTTCAGTCTTTGGAGAAGACATTTCTTGAATGGCCTTGACCTTGTCAGGATCAACCTCAATCCCTTTCTGGATGACGATGAATCTTAAAAGTTTCCCTGAATGGACAGCGAATGTGCACTTGTTGGGATTCAAGCGGAGTTAGTATTTTCTCAGACGCTCGAATAATTTTGACAGGTGGGTTACATGCTCCTCCTCTGTTCTAGATTTAGCAATCATGTCATCGACATATACCTCGATTTCCTTATGTATCATGTCATGAAAAATAGTAGTCATGGCCCTTTGATAGGTTGCCCCGGCGTTCTTCAAACCGAACGACATTACCTTGTAACAAAAGGTGCCCCATGGGGTGATGAATGAAGTTTTCTCCATGTCTTTCGGCGCCATTTTTATCTGATTATAGCCCGAGAATCCATCCATGAAGGAGAAGACTTTGAATTTTGCTGTACTGTCAACCAGCATGTCAATGTGTGGTAAAGGAAAGTCTTCCTTTCGACTAGCCTTGTTTAGATCCCTGTAGTCTACACACATTCTGACTTTTTAGTTCTTTTTCAGAACTGGTATGATGTTGGCTAACCATTGAGGATATTCTGATGTAGCGAGGAAACCTGCGTCAATCTATTTCTGTACTTCCTCTTTGATTTTGATGGCCATGTCCGGATGAGTCCGTCTCAACCTCTGTTTTACTGGCGGATATTTTGATCTTAATGTTAGATGATGTTCCACAATGCTGGTATCCAACCCTGGCATAGCCTGATAGGACCAAGCGAATACATCGGGAAATTCTTTGAGAACTTTGTCAAACTCTCTTTGGCAGTTGGACTGAGTAGTGCCCCAATCCTTACCTCTTTTCTCTATTCCTCTGAGCCCAAGTTGACCGTTTCCAACGGCTCTTTGTGAGGTTTAATGGACTTTTCCTCTTGTCTGAGTAATCGAGGGATCTCTTATGGAATTTCTTCGTCATCTTCTTCTTCAGCCTCAAATACTGGGAATTCAAAGTTGGGAGAAGGCATCGGATCGTATGTTTCAACGGGGTTTAAAATAAGAAATTTGCATGACGTGATGATTGTGTTTAGAAGAGATAGAGAGAATACAAGAGTGCGCAGTGTATTTGTTTTTTACTGCTTGTTTTTATTATTTGAATTGTTTTTTAGGAATACCATTTTCCGAAAAACGAAAAGAGAAAACAGTAATTAATGCGGAAATTACAGAACGACGTTTATTTTATTTATGATTTTGTCGATTCTTGAAACTACAACCCTATAAAACAAAACTCTGTCGCTTTGGGCGAAGCGAAGAGGGATATTTACAGAAAGCGAGCCCTATCAAAACATCTGTTTCACCTGTGCAGGGTGAAAGGTTAAAGACGACAATTACTTTGACTTATGAACGATCTTCGGAACATCGACTGCAACCCATTGGCGGCGAACTCCTCGGTGAATCACAAAGTCTGGTGCCTTCCTTGATTTGTCTTCAGAAATAACGCTTATTTCTGGTGGAGCAGGATCATTGGAATCTGTCTCCTAGGAAGAATTGTCATAGGAGGATTCCTCAGTTGTATTTTGCAGAGTATTTGTGCTCTCAGGTGGATCTCCCCATCCAGTTGGTTGAATGTCTTCGAGCCTGATTCGAGAGCTTTCAGGAGCGGTATACTTGACCATGAAGTCATATTTACCACTCGGTTGTCCCAAGGTGTCCCACACCTCTTTGGAACTGGAGGAGTCATCCCTTTCGATGATGTTGACCTCGGGAAAAGCATAGTTAATGAATTCTAGTCCTGCAAACTTTGCGAATTCATCGTCGTGCTGGATATTTTATTAATGACCTGAGTGTTAATCCCATGACATGGTGGGGACCCAGGTATTTGTTTCAATGACGCTCAACTGATTTTCATTGTTCGGTTGATTTTCTTGCCCCAAGTCTCCTGGGTACGGCTGCCAGATAGGCAGACCATCCATCGGGCCATAATAGTCGTGGTCAAAGTTGTCTTTCATCAGAGTGTCTTCCTCTAATGAGTTTGGTGGAGCACAACATCCTTTCGGATCACAATCTCCGTATATCATTTCGACGTCTGACCTCGGTATAAATCTCGGACTTTGTATGGGATAGAAAAATGGCTTAGGCACCTCTTCCTGAGACATATAACCGTCCTCGTTAAGATAGGACTTCCATTCCTCATCTGTATCGGAGGAATCTCCCTTGTTGATAGTGTGGACTTCTTGAGACACTGGGTGAAGGAAGCCTCCACTATGGAAGAAGTTCTGAATGGGATGAAGACCTTCACCGTTAGCGGAAGTCTGGGTATAGGTTGCAGAAAAACCAAGACCCTTCTTTGTTTTATTATCAGTAGGAGCGACAATTATCCCCATCCCTTTGCATTGTTACTTTCAATTGCTTCGAGAGCATCCTTGTATGAGGAAATCGAGGTTCCTCTTTCTTCCTGCTTATCACTGCTCACCGAAAGCGCTCGGAACTGGGTTCCAATTATCTCCTCTGGTTCCACACAGGTGGATGATGATAAGTTACTCACGATCAAGGCCTGTTCTCCGCAGACCGTGACGAGTTAGTCGTTCTTGACAAACTTCAGCTTTTGGTGAAGCGTCGAAGTGACTGCCCCAGCCTAGTGTATCCAAGGTCTTCCTAATAAGCAACTGTATGTCGGCCGGATGTCCATGAACTAGAAAGTGACTAGGAAAGTGTGAGGACCGATAGTTATGGGAAGGTCGACTTTGCCGATAACTATTTTCCTGGATCCGTTAAATGCTTTGACGAAGACCTCACTGCCTCTCATCGGAGGTCCTTTGAATAACGTTGAGAGCCGATCCGGTGTCTACCAGTACGCTGGCTAAAGCATCGTCCTGGCAGTTGACTGTGATATTGAGCGGCTTGTTATGACTTGGGCCCTCTTCTGGTAGTTCCTCATCACTAAATCCCAAGTTGTTGCAGGAAGTGATGTTATAGATGATGCTATCGAACTGTCGTATTGACACATCCTGTTCCACAAAGGCCTACTCTAAGACTTTCTGTAGAGCCTCTCTGTGGGCTTCGGAACTAAGCAAAAGTGATAACACTAAGATTTTTGAAGGAGTTTGTAACAGCTGGCCAACAATGTTGTATTCACTCCTTTGGATGAGCTTCAGCATCTCATCATCATTCTTTGAAAGGTCGGGATCACTGGATTGACCGACTGGTGGATTGGGAACTTCTATTTGAGGTTCCTTTTCCCTGCTGGGTTCTCCAACTCCTCTATTGAAGATCCGACCGCTCCGTGTTACTTGACTGATGTCTGCAATATTCATGACGGAGGGTAATGGAATTTCCTTTCCATTCTCAACTGTTGTTGCACCGTATTTGTAAGGGATAACCTTAGTTGATTCATATGGTAGTGGTCCTGGCAGATAGATAACTACAAGAGCCTTCTGATTTTTCTGACTGTCGTAAGTAACTTCAATCAGTTCTTGGTTAAGAACCTTCGATTCGACAAGTAGGGGGATGATGGTACAAACATCCTTGGTCCTCTCGTGACTAGGGATTACGACAACGTCCTTAATCTGATCAGCGAAATAGTCTGGCGTCCAGTTGATAGACCCCGAAGCCAAATATTGTTGAATCTCTTTGCGGTCCAACTGACTCTGAAGGGTTGCTCGCACGAGGTAACATCCTTGATTATTTTCTGAGCAGATTCTACAGGGCTCATAATTGTGTGGTGGCACCCGGCCACGTCCACTTTGAATGCAGTGTAACCTCACTAGATCTGTTTCCAGAGATCGGACATCCTGACTTTGATGCCGAGTAGGGTTTCCGTTAACCACGCTGATTTGTTGCGTGTCTTCATCCATATAGATCAGAAGCCACCAGTGGTTTAACAAGTGTTGTAAAGTTCTTTGAATAAGAGCGCACCCTTGGTTACTCTCACAACATACTGTACAGTCCTGATAATCATGTGAAGTGAGAAAACCGAGTTGGACTTGCTTGGCGTGCAACTCCATCAAGCTGGTATTCATCAAACGAATATCAAAGATTTGAACCATGTTGATCTGATAGGTATTTCTATCATGGTAGTCCTGGATCCACCCGAGATCCATCTGACGCTAGAGGGCCTCTTGTATAAAAGAGCATCCCTAATTGTTTACCGAGCAAATCAGACATGGATTGTAATCGTGCCATGGCAGATCATGATACTGGCCTTGCCTTGAGTGCATTGCCACTAAGTTGACATTTATTGCATGGATGTCGTGGTTATAAATGACGTTGGAATTCGTATAAGTCATGTTAACCCCCTGAACTCGATACTCCTGGATCCATCCGAGATCCAACTGTTCCTATAGAGCTGCTTGCACCACAGAACATCCTTAATTATTTTTAGAGCAGATATCACACTGGTGGTAATTATGAGGTAGCACATGGCCATACTCGCTCTGTCTACAATGCATCTTGACCAAATTGGCCCTCAATAAGAGTACATCGTGAATTTGATAGCTATTGTTAGCCTCTCCTTCTATCAAATTTACCGCAGCCTTCTCATGTTGAGGCAGCGGGTTTGTGAAAACATTTAGATTCGTATCTTTGAAAGATAAGACCCTGCTCCTAACAAGCTTTTGCACGTCGGATTTGAAACTGAGACAGTTTTCTATGTTATGCCCTGGTCCTCCTTGATGATAAGGGCAAGTCTGATCTGCTTTGAACCAAAAAGGCGGATTCTCCGGTATGGTAAGAGGAGCCCTGGTTTGGACATGCCCCTTGACCAATAATAATGGAAAAATTTCTGCGTACAACATTGGTATAGGGTCGAACCCTGGCGATCGCGTTGTACGGTTGTTGTTGTACTGAGGACGAGCCTGCTGAAGAGGCTGTTGTGTCCTTTGCTGATATTGTTGTTGATTCGGTTGGCTTTGAGCAACCTGAGGTTGATACGTAGGAATAGGCACAGAGTTGATAGCAGGAGTTATAGCTGCTACTAGTTGATATCGTCGCCTTTGCTTTCCGAGAGAGATATTCCCAATATCCTGCTTTTTTTTCTTAGGGAGAGCAC
This sequence comes from Lathyrus tuberosus, assembly GCA_022829125.1. Classification (NCBI taxonomy): domain Eukaryota; kingdom Viridiplantae; phylum Streptophyta; class Magnoliopsida; order Fabales; family Fabaceae; genus Lathyrus; species Lathyrus tuberosus. The sequence goes on from JALAZF010000267.1 coordinate 5,716,299, forward strand.
TACCGCATCGTTTTGTACTACTTGATGATCCAGCGTCTTTAACTAAACGTCCTTCTCAGACCGCCTCCTCAAGACGAACTCCCATGCCCACCATCTCGGTGAAGTCACTGGGCGCACTGGCAACCATTCTGTCGTAGTAAAATGAGCTCAAGGTCTTTAAGAAGATCTTTGTCATCTCTTTTTCCTCAAGAGGTGGACAAATCTGGGCGGCAATTTCACGTCATCTCTGAGCGTACTCCTAAAAGGTTTCCTTGTCCTTTTGTGACATCAATCTGAGTTGCTCTCTGTCCGGTACCATGTCCAGGTTATACTTATATTGTTGAACGAAGGCAGCGCCAAGATCTCTGAAAGTGGCGATTTTAGTGCAGTTTAAACCCATGTACCACTTTAATGCAGCACCGGTTAAACTATCCTGAAAATAATGGATCAGCAACTCTTGGTTCTTCGTCTGAGCTGACATTCGTCGAGCATACATCACCAGATGGCTCTGAGGGCAAGAGTTACCTTTGTACTTTTCAAAATCGGGCACCTAGAACTTGTGCGGAACTTTCACATTGGGGACCAAACAAAGGCCTGCGACGTCCTTTCCAAATAAATCCTGACCGCGAAGGGCTTGCAGTTCTTTGTGCATCTCCAGGAATTGTTCCTGGAACTCATTTATTCTGTCGAACATACTTTCATTTCCACCAGAAGGTATTTGGGGAATCTGTCCTTCCGGGATAGTGTGTACCACGGGTGGTGGTATAATCATTATGGCCAAGACTCTCGGTGCCTCCCGAAGTTTGTAACCTTTAGGAGTTGCTGTCATGCCCCTGGCATCTTTGCTTTCCCGAAGTTTGTAACCTTCAGGCCCAGCGACTCCTGCTGAAGTTTTCGGATCCTCAGTGATTGGCGGAATATATCCTTCCGAGATATAGTTGAGTGGCATGCCCCAGGGACGATCTTTCGGCATTTTGTACCTAGGATCATACTTCTTCACTATGGGCGTTGATGCGATCTTTGAGATCACAGTCCTTTGTTGTTGCATCTGAGCTTCTACTAGATCTTGCAAGTCATTATGAAGCTTTCTCAGATCCTCTTTCAGAGTGTCGATCTCTTCCCTCTACTCTCTGTTCTCTTCCTCGAGATCGTCCATCTTTTTCTGACGATTGGCCCGAGTATTGTATGAATGAGACAGTTTGACTCTAGAATCGAAACGCAAACGTGAGATTCTTAGGTAAGAAGAGTGCGTTATGCGAGAATGATGAATGATATGCAATGATTATGTTAACTGTATTTTATTTTGTTTATTCAAAGTAAAGTTCGACAATTGGATTGCAAATATCAAACAGTGGGGAAACCCCGTTTTATTGAATTCAAAGGATTGCGGAAATGGAAATACAGTAATTTACACAGCGCTGTGAAAGGAAGCCTAAGCTAATGGATCCCGAGTCCTCTCCGAGGAGAGCTCAGCTGCTGGTTCTGGTATTTTCCTTTTCTTTGACCGGGGCTCTTCGGCCGTTGTCGGGTTGTCATTCCTTTGCCAAGTGAAAGGAGCGAGCAAACTCCTTTGGTCTTCTTGATTCTCTACAGCATGTTGCTCTAAAATCTCAATCAGAGCATCCTTTTCTCTTAATAGTTGTTGTATTTTCTTGCACTCCACATTGAGAATACGGTACTTGTTCCTCCAAGACCTCTTCTCTTGCTGAACTTTGCTGAGAGTAACCTGAAGTTTTTCCGTCTCAGACATAAAATAAAGGGCAGAGTCCCTTAATGGAAGAACTTCCTGACGAGGGTAAGGCATCCTTAGCTTGAGAGCTCTAGTTTGTACCTAGTGGAGATAAGGTTCCACCGAGACACAGTCTGGTTTTCCTAAAGACTCTCTTCCTTTCCTGTGAATGTGTTTCCAGGCATGCACTATTTCTGTCTTTAGTGCCCTGTCATTTTCTCCTTCCTTGAAGAAAAGACCTTCCAGATGAGCATTACGCGGGATATGCCTCATCGGGTATCCAAATTGACGACGAACTAAAACTGGATGATAATTGATTCCTCCCTTAGTTCCTATAAGGGGTACATTTGGGAAATTTCCACAACGGTCAATGATTCTGATCCCGTCATAGATTCGATTGTAACAATCGATGTCAGAGTTGGTAAGAGACATGATTCTCGGCGACCAACGTAAAATATTCTTTTGATCCCAAAATGCAGCAGACTTGGGTAAGTGGGAAGTGAACCATTTCTACAGGAGGGGTACACAACACATGATCATTCCTCCACTATACAAATTCCTTAAGTGTACCAAATGGTAAGCATCTGCGAGCAAAGTCAGTACAGGGTTTCCAATCAAAAAAATCTTAATGGCGTTGATATCTACAAAGTTATCAATGTTGGGAAACAAGAATAACCCGTAGGTGAGCAAAACAAAGATGCTCTCGAAAGCGGCCACATTCCCTATACTAGCAAAGTATAGAGCTTTCTTTGTCAAGAACTGGGCTGGCAAACCCTGAATTCCACCCTTAGTGCTTATGTGAGTCCTGACCTCTGACTCGTCCAAATAGATTGCTCTTGCAATGGTTTGATCCTTTGGAATTTCTTCCAGTCCAGAAAATAGAGCTTGATTAGTAATGTGCAGATCAGTCAGGTGAGAGTGCTCCTCCAGTGTTGGTGCTAGTTGATAATCCGGGAATGTGAAACAATGATAGACCAGATAGTAGAACTAGATTAGCGTGGACAGGATTCCTTCAATTACGTGAACCCTTAATAGAGATAGTAGTCCTCCATACTTGGCTCTGAAAGCCTCGTGGTTGGTTATCATCCTAGCCAGACCTCTCAAATCCTCTAGTTTTGGAACCTTGAAGGTGTACTTATGAGTTTTCCTTCTACTGAAATCCATTAGCGCAATCTCCTTTCTCTAACATTTGCAATCATTGTCTTAGTTTAATTTGAAAAAGAGAGACTAAAAGAGAAGATTTTTATTTGTTTTAATGTTTTTAAATGAATGTATGAATGTAGCACACAAAAACATAGAAAAAACATGGGGTCAAAGGGTCGGTGTCATGAAGTCAAGGCTCTACCCCCCCCCCCCCCCAAAGGTTTATATTGGTGATTTTTTGAACCTGTCCGCAAAATCATTGACCCCTCTTGGGATAACAACAGCAAGCGGATCGCCAGCGAGCTGATGTATCCTAGAGTGATCTCAGATGAGGGTAGTATCGCGTGATAACTATTTCTGATAGCTTTCGCACTACAAAATGGTTTAAGCCTACTAAAAACCTCAGCTTCTCAGATAACCCAGTCGACCACACTACTTTCAACAACCGAAATCATATAGGCAATGTATCTACAAAGGGAGTCTCCACTGAGTTTGATGGTCGATCGGGGGACTCTTAACTGGGATTCACTCCCCGCAAAATTACCCGCATTGCCATCACCTATCTTAGGTGTATACTTAATCTTTCCTCATGCGGCATCACACGCATTCCCATTAGCAGAAAAATAAACACAGATATCAATTAGGAAAAGCAGTATATATATTTGTCCTAATCATCCTAGACCTCTAGTCTTATGATCCTACACAGACAATGACCCCGCCAGCAGAGTCGTCATTTCTGTGAATGGAATTTAGGGTTTCATCTCTTGGGAAAGCAAGAAAGAATGCCTCCCACTGTGGTTGCCACTCTGCTGTGGCACTTTTTAAGGTTTCTACCTAAGAGATGGGAAGAGAACAAGATCTCTATGTCCCAAGTGAAGTCGCCATTTTTCTGTAGCGCGAATTTTTGCGTGGTTGCGAAGCACTATCGCTTTGGGGTACTATAGTTCGATTCATTTTTTTATCCTATTGAAGCTGATGAAGGAAGGGAAATAGATGTCTCCAATTAACCCTGCTTGCAAACTGAGCTTAAATAGATGACTGTTAGTTTACAGATGCTATTAAGATTGTGGGTCCCTCTTAGGTTATTTTGTTAAAAAAAACAGTGTCTAGGCTATTGGTAGGATGTTAGGAATGATGCTTTTCGATTGATGTATGAAGGTATGGGATTTTGGGTTTTTGATTGGTATGCTCGCTAAGATTTTACAATCTTATGCCTACGTATTCCCGAGACAGGGAAGTCAGAGCGATCGTAGTTCCTCCCATAGGAGGAAAAAGGTTGTTTTGGTGTCTTGTTCAAAGCCCAAGACGTGAAGCTAAAGGTGGTTTGTATCTTGTTCGAAGCCCAAGATGTGTAGCTAAAGAGGTTTGTGCTAAGAGAGAATTTGTCATCTCTAAATGGGAATTGTATGTTGTGAGCAAGGCACAACTTTGATGCTAAAAGGTTGATTGACTCAACCAGGGGTTTCCTTATACAAAGCCTAAGAAGAGGCTATAAACCCAACAAGAGGGTATTTATTATTTGTCTCGTACGAAGCCCGAGATAGAGGCTAAAAGGGTTGACTCAACAAGAGAGTACTAACAAGTGACTGGCTCAACAAGAGAGTGCTTTTATCTGTCCTGTATAAAGCCCAAGACGGAGGCTAAAAAAGGTTGACTGAACAAGAGAGTCTGAAGATGATTGACTCAACAAGAGAGTCTTTTTATACTCAACAAGAGAGTGTTTTATATGTGTCTTGTATGAAGCCTAAGACGGAGGCTAAAAAAGGGATTGACTCAACAAGAGAGTCTTTTATACTCAACAAGAGAGTGTTTTTCTATCTCGTACAAAGCCCGAGATGGAGGCTAAAAGTGGTTGACTCAACAAGAGAGTCTTTTATACTTAACAAGAGAGTGTTTTTCTATCTCGTACGAAGTCCGAGATGGAGGCTAAAAGTTTGACTCAATAAGAGAGTCTGAAAAGGTTAGCTCCACTGGGGAGAATCATTTGTACAAAGCCCAAGAGGAGGCTAATGACCTGTCATACCCCAAATTTTGACCACTAAGATTTCCCATCATTGTGCAAATCATCATCACAATATGGATGAACCATCATGCCTCACCAAATGCCTCAAGGGTTGTTGAGCATTCACTACAATCAAAATTAGGATTTCAAGCCCACTCTGAGTGCTTAGACAAAGGATCAATCAAGGAATGACTTGATCTTCAACTTGTGTAACCTCTCAAACATCCACAATGGATCAAAAAGGACTCCCACTTCAAGGATTAAGCACAAGGTTGCTCCCTTCTAGGTGGATCAAGTCTCAAGATCGCCAGTATCACCAAATTAGGGTTTTGGTCGACCAGGGCCTCTAGATAGAAAGTTTCATCTGGGCATAAGCCAAAGATCCAAAACATAACCTAATATACTCCATGGAACCTCATGGACCCAAGCATCAAGTCAATTTGACCTCAGGGGATGCATACATCAAAAATCAGGAATTAGGGTTTCTTGACCTAATTCACCCCTAAGTTGACTTTTGGGACAAATCGAGAGCCAAGACCTCAAGACATGATTTGAGGGTCTCTAATGAACTATATTGATCCATTTGGAACAATGGATTAATCCAAGAAGCTTGAGCAACAAGTCTCATTTTCATCTGCACCACAATTAGGGTTTCGCGAGGAAAGTCAACTGTAACTTTGACTTTTGACCAGGACATGCTCCCAAACCCTAGGACATGCCCCAATATACCCTATGACACCCATGGAATATGTCCATCAAGTTTGATTTAGGTCAAGGACATGATTTCCTGAAGAATTGCACAATTTGGAATTCATCTGATAAAAAGTCAACTGTGCACAAAAGTCAACTTTGACTTTTTGAGATTTTTCACCAAAATGGATTTTTAACCCTAAAATGATGTTAATGTATGATTTGAATCATCATTCATCAAGAAAAATGAAAGAAAGTGGGATAACTTGTAAAAGGGGTAACCATAAAACTTAGAAATTTTTCTAAGTTATGGAAAAAGTACCACTAATACACTAACTTTGGAGGATCATAACTCCTAAACCACATGGCCATTTTTTCGCATCCAAAGATGGATTTGTAGCCCTCATTACCCTCTACAAAAACTTCAACTAGACCTAAGTCCAATTCATTAAGGATTTTGAGTTATGGAGTGATCAAAATCAAGAAATCACACTTTGTTCCAACACTTAGTCAAAATTTCACTAAGTCAGATTTTGCTTCACTTTTTGCCAAATGTAGAGGGATTTTTCACTTGGAATCAAAAGAGATCAAAACCAAACTTGTTCAAACAGTTGTTGTATCATGTAAGGGCTTTCCAAAATGGCCAAGAACATTTCCAAATTCAACTTACACCATGAGATATGACATTGTCAAGTTGCCTTGCTGAAATCTGTCAAAGGCAAGGCAGAATCTGCAACTTTGCTCGATTTTCCAAAATCATCCAAATTCAAATGCTCCTATCCACTTGGACACATATGAGGATTGAATCTAAAGGGGACAATCACTGAGCCAAGCCTCCAAAGTCCATGGAACAAGAAATAGCACGTTGAACCTAGAATGGCCAAAATATTGTATCTTCTTGAACAATAAGATGATGAAAGAGTTGTGCATTGAGTTCAAGATTGAACACCATAACTCATCTCCCTACCGACCCAAGATGAACGGGGCTGTATAAGCGACTAACAAGAACATCAAGAAGATTGTTCAAAAGATGGTTGTGACCTACAAAGACTGGCACGAGATGCTACCCTTTTCTCTTCATGGTTATCGCACATCTGTCTGTACTTCAACAGGGGTAACCCCTTTCTCTCTAGTATATGGCATAGAGGCAGTGCTCCCCATAGAAGTAGAGATCCCGTCAATCCGAGTATTGATGGAAGCTAAGCTCACCGAAGCTGAATGGTGTCAAAGTCGACATGACGAACTGAATCTGATCGAAGAAAAGAGAATAACGGCACTATGCCACGGTCAGTTGTATCAACAGAAAATGAAGAGGGCGTTCGACAAAAAGGTCCGACCTCGTGTCTTCAGGAAAGGAGACCTTGTGCTCAAGAAGATACAATCATTTCTCACTGATTCTCGGGGCAAATGGACTCCAAATTATGATGGCCCCTATGTGGTCACGAAAGCTTTCTCAGGCGGCACCTTGAGACTTGCAACCATGGACGGACAGGAATTTGCCTACCCCACGAATGTTGATGTAGTCAAGAAATACTTCGCCTAAACTAAAAAAAAAAACGTCTCGGTGGATTGAAAACCTGAAAGGGCGGTCCAGGCAAAAGTTAGAGACAAAATAAAAAAAAAATCATCATCCCGGTGGATTGGAAACATCATAGTACAATCCAGGAAAAAATTAGGGATAATGGCAAGTAACTACGTTCAACAGAGGCAAGTCCCTCAGCAGCAGCAGTTACATCATCGGAAGAAAACTCCAGTTAAGGTCATCTTCGACAGAAGCTCGGGATGCCCTGAATTCAAAGTTGGTAGAAGGATAGTGATCGTTATGTTTCAACGTAGCCCTTTTCCCTATAAATTACCATTTTTAAACTTTGTAAATACTCAATGGAATCACGCGTTTGGCTGATCTCCATCTTATCAATAAAATTTGAGCCTTGTGCTTTTGTTTGTAATTCTTGCTTGTTTTAGCTTTACAGAACGACGTTGTTAACATGATTAACGATTCTTGAAATAAAACAAAAATGAATTTTCTTGTTAAAACTTTTTCTGCTTTTAAAATAAAGATGGCAATTTCTTTTGACTGTTAAACATCGAAAGAACATCAATCGCTTCTCCAGAAGTAAGCAAACTTTAAAGTGCAGAATCAAAGTGCTCCTTCTAACCCAGTACGCCTGAATGAAGGGATCAACTGTGTCAGAGACCTTATTTCGTCTGACATCCACGACAGAGTTCTCATCTCCTAAGCTCGATCAACGGTATTCCCCGCAGGGATTATCTCTCCTAAGCAAGGTGGAATTGCTATCTTGAACCAGCGATATCTCTATACGCCCCGCGATGGCCGAGTATCCAGTCATGTTCATCTTTTAGTTTGTGTGTTGTGTCAGTTTCGTCAGCATATACATACATACATCATGCATTATTGATTTGCATTTACATTTCATATTGCATCGCTATCACTCTAGTCGGTCTTATCCCCTAGTGATACAAGTCCTCTCAATCGAGTTGTCGAACCTTTCCTCGTTAGGAAGTGAATCATCTAAGCAATCTCTCTCCCGTTTATCTCTAGATCAGAGTCGACACTAGACCACTTTGATAGCTTGAACCTCTGAAAGGCCAGAGAACCTTCAACAGATGTCACTCTTCGCCATTGAGGATGATATCCTTGCTTTCCCGGATTAAGGAAAATCCACAGAGAAAGCCTCGTAATCAGAGATTCGGCAGTGCATCAGTATTTCTCCGAAAATCTGCTGATGAAAAGGTCATCGGCACCTCAAAATTGGATCACATCATATGGCATTTCTCCGAGAAGATCTCTGAGAAAAGTATGACGTAAGATCCCAAGTGGAAAGAGTCTCTCAAGAGACTCGCTTTCCCCCAGTAGAATCGACAAATGGCGTCTCCAACAGAGAAGTTTGTGCACCGCTACACTCGGACGACTGGGTTTCCCCAGCAAGTCTGACATCGAAACTTTTTCCACTCAAATGGCATCTCCCCAGGAAAATTCGGCGAGAAGTTTGAGGAAATCCGCTACAAATAGCGTTCCTTGTCAATAAAGTTTATTGACAAAAGAAACTAAGACCAGTTCCTTGGTAGGAAACCAGGATCGAGGGGAAGTTTAAATCAGAAACTAAGACCAGTTCCTTGGTAGGAAACCAGGATCGAGGGGAAGTTTAAATCAGAAACTAAGACCAGTTCCTTGGTAGGAAACCAGGATCGAGGGGAAGTTTACATAAGCAACTGAGACCAGTTCCTTGGCTGAAGACCAGGACCGAGGGGAAGTTTACCTTTTCTAAGCATCATTGCTTAGCAAAAGAAGATGAATGCGCAAGCTACCATTCATAACCACCATCAAAATTTCGGGTATTCCGATATTTAATCCTCTTGCACCCCGAATGCCCGAATACCTTCGTCATTCACACCTTCGTGTCCAAGAAGATTAAATAGGGGCATCTGTCATACCCCAAATTTTAACCACTAAGATTTCCCATCATTGTGCAAATCATCATCACAATATGGATGAACCATCATGCCTCACCAAATGCCTCAAGGGTTGTTGAGCATTCACTACAATCAAAATTAGGGTTTCAAGCCCACTCTGAGTGCTTAGACAAAGGATAAATCAAGGAATGACTTGATCTTCAACTTGTGTAACCTCTCAAACATCCACAATGGATCAAAAAGGACTCCCACTTCAAGGATTAAGCACAAGGTTTCTCCCTTCTAGGTGGATCAAGTCTCAAGATCGCCAGTATCACCAAATTAGGGTTTTGGTCGACCAGGGCCTCTAGATGGAAAGTTTCATCTGGGCATAAGCCAAAGATCCAAAACATAACCTAATATACTCCATGGAACGTCATGGACCCAAGCATCAAGTCAATTTGACCTCAGGGGATGCATACATCAAAAATCAGGAATTAGGGTTTCTTGACCTAATTCACCCCTAAGTTGACTTTTGGAACAAATCAAGAGCCAAGACCTCAAGACATGATTTGAGGGTCTCTAATGAACTATATTGATCCATTTGGAACAATGGATTAATCCAAGAAGCTTGAGCAACAAGTCTCATTGTCATCTGCACCACAATTAGGGTTTCGCGAGGAAAGTCAACTGTAACTTTGACTTTTGACCAGGACATGCTCCCAAACCCTATGACATGCCCCAATATACCCTATGACACCCATGGAATATGTCCATCAAGTTTGATTTAGGTCAAGGACATGATTTCCTGAAGAATTGCACAATTTGGAATTCATTTGATAAAAAGTCAACTGTGCACAAAAGTCAACTTTGACTTTTTGAGATTTTTCACCAAAATGGATTTTTAACCCTAAAATGATGTTAATGTATGATTTGAATCATCATTCATCAATAAAAATGAAAGAAAGTGGGATAACTTGTAAAAGGGGTAACCATAAAACTTAGAAATTTTTCTAAGTTATGGAAAAAGTACCACTAATACACTAACTTTGGAGGATCATAACTCCTAAACCACATGGCCATTTTTTCTCATCCAAAGATGGATTTGTAGGCCTCATTACCCTCTACAAAAACTTCAACTAGACCTAAGTCCAATTCATTAAGGATTTTGAGTTATGGAGTGATCAAAATCAAGAAATCACACTTTGTTCCAACACTTAGTCAAAATTTCACTAAGTCAGATTTTGCTTCACTTTTTGCCAAATGTAGAGGGATTTTTCACTTGGAATCAAAAGAGATCAAAACCAAACTTGTTCAAACAGTTGTTGTATCATGTAAGGGCTTTCCAAAATGGCCAAGAACATTGCCAAATTCAACTTACACCATGAGATATGACATTGTCAAGTTGCCTTGCTGAAATCTGTCAAAGGCAAGGCAGAATTTGCAACTTTGCTCGATTTTCCAAAATCAGCCAAATTCAAATGCTCTTATCCACTTGGACACATCTGAGGATTGAATCTAAAGGGGACAATCACTGAGCCAAGCCTCCAAAGTCCATGGAACAAGAAATAGCATGTTGAACCTAGAATGGCCAAAATAGGGACAAGACTCCAAATTTGGATTGAAGCATTCAATGGAAGCATCAAGGTGGCATGGCTGAGCCATTCTCATATGAAATCAGTCAAGACTTATCCAGGACCAAGGGGACCAAAGCTCTGTGCCCTAACCTCTAGTCAATGGCTAGAGGAGACTTGGATTTTCATTTGCCAACATTGGCCAAACCTACTTACCAGCTGCCATTCACTATTCCTTGCAAAAAAAACTTGCTCTACTATAAATAGAGCTCAATTGTGATCAGTTTAAGTACACCAAAGCCATCAAACAGATGCTTTCCTCAAAATCTCTTCTTTCACTCCAATTTTTCCTTCTAAGGCAAGTCACTATCGGGTTTTGAGTTTGAGAGCAATTCCAATCAAACCAATCACTCACACACCTCACATACATCACATATGAGCTGGTCAAGCACTTAGATCACTTCTAAAACACCAATTTCACAAAATCACCAGCTGGTTGCTCAAATTTTCAATCAAGTTGCAGCTGAGGTACCACAAAGTGATCCAGCCAATTTCAATCAAGTCCAACCATTCAAACACACTCCATAGGGTGTAGGGAAGCTGTTCAGATCATCACCACTCATCTGTAACACCTCCAAATCAAAAATCACATTGCACTTGCTGTCACGGCCTAGAGGTAAGTACATACTTGGTCATCTCTCAATCTATGCATATTTCCTCGCACAATAATTTGGCCATATGTTCATAATCATGCATGGAATGTTTTCCCTCAATTAATTGCATTGTTTGAATCGTGTATCAAAAATCCTAGCCTTCATGCAGAAATTAGGGTTCTTGAGGTTTCTTCGTGATTTCATGTTTTATGTTTAATTTAAATGAAATTAAGTCTTATAAACATGATCGTGGGGTTGAGACGAGCATAATGATATGTGGATTGCATGATATGATTACGTATTCAGTGAGATTGGATGGAAAACGCAAATCAGCCAAACCCAGAAAAACGCGCGTGTTCTTGCTTGTGTTCTTGGCGCCTTTTTCACAAATTCAAATATTTGAATTTTGTGATTTTGTTTAATTGATTAAAAAATTAATTTCTCTCTGAGTTTTAATGATTTTGAGTTGATTCTTTTTTTAATAATTCACAAAAATGTTAAAATATTTTATTTTATCAAAAAATCCCAAAAATATTATTTATTTCATATAATTGATATTTTTGCAAAGAATTAATATTTTAATTGTTTTTGACATTTTTTATATTTTTTCTACATTGATTTTGCAACTTTTAATGCTTTCTAATTATTTTGTAGGTCAATACTTAATTTTTGAAGCATTAATCCAAAATCACAATTTGTTTTTCACATGTTAAGCAATTTTGATCATTTTAATTGAATTTTTATTCAATTAAATACATTTTTGAAAACAAATTAGGGTTTTTGGATTAATTCAACCCTAATAAATCATTTTCAAAACACTTTGGGCCTCTAATAGAGTGTAAGATCCAATCCTTTCTTGACTAAAACTCACTTGGGCCTCAGTGTATTGTATAAGTCCCGATACCGTAAAAAACAAACGGCGCGATCGTCGCCTTTTCAAAATAACCTTTGGGCCTCTCCTTGAGCTATAAGACCCATTCAAAAACACTTTGGGCCTCTAATAGAGTGTAAGACCCAACCCCCTTTTAACCAAAATCATTTGGGCCTCACTTATTGTATAAGTCCCTCTGCGTTAAAAGAAAATCTCGGCGCGATCGCCATTTCAAACAGAAAAATCATCTGGGCTTACCCTCGTGTTATAAGCCCCACTCTTTTTCTTTAAACCTTTTTGGGCCTCTATTAGAGTGTAAGACCCAACACCCTTGTACAAAAAAACATTTTGGGCCACAGTCACTTGTATAAGTCCCTCTGTACAAATTCAACAGTGCGCTCACTGATAAAAACCTTGGGCCTCTCCTTGAGCTGTGAGCCCCAAAGTCTTTCTTTTTCAAAGCACTTTCTCCTTTGATTTTGAATATACTGTTGTTTTCAATCTTTCTTTGTTGAACAACTAACCAAACAACATGGAAGCTCTACAACCGAGTAAGTGTTTATACGCTTTCATATACATATAACTGTATTGTGGGGCTGTTTCGCTGTAAGTCTTCTTTCATAAACTCATATCAACTGTTTAATAATAATATAGATATTTAGAGTTTCGCCGGCAACTACGTCTAGCAGTAAGCCCGTTGATCACTCTTAAATAGTCAAAACTAGATCCCCATAGGATTACCAGACACATTCTTCCCTCCTCTTGGGGTTAAACAATATGGAGACATGAAAGGCAGCATTCTCGGTGAACCCTTTCATAGACTGTCACTCGTAGAAGTTGTCAAAGAAACTCTATTCCCCAGAGATGATCTTTTCTCCTTGAATGGCATCTCTTGAGTTTCTTCCAAATTCTCAAACTTTCCTGGCTTGATCTATTCTCGGTGAATGGCATGTCTTGAATTTCTCGGGGTTTGGGGGCCCATCGGCGTCTTAAAAGCATCGGCCTCCTTTTGGGCATCGTACAAGGACCCACAGGCTTCCTAAAAGCAACCCCGCCTCCTCTTGGGCTTAGTACAAGGACCCTACGGCTTCTTAGAAGTATTCACAACCTCCTCTTAGGCTTCGTATAATGATCTATTCCTCCGGGAATGATAGCCTACTCTTGGGCTTAGTACAAGGACCTGTCGGCTTCTTAAAAGTTTCTAGCCTCCTCTTGGGCTTCGTACAAATTGTCCCGACGACCTCCTAGAGGTATAGGAACAGAACTTAGTCATCTTCATAAAACAGTCCTTTCATAGAGTCTACTACTGTTTCTCAAAACATAGTACAAAGATGGAACTCTAGACACGGACAGTCTAATCTCCTTGAGTCTCAAAGACATTCTCAAGTGACCCCTTCAAAAACAGGAAGGAAACCTGCAGACTCGGGCAGTCTCAATACCCTTTGGATTTCCTGTTTCCTTAAAGAACATGAATAACCCGGATCCTCGAATCAAATCCTTGAGTACAGTGTTGCTCATATAAGAACTGTTTTTCTCTTGCAAAATCAGTACATTGGATCTGTCACTTAACTGAAACAGTAACCCTAGCCTCCTCTTGGGCTTGATACAATGATCCTCCCCAGCGGAGTCAAACAACGTTTAGCCTCTCTCTCGGGCTTTGTATGAGACACATAAGGGACTCCCTCGTTGAGTCAATCACCCCTTTCGCCTCCATATCGGGCTTCGTACGAGATACAAAAACTCTCTTTTTGAGTCAAATAGCCTCCATCTCGGGCTTTATACGAGATACCAAAGGATTCCCTCGTTGAGTCAAAACTTTTTAGCCTCTCTCTCGGGCTTTGTACGAGACACATATTAGCCTCCTCTTAGGCTTTGTATAAGAAAACCACTGGTTGATCCAATCAACCTTTTAGCATCAAAATCTGTGCCTCGTTCACAGTACACAAACATCAACAACCCCTTCATCTAATCGCTGTAAGCGGCAAGCCTCTGGATCATCTACATCCATGTCACTGTCCCTCTTTTAGCATGAGAAATTCCTAAGGAAAGATAGCATTGCTCTACACTGAGTTAAAGTCTTCCCCTTCAGGTTAAAAACCCCCTATAAAGGAAATTATGGCATTGCTAGGATCCGCGTATCCCAGTTAAAGTAATTCTCCTTTATAACCAGTCACCCAACAGTTGTGACAGACAAACCCTTCTTTAGAGATGACAAATTCTCTCTAAAGTCAACTCCCTTTCAGCTTCATATCTTGGACTTTGAACAAGATACAAACTACCTTTCGCTTCACGTCTTGGGTTTTGAACAAGACACCAAAACAACCATTTCCTCCCATAGAATCGGAGGAACTACGAACGCTCTGATTTCCCTGTTTTGGATAAACGGGAATACGTAGGCATAAGATTGAAAGAAAGATCTTAGCGAGCACACTAAACAAAAAACCCAAATCCCATATCAAAAGCAGTAATCCAAAAGCACCAGTCCTAAACATCCTAATCCTTGTTCCCCGCCAGAAACCCTCTGTCTAGATAAAAAAAAAAGAAAACAGTATTGGCAAAAATACAAATAACTAGTACAAAGGCCCCCCCACATTGATAGCATCCGTAACCTAACAGACAGCTGTTTAAACTCAGTATGCAAGCAGGGTTAATTGGAGACATCTATTTCCCTTCCTTCATCAGCCACAATAGGATAAAAAATAAATCGACCTGTAGTTTTAAGCTCAACCGCAGAGAGCGACCAGCGCTTAAGAACAGCGTCCAAAATCGCTCGCTACAGAAAAAATGGCGCCCACCGTGGGGCCGGTCTCTTCCTTTTCTTCACTTGTGTGAAAACCACAGATTGGGGCTTTCGCCGGGGAACCCATTTTCTGTCAGGAACTTAGGATTCTTAGCTTCATAGGTCTAGGATGTTTAGGACAAATATATATACTGCTTTTCCTAATTGCTATACGTGTTTATTTTTCTGCTAATGGGAATGCGGGTGATGCCGTATGTGGAAAGAATGAGTATACACCTAAGATAAGTGATGGCGACGGGGTCGCAGATGCATATCATTCTGTACATCTGGGAAATTTGTACAGCGGAGGGGAGATCACATGCTGTGTACCTTTGCTTTACAAATGGTTTATCTCTCACTTGCCCAAGTCTGCTGCTTTTTGGGATTGCAAGAGTGCCTTACGTTGGTTGCAGAAGATCATGTCTCTTACCAACTCTGATATAGATTGGTGTAATAGGATTTATGATAGAATCAGGATCATTGATCATTGTGGAAACTTCCCCAACATACCCCTTAAAGGAACTAAAGGAGGAATCAGCTACCATTCGGTATTGGTTCGCCGTCAATTTGGATACTCGATGAGACACATCCCACGGGGTATTCATCTGGAAGGTCTTTTCTTCAAGGAAGGAAAAAACGACAGAGCACTAAAGATGGAAATAGTGCATGCTTGGAAGCACGTTCATAAGAAAGGACGAGAGTCTCTAGGAAAACCGGACTGTATCTCGGTGGAGCCTTATCTCCATTGGGTACAAACTAGAGCTCTCAAGCTAAAAATGCCTTATCCTCGTTACGGAGTTCTTCCGCCAAGGGAGTCTGTCATGTACTTCATGACGGAAACTGCAAAGCTTCAGGTTACTCTCAACAAAGTTCAAAAGGAGAGAAGGTCTTGGAAGAACAAGTACCGCACCCTCAACATAGAGTGCATCAAAATAAAGCAATTACTGAAAGAAAAAGATGCTCTGATTGAAATTTTGGAGCAACATGCTGTAGATAATCAAGATGACCAAAGGAATTTGCTCGCTCCTTTCACTTGGCAAAGGAATGACAACCCGACAACGGCCCAAGAGCCCCGGTCAAAGAAAAGGAAGATACCGGAATCAGCACCTGATTTCTCTTCAGAGAGGACTCAGGACCCATTAGTTTAGGTTTCTGTTTCTGCACTTTGTAATCTACTGTATTTCCATTTCTGTAATCCTTTGAATTTCAATAAAAAGGGTTTCCCCACCATTTGATATTTGCAATCTAATTGTCGAAGTTTATTTTGATTAAACCAAAAAAACAATTAATATAATCATTGCATTCATCATTCTCACATCGCGTATTCTTATTCCCTACGAATCTCATGTTTGTGTCTCGATTCTAGAGTCAAACTGTCTCATTCGTATAATACTTGGGCCAATCGTCAGAAAAGGATGGATGATCTTGAGGAAGAAAACAGAGAGTTGAAAGAAGAGATCGACGCTCTGAGAGAGGATATGAGAAAGCTTCGTAACGACATGCAAACCATGGCAGAAGCTCAGCTACAAAGAACTGTGATCTCAGAGATCACCTCTACACCCATAGTGGAGAGGTATGATTCTAGGTATCAGATACCGAAAGATCGTCCTTGGGGCATGCCTGTTAACAATATCCTGGAAGGATATGTTCCGCCGATCACTGAGGATCAGGGAATCACAATAGAAGCCGCTGGGCCTGAAGGTTACAAACTTCGGGAAAGCGAAGATGCCAGGGGCATGTTGAAGACTCCTGAAGGTTACAAACTTCGGGAAACGCCAAGACTCACTGCCGTAGTCACGGTACCACCCCCTGTGGTGCACACTGCCCCGGAAGGACAGATTCCACCAACACCTTCTGGTAAGAAGGAAACTATGTTTGACAGAATGGATGAATTCCAGGAACAGTTCTTGGAAATGCAGAAGGAACTGCAGGCCATTCGCGGTCAGGATTTATTTGGAAAGGACGCCGCAGATCTCTGCTTGGTCCCAAATGTGAAAGTCCCGCATAAGTTCCAAGTACCCGACATTGAAAAATATAAGGGTAACTCTTGCCCTCAAAGCCATCTGGTGATGTACGCTCGGCGGATGTCAGCCCAGACAGAGAATCAAGACCTACTAATTCACTACTTTCAGGATAGTTTAACCGGTGCCGCACTCAAATGGTACATGGGTTTAAACCGTACTACGATTAGTACATTCAGAGATCTTGGTACTACCTTTGTCCAACAATACAAATACAATTTAAACATGGCACCCGACAGAGATCAACTCAGATCGATGTCGCAGAAGGACAAGGAAACCTTTAAGGAGTATGCTCAAAGGTGGCGTGAAATTTCCGCTCAAATTTGTCCACCTCTTGAGGAAAAAGAGATGACAAAGATCTTCTTAAAGACCTTAAGCTCATTTTACTATGACCGAATGGCTGCCAGTGCGCCCAGTGATTTCACTGAAATGGTCGGCATAGGTGTACGTCTTGAGGAAGCCGTTCGAGAAGGACGTTTGGTAAAAGACGCTGGATCGACGAGCGGTACTAAAAAATACGGTAGTACTCTCCCTAAGAAAAAAGAGCAAGATATTGAGAATATCTCTCTCGGAAAGCAAAGACGACGTTATCAACCGGTAGCAGCTGTGACTCCTGCTATCAACCTTATGTCTATTCCTACATATCAACCTCAGGTTGCGCAGAGCCAACCTGACCAGCAAAGGACACAACAGCCTCTTCAGCAGGCTCGTCCTCCATATAACAACAACCGTACAACACGGCCACTGGGATTTGATCCTATACCCGTTACGTATGCAAAATTGTTTCCATTACTACTGGCTAAGGGGCATATTCAGACTAAATCTCCTCTTACAGTACCGGAAAATCCGCCTTTTTGGTTTAAGGTGGATCAAACTTGCCCTTATCATCAAGGAGGTTCAGGGCATAACATAGAGACTTGTCTCAATTTCAAGTCCGACGTGCAAAAGCTTGTTAGGAGCGGGGTCTTATCCTTCAAGGATACAAATCCTAATGTTCTCACAAACCCGCTGCCTCAACACGAGAAGGCTGCAGTCAATTTGATAGAAGGAGAGACTAACAATGTCTATCAAATTTACGATGTACTCTTGTTAAAGACCAATCTGGTAAAGATGCATTGTAGACAGAGTGGATATGGCCATGTGCCACCTCATAACTATCATCAGTGTGATATCTGCTCTAAAGACAACCAAGGATGTTCTGTAGTGCAAGCAGCTCTACAGGAACAGATGGATCTCGGATGGATCCAGGAGCACCGAGTTCGTGGAGTTAACATGGTCTACATGAATTCTAACGTCATTCAGAACCATGATATCCGTGCAATGAATGTCAACTTGGTGGCGATGCACTCAAGGCAAAGCCAGTATCATAATCTGCCGCGGCATGATTACAGTTCTTGTCTGATTTGCTCGGTAAACAAACAGGGATGCTCTTTCATACAAGAGGCCCTCCAGCGTCAGATGGATCTTGGATGGATCCAATACTACCATGATAGGAACTCCTATCAAATCAACATGGTTCAGATCTTCGATATTCGTGTAATGAATACCAACCTGGTAGAGTTACATGCTGAGCAGGTCCGACTCGGATTCTTAATATCACATGACTATCAAAGCTGTAAAGCGGGTTGCAAAAATGATCGAGGTTGTACCCTTGTCCAGGAGGCACTTCAGCACTTGTTAAATCATTGGTGGATGCCAATCTACATGGATGAAGATACTCAGCGGATTAGTATCAGTAATAGAAACCCCACTCGGCGTCAGAGTCAAGATGTCCGATCAGTGGAAGCTAACCTAGTGAGGTTACATTGTATTCAAAGTGGGCGTGGCCAGGTGCCACCACACAACTATGACAGTTGTAGCGTCTGTTCGAAAAGTAACCAAGGGTGTTACCTTGTGAGAGCAGCTCTTCAGGGTCAGGTCGATCGTGGAGAAATTCGTCCCTATTCGGGTTCTGGACCCATCAACTGGTCGCCAAACTACCTTGCCGAGCAAGTTGAGGATGTTGTCACGATCTCTAGTCATCACAGGACCAGGGATGTTTTTGCCATTATTCCTCTACTTGCCGAAGCTAAAGTTCCCAACCGGGAACGAATCGAGATTACTTATGATGGTCAGAAAAATCAGAAGGCTCCTGTAGTCATCTATCTACCAGGACCGCTACCGTATGAATCAGCTAAGGCGATCCCTTACAAATACGGCGCAACGATAATTGAAAATGGAAAGGAAATTCCATTACCCTCCGTTGTGAACATTGCAGACATCAGTAGAGTAACACGGAGTGGTAGAATCTTTAACCGAGGGGTTGGGGAACTTAACAAGGAAAAGGAACTTCAGACAAAAGCTCCCGATCCCCCAGTCGGTCAATCCAGTAATCCCGACCTTTCGAAAAATAATGATGAGATGCTGAAGCTCATCCAAAGGAGTGAATATAACATTGTTGATCAGCTATTACAAACTCCTTCAAAGATCTCGGTGTTATCACTGTTACTCAGTTCAGAAGCCCACAGGGGGGCTCTACAGAAATTCTTGGAGCAAGCCTTTGTGGAACAGGATATAACAATCAGACAGTTCGATAGCATTGTCTCTAACATCACTTCCTGCAACAATTTGGGATTTAGTGATGAAGAATTACCTGAAGAGGGTCGTCGTCATAACATGGCGCTCAATATCACAGTTAACTGCCAGGACGATGCTTTAGCCAGTGTACTGGTAGACACAGGGTCAGCCCTGAATGTTATGCCGAAGTCCACTTTGATGCAATTATCATTCAAAGGCTCTCCGATGAGAGTCAGCGAGGTCGTCGTCAAAGCATTCGACGGATCCAGAAAAACAGTTATCGGCGAAGTTGATCTTCCCATAACTATCGGTCCTCACACTTTCCAAGTCACTTTCCAGGTCATGAATATCCGGGCAACGTACAGTTGTTTATTAGGAAGACCTTGGATACATCAGGCTGGAGCGGTTACTTCGACCCTCCACCAAAAGCTAAAGTTTGTCAAGAACGATCAACTTGTCACGGTTTGTGGGGAACAAGCCTTGCTTGTAAGCAACTTGTCATCGTCTACTGGAATAGAACCCGAGGAGGTTATTGGAACTCAGTTCCAAGCACTGTCGGTAAGCGAGAACAATAAGTTCAGAGGAGGAACCTCGATTTCCTCATACAAAGATGCTATTAAAGTGGTCGAGAGTACCGATACGACAGGATGGGGGCAGCTTGTCATTCCCATTGACAATAAAACAAAGAAGGGTCTTGGTTTTTCTGCAACCTGTACCCGGACAGCTGCCAACGATGAAAGTCTTCATCCCCTTCAAAACTTCTTCCACAGTGGAGGTTTCCTTCACCCAGTGTCTCAGATAGTTTATGTTATCAATGAGAAAGATCCCTCTGACACAGATGAAGAATGGAATTCCTACCTTAACAAGGACGGTTATATGTCTCAGGAAGAGGTGCCTATGCCTTTTTGCTTTCCTACAGAAAGTCCGAGATTTATACCAAGATCAGATGTCGAAATGATCTACGGGGATTGTGATCCGGAAGGATGCCGCGCTTTGCCAAATTCATTAGAGGAAGATACTCCGATGAAAGATAATTTTGACTACACCTACTATGGCCCGATGGATGGTCTGCCAATGTGGCAACCTTACCCAGGAAACTTGGGGCAAGAAAGTCAGCCGAACAATGAAAATCAGCTGACCGTCATCGAACGGAATACCTGTGTCCCCACCATGCCATGGGATCAACACTCAGCTCAGTCAGAAACTACTCAACATGAAGATGAATTCGCAACGTTTGCAGGACTTGAGTTCATCAACTATGCTTTTCCCGAGGTCAACGTCATTGAGAGAGAGGACTCCTCCAATTCCAAAGAAGTTTGGGACACTCTGGGAGAACCAAGTGGAAAATTCGACTATATGGTCAAGTACACCGCTCCCGAAAGCTCTCGTATCAGGCTCGAAGATATCCAGCCAACTGGATGGGGAGATACAGCTGAAAGCACAAATGCTATGCAAAATACAACAGAGGAATTCTCCTACGACAATTCTGCCTGGGAGACAGATTCCAATGATCCCACTCCACCAGAAATCAGCGTCATTTCTGAAGACAAATCAAGGAAGGTGCCAGACTTTGTGATTCACCGAGGAGTTCGCCGCCAATGGGTTGTTGTCGAGGTTCCAAAGGTCGTTCATCAGTCAAATTAATTGCCATCTTTAACCTTTCACCCTGCCCAGGTGAAACAGATGTTTTGATAGGGCTCGCTTTCTGTAAATTTCCCTCTTCGCTTTGCCCAAAGCGACAGAGTTTTGTTTTATAGGGCTGTAGTTTCAAGGATCGACTTGTTCATTAATAAAATAACGTCGTTCTGTAATTTCCGCATTAATTGTTGTTTTCTCTTTTTGCTTTTTCAGAAAATGGTAATCCTAAAAAACAATTCAAAGAAAAACAAGCAGTAAAATAAATACACTGCACACACTTGCATTTTTCTCTGTCTCTTCTAAACACGAATCATCACGTCATGCAGATTGCTTGTTTTAAACCCAGTTGAAACATACGATCCGATGCCTTCTCCCAACTTTGAGTTCCCGGTATTCGAGGCTGAAGAAGAAAATGACAACGAAATTCCAAAAGAGATCTCCCGATTACTCAGACAAGAGGAAAGGTCCATTGAACCTCACAAAGAACCGTTGGAAACGGTAAACTTGGGTTCAGAGCAAGAGAGAAAAGAAATCAGGATCGGGGCACTGCTCAGTCCAACTGCCAGAGAGAGTTTGATAAAGCTTCTCAGAGAATTTCCCGATGTATTCGCTTGGTCTTATCAGGATATGCCAGGGTTGGATACCAGCATCGTGGAACATCACTTACCGTTGAGATCGGAATCTCCGCCAGTAAAGCAAAGGTTGAGACGCACTCACCCGGACATGGCCATCAAAATCAAAGAGGAGGTGCAGAAGCAGATTAACGCGGGTTTCCTCGCTACAGCTGAATATCCTCAATGGTTAGCCAACATCGTACCCGTTCCCAAAAAGGACGGAAAGGTCAGAATGTGTGTTGATTATAGAGATCTGAACAAGGCAAGTCCAAAGGACGACTTTCCTTTACCACACATTGACATGTTGGTTGACAGCACAACAAAGTTCAAAGTATTCTCCTTCATGGATGGATTCTCGGGCTATAACCAGATCAAAATGGCGCCGAAAGACATGGAGAAAACTTCTTTCATTACCCCATGGGGTAACTTTTGTTACAAGGTAATGCCGTTCGGTTTGAAGAACGCCGGTGCAACCTATCAAAGGGCCATGACTACTCTGTTTCATGACATGATACATAAGGAAATCGAGGTATATGTCGATGATATGATTGCAAAATCAAAAACAGAGAGTGAGCACGTTGAACATCTGTCAAAATTGTTTGAACGTCTAAGAAAATTCAAGCTCCGCTTGAATCCCAACAAGTGCACCTTCGGTGTCCGTTCAGGGAAACTGCTAGGGTTCATCGTCAGCCAGAAAGGAATTGAAGTTGATCCTAACAAGGTTAAGGCCATTCAAGAAATGTCTTCTCTGAAAACTGAAAAACAAGTCAGAGGATTCTTGGGACGTTTAAACTACATTCCAGATTCATATTCCTTATGACCGCCACATGTGCGCCGATTTTCAAATTACTCAAAAAGAACCAGGATTGTGTTTGGTCAGAAGATTGCCAAACTGCCTTCGACAGTATTAAGGAATACCTGTTGAATCCTCTGATTCTATCACCTCCAGTAGAAGGAAGACCACTGATCATTTACCTCACAGTCCTAGAGGACTCAATGGGATGTGTACTTGGCCAACAAGACGAAACTAAAAGAAAAGAGTCTGCCATCTACTATTTGAGCAAGAAATTCACCGACTGCGAGACTCAGTACACGATGCTTGAGAAAACTTGTTGCGCTTTGGCTTGGGCAGCCAAACGTCTTCGCCAATACATGATTCGTCATACTACTTGGTTGGTCTCCGAAATGGATCCAATCAAGTACGTATTTGAAAAACCTGCTCTCACGGGAAGGATTGCCTATTGGCAGATGTTGTTATCAGAATATGACATAGAGTACCACGCTCAGAAAGCCGTTAAGGGAAGTGTTTTAGCCGATCATTTGGCTCATCAACCGATTGACGATCAAGAATCAATCGGGTTTGACTTCCCAGACGAAGATGTCATATATCTAAAAATGAAAGACTGCGATGAACCACTACCCAGTGAAGGGCTAGAACCAGGTTCCCAATGGGGACTTATCTTTGACGGAGCAGTTAATCAATATGGAAACGGAATTGGGGCAATCCTTGTTACCCCTCAGGGCACCCACAGTCCTTTCACTGCTAGACTTACGTTCAAATGTACGAACAACGAGGCCGAATACGAAGCTTGTATTATGGGTCTCGAGGAAGAAATTGATTTAAGGATCAAAAACTTGGACGTATACGGCGATTTAGCTTTGGTTATTAACCAGATAAAAGGAGATTGGAACACATACCAATCAGGATTGATTCCTTACAAAGACTATGCAAGAAGGTTGTTGCCCTTCTTCAATGGAGTTGAGTTTCATCACATCCCTCGTGATGAGAATCACATGGCTGATGCATTAGCCACTATCTCTTCCATGATTAGTGTAGGTCAATGGAATGACATACCTAAGATCGACATAATGCGCCTTGAACGGCCCGCTTACGTCTTCACGATTGAAACAGTCATAGACGACAAACCTTGGTATCACGATATCAAATGCTTCCTTCAGAAACAAGAGTACCCATCTGGGGCACTTAGAAAAGACAGGAAAACCCTCAGAAGATTGGCTGGAAACTTCTTCTTGAGCGGTGACACTCTCTATAAGAGAAATTTTGACATGGTCTTGCTCCGATGCTTAGACAGACCAGAAGCAGACATGCTTATGAAAGAAATTCATGAAGGATCCTTTGGCACTCATGCCAACGGACACACAATGGCGAGAAAAATTCTAAGAGAAGGGTATTATTGGTTGACCATGGAATCCGACTGCTACAAGTACATGAGGAGGTGTCACAAGTGTCAGATATACTCTGACAAAATTCATGTACCGCCATCACATCTCAAAGTTCTTTCTTCCCCATGGCCTTTTTCCATATGGGGAATCGACATGATTGGCTTGATCGAACCTAAGGCTTCAAACGGACATCGGTTCATCCTGGTAGCCATTGACTATTTCACTAAGTGGGTCGAAGCAGCGTCGTACGCTAATGTAACCCGACAAGTGGTGGTCCGATTTATCAAAAACAATATCATCTTCTGTTATGGTGTTCCGAGCCAGATCATTACAGATAATGGATCTAACTTGAACAATAAGATGATGAAAGAGTTGTGCGTTGAGTTCAAGATTAAACACCATAACTCATCTCCCTAGCGACCGAAGATGAACGGGGCGGTAGAAGCGACTAACAAGAACATCAAGAAGATTGTTCAAAAGATGGTTGTGACCTACAAAGACTGGCACGAGATGCTACCCTTTGCTCTTCATGGTTATCGCACATCTGTCCGTACTTCAACAGGGGCAACCCCTTTCTCTCTAGTATATGGCATGGAGGCAGTGCTCCCCATAGAAGTAGAGATCCCGTCAATCCGAGTATTGATAGAAGCTAAGCTCACCGAAGCTGAATGGTGTCAAAGTCGACATGATGAACTGAATCTGATCGAAGAAAAGAGAATAACGGCACTATGCCACGGTCAGTTGTATCAACAGAAAATAAAGAGGGCATTCGACAAAAAGGTCCGACCTCGTGTCTTCAGGAAAGGAGACCTTGTGCTCAAGAAGATACAATCATTTCTCACTGATTCTCGGGGCAAATGGACTCCAAATTATGATGGCCCCTATGTGGTCACGAAAGCTTTCTCAGGCGGCGCCTTGAGACTTGCAACCATGGACGGAGAGGAATTTGCCTACCCCACGAATGTTGATGTAGTCAAGAAATACTTCGCCTAAACTAAAAAAAAAAATGTCTCGGTGGATTGAAAACCCAAAAGGGCGGTCCAGGCAAAAGTTAGAGACAAAATAAAAAAAATCATCATCCCGGTGGATTGGAAACATCATAGTACAATCCAGGCAAAAATTAGGGATAATGGCAAGTAACTATGTTCAACAGAGGCAAGTCCCTCAGCAGCAGCAGTTACATCATCGGAAGAAAACTCCAGTTAAGGTCATCTTCGACAGAAGCTCGGGATGCCCTGAATTCAAAGTTGGTAGAAGGATAGTGATCGTTATGTTTCAACGTAGCCCTTTTCCCTGTAAATTACCATTTTTAAACTTTGTAAATACTCAATGGAATCACGCGTTTGGCTGATCTCCATCTTATCAATAAAATTTGAGCCTTGTGCTTTTGTTTGTAATTCTTGCTTGTTTTAGCTTTACAGAACGACGTTGTTAACATGATTAACGATTCTTGAAATAAAACACAAATGAATTTTCTTGTTAAAACTTTTTCTGCTTTTAAAATAAAGATGGCAATTTATTTTGACTATTAAACATCGAAAGAACATCAATCGCTTCTCCAGAAGTAAGCAAACTTCAAAGTGCAGAATCAAAGTGCTCCTTCTAACCCAGTACGCCTGAATGAAGGGATCAACTGTGTCAGAGACCTTGTTTCGTCTGACATCCACGGCAGAGTTCTCATCTCCTAAGCTCGATCAACGGTATTCCCCGCAGGGATTATCTCTCCTAAGCAAGGTGGAATTGCTATCTTGAACCAGCGATATCTCTATACGCCCCGCGATGGCCGAGTATCCAGTCATGTTCATCTTTTAGTTTGTGTGTTGTGTCAGTTTCGTCAGCATATACATACATACATCATGCATTATTGATTTTCATTTACATTTCATATTGCATCGCTATCACTCTAGTCGGTCTTATCCCCTAGTGATACAAGTCCTCTCAATCGAGTTGTCGGACCTTTCCTCGTCAGGAAGTGAATCATCTAAGCAATCTCTCTCCCGTTTATCTCTAGATCAGAGTTGACACTAGACCACTTTGATAGCTTGAACCTCTGAAAGGCCAGAGAACCTTCAATAGATGTCACTCTTCGCCATTGAGGATGATATCCTTGCTTTCCCAGATTAAGGAAAATCCACAGAGAAAGCCTCGTAATCAGAGATTCGGCAGTGCATCAGTATTTCTCCGAAAATCTGCTGATGAAAAGGTCATCGGCACCTCAAAATTGGATCACATCATATGGCATTTCTCCGAGAATATCTCCGAGAAAAGTATGACGTAAGATCCCAAGTGGAAACAGTCTCTCAAGAGACTCGCTTTCCCCCATTAGAATCGACAAATGGCTTCTCCAACAGAGAAGTTTGTGCACCGCTACACTCGGACGACTGGGTTTCCCCAGCAAGTCTGACATCGAAACTTTTTCCACTCAAATGGCATCTCCCCAGGAAAATTCGGCGAGAAGTTTGAGGAAATCCGCTACAAATAGCGTTCCTTGTCAATAAAGTTTATTGACAAAAGAAACTAAGACCAGTTCCTTGATAGGAAACCAGGATCGAGGAGAAGTTTAAATCAGAAACTAAGACCAGTTCCTTGGTAGGAAACCAGGATCGAGGGGAAGTTTAAATCAGAAACTAAGACCAGTTCCTTGGTAGGAAACCAGGATCGAGGGGAAGTTTACATAAGCAACTGAGACCAGTTCCTTGGCTGAAGACCAGGACCGAGGGGAAGTTTACCTTTTCTAAGCATCATTGCTTATCAAAAGAAGATGAATGCGCAAGCTACCATTCATAACCACCATCAAAATTTCGGATATTCCGATATTTAATCCTCTTGCACCCCGAATGCCCGAATACCTTCGTCATTCACACCTTCGGGTCCAAGAAGATTAAATAGGGGCATCTGTCATACCCCAAATTTTGACCACTTAGATTTCCCATCATTGTGCAAATCATCATCACAATATGGATGAACCATCATGCCTCACCAAATGCCTCAAGGGTTGTTGAGCTTTCACTACAATCAAAATTAGGGTTTCAAGCCCACTCTGAGTGCTTAGACAAAGGATCAATCAAGGAATGACTTGATCTTCAACTTGTGTAACCTCTCAAACATCCACAATGGATCAAAAAGGACTCCCACTTCAAGGATTAAGCACAAGGTTGCTCCCTTCTAGGTGGATCAAGTCTCAAGATCGCCAGTATCACCAAATTAGGGTTTTGGTCGACCAGGGCCTCTAGATGGAAAGTTTCATCTGGGCATAAGCCAAAGATCCAAAACATAACCTAATAAACTCCATGTAACCTCATGGACCCAAGCATCAAGTCAATTTGACCTCAGGGGATGCATACATCAAAAATCAGGAATTATGATTTCTTGACCTAATTCACCCCTAAGTTGAGTTTTGGGACAAATCAGGAGCCAAGACCTCAAGACATGATTTGAGGGTCTCTAATGAACTATATTGATCCATTTGGAACAATGGATTAATCCAAGAAGCTTGAGCAACAAGTCTCATTTTCATCTGCACCACAATTAGGGTTTCGCGAGGAAAGTCAACTGTAACTTTGACTTTTGACCAGGACATGCTCCCAAACCCTAGGACTTGCCCCAATATACCCTATGACACCCATGGAACATGTCCATCAAGTTTGATTTAGGTCAAGGACATGATTTCCTGAAGAATTGCACAATTTGGAATTCATTTGATAAAACGTCAACTGTGCACAAAAGTCAACTTTGACTTTTTGAGATTTTTCACCAAAATGGATTTTTAACCCTAAAATGATGTTAATGTATGATTTGAATCATCATTCATCAAGAAAAATCAAAGAAAGTGGGATAACTTGTAAAAGGGATAACCATAAAACTTAGAAATTTTTCTAAGTTATGGAAAAAGTACCACTAATACCCTTACTTTGGAGGATCATAACTCCTAAACCACATGGCCATTTTTTCTCATCCAAAGATGGATTTGTAGCCCTCATTACCCTTTACAAAAACTTCAACTAGACCTAAGTCCAATTCATTAAGGATTTTGAGTTATGGAGTGATCAAAATCAAGAAATCACACTTTGTTCCAACACTTGGTGAAAATTTCACTAAGTCAGATTTTGCTTCACTTCTTGCCAAATGTAGATGGATTTTTCACTTGGAATCAAAAGAGATCAAAACCAAACTTGTTCAAGCAGTTGTTGTATCATGTAAGGGCTTTCCAAAATGGCCAAGAACATTGCCAAATTCAACTTACACCATGAGATATGACATTGTCAACTTGCCTTGCTGAAATCTGTCAAAGGCAAGGCAGAATTTGCAACTTTACTCAATTTGCCAAAATCAGCCAAATTCAAATGCTCCTATCCACTTGGACACATCTGAGGATTGAATCTAAAGGGGACAATCACTGAGCCAAGCCTCCAAATTCCATGGAACAAGAAATAGCATGTTGAACCTAGAATGGCCAAAATAGGGACAAGACTCCAAATTTGGATTGAAGCATTCAATGGAAGCATCAAGGTGGAATGGACTGAGCCATTCTCATCTGAAATCAGTCAAGACTTATCCAAGACCAAGGGGACCAAAGCTCTATGCCCTAACCACTTGCCAATGGCTAGAGGAGACTTGGATTTTCATTTGCCAACATTGGCCAAACCTACTTACCAGCTGCCATTCACTATTCCTTGCAAAACAAACTTGCTCTACTATAAATAGAGCTCAATTGTGATCAGTTTGAGTACACCAAAGCCATCAAACAGATGCTTTCCTCAAAATATCTTCTTTCACTCCAATTTTGCCTTCTAAGGCAAGTCACTATCGGGTTTTGAGTTTGAGAGCAATTCCAATCAAACCAATCACTCACACACCTCACATACATCACATATGAGCTGATCAAACACTTAGATCACTTCTGAAACACCAATTTCACAAAATCACCAGCTGGTTGCTCAAATTTTCAATCAAGTTGCAGCTGAGGTACCACAAAGTGATCCAACCAATTTCAATCAAGTCCAACTATTCAAACACACTCCATAGGGTGTAGGGAAGCTGTTCAGATCATCACCACTCATCTGTAACACCTCCAAATCAAAAATCACATTGCACTTGCTGTCACGGCCTAGAGGTAAGCACATACTTGGTCATCTCTCAATCTATGCATATTTCCTCGCACAATAATTTGGCCATATGTTCATAATCATGCATGGAATGTTTTCCCTCAATTAATTGCATTGTTTGAATCGTGTATCAAAAATCCTAGCCTTCATGCAGAAATTAGGGTTCTTGAGGTTTCTTCGTGATTTCATGTTTTATGTTTAATTTAAATGAAATTAAGTCTTATAAACATGATCGTGAGGTTGAGACGAGCATAATGATATGTGGATTGCATGATATGATTACGTATTCAGTGAGATTGGATGGAAAACGCAAATCAGCCAAACCCAGAAAAACGCGCGTGTTCTTGCTTGTGTTCTTGGCACCTTTTTCACAAATTCAAATATTTGAATTTTGTGATTTTGTTTAATTGATTCAAAAATTAATTTCTCTCTGAGTTTTAATGATTTTGAGTTGATTCTTTTTTTAATAATTCACAAAAATGTTAAAATATTTTATTTTATCAAAAAATCCCAAAAATATTATTTATTTCATATAATTGATATTTTTGCAAAGAATTAATATTTTAATTGTTTTTGACATTTTTAATATTTTTTCTACATTGATTTTGCAACTTTTAATGCTTTCTAATTATTTTGTAGGTCAATACTTAATTTTTGAAGCATTAATCCAAAATCACAATTTGTTTTTCACATGTTAAACAATTTTGATCATTTTAATTGAATTTTTATTCAATTAAATACATTTTTGAAAACAAATTAGGGTTTTTGGATTAATTCAACCCTCATAAATCATTTTCAAAACACTTTGGGCCTCTAATAGAGTGTAAGACCCAATCCTTTCTTGACTAAAACTCACTTGGGCCTCAATGTATTGTATAAGTCCCGATACCGTCAAAAACAAACGGCGCGATCGTCGCCTTTTCAAAATAACCTTTGGGCCTCTCCTTGAGCTATAAGACCCATTCAAAAACACTTTAGGCCTCTAATAGAGTGTAAGACCCAACCCCCTTTTAACCAAAATCATTTGGGCCTCACTTATTGTATAAGTCCCTCTGCGTTAAAAGAAAATCTCGGCGCGATCGCCATTTCAAACGGAAAAATCATCTGGGCCTACCCTCGTGTTATAAGCCCCACTCTTTTTCTTTAAACCTTTTTGGGCCTCTATTAGAGTGTAAGACCCAACACCCTTGTACAAAAAAACATTTTGGGCCACAGTCACTTGTATAAGTCCCTCTGTACAAATTCAACAGTGAGCTCACTGATAAAAACCTTGGGTCTCTCCTTGAGCTGTAAGCCCCAAAGTCTTTCTTTTTCAAAGCACTTTCTCCTTTGATTTTGAATATACTGTTGTTTTCAATCTTTCTTTGTTGAACAACTAACCAAACAGCATGGAAGCTCTACAACCGAGTAAGTGTTTATACGCTTTCATTTACCGCTTTCATATACATATAACTATATTGTGGGGCTGTTTCGCTGTAAGTCTTCTTTCATAAACTCATATCAACTGTGTAATAATAGTATAGATATTTAGAGTTTCCCCGGCAACTACGTCTAGCAGTAAGCCCGTTGATCACTCTTAAATAGTCAAAACTAGATCCCCATAGGATTACCAGACACAGTCTTCCCTCCTCTTGGGGTTAAACAATATGGAGACATGAAAGGCAGCATTCTCGGTGAACCCTTTCATAGACTCTCACTCGTAGAAGTTGTCAAAGAAACTCTATTCCCCAGAGATCTCCGTGAATGGCATCTCTTGAGTTTCTTCCAAATTCTCGAACTTTCCTGGCTTGATCTATTCTCGGTGA
The DNA here is from genome assembly GCA_022829125.1 of Lathyrus tuberosus. NCBI lineage: Eukaryota > Viridiplantae > Streptophyta > Magnoliopsida > Fabales > Fabaceae > Lathyrus > Lathyrus tuberosus. The sequence continues at coordinate 5,747,056 of JALAZF010000267.1, forward strand.
ATGGCATGTCTTGAATTTCTCGGGGTTTGGGGACCCATCGGCTTCTTAAAAGCATCGGCCTCCTCTTGGGCATCGTACAAGGACCCACAGGCTTCCTAAAAGCAACCCTGCCTCCTCTTGGGCTTAGTACAAGGACCCTACGGCTTCTTAGAAGTATTCACAGCCTCCTCTTAGGCTTCGTATAATGATCTCTTCCTCCGGGAATGATAGCCTCCTCTTGGGCTTAGTACAAGGACCCGTCGGCTTCTTAAAAGTTTCCAGCCTCCTCTTGGGCTTCGTACAAATTGTCCCGACGACCTCCTAGAGGTATAGGAACAGAACTTAGTCATCTTCATAAAACAGTCCTTTCATAGAGTCTACTACTGTTTCTCAAAACATAGTACAAAGATGGAACTCTAGACACGGACAGTCTAATCTCCTTGAGTCTCAAAGACATTCTCAAGTGACCCCTTCAAAAACAGGAAGGAAACCTGTAGACTCGAACAGTCTCAATACCCTTCGGATTTCCCGCTTCCTTAAAGAACAGGAATAACCCGGATCCTCGAATCAAATCCTTGAGTACAGTGTTGCTCATATAAGAACTGATTTTCTCTTGCAAAATCAGTACATTGGATCTGTCACTTAACTGAAACAGTAACCCTAGCCTCCTCTTGGGCTTGGTACAATGATCCTCCCCAGCAGAGTCAAACAACGTTTAGCCTCTCTCTCGGGCTTTGTACGAGACACATAAGGGACTCCCTCGTTGTGTCAATCACCCATTTCGCCTCCATCTCGGGCTTCGTACGAGATATAAAAAACTCTCTTGTTGAGTCAAAATAGCCTCCATCTCGGGCTCTATACGAGATACCAAAAGATTCCCTCGTTGAGTCAAAACCTTTTAGCCTCTCTCTCTCGGGCTTTGTACGAGACACATATTAGCCTCCTCTTAGGATTTGTATAAGAAAACCACTGGTTGATCCAATCAACCTTTTAGCATCAAAATCTGTGCCTCGTTCACAGTACACAAACATCAACAACCCCTTCATCTAATCGCTGTAAGCGGCAAGCCTCTGGATCATCTACATCCATGCCACTATCCCTCTTTTAGCATGAGAAATTCCTAAGGAAAGATAGCATTGCTCTACACTGAGTTAAAGTCTTCCCCTTCAGGTTAAAAACCCCCTATAAAGGAAATTATGGCATTGCTAGGATCCGCGTATCCCGGTTAAATTAATTCTCCTTTATAACTAGTCACCCAACAGTTGTGACAGACAAACCCTTCTTTAGAGATGACAAATTCTCTCTAAAGTCAACTCCCTTTCAGCTTCATATCTTGGGCTTTGAACAAGATACAAACTACCTTTCACTTCATGTCTTGGGCTTTGAACAAGACACCAAAACAACCATTTCCTCCCATAGAATAGGAGGAACTACGAACGCTCTGATTTCCCTGTTTTGGATAAACTGGAATACGTAGGCATAAGATTGAAAGAAATATCTTAGCGAGCACACTAAACAAAAAACCCAAATCCCATATCAAAAGCAGTAATCCAAAAGCACCAGTCCTAAACATCCTAATCCTTATTCCCCACCAGAAACCCTCTGTCTAGATAAAAAAAAAGAAAGAAAACAGTATTGGCGAAAATACAAATAACCAGTACAAAGGCCCCCCCACATTGATAGCATCTGTAACTTAACAGACCGCTGTTTAAACTCAGTATGCAAGCAGGGTTAATTGGAGACATCTATTTCCCTTCCTTCATCAGCCACAATAGGATAAAAAATGAATCGACCTGTAGTTTTAAGCTCAACCGCAGAGAGCGACCAGCGCTTAAGAACCGCGTCCAAAATCACTCGCTACATGACCTAATAAGAGGGTATTTATTATTTGTCTCATACGAATCCCAAGATAGAGGCTAAAAGGGTTAACTCAACAAGAGAGTACTAACAAGTGACTGACTCAACAAGAGAGTGCTTTTATCTGTCATGTATAAAGCCCAATACGGAGGATAAAAAAGGTTGACTCAATAAGAGAGTCTGAAGATGATTGACTCAGCAAGAGAGTCTTTTTATACTCAACAAGAGAGTGTTTTATATGTGTCTTGTATGAAGCCCAAGACGGAGGCTAAAAGTGGTTGACTCAACAAGAGAGTCTTTCATACTCAACAAGAGAGTGTTTTTCTATCTCGTACGAAGCCCGAGATGGAGGCTAAAAGTGGTTGACTCAACAAGAGAGTCTTTTATACTCAACAAGAGAGTGTTTTTTCTATCTCGTACGAAGCCCGAGATGGAGGCTAAAAGTGGTTGACTCAACAAGAGAGTCTTTTATACTCAACAAGAGAGTGTTTTTTCTATCTCGTACGAAGCCCGAGACGGAGGCTAAAAGTTTGACTCAACAAGAGAGTCTAAAAAGGTTAGCTCCACGAGGGAGAATCATTTATACAAAGCCCAAGAGGAGGCTATCTTACTGCCGAAGGTCACTGAGATTCCTAGGCAGGTCCAAGCATGGGGAACTCTCATGAGAGAGACCGGGTTTCTGCTTATGTTTTAGAGGAACTTGAGAATGTCTTTGAGACTCAAGGGTCTTAGACTTTGCAAGTCTACAGTTTTATCTATTGTACAATGCCCAAGAGGAGGCACGGACATTAAGGGATGAGTATCAACCCTACAACGACCGGAGTTTTGACGCTGGAAAGACTGCTCTAGCAAAGGATGACTAAGTTCTATCTTATACCTTTAAGAGGTCGTCTGGGTCCTTGTATTAAGCCCAAGAGAAGGCATGAGAACTTCTAAGAAGCCGAAGGGTCCTTGTACAACGCCCAAGAGGAGGCGGGGATACTTTTAGGAAGCCTGTGGGTCCCCAAACCCCGAGAAGTTCAAGACATGCTATTCACCGAGAATAGATCAAACAAGGAAAGTCCGAGAATTTGGAAGAAACTCAAGAGATGCCATTCACAGAGAAAAGATCATCTCTGGGGAGTTAGAGTTTCTTTGACAATGTCTAAGGGTGACAGTCTGAGAAAGGGTTCAGCGAGAATGCTGCCTTTCACGTCTCTATATTGTTTAACCCCAAGAGGAAGGAAGACTGTGTCTGGAAATCCTATGGGATCTAGTTTTGTTTGTATTTAAGAGTGACCAACAGGGCTTTACCTAGTGCTAGACGTAGTTGCCGGGGAAAACTCTAAATAACAATACTAGTATTACACAGTGGATATTTGACAAGTACATAAAAGTTTGTGAAAGAAGACTTACAGTGAAACAGCCTCACAATACAGTTATATATATATATGAAAGCGGATAAAGAAAGCGGGTAAACACTTACTCGGTTGTAGAGCTTCCATGCTGTTTTGTTAGTTGTTCAACAAATAAAACTTTGATAACAACATATTCTAAATCAAAGGAGAAAGTTCTTTGAAAAGATTGTTAGGGCTTACAGCTCGAGGAGAGGCCCAAGGTTATTTCTAAAAAAGGCGACGATCGCGCCGAACTTTTTGATGGTATCGGGACTTATACAATACGCTGAGGCCCAAAAAGTTTTTAAGAGGGATTGGGTCTTACACTCTATTAGAGGCCCAAAAATGTTTTAAAGAAAAAGAATGGGGCTTACAACTCAAGGAGAGGCCTATGGTTTTAATTTAAACTGGCGATCGTGCCGAGATTTTTGAAAATGTGTTGGGACTTATACAATGACTGAGGCCCAAACTATTTTGGTTTCAAAAAGTGATTGGGTCTTACACTCTATTAGAGGCCCAAAGTGTTTTAAAAATGAACAAAGACGGGTCTTACAGCTCAAGGAGAAGCCCAATTGATTTTATTAAAGAGGCGACGATCGCGTCGAACTTTTGAAAATATACAAAGGGACTTATACAATATGTGAGGCCCAAAATTATTTATTTACAAAGTAATGGGACTTACACTCTATCAAGAGGCCCATGAGTGTTTGAAAAAGGTTGATGAGGGTGATTAAGATCAAAACCCTAAATTAATTTGAAAATGCATTTTAATTAAATAAGAATTTATTTAAAATGATCAAAATTATCAAACATGTTGTGATCTTGGATTAATGTTTGAAAAATCATGTTTATATCCATAAAATGATTGGAAACCAATTAAATTTGGAAAATCAAGGAGGAAACAATATTTTAAATGTTAAAAAACAAATAAAATATTAATTCTTTGCAAAAATATCAAGTATATGAAATATATAATATTTTTGGAAATTTTTAGCAAAATTAAATATTTTAACATTTTTGTGAATTATTAAAAAAAGAATCAACTCAAAATCATTAAAATTCAGAGAGAAATTAATTTTTGAATCAATTAAACAAAATCACAAAATTCAAATATTCAAATATTAAAAAATGGCGCCAAGAACATGGCAAGAACACGCGCCACCCTCTGTTTCTGCAGATTTACGTTTTCTATCCAATTTCACTGAATACTTGATGATATCATGCAATCTACATATCAATCTACTCGTTTTCACCTCACGAGCATGTCTATGGTCTTTAATTTCATTTATTTTAAGCATGGAATAAGAAATCAAAGAGAAACCTCAAGAACCCTAAAATTTGCATGAAGGCTCAGAAATTGCATACACGATTCAAACAAAGCAATTGATTGAGGGTAAACACTCTATGCATGATTATGAACATATGGCCAAATTATTGTGCAGCAAAAAATGCATGGATCATAAAGTTAGAAGAGCTCATGCTTACCTCTTGCAGCAGGTGATCGTGTTTTGTGTTAGAGGTGTTACAGCTTGGTTCCAAGGATATGGACAACTTCCCCAGGTGCTATGTGATGTGTCTGGATGCTTGGAGTGGTTTGAAACAAGCTGAAACTGAAGATGATACCCCAACTGCAAGTCTGCTAAAAGCTTGAGCAGTTGGATGGTGATTCTAAGAAATCAGTGTTACAGTTGTTGTTTAAGTGTTTGGATCACTTCTATATGATGTTTATGAGGCGTGTGTGTGATTGGTTTGGTTGGAATAGCTCTCAAACTCAAAATCCGATAGTGACTTGCTTTGGAAGGAAAATTTGAAAGTGAGAAGGTGATTTTGAGGAAAGCATCTGTTTGATGGCTTTGGTGTACTCAAACTGATCACAATTGAGCTCTATTTATAGTGTGTCAAGTTTGTTTTGCATGCAATAGTGAATGGCAACTGCTGTATAGGTTTGGCCAATGTTGATTAATGGGAATCCAAGTCTCCTCTAGCCATTGACTAGAGGTTAGGGCACAGGCTGCTGGTTCCCTTGGTCTTGGATATGTCTTGACTGAATTCAATTAGAAGAGGCTCAGTTCATGCCACCTTGGTGCATCCATTGAATGCTCCAAAACAAAATTGGAGTCTTGTCCCTCTTTTAGGCATTTCTAGGTTTGGCATGCTATTTTTGGTTCCAAAGGCTTGGGAGGCTTGGGATCAGTGTTTGTCCCTCCTTGGTCTCCCCCTGAGGTGTTCAGATGGATAAAGTTGTTTTACATTTGCACAAATTTGGCAAATCGAGAAAAATGCACAAATCTGCCTTGCCAAGACAGTTTGCAGCAAGGCATATTGGCATGGTCATATCTCATGGCTCAAGTGGCATTTGGTGGAATTCTTGGCCATTTTGGAAAGCTCTTATATGATACAACATATGTGTGATCATAGTTTGTCTTGATACTTTTTGGATCCAAGTGAAAAATGCCCCTACATTTGGAAAAAAGGGAAGGCAAATTCTGATTTAGTGAAAATTTCACTAAGTGTTGGAAAAAGTGACATTTCACTTTTTGTGATTTTGGCGATTCCATAAATTGAAATCCATGAGGAATTGGAATAAGGTGTAGTTGACACTTTTAAAGTATGCCATGAGAGCTACAAATCCATCTTTGGATCAGTCCAAATGGTTGCTTGGATCTCAAGTTATGATCCTTGGAAGTTGGTACCCTAGCCACTTTGTTCCATAACTTAGAAAAATTCTAAGTTTTTTATGGTTACCCCTTTTACAAGTTATCCCACTTTTCTTGGTTTTTCTTGATGGATGATGATCCCAATCATATATTAACATCATTTTAGGGTCAAAGAACCATAATTGTGAAAAATCTCAAAAAGTCAAAGTTGACTTTTGTGCACAGTTAATGTTTTGTCAGATGAATTACAAACTGTGCGATCCTCTATGAAATCAAGTCCTTGACCTAAATCAAACTTGATGGACATGTTCCATGGGTGTTATAGGGTGTATTGAATCATGTCCCAAGGTTTGGGAGCATGCCTGAGTCAAAAGTCAAAGGTTCAGTTGACTTTTGCCTCAAAACCCTAATTGTGATCCTGATGAAATTGAAACTTGTTGATCAAGCTTTATGGATCAATCCATTGTTGTAAATGGATCAATGTAGTGTGTTAGAGACCCTTAAATCCTCTCTTGAGGTCTTGGTTCATGTTTTGTCCCAAAAGTCAACTTAGGGGTGAATTAGGTCAAGAAACCCTAATTCTTGATTTTTTTATGAATGCATCCCCTGAGGCAAAATTGACTTGATGATTGGGTCCATGAAGTTCCTTGGAGCATATTGGTTTATGATTTGAAGCATTGGCTCATGCCCAGAGGAAAATTTCCATCTGGAGGCCTTGGTCGACCAAAACCCTAATTTGGTGACACTGGCGATCCTAAGGCTCGATCCACCTAGAATGCTGCAACATTGTGCTTGATTCTTGAGGTGGGAGTCCTCTTGATCATTTGTAGGTGTTTGAGAGGTTTAGAAATGTTGAAGATCATGTCATTCCTTGATTGATCCTTTGTCTAAGAGCTCTGAGAGGGCTTGAAACCCTAAGTTTGATTATAGTGGATACTCACCCATCTTTAGGGAGACTAATGAGGCATAAAGGTACATCGATATTGTGATGATGATTTGCACAATGGTGGAACATCTTAGTGGTCAAAATTTGAGGTATGACACTCTTGCTCAACACAACACACAAACAACCTTCATTGACCAGCGGGGCTACGCCCTCATCCAATTAATATATGCTTTCATTTGTTTTTATTTTAAGAACCAACCAGAATGGCCACCTCAGTGCCACGTTGGGCTGACTGGGTGCCATCTCAACATCATCTTCTCCATCATTCTCTCCCTCGCTCGTGCCCTAATTCATCATTCAAGCCCAGAATTTCTACACAACACAACTCACTCATTTCCCAACCATTTCTCATGAAATAAAAATCAAAGTTGGAGCATTTTCAGAAAAGAACACGAATATGAAATTACTTTCAACTAACAACAACTATATGATTCACAAATCATCACACAACATGGTAACAAAAACAAAACAACATGTTACAACATGCATCACTCTCAAAAAAACAAGTAAACTATCATGTAATTGCAACCATAAACATGCCTACTACATCTTCATCATTCAAAAACCAAGATCAAAATGTATGAACATGTGAGTGCAAGGTCAAAATCTTACCTCTTGGAGCTAGTTCCAAGGACTCTTTCAAAAGCTAATGCTGATGGCAAACACACACCTTTGGGACCTTGTTGAGCTTTGGAGAGGAGATGCAGAGGGTTGAAAGTTTTGGAAATGGCTTCTAGATAGCAATACGATCCTTCTTGCAATGTGGAGTGTAAAAATGGTGGATGGGGTTTGGGGAGTTACAGAACTTTTCCAGGTGTTGGAATAAGTCCTATAGGGTGTATGGAGGTGGTTTGTGAAGTTGGTTTATGAAATGCACGAGCAGAAACTATAGGTGTAGAGGTTTTGCAACTTTGCAAGAGTGAGTGAGTGAGAGAATGCAGAGAGTAATCAACCTGATCTTAGGGTGATTCTGGTGTATTATCCTTTGAGGATTGATGTCCTATTTATAGGAGAAGTTGAGGAGTGAAGGCATGGTCAGATTTCACAACTTGCCAAGATTGCCCTTTTCCAACTTTTCCTTCGTGCAAGTGAACATGCTGAGCCAAGAGCCTTCAAGTACTCTAGCCATTGATTAGAATAGGATTTGATTTGCTTTTGTGTGCTCATGGGATTGGGGAAGAGGTCTAAGTTGCAAGAAAATAGGAGTGGCCATGCTCTTTGTGAAAAGTTTCTCTTTCCTACATCAACTTGCATCCACTTGCATAAAAACTAATATTCTAATGTTTCAACTTGATCTAGCTCGTGTCAGAGGTTCAACATACACTAATCTTGCTTCTAATCTTCAAAAATGTGAGAAATTAGGTGATTTAGAGAGGTTATGCATCATAATACACATGCTGAAAAACTTGTGTTGCAAGAAATGACTTCAAACTCTTCCTCTTCGAATCTCACAACTCCTTCCATGGATTTGTGAGTTCTAGTACTTTTTGGAAAGCCTTAAATGTCCTCTACAACTTTCTTGCTTTATGGAGTTTTAAATTCTAAAAGTTTCTTGGTGAAAAGTAGACTTGAAGTGAACTGGTCACAAGGCAAAACTAGTTGTCCTAAAAAAAATTCTAAGTGTCCAAATTTTTTTTTCAAAATGTGAAGCTCCATAACTCAAATTCTAGGCACTTTTTGGGCATATGCTTAGAGAGACAAAGTTGTAGAACTTTGTGGGATCTTCAAATTGATAATTGGAACTCAGAAAATGGCCATATGGTTAAGAAGTTACAACCTCTCAAAGTTGGCCTGTCAATTATGTTTTCACACTTAGAAAATTTTCCATTTTTTCTAAGTTTACAATTTATCCCCAGTGAAGTCGCCATTTCTGTTGCGGTGAGAATCAGATATCAAGCTATTAATTAACTTGAATCACAAAACTTTGAAATTCACCACCGAGCTTTGATTTATCCAAAGGAAAAGGTAAAGATCGAAAGAAAACCCTAGTGCGCTACGTAGCGACGAAGCTAAGAGATCGGGGGTTCGGGGGTTGGTTATACTAATGGAATGTATTAACACCCTAAGTATCTATAGTACTCTACAGGAACCTCTTGTTTTGTATTTGTGTTACGTTATGTTGGCTTACTAAGGGAACTGTGCCAAGGCTAAGACAAACACCTATGGTTAAGACCAAGGTGCTAAAGGTAAAGTCCTAAGGGTATAACACTAAGTATGCTCGCCAAGACGTGGCATCTCGTGCCTATATATCCTTACAAGGATGGAATCATAGCATTCGTTGTTTACCTAACTAAGGCTTGAGGAACCATTGACTATGGTCAAAGTTCCAAGGGGAATGAGCATGATACTCATGTAGAGTTAAAGAACTCTCTAAATCTCAGTTGTAAGGGTAAGTGAATACTCATGATGATGAGAATCACATAGAGTTTAAGAACTCTAACCTAGTTCTAAGTTGTAAAGTAAGATGGCTCTCATAAGGCCAAGGGGAAAGGAACATCATGATGATGATGTTCACATAGAGTTGAATAACTCTAGGGGATCCTAAGTTGTAAAACAAATGGCTCTAATGAGGCCAAGGGTTGATCCTATTGAGGATAAGGGATGGCTCTAAAGAGGCCAAGAGGGTAATGAGCTATCTATGACTGTGAAGTCAAATAGAAAGACTTTCCTTTGGAATAAGGGACAAAAGGCAACCTTGGCTGAGAGCTAACAAGCTTCATCACTTGGGGAAAACTTGACAAAAGTTACAAGATAACAAGATGGAAACATAAACATGGTAACAATCAAAGCAAAGGAGAATGAATGTAACAATATTCAAGGTAAAGATAAAGTCAAAGGGGGATTAAGGTAACAACCAAAATCTTCACAGGGGAATACACACATTGTGGTGACAACCAAAGAATATATAAAACAAAAGATGTTACAAAGCCTAAGCAAAACATGAATTAAGTTCTCATGGTATGAAATCAATTATGGAGAAGTCAACAAGAAGGAGGTAATAACCAATATGCTTATAAAGACATACATGTGTGGCAACAATCATGTAGGCAAAAGGTAAACACATCAAAGATATCATGTGAACAAGTTTGAATATGTTGACAAGTAGGTAACAACCATACAAGGATGAAAAATTAAACATGTTAAACAAGTAGGTAAAAACCATATAAGAGCATTATTAAACATGTTAAGCAAGTAGGTAACAACCATACAAGAGAATTACAAGATTTTCTTAAAAGACATTTACATGTAAACAACATATTTAAACATCATGGTAACAAGGTGAATAAATGACATACAATGTTACAACATCACATGAGATTCAAACAGCATGTATTGGGATTCAATCAATCAAAACAAACCAAGAAATCATGGTGAATGATCAAGGGAATCAAGGTACTTCACAAAAAAACCCTAAAATATGCAACCAACTTTGAATGCACACAAAGGCAATGAAAAATAATCCTTTTGGATTTTTCTCTTCATAGATGAAAAATAGAGTTTTTCATGAGTGCAATGCAAAAAGAATGGATTAAAAATGATAAAAATTGAGAAAGTTATGAACAAAACAAATAGAGGTACAAACCATAAATATAAATAAACAAGGTAATAATAAAAATAAAGGGAATGTCTCCCCTTGGGTTTGAACCCACACCCTAGGGTTACCTGACTAAAACCCTTGCCATCTGAGCCAATGGAGCTCTTTGAAATCATAGTGCCATCATATAATAAAATAATAAGATACGCTTCAGGTTTGGAAAAAATAAAAAGGAACCCAAAAAGGTCTGGGGAGGGGATCGAACCCCAGACCTCTCGCTTAACACTACACACAAACAACCTTCATTGACCAGCGGTGCTACGCCCTCATCCAATTAATATATGCTTTCATTTGTTTTTATTTTGAGAACCAACTAAAATGGCCACCTCAGTGCCACGTTGGGCTGACTGGGTGCCGTCTCAACATCATCTTCTCCATCATTCTCTCCCTTGCTCGTGCCCAAATTAATCATTCAAGCCCAGAATTTCTACACAACACAACTCACTCATTTTCCAACCATTTCTCATGAAATAAAAACCAAAGTTGGAGCATTTTCAAAGAGGAACACGAATATGACATTAGTTTTAACTAACAACAACTATATGATTCACAAATCATCACACAACATCATGGTACTAAAAACAAAACAGCATGTTACAACATGCATCACCCTCAATAAAACAAATAAACTATCATGTAATTGCAACCATAAACATGCCTACTACGTCTTCATCATTCAAAAAGCAAGATCAAAATGTATGGACATGTGAGTGCAAGGTCAGAATCTTACCTCTTGGAGCTAGTTCCAAGGACTCTTTCAAAAGCAAATGCTGATGGCAAACACACACCTCTGGGACCTTGTTGAGCTTTGGAGAGGAGATGCAGAGGGTTGAAAGTTTTGGAAATGGCTTCTAGATACTAATACGATCCTTCTTGCAATGCGGAGTGTAAAAATGGTGGATGGGGTTTGAGGAGTTACAGAACTTTTCCAGGTGTTGGAATGAGTTCTATAGGGTGTATAGAGGTGGCTTGTGAAGTTGGTTTATGAAATGCACGAGCAGAAACTCTTGGTGCAGAGGTTTTGCGACTTTGCAAAAGTGAGTGAGTGAGAGAATGCAGAGAGTAATAAGCCTGATCTTAGGGTGATTCTGGTGTATTTTTCTTTGAGGATTGATGTCCTATTTATAGGAGAAGTTGAGGAGTGAAGGTATGGTTAGATTTCACAACTTGCCAAGATTGCCCCTTTCCAACTTTTCCTTCGTGCAAGTGAACATGCTGAACCAAGAGCCTTCAAGTACTCTAGCCATTGATCAGAATAGGATTTGATTTGCTTTTATGTGCTGATAGGATTGGGACAGAGGTCTAAGTTGCAAGATAATAGGAGTGGCCATGCTCTTTGTGAAAAGTTTCTCTTTCCTACATCAACTTGCATCCACTTGCATAAAAACTTATATTCTAATGTTGCAACTTGATCTAGCTCATGGCAGAGGTTCAACATACAATAATCTTGCTTCTAATCTTCAGAAATGTGAGAAACTAGGTGATTAAGAGAGGTTATGCATCATAATACACATGCTGAAAAACTTGTGTTGTAAGAAATGACTTCAAACTTCTCCTCTTCGAATCTCCCAACTCCCTCCATGGATTTGTGAGTTCTAGTACTTTTTGGAAATCCCCAAATGTCTTCTACAACTTTCATGCTTTATGGAGTTTCAAATTCTAAAAGGATCTTGGTGAAAAGTAGACTTGAAGTGAACTGGTCACAAGGCAAAACAAGTTGTCCTAAAAAAAATTCTAAGTGTCCAAAAATTCTTTCAAAATATGAAGCTCCATAACTCAAATTCTAGGAATTTTTTGGGCATATGCTTAGAGAGAAAAAGTTGTAGAAATTTGTGAGATCTTCAAATTGATAATTGGAACTCAGAAAATGGCCATATGGTTAGGAAGTTACAAGCTCTCAAAGTTGGCCTCTCAATTATGTTTTCTTTCAACACTTAGAAAAATTTCCATTTTTCTAAGTTTACCCCTTTTCCAAGAAACCTCCAAATTCTTGATTTTTCATGATCAAACTCCAAAATTAGGTATGTCTTGATGGAAAACAACTTGAATGCTTCAATTTGGATCAAAATATAAAAGTCAAAGGTTTGACTTTTCAGTCAAAACCCTAATTTCTTCAGGAATCTCAGTGGATGATCTTTGATACTCTTGCTTTCTTAATCTCTTCTAATACCAATGGATGGCCTCTAGGGATGTTTATGAACATATGGAATCATGTCCCAAGGCTTGGGATCATGGCTTGATCAAAATCAAAGGCAATAGTTGACTTTCCTGACAAAAACCCTAATCTGAGCCAGATGAAACTTGAGGCTCATTGCATTTGTGATGGGAACCAAACACACTTAATTTCTTGATGAATAAGGTCTCTTGAGTGTATGTAAGCTCAATTGGCTGATGAACTAATAAAGGTATTGACTGATCATACCAAGATTCCTTTGTGATTCTTTAGGTAAAAGCCCTAATTCCATAACTCTTGATCTAATGGTCACCTTTTGATTTCTCTTGATCCAATCACATGAGGTCATGACATAGAACCTCATGATTAGTCTCCAAGACCAAATGGTTGTACTTTGGAGCCTCAGTTGGCTTTCTTGAACAGATGACTTCAAATATCAATCTCAATCACCTAGTGAACACTTGGGGTGATTGTATGGAGCTAAGGAGTGTCTTAGGAGACTTTGAAACATGTGAGAGCCTGGCTTATTGATCTTGTCCTTTTCCTTAGGCAAACCCTAACTTTCACACAAAAGAAACAAACTAGCAAAATATGGTGGTTAGTTAACAATGCATAGATGATTGAACCCTAATGCAAGTGCAAGACGTTATGACATCTAAGGAATAAAATTTGGGGTATAACAGTATGCTAGGAATGCAAGTGCACATGCTTATGCAAAAAGGTAAAAAGGGAGGTCAAATTTTGGGTTACGACAACTGCCCCTATTTAATCCTCTTGGCCTTGAATGTATGAATTGCGACAGTTTTTCGAGTATTCATGGTCGAAGGGGATTAAATACAAGAGTAGCTCAAAAATTTGGTCGTTGATGATGGAAGTGTATTGAAAAAGGTATGTATTGAGAAATTGGATTATTTGGATAGCGATGTGAGGTTATCTGTTGGGGATATGCATATGGTGAATGCAATGTATGCTTAATCTTACGTGATGCGTGATATTGTGCTATTCAACGATGCATGTTAAGGTACAACGTAGCAAATAGACTTTGACTCGACACCCTTGGCTAGGGAAAGAGAAACACGGATGGTTCCCGAGCTACTACCATGACTGCTACTAGGGAGAAAGGAACACAGATGATCCTCGAACAACGACCGCTGCTTGGGGAAGAACGGGGCACAGATGATACTCGAACAACCACCACTGCTGGGAAACGACACCTCCGACCTGCTGGGGATGCTGTGAAGACAGAGTTCCGCTGGGGAAAAAAAGGCCAATTATGGCTCTGCTGGGGAAATGGAAGATAAACAATCTTCTGGGTAGCCATGATGATGCTCAATGTGTATCAAGCTTGAAATGAGAACTACCAATCATCCCTTAAGGACTTCCGAAAAATCATGGAATGCATAATGCTTTCTCTGTTGATTTAACTTTATATTATTCTCAACGTTTTATAGTATTATGTGATCACAAATAATCGTTTATTTTGCAAACAAAATAATGAAAGAGATAATTGAGAAATCAATTGATGAATTTATAAAATATGAAAAATTTGTACATAAGGTGTGTACACGGATGCAAATATCCTTGATGAGGAAATTTACAAGAAATTGAAAAACTAAAGGTAAATGACAATGGGAAATTGTGCTTTGAGTGAAGGGATTTTGACTTCGATAGGTAGAACGACCGTCATACCATACACAAGCGAATACAGAGTTGCCCCAGTGGAAGTACAAACTGTAGTTTTGTAGCCATGCAATGCAAAGGGAAGCATCTCATGCCAATCTTTGTAATTTTGACCATTTTTTGGACAATCCTCTTGATGTTTTTGTTTGCTGCTTCAATGGTGTCATTCATCTTGGGCCGATACGGTGAACATTTGTGGTTCTTGTAACACCCTAAAATAATTATAATGGTTATTTAATTGATTTATTATGATTATTCGGTGTTTTAGAGAATTTTGTTGAAGGGAATATTGAGGTGTCTTAGAATTGGTAATTAATTAGAGTATTTTATTAATAATAATAGTAGAATAATTTGAATATTTAGAATATTATTTAGATTATTATTATCATTATTATTAGAAATAATTAGGGGAATCATTAAGGGTAAGACGGTAATATTGAGGAGGTTAATTGAGGATAATACTGGTAAATCATGATTAGGGCCCAAAAGATAGGTTTAACAAAAGAAAATAGGGAATTAGGAGAATTAGTCTATGCAACCCTAAGAAGTGAAGAGAGAGTTGAGGAAAGAAGGCTAAAGCACATAGGACGAGGAATCGACCGTAGAACCCAAACGAAGAACTTTTTTGCTGGAAAATTCGAGGTATGGGGGTTAATCCGGGTTAATATGTTTGATATGGGTTTAAGGTAGAGTAGTTTGTGTGTGTTCTTTATTTTATGATGAATTTTCGTATGACGAATCTGTGGTGAATTTTCGTGCATCTGTGTTGGTCGATTTTCTGTGATGAATCTGGTATGTGCTGTTGTAACTGATGTGGAATTCATGTGAATAATTATTGTAGCTGTGATGAATATGTGAATAAAAACCAGATCTGTAAATCGAGTAATTTAGGGATTAGTAATTAGAAGAAAATTGATGAAAACATTGAAGTACGATTAGAACTTAGATCTGTAATGAATCGAACATGTTTTGGGTCTGAGTTTGGAAGATCGAAGGTGCTGGAATGAGGAGTTTTTCGTTCAGATGCGAAATCTGAGTTTTGGGAGTACTTTCTGGTGATACGCGTAATAGGGGAGGTGTTACGCGTAATAGGGGACATTCCTAGGGTGATACGCGTAGCGTATGCACCCGTCCCCAGGGCCAGCACAACCCTCTGCCAGTACGCATAGGATACGTGTATGAGAATAAAGGCAATACGCGTATGGGATGGTAATACGCGTATGGGAAGCTGAGGAGGGAGAGACATACGCGTATGGGAAGGTGCATTACGTGTATGGGTTCTTGGGAAAGGTGCATTACGCGTATGGGCTAGCCATTACATGTAATGGGAGTCTGAAGGGGGATTTTGAGAGGGGAACCTCTCTGGTGATACGCGTAATGAGGAGGGTATTACGCGTAGGGGAGGCCTAGGCAAGGGGCCTTACGCGTATGATACGCAGGCCAGGGCGAGGAATTGAGCCATACTTGTATGGGGCATGGTCATACGCGTATGGGTAGAGCTGTTGGCAGATTTTTCCCGTTTTTGCAATTTCTGGTCCCGATTTCGCTTGTGATGCGGTTTCTTTGAGAAGTAAGGCTATGATGGGGTAATAAAACATCAGTAAACTAGTAATGATGATGAATGGGATAAAAATTGGGAATTTTGACGTGACAATTATAGTATGATGATTTGTGAGATTTAGTGACGAATAGTGATGAGTGTGAATTTATGTTGTATCATGATGCTTGATGATGATTATAATATGACGAATTGTGATGAATGTGAAGTGATGTTGTATTATGATGTTTGATGATGATTATAATATGACGAATTCTGATGAATGTGAAGTGATATTGTATTATGATGTTTGATGATGATTCGTGATGACATGACGTTGTGATGGATTTTGACGAGTGATGATGTAATTGACGATTTTGTAATGATGATGATTATGACGTTTGCATCATGCATTCATAGCATTTAGGACTTCGGTCCCGTGACGATTTTAGGACTTCGGTCCAGTGGTGGCTTTAATCCCATTGTGTGGATTGAAGTGTTTTATGACGTGCTCTGGTTCTTGTGTATAATCGATCCTATTGGTGGGGATCTTTGGAGGGTGATGACCCAGTGTCCATCGATTATGACGAATTAGTACCACATGCATAAGTCTATGATGTTGCATTTTCATATTGGGTGGCATTGCATTTTATTGATGAAATTGATGTATTAATGACGTTTGTGAATGACTTGACGATGTTTGTATTTATGCTTTATCTTTTGCTTATATCTTATATATTGAAACGCGATTACTCACCCTGTCTGTTTGATTGTTGCCTCCACGTGGGTAACGTGCAGATGATCAGGTGTAGCTTTTGGCGCGTGAAGAGCCTACTTGAAGTACTTTTGGTTATTTGTGGTCGAGTAGAGGGTCTTGCTCTGATATGTAACATCGGGTCGGGGCGTTGAGTCGAACCACAGTGTTATTTTATTTGATGATATTATGATGTGTTGAGTTTGTTTAAAACTTTGAGTTATAAATTATGACAAAGTTTTTGTGAAGTTTTCCGCTGCGAAGCATTTGATTTAATTATGACGCCCTTGTGGGATTTTTACTCTGATAAAATGGTGTATTTATTCGTGATGTTTGTGGGGTAGAAAAGGGTGTTACAGTGCTCGATCTTGAATTCTTGACACAACTCTTTCATCATTTTGTTGTTCAGGTTACTGGCATTGTCAGTGATAATGCTGCTAGGAATACCATAGCAGCCGATTATCTCTCTCTTGATAAATCTCGCAACCTCTTGTCGCGTAACATTTGCGTATGATGCAGTTACAACCCACTTGGTGAAGTAATCGATGGCAACCAGAATAAAGCGATGACCGTTGGAAGCTTTCGGCTTGATCATTCCAATCATATCAATAAACCACATAGGGCCAAGGAGAAGTCAGAACATTCAATGGAGTTGGTGGCACATGGATCTTGTCACCATAGATTTGGAATTTGTGACATCTTTTGGCAAAGTTGTAACAATTAACCTCCATTATTATCCAGTAATAACCAGCTCGAAGGATCTTCTTAGCCATGGCAGGCCTTTTGGCATGTACACCCTCACATCCCTCATGCATGAACCTCATGATCATGTTTGCTTCGTGCCTTTCGACGCGTCTGAGCAACAGAGAATCATAATTCCTTTTGTATAATACACCACCACTCAAGAAGAATTTGGCGCAGAGCCGTCTGAGAGCTTTCTTGTCAGTGATAGTGATACCCTTGGGATACTCTTGTTTTTCCAGGTACCTTTTAATGTCATAGAACCAAGGCTTGTCATCAGACCCATCCTGAATTGCTGGATAATGTGTTGGTTCATTCAAGTGATCAATGCAGATAGCGGGAGCTTTGTTTTTCCACTTGACTTTGAACATGGATGCAAGGGTGGCAAGAGCATTAGCTAGTTGATTCTCTTCCCTAGGGATATGATGAAAAGTGATTTCATCAAAATAGGGAATCAATTTTGCAATGTGCCTTTGATATGGAACCAGCTTAGCATCCAGATTCTCAAAATTTCCTCGGACTTGCTCAATTACTAGGGCAGAATATCCATAGACCTCAAGAATCTTAATTCTCATGTCAATGACCACTTCAATTCCATAGATACATGCTTCCTGTTCAGCCATATTGTTAGTGCATTGAAAGCATAATCTGGCTGTGAAGGGAAGATGAAAACCTGTTAAAGAGATGAGGATATCACCAATTCCACGACCTTGAGCATTGGAGGCACCATCGAACACTAGCGTCCATCGCGGCCCTGGTTCGGGTCCGATGTCAGGGCCTGGAGTTTCATAATCTCTGATATACAGAACGTCCTCATCTGGAAAGTCAAACTTCATTGGTTGATAACCCTCCACAGGTTGGTGAGCAAGGTAGTCAGACAAAACACTCCCTTTTATGGCTTTCTGGGTAACATGTTGGATATCGTACTTAATTAGCAGCATTTGCCACCGAGTGATTCTACCAGTGACAGCAGGCTTTTCAAATATGTACTTTATCATATCCATTTTGGATATCAATAAAGTGTATGGCAAATCATATATTGTCTTAGGCGTCGAGCGGCCCAAACCAAAGCACAACAAGTTTTCTCCAAGAGTGAGTATCTGGTCTCACAATCGGTGAAGTTCTTGCTCAAGTAGTAGATTGCATGCTTTTCTGCCCGTGTTGACCCAATACACAACCCATAGATTCATCTAGGACAGTGAGATACATGATTAAAGGCCTACCAGGAACCGGTGGTACTAAGATCGGTGGTTCTTGTAAACATTTTTTTATTCTGTCAAATGCTTCTTGACAATCATTGTTCCATTCAACCGGCTGATTTTTTCTTAGCAATTTGAATATCGGTTCACAGGTAGTCGTCAAATGAGAAATGAATCTGGAGATGTAATTAAGTCGGCCCAGAAAACTTCAGACTTCTTTTTCAGTTTTGGGTGGTGGCATGTGTTGAATTACTCGAACTTTGTCGGGATCAACTTCAATGCCTTTCTGACTCATAATAAAGCCCAATAGTTTAGTAGATCAGACTCCAAAGGTGCACTTTGCAGGATTCAACCGCAACCTAAACTTTCGGAGCCTAGCAAAAATTACCTCAAATGGTCCAAGTGATCGTCTTCGGTCTTGGACTTGGCAATCATATCGTCCACGTAAACCTTAATCTCTTTATGTATCATATCGTTAAAGAGGGTTGCCACGTCACGTTGGTAAATTGCCCTTGCGTTTTTCAAACCAAATGACATGACTTTGTAGCAGTATGTACCCCAAGGCGTGATAAAGGTAGTTTTCTCCATATCAGCTAGAGCCATCTTGATCTGATTATACCCTGAGAAATTATCCATGAATGAAAAGACTGAGAACTGTGCAGTGTTGTCCACCAAGACATCAATATGAGGCAGAGGGAAATCATCTTCCGGGCTTGCTTTATTGAGATCTCGATAATCCACACACATTTTGACCTTCCCATCTTTCTTAGGAACCAGAACGATGTTAGCAACCCACTGCGGATATTCAGAAGTGGCTAGGAACCCAGCATCAAATTGTTTCTTTACCTCTTCTCTGATCTTGAGTTCCATGTTGGGTCTGGTCCTTCTGAGCTTCTGCTTGATAAGAGGACATTCGGGCCTGAGTGATAAGTGATGTTCAACGATGTTGGTATCCAACCCAGGCATATCTTGATAAGACCAAGCGAAGATATCAACATACTCTTGCAATAACTTGACCAACTCATAGTGTACATGCTTGGCGAGAGGTGCCCCAACCTTGACTTATTTTCTGACTTCATCAGTACCCAGGTTGACGACTTCCACTGGCTCATTGTGTGGCTGAATCTCTTTCTGCTCAAGCTCAAGAAGCCTTTCTAGTTCAGCCGGTAATTCACAATCTTCCTCGCCATCTTCTTTGGCTTGGTAAATTGGAATCTCAGAGTTATAATGGATGTTTGCCATGTTGTCATCATTGCATTTATTTTCTCTGAATGTTTATGAATTTTGCTTAGAATGAGCTATTGGAAAGGTGAAAAGAAAAGAGACTTTTGCCATCTGTTATTTGTGAAAAAGTAAAATAAAGGAAGAAAAAAAGCATGATTTGAATGCAAAAAACTTTCATTTATTGATCACATAATATGTCTAAAACGGGAGGCCCTTTACAAGCTATCCTCTCGTCTCGGGCGAAGACGAGGGAGCAGGAAAGCAAAATGCATTACATGTTCGCAGGAAAGATCATGGGAACCACGGTAGCCGTCCAATTGTTGAGCTTGAAACCGGGAGGACATTTGCGCACAAATATGGAATTCTAACTGCTACTGCCAGCATCATCGATGACAGCCATAATGTCGCATTTCTAGAAACCATCACTGCTGAACTTCATCGGATTGAACTTCTTTTGATCACCTGAGCTATTTTTTGAGTTGGACGATAACCTAGTCTGAAACGATCATGCTTCTCTACCACATCCAACACATGTCCTCAGTCAGGAAGTGTGTCTTTCTCAAGAGCTTCTTTTGCACTCTTGGCAGATGACAAGGTCGCTTCTGGTAATTTACCTTGATTGATAGAAGCAGAGATGATGGCTTCAAATTTGAGACATTGTAATGGCACCTCAGCTATGCCTTCATCAATCTCGACAAATCGAAAGGATGATAACTCGCTTACCAACAAATCCTCTTCACCACAAACAATAACCAAACTGATCTTCATACATGAATTTGAGCTTCTGATGTAACGTAGAGGTAACTACCCTAGCGACGTGGATCTACGGCCTACTCAACAAGTAACTATAGGTAGGGTTGATGTCCATCGCTTGGAAAGTGATGGTGAATAAATATGGTTCGATCTTAATTGGCAAATCTACATCTCTGATAACCTGCCTTCTAGAACCTTCGAAGGCTCTGACAATCAAAGCGCTAGTCCTCATCTCGCTCCCTTTTACCAGTAATTGAATCAACGTGCCCTTAGGTATCATGCTGAGGGAATAACCAGTATCCACAAGGACACGAGATAACAAGGCATCCATGTAGGTCAGTGATATATGCAAGGCTTTGTTATGCGTGGTTCCTTCAGGAGGCAACTCGGATTCTTTGACACCCAGATATCGGCTTGCGGTTATGTTGGCAACCACGTCATCAAACTGATCAACAGAGATGTTATGCATTACATAGGCAGCGTTCAACACCTTCAATAAAGCCAATCTGTGAGCGGGAGAACTTATAAGCAATGACAAGATTGAAAATTTTGAGGGTGTCTGCCTTAGTTCATCCACGATCTTGAAATCAATCTTCTTAATCAACTTGAGAAATTCTTGATTTTAATCAGCAGTTACCTCTTTACCTTTCGCGATATCTATAAACGGAGTGATTGGCACTGACGCAGAGGTAGATGCCCCTTGTTTCATAATAGGGGTTATTGAAATATCTTTCTCCTTGGGAGAGACTACAATTGGCACTTTCACTGGCTTAGACGTGACCTTTGGAGTAAACACTCGTCCACTACGAGTCATGCCTCCAGCAGCAGTTATATTTACAATCTCGGATTCAAAAAACTATATTTCTCGGCCCCCAGAATACACAATAGAATCATACTTCCAAGGCACTTCTTTAGAGCTCTGATAAGGGAATGACTTGGGCACATAAACAGTAATAGGCTGAATTTTCTTCTTTGGAGCTTTCACAAGAACTTTCCTATATATGATCATGAATGGTTCAATGGTCACTACTTTCTTAATGGCTTTGGATCGAACAAACTGGACCACACCTCTGTTTATCAGAATCTGAACACACCCTTTCAATCTTCGGCACTAATTATGATTAGTTTTACAAATAGTACATTCCTCACGAAGACCTTTCAGAATCCTATGTTCATTCAACTTCTTAAACACAACAGCCATTGGAGTTTTCACTTCGTCGACATCTCTGATCAATTCATCCCCTTAATTGTCTTCAACCATGTTAACCCCCAGTCCACCATGAGTAGGCAAATGATTAGTTTGTACATTGGGACACTCTTCAGCGAATGTCAGAATCTTCTGATTAATTAGCTTTTGTACTTTGGTCTTAAAAACAATGCAGTCTTCAGTGACATGTCCTATGTACCCAAAATGGTAAGCACATGATGCATTAGGATTATGTTTTGGGCCATAAAGAGGAATTGTAGGTGCAATCTCTTTTGGTACAATTGCCCCTTGATGGACAAGATACATAAACAATTATGTGTATGACACAAGAATTTTATCAAAGTTTGGACGCTTGCAGTTGCTCTAATTGTTGTTACCTTGTCTATTCTGGTTTTGATTTCTATTATTTTGCCGAGATTGTTGACGTTGTGGCTATTGATTCTGAGAAGTCTGAGCCTGTTGTTGTGGTTGAAACTGATATGGCAGTTGTTGATACTGAGCAGCGACAACATAAGGATATGGATGGTATGGCATGGGAGCCATAAGAACCTGATATTTGAGGAGGGGCTTTTTCCATTACAGCGTTCACCTCACCTTCTTTCTTCTTCACATAGCTGCTCTGAGGTTTTTTGTTGGTTTGTTGTTGAGTAGCGGTACCAAAAATCTTACCAATCTTCAACCTGTTTTCAATTCTTTCACCAATAATCACAATGTCAGCAAAGTTCGAAGCTAAACTTCCCACCATTTTCTCGTAATACAACCCTTGTAATGTCCCCATAAAGATGTCGACTAACTCTGTATCAGAGAGAGGGGGTCGCACTCGAGAGGCCATTTCGCGCCACCTTTGCGCGTATTCTTTGAAGGTTTCATTTGTCCGTTGAGACTGATTCTGCAATTGTAGTATGGTAGGAGCAATATCGAGATTATACTTGTACTGTTTCAAGAAAGCTTTTGACATGTCTCTCCAGGAACGAATCTTGTTGCGCTCGAGCCCCATACACCAGTCTAACGAAGCTCCAGATAAACTATCTTGAAAGAAGTGCACCAGTAATTCATCATTGTCAATATAAGATGCCATCTTTCTGCAGTACATGGTCACATGACTTCGAGGACAGCTAAACCCTTTGTACTTCGGCAACTTGGTAATCTTGAACTTCTACGGCAATACAACATTTGGAACCAAACACAAGTCTTTGGCATCCATCCCAAAAGCAGAAAATCCTTCAATAGCTCCGATTCTCTCATCTAACAGTTTTAAGTCTGCAGGTTTGTTCTGATCAGCAGGTCTGACAAGAATTTGCAGATTCGGGAGCTGAGACGCAGCCAGAGCAGGCACTTGAGGAGAAACAAACTGAGACGGAAACACCAATCCATAATTGACCATCTGACCAGAAGTCTGACCCATTTGAACACCATACGGATAACCAGGAGGAGGTACTATAACAGTGGATGATGCCCCAAGGTAAGGCATTCCAGAATGTATATTCTGAGCAGCAATCTGAGTAGGTTGAGACAAAACTGGAACACGAATAGGAGGACCTCTATACACAGGCTCATCCTCATTAGGATTTTCAACATCAGTTGGCACAGGATTCTAGCCAGTCTGCACTTGAGGAATCACGTGATCATTAGTATTAACCATGGGAGGTGGAAGAGGAGTAGGCATGCCCCATGGGTAAGCAGCAGAGTTCCCATTAGGCATAGGCATAACAAACGGTTGATAAGGCACAAAAGCACCACCATTGGAAATCTGAGGAGTGAAGTTTGGAAGCATTCTCCACGGATAAGCAGCAGGAAGCCTACTTGGACCAGGCTAAGAGCTTGGTGGGTTTACAACAAGTTGAATCACAATTTCAACTAGTGCTTCAACAACAGTAGGAGTAGAGATAACAGCAGGAGTGACAACAGTTGCATCACAAGTGATTGCAACAACAATAGCAATAGCAGCAGCATCCTTCTGAGCACGAATGAACTCCTTGATAACATCCATGTTGGTCTAGAACTGATCCATCCTACCTTGAAACTGAGCTAAAGTTTCCTTGTAAGCATCATTCCCAAGTTCATAGTCAGCCATGATCTTTGACTTTCTTGATCGAGTGCAATAGCGATGTCGAGTCGTCGTCTTGCTACAAGGTGGAGATGAATGGTGTAAGCATTTTGTTTTTCTAGATGAGGGACGTGCATATGTATGCATGAATGAATGCAATGCATGCAAAAAAAATTTAATTCCAGGAATTCTTGAGCTTTATCTTTGTTAACAGTAATCATAAATCATACAAGTAAGGGCACAAAGATAAAATTGGCAAGAAAACTTCTCATTCATTCAATAAGGGAAAAAGTACAAGTCAATACAACTCAAAGATTTTCCTTTTGGGCTACTGTCGTAACCCAAAATTTGACCTCCCTTTTTGTTTTTTGCATAAGCATGTGCACTTGCATCGCTAGCATACGCATTCGCATTTTTTCTCTATGATTTTGTTGCAGGAATATTCAGGTTTTTCAAGCCCGATTAATCACATCATCACAAAGTCATCACATCATCAACACGAGCACAAAACAAGGGTTTTAATGCCTATTTATCAAAGCAAGAGGTCGGAAATCGGAACCATGGTCATAACACCCCTTTTCAGGCAAAATTGGGCAAGTTTTTGACTGGTTAACCGGTTAACCATTTGGTTAATCGATTAACACCCTTTTACAATGCCAAATTCAGCTTTTTAACAGCTGTTAATCGGTTAACCTGTTGGTTAATTGATTAACACCTACTATTTCAGCAAAAATTCAGCATTTCCATCATATTTTAGCAACTCTCTCCACGCTCTTTTGGTCTATTATATTCTAGCATTGTGTGGAACATTCTAGACAGTTCAAGACCATTCAAGACATTTCCCTTACATTTATTCTATACTTCACTTTAAATTAAGTGCACCATGTTCTATGTTTTCCAAGCATATCAACCTTTGGATGATGAAGCTCACCTTGAGATTGTTACCGAGTTGATCCTAACTAACCGAGTTAGCTACCTTGACTCGGTAAGTCAAGTGAAACTAACTCCAACCCTAACTCCAAACCTCCCAAAGCTAAGTCCAAACCAAAGTCCAAAGCTCTCACACTCCATACCAAAAGTCTATATAAACAAAGCTTCACTCATTTCACAAACCCTCCATAATCATTCACACAAATTCACACTTTCTTCAATCTCAATTCTCTCATTCTCCTCTGCATTTTTCTGCAGCTTCTACACATTCCTCTTCATCTTCTTCACCAAACCTCACTAAAGCTCTTAATTCACCATAGAAGAAAAGCTACTTTCACCTTGAAAGTACTTTTTCTTGAGCTTAACCTTCATTATCATTCCATTCTACTGGATTTTGTGGAGCTTCAGTAGATTTTGGATTCATCTCAAGTGATCACTTCAAGATTCTTTGGCGACAATTCTCATTTCAGAGTTTTCGTCGCAATTTGCTCGGTTTTGATACGTTTCGGCTATAATTGAAGATTCCTCTGGTTTTCTTTGATTATCTTCATCATCTTGATATTATACCTGAGTTTCTGGAGCTCTATTACCTTTTGGATTCATCTCAAGTGTTTGCTTCAAGATTCTACGGTTCGAATTCGCATTCCGGAGCTTCGTCGCAATTTGCTCGATTTTGGTACGATTCGGCTACGATTGAAGATTCCTCTGGTTTTCTTTAATTTTTTGCACCAAGAATCATTTGCAACAATTACCAAGGCACATCTCAGCCTTGTAGGTTGGTAGATCTTACTTTACTCACTGTTTCGATCATTTCCGCGAGTTTACGTTGTAATTTCGATCGTCTTCCGTTTAATTTATCATGCAATTGCTTGATCTTTAATCTCCATGATTAATGCTTGTAATTTGTGTTTATTTGCACTTACATGATGTAATTTTCGTGCACAAAATCATACCATAGCATGTGGAAGTTTGTATAAGTGATTATGTGTTGAAAACTACTTTTGAAAAGTTGTTTTTACTGTTATTTTTGCCACTGTCACAGCGTTAATCAGTTAACCATTTGGTTAATCGGTTAACCAATTCATTTTTCACCAAAAACCGTTGATTTTCAAGCCGTTAACCGATTAACCATATGGTTAACCGATTAACACTGAACACGAAGGCCATTTTCTTGCATTTTCAAGTGTGTTTGCCATGTTTTCTTCTTTTAACTTCCATGGATTGACATACTTGATATTTATGGATGTTCTTTAATGCTATTACCCTCTGTTTAAAGCATATTTACATTAATTCAATGATTGATTTATCAATTTTTGCAATTATGTGTGTTCTTGATATTTGTTCGAACATGCTAATTCTTGCACAATCTTTGATCACTTAACACTTGATGTGTGATACATGCTAATATTTGTATGGCACTGTTTTGCACTTTCATTTCTTGATTACATTAAGTTTGTTCTTTATTGAGCAAATTTAATCATGTATAATCAATAATTCACAACTTTTGCCTTAATGGTTTTCCATTCTCTTTGGAAAGTTGTTAGCATAGTTTTCCCTTGATTAATTGATCGAAACCATGTTTCGATTAATCGATCCTTCCCTTTCCCTTTCTTTAGGCTTCCTTTAGAGCTTTTCTAATCTCCCCCCCCCCCCCCCCCGTGGAGTTGAAGATTCCTACGATGTCCAACGCGCAACACTGGAGCACTGTACAACATTGGAGTTGTTGCGCTGTCAGTTTCAATTTCCGCACTATACTTTTAGCGCTAGTGAAGGAATGAGGATGGAATTGTCCTACCCTTATTCTAACTATTTCATGGGTAAGGGAATTTGACCCTCTCTTTCGAGAATAGTCACCTCTATCCTCAAGTTGTAGTGTTGCTCCTTCCCCAGTCGGATTCATCCTTGATCACTTGTGATCCTCTCAATCTCTCCTTTTGATCAATCATCATCCTTCTTGGTTAAGATCAGTATTCTTGCGCTAGAAATCTCTCTTTGTTTCATTAATCCTTTCTTCTTGTAATCAATAATTGCTTTTTGATTCCCATGAAGGATCTCAATCTCTTTTCTGCGATTAATCACAGTCTGTCTGTTAAAACCGTAAGTCCCCTGGAGTTTGCAACCTTCTTTTGGTTCTCCTCCCTTTGATTGGTTAACCACTGTCTGTCAGTTATAACACCAATTTTGCTCTCTTACTCAGTTAACTACAGTCCGTCTGTTAATACTGAGCTCTTCTTGGGTTAATCACCTTCTCTTAGTTAATCACCCTTTTCTTCAGTTAACCACAGTCCGTCTATTAAAATATTGAGCTCTTCTTGGGTTAATCACCTTCTCTTGGTTAATCACCCGTTTCTTCAGTTAATCACAGTCCGTCTGTTAATACTGAGCACCTTTTGGGTTAATCACCTTCTCTTGGTTAATCACCTGTTTCCTTAGTTAATCACAGTCTGTCTATTAATACTGAGCACCTTTTGGGTTAATCACCTTCTCTTGGTTAATCACCCGTTTCTTCAGTTAATCACAGTCCGTCTATTAAAATACTGAACCTCTTGGGTTAATCACCTTCTCTTGGTTAATCACCCGTCTCTTCAGTTAACCACAGTCTGTCTGTTAAAATACTGAACCTCTTGGGTTAATCACCTATTCTTGGTTAATCACCCGTCTCTTCGGTTAACCACAGTCCGTCTGTTAACACTGAGTTTCCTCTTGGGTTAATCACCTATTCTTGGTTAATCACCTATCTCTTTGGTTAACCACAGTCCATCTGTTAATACTGAGTTTCCTCTTGGGTTAATCACCTACTCTTGGTTAATCCCCCACTTTTTTCAGTTAACCACAACCTGCCTGTTAATATACCGAACCCCTTTTCGAGTTAATCACCTTCGCTTGGTCAATCACTCATTTTTCTCGGTTAATCACAGTCCATCTATAAACACCGAATCCCCAGTAGTTGGCAACCTCCTCTTGGTTCGAATACTTGCATCTTTGGATTAGTAACCTTTCTTAGGTTCGAATACCCTTTCTTCGGTCAGGTACTGCTTGTTCAGTCAGTGTACCGAACTCCTTTAGGTCACGGCCTTTGATCAACCCTACACTCGTCCTTTTGGGTCACGACCTTTGCTCGGTCTTACACCCGTCCTCTGGGGTCACGACCTTTGCTCGGTACTACACCCGTCCTCTGGGGTCACGACTTTTGATCAGTCCTACACCCATCCTTTGGGTCACAACCTTTGATCGGTCCTACACCCGTCCTTTGGGTCACGACCTTTGCTCGGTCCTACACCCGTCCTTTGGGTCACGACCTTTGCTCGGTCCTACACCCGTCCTTTGGGTCACGACCTTTGCTCGGTCCTACACCCGTCCTTTTGGGTCACGACCTTCGCTCGGTCCTACACCCGTTCTTTGGTTGATCACATTTCTTATCTGTTAAAACATCTTTCCCCCACAGATTCTTAATCTCTTTCTTCGGTTAACCACTTCCAGTCGGTTAATATTCCGAGTCCCCCTTTCTCTTGGTTTTAACGCCATTCCTTAGTTTGTTTTCTCAGTAGGATCGCTACCTTCTGATTATCAGTCATGGTTTCTCTGTTCTCTTACTCCCCAGTGGAGTCTCGTTATTCCTTTTGCTCTCTTGGTTTTGACACCACTATTGCACTTTACTCTTAGCACATTTACTATCTGTTCCTTTGCACTCCTTTCTTGGTTATGACACCATTTCTTTTGCATCCTCAGCGGATCTTTCTCTATCTCGTATTCTCTTGGTTTTAACACCGTTTCCCTTTTGTTCCTTGCACAGTCACTTTAGTCTCTTACTCCTCAGTGGAGTACTCTCTTTTACCTTTTGCTTTTCTTTCTTGATTTTGACACCATTTCTTTGGAATCCCCAGCGGAATTTCCTTCTATCTTTTGCTCTTGGTTTTGACACCGCTTTCCTTTCTTTTTTCTCTTTTTCCGTTTGGTTCCCCGAACTATGGAAGCTCTGATTCTGCATTCTTTTGAATGTCAGATACGTAGGCACGAGACGCAATGTCTTGGCGAGCACACTTCCACCTTCTTTCTTTCTTTTCATTTTCCCCTCTCTCTCTCTCTCTCTCTCTCCTCTTTCTTTTAGCTAGAATCCTTTAGATAGATAACCCATTCAAGCCTAGAAGCAAGCGAAATCATTCCCGTCGAGTATGACGAATACGTTAGGTGCTAGTACCTTCCTTTCGTATAACTGACCCTCGTTCCCGTTTCTCTTCCCCTTGGGTTTTATCGATATTTTCCCTGTCCTTCAGGACTAAATAAAGTTCGGTGGCGACTCTGTGTTATCTTTGAGTGTGCGATTCACTCAGGGTATAAACCAGCCATCTTCAGCTGGCGACTCTGCTGGGGAGTTCTTGCTCCTGAGCTTCGCCTCCTTTTGCTTGTCTCCTGGCTAGGTGGGACTCCCCATCTTCAGCTGGCGACTCTGCTGGGGAGTCCTCGCTCGCAGGTTGGGGTCTCGCCTAGATTTGTTTGCTCTCTTGCTTGTTTGGGTTTTTATCTTTCGCGCTTTGCTCGTTTTATCTTTTACTTGCTTTAGCTTTATGTTTTTTTATTGCATTTCTTTACTGCTTTGAATATTCATATGCTGCATACTCCGGATATTTGCTATTTTCTACTATTGGCGGGTTGCGTTGCTACTTGAGAGATAAGCCCAATACCCAGGCTTGAGTATACATCCAGGATTAGAGTGGAAAGTAGTGTGACTTGTGTGGCATTTGGCCAGACTTAGTATACACGAAAACTCCACATCCATACGAGGTTTTCTTTGGTAATATTCTATCCTGCGCATTTGGGGCAGACGATGAAATGTAACCTGGAAAACTATCGACTCTGGCGACCATTTCCCAAGGACTCAGTTGAGGCACTCCTCCCAAGGAATGATAATGGCATACCGGAAATGGCAAACCCATTACGCTTCCTTGATCTTAGGACCCAAAGCTGAGAACTTGCTATAGGATGACCATTCTTGGCTAGATCGTACCTGTGAAGGGAATACTGGGTTTTTTCTGCAGGAAACCAAGACTCTTCCAACCTTTGTTCTCTCACGCACGTCAGATCTTCACACCTACTCAGAGTTGTATATGCAGATTATCCAGAGGCTGTTGCATCTCTAACTTATATTATTGCATAATATTATTGCATTATCCTGTATGCTAAACTTTTGAACTTGAGTTATTGCATCACCATGTGTTTGTTGGACCTTTGCATTATCTCACCTTTGCATCATTGGGTGTTGCGTTTCTCATTTGCATTCTACCTGCATAAACAACATATGCATACGTACGTTTGCATTGCATACCTTCAAACCAGAGAAAGCTCACTTTCTTCCTTTCATCAGCCCAAAGACAACGATTCTCCGACGCTGAAATCCAAAGGATCATGGAACAAATTGGGTATGAGGACACGCTGCGCAAGGAAGACAAGGCTGATATGGTTGTGGAACTACTTCTGGAGAGTATGACAATGAACCCCTCTGATCAGGTTGTGATTGAGGAGCAAGCCCAGAATGGACCAAAAGTGGATAAGGTCATGAAGGTGGATGTAAGTAATCTGCCGGTTCACCCCTTGTCTCATCAAAAGACCACTCAAGGCAATCAGAAACAAAAGTGTAAGCAAATCAGCAAAGGGAACAACAATCAAGGGAGGAGACGTCCTCGTCATGATCTAATTCCCGTGACTTACACGCATCTACTGCCTGCTCTGATTCATGCTGGGGTAATTGTTCCTAAAGAAATCAAGTTGGCCAAGTTTCCTTTTCATCCTAAGCATGATCCTAATGCCACATGTGGATACCATGCTGGATATGTGGGGCATTCTACAGAAACCTGTGCGGTCTTTAAGGACAAAGTCCAAGAGCTCCTCGATCAGAAGTTGCTTTGCTTTACAGAGAAGCCTTGCCAGAAGTCTGCACCTGTGATTGCTGAAACATCTGCTGAAGCTAAGAATAGAGCTCTTCCTATTCATGTTCGTATTCCTCCAGTTGTTCAACCTATTGGGCAATACCCCTACCAAGGTTTTCAGTCTGCTAATTCTGGAATACCTTTTGCTTATTCTGGGGCACCCTCTGCTGTTGCACCTTCAATTACTTATCCTAGGGCACCCTACACTCCGTATGGGATCCATTTTGGTCAGACGGTTAATCGGATGGGTAATCCTGGTTGGATTTACCCTGCTCAAGTGTTCCCGCGATACGCTACTCGTCAGGTTCATCCTCAAGCACCTCTGGCTCCTACACCATACTATTCATTCTCGCATGTTGCCACAACCCAACGTCAACAGCCTCCTCAGAATCATAATCAGCAAGCCCAAGGCCGAGAGCGCCAGAACCCACGCAAGCCCCGGAACAATCTAGAACAAAGGAATGCTCCTCAAGATCTGATTCTTGTGACATACAGTCAACTTCTCCCATATCTGGTTCAGAACTCGCTGGTGGTTCCTAAAGCTCTGAAGCCTCCACCAAAACCATTCCCGCCTGGGTATAATCCCAATATACAATGCAGATACCATGCTGGATCGGCTGCACATTCGACTGAGGAGTGTAACGCTTTCAAATCTAAAGTCCAACAGTTGATTGACAAGAAGCACTTAACCGTTCAAGGTGAGAATCTGTGGGTGAATGGAAATCCTGTGTCCGTGTAAGGGCCAGATTGCAAAAGAATCCCTTGAATAAGCCTGTGAGCACTTCCTCAACATCGGCAATCATCATGTCATCTTTTCCATTTGTAATCTTTTTGTTTGTCAAGCATTGTTCACTTGTAAAACTTGTTTGTTTTCAGATGATAATAATAATGAAATGAATATGCATGTTTTGAATAAATTCATTCGTGTTCACTCATACTTTTTATCTGTATCGCACATTTGATCAAGCAAAATCAAAAAGAGAAGGATGAAATCACAAGGACATGAGATTACTGTCTGTATGCTTTTGAATAAAACCCTGCTGATGATGTAAGGAATTTGTTCAAATCCCCAAACACTAGAGGTATAAGGAAGATAATCCCTAGTCAACCCCTTTGGGCCTTGAAGTAGGAGTTTCTTTCTGTATACATAAAACCCCCAATCTTAACCAGGGGCAGGGTAGTCTTCAGTTAGTTTGACCATGCGTTCAAATTTCAAAATAGGAGTACCCCATTTTGAGGATCAACCACATCCTATCACTCGCAAGAGGTCGGAAAAATCACAAATCCACAATGGTTATCCCTCACCGACCAAAGGAATGAGGCAGTCACAACTCACCCTACAAATCAAACATGTGTCACATGATTCTGTTCGGAAAAAAAAGAGAGAGAATAAAAGCCCGCTAAGTCAAAACATCAAAAGTAAATGACTTAGGCAAAAATCAGGGCATCCTGGTAGACTGCAAATTCAAAATAATCAGTCTACGCAAAAATTAGGGAAAACAAAAGGAACAAAACAGAGAATCAAAAGAGAAAAATCCTCAATAAGAACAAGTTCGTGTGATCACATGTGAGAAAAACAAAAGGTGAGTGACTACCGTTCCAAAACCTCGTTGGTTCCTCCACCATCACATCAACCATTCAAAATCCTTTTGAAAGGTGAACGGTTGTGTCAAACTAGTTGAACGTAGGACTAGAGAACCTCAAGGAGATTGGGTGGGTTAAAATAAATTTTGAGCCTTATATCCTTTCTTTCTTAAACCATGAATCAGGCCACGTTACAACCTTGAAAAGACCTAATTAAAGCAGGGTTTATTTCGAAAGCATATGACAGTAAAATCGTGTCAAAGCTGACTCCCAAAGATTTGCTTATCATTTGTGCTAATACTGACATGGCATTCTAAATGGTGATCCATTCACTATATGTCATAATCTTAGTGAACATGCTTGGGTCTCAAAACTGACATATGCATGGCATTAGCATTATCATTTTTCAAAACAAACACTTTTTACCTACAAACAAGCACTTGACATCAAGAAAGTTTCCACAATGGAAAGTGTGATCACCTCAAGGGGCAAAACGCTTGGAAAACTCCATTGGGCCTAGCCACTTCGAGATAAAGTCAATCCGAGTAAATCACGTCGAGATTCATCAAATCTCTCAAAGATCATGGGTCAAGGGCATTCCTCCAAAGATCGATCAGATAGGGGAAAAATCACTTCAGGGCTCATATTGGGGTAGGCCACCTTAAGAGCACAAGAAGT
Organism: Lathyrus tuberosus; assembly: GCA_022829125.1. NCBI lineage: Eukaryota > Viridiplantae > Streptophyta > Magnoliopsida > Fabales > Fabaceae > Lathyrus > Lathyrus tuberosus. The sequence continues at coordinate 5,779,897 of JALAZF010000267.1, forward strand.
CAACCTCTCCAGGAGAAGACTGATCAGGGGCATACTATTCCAATACAATGGGGCAAGTTAGCCGTGTAGCTAGGGCAACTCATGCAGATACCCAACCGACTTAGACAGAGACATGCTACCAAAGTACAGGTTCTCTCCCTATTTTGAGGCAAGAGCAATGGTGCATCAACAACTGTTGATCCTGAAGTAGGTGTCGGGGAATCGCGTCTTTATGGCTTACACCCTAACCTCAACTCTTCCGCCTCCCACGACAAAAACACCTGACAAATTCTCAAGAACCGTTGCATAGACCATTCTCATGCATTAATCATGTCGCTTCACTCATGCACATCATTCATCTGGCATAGCATGAAGCCTTAGCTAAACCCGATCATACTTTACATCTCTTCAAAACATGATCACTAACATTCTGCATATAGTAATCATCATTCGCATAGCATTGCATTTTCAAACGCATATCATATTCATCAACACGGAGCATTACACCATACAGGTTTAAACATGCGTCCCAATCAAAATCCAGTTTTCGTCAAGCAAGCCTTTCCAGAACCTTTTCAATTCCTTGGTACGTCCAAAACCTTTCTGGTCCGTCCAGAACATACAAACTTGCAACATTGTACCTTAACCTGCATCCTTTGCATTGCATGATACCAAGCATCATGTAGAATCACACATCACATAGCATATGCATCATAGCATGTTTCCCTTTGCCTGACCTATCTCCCAATAGATTTTCAGTCAAACTTTGCACCTATCAATTCTGCATTTGCACCTTTTCCTTTTGCCGCCGTCAGCCAAATTTTTGGGCTACTCTTTTATTTAATCCCCTTCTACCTCGAATCATCGAAGAGCTAGCGCAATTCGTATATTTGGGTCCAAGTGGATTAAATAGGGGCAACTGTCGTAACCCAAAATTTGACCTCCCTTTTTGTTTTTTGCATAAGCATGTGCACTCGCATCGCTAGCATACGCATTCACATTTTTTCTCTATGATTTTGTTGCAGGAATATTTAGGTCTTTCAAGCCCGATTAATCACATCCTCACAAAGTCATCACATCATCAACACGAGCACAAAACAATGGTTTTTATGCCTATTTATCAAAGCAAGAGGTCGGAAATCGGAACCATGGTCATAACACCCATTTTTAGGAAATATTGGGCAAGTTTTCGACTGGTTAACCGGTTAACCATTTGGTTAATCGATTAACACCCTTTTACAGCGCCAAATTCAGCTTTTTAACAGTTGTTAATCGGTTAACCTGTTGGTTAATCGATTAACACCTGCTATTTCAGCAAAAATTCAGCATTTCCATCATATTTCAACAACTCTCCACACTCTTTTGGTCTATTCTATTCTAGCATTGTGTGGAACATTCTAGACAGCTCAAGACCATTCAAGACATTTCCCTTACATTTATTCAATACTTCACTTTAAATTAAGTGCACCATGTTCTATGTTTTCCAAGCATATCAACCTTTGGATGATGAAGCTCACCTTGAGATTGTTACCGAGTTGATCCTAACTAACCAGTTAACTACCTTGACTCGTTGAGTCAAGTGTAACTAACTCCAACCCTAACTCCAAACCTCCCAAAGCTAAGTCCAAACCAATGTCCAAAGCTCTCGCACTCCAAACCAAAAGTCTATATAAACAAAGCCTCACTCATTTCACAAACCCTCCATAATCATTCACACAAATTCACACTATCTTCACTCTCAATTATCTTATTCTCCTCTGCATTTTTCTGCAGCTTCTACACATTCCTCTTCATCTTCTTCACCAAACCTCACTAAAGCTCTTAATTCACCATAGAAGAAAAGCTACTTTCACCTTGAAAGTGCTTTTTCTTGAGCTTAACCTTCATTATCATTCCATTCTACTGGATTTTTTGGAGCTTTAGTAGCTTTTGGATTCATCTCAAGTGATCACTTCAAGATTCTTCGGCGACAATTCTCATTTCGGTGTTTTCGTCGCAATTTGATCGGTTTCGATATGTTTCGGCTATAATTGAAGATTCCTTAGGTTTTCTTTGATTATCTTCATCATCTTGCTATTATAATTGAGTTTCTGGAGCTCTATTACCTTTTGGATTCATCCCAAGTGTTTGCTTCAAGATTCTACGGTTCGAATTCGCATTCTGGAGCTTCGTCGCAATTTGCTCGATTTCGGTACGATTCGGCTACGATTGAAGATTCCTCTGGTTTTCTTTAATTTCCTGCACCAAGAATCATTTGCAACAATTACCAGGGCACATCTCAGCCTTGTAGGTTGGTAGATCTTACTTTACTCACTGTTTCGATCATTTCCGCGTGTTTACGTTGTAATTTCGATCGTCTTCGGTTTAATTTATCATGCAATTGCTTGATCTTTAATCTCCATGATTAATGCTTGTAATTTGTGTTTATTTGCACTTACATGATGTAATTTTCGTGCACAAAATCATACCATAGCATGTGGAAGTTTGGATAAGTGATTATGTGTTGAAAACTACTTTTGAAAAGCTATTTTTACTGTTATTTTTGCCACTGTCACAGTGTTAATCGGTTAACCAGTTCATTTTTCACCAAAAAACGCTGATTTTCAAGCCGTTAACCGATTAACACTGAACCAGAAGGCCATTTTCTTGCATTTTCAAGTGTGGTTACTATGTTTTCTTCTTTTAACTTCCATGGATTGACATACTTGATATTTATGGATGTTCTTTAATGCTATTACCCTCTGTTTAAAGCATATTTACATTAATTCAATGATTGATTTATCAATTTTTGCAATTATGTGTGTTCTTGATATTTGTTCGAACATGCTAATTCTTGCACAATCTTTGATCACTTGACACTTGATGTGTGATACATGCTAATATTTGTATGGCACTGTTTTGCACTTTCATTTCTTGATTACATTAAGTTTGTTCTTTATTGAGCAAATTTAATCATGTATAATCAATAATTCACACCTTTTGCCTTAATGGTTTTCCATTCTCTTTGGAAAGTTGTTAGCATAGTTTTCCCTTGATTAATTGATCGAAACCATGTTTCGATTAATCGATCCTTCCCTTTCCCTCTCTTTAGTCTTCCTTTAGAGCTTTTTCTCTCTTTTCCCCTCGTGGAGTTGAAGATTCCTACGATGTCCAACGCGCAACACTAGAGCACTGTACAACATTGGAGTTGTTGCGTTGTCCGTTTCAATTTCCGCACTATACTTTGACTGCAAGAGAAGGAATGAGGATGGAATTGTCCTACCCTCCTTCTGACTATTTCTTGGGTAAGGGAATTTGGCCCTCTCTTTCGAGAATAGTCACCTCTATCCTCAAGCTGTAGTGTTGCTCCTTCCCCAGTCGGATTCATCCTTGATCACTTGTGATCTTCTCAATATCTCCTTTTGATCAATCACCATCCTTCTTGGTTAAGATCATTATTCTTGCGCTAGCAATCTCTCTTTGTTTCATTACTCCTTTCTTCTTGTAATCAATCATTGCTTTTTGATTACCCTGAAAGATCTCAATCTCTTTTTTGCGGTTAATCACTGTCTGTCCGTTAAAACCGTAAGTCCCCTGGAGTTTGCAACCTTCTTTGGGTTCTTCTCCCTTTGATTGGTTAACCACTGTCTGTCAATTATAACACCAATTTTGCTCTCTTACTCAGTAAACTATAGTCCGTCTGTTAATACTGAGCTCCTCTTGGGTTAATCACCTTCTCTTGGTTAATCACCCTTTTCTTCAGTTAACCACAGTCCGTTTGTTAAAATACTGAGCTCTTCTTGGGTTAATCACCCGTTTCCTCAGTTAATCACAGTCCGTCTGTTAATACTGAGCACCTTTTGGGTTAATCACCTTCTCTTGGTTAATCACCCGTTTCTTCAGTTAATCACAGTCCGTCTGTTAAAGAACTGAACCTCCTGGGTTAATCACCTTCTCTTGTTTAATCAGCCGTTTCTTCAGTTAATCACAGTCCGTCTGTTAAAATACTGAACCTCTTGGGTTAATCACCTTCTCTTGGTTAATCACCCGTCTCTTCAGTTAACCACAGTCTGTCTGTTAAAATACTGAACCTCTTGGGTTAATCACCTATTCTTGGTTAATCACCCGTCTCTTCGGTTAACCACAGTCCGTCTGTTAACACTGAGTTTCCTCTTGGGTTAATCACCTATTCTTGGTTAATCACCTGTCTCTTCGGTTAACCACAGTCCGTCTGTTAATACTGAGTTTCCTCTTGGGTTAATCACCTTCTCTTGGTTAATCACCCACTTTTTTCAGTTAACCACAGCCTACCTGTTAAAATACTGAACCCCTTTTCGAGTTAATCACCTTCGCTTGGATAATCACTCATTTTTCTCGGTTAATCACAGTCCGTATATAAACATCGAATCCCCAGCAGTTGGCAACCTCCTCTTGGTTCGAATACTTGCATCTTTGGGTAAGTAACCTTTCTTTGGTTCGAATACCCTTTCTTCGGTCAGGTACTGCTTGTTCAGTCAGTGTACCGAACTCCTTTGGGTCACGGCCTTTGATCGGTCCTACACCCGTCCTTTTGGGACACGACCTTTGCTCGTCCTACACCCGTCCTTTGAGGTCACGACCTTTGCTCGGTCTTACACCCGTCCTTTGGGCCACGACCCTTGATCGGTCCTACACCCGTCCTTTGGGTCATGACCTTTGATCGGTCCTACACCCATCCTTTGGGGTCACGACCTTTGCTCGGTCTTACACCCGTCCTTTGGGTCACGACCTTTGCTCGGTCCTACACCCGTCCTTTGGGTCACGACCTTTGCTCAGTCCTACACCCGTCCTTTGGGTCACGACCTTTGCTCGGTCCTACACCCGTCCTTTGGGTCACGACCTTTGCTCGGTCCTACACCCGTCCTTTGGGTCACAACCTTTGCTCGGTCCTACACCCGTTCTTTGGTTGATCACATTTCTTATCTGTTAAAACTTCTTTTCCCCATAGATTCTTAATCTCTTTCTTCGGTTAACCACTGCCAGTCAGTTAATATACCGAGTCCCCCTTTCTCTTGGTTTTAACGCCATTCCTTGGTTTGTTTCATCAGTAGGATCGCTACCTTCTGATTATCAGTCACGGTTTCTCTGTTCTCTTACTCCCCAGTGGAGTCTCGTTATTCCTTTTGCTCTCTTGGTTTCGACACCACTATTGCACTTTACTCTTAGCACATTTACTATTTGTTCCTTTGCACTCCTTTCTTGGTTATGACATCATTTCTTTTGCATCCTCAGCGGATCTTTCTCTATCTCTTATTCTCTTGGTTTTGACACTGTTTCTCTTTTGTTCCTTGCACAGTCACTTTAGTCTCTTACTCCTTAGTGGAGTACTCTCTTTTACCTTTTGCTCTTCTTTTTTGGTTTTGACACCATTTCTTTGGAATCCCCAGTGGAATTTCCTTCTTTCTTTTGCTCTTGGTTTTGACACCGCTTTCCTTTCTTTTTTCTCTTTTTCCGTTGTGTTCCCCAAACTACTGAAGCTCTGATTCTGCATTCTTTTGAATGTTAGATACGTAGGCACGAGACGCAATGTCTTGGCGAGCACACTTCCACCTTCTTTCTTTCTTTTATTTTTCCCCTCTCTCCCTCTCTCTCTCCTCTTTTTTTTAGCTAGAAGCCTTTAGATAGATAACCCATCCAAGCCTAGAAGCAAGCGAAATGGTTCCCGTCGAGTACGACGGATGCGTTAGGTGCTAGTACCTTCCTTTCACATAACCGACCCCCGTTCCCGTTTCTCTTTCCCTTGGATTTTATCGATATTTTCCCTGTCCTTCGGGACTAAATAAAGTTCGGTGGCGACTCTGTGTTATCTTTGAGTGTCCGATTCACTTAGGGTATAGACCAGCCATCTTCAGCTACAACAAGATCAGCTTGGATCCTATCAAAAACCACCCTACAAACAGATAAGAAATGAAAAATGGTCCGTGGAGTCTTGTACAGCAGCACATTAGCATATTCGTCCTTCAACAATTCGGGCAGGTCTTCCAGCGTGTGCTCGATGAATCTGGATAAGCAGACATACCTCTCACTCCAATATTTTGCATCCTTCAAGAGGTTACACGCAAACAATGATTAGGTCCTTGAAGGAGATCTTGTAGAAAGGCCTCTTTCTGATCCAAGAGGACTTGCAGATGGCGGCTTTGTCTTTCCCACTGAGTACTCTCCAATTTGAGTTGACTGATTTCTCTCGGTTCTAATGCACTTGGTCTTGCAGCTTCTGAATCTCAATAAAAGCTTTGTCGAGCTTGGCTTGATGTTGAGAGAGGTCTTTCACCAACTGGGTAGCATGGTCTTGTTCACTCTGTAGCTTTGTCTTGTATTCTGATAGCTTTCCCTGGAGTTCTCCTAGTTGCTTCTTGTAGCTTAATTCATCTTTGTAGGCTTGATACTGAGTGTCATCAAGTTGCCTTTTCTTCGAGGCGAGTCCATCATAAGTACCCTTCAGAGCATCACCTACTTTCTTCCGTTTGTTCTGTTCAATTTCCACCTCTTTGAGCATCCGTCCCCTCTTTTGACGGAGATCAATATGTAAGCTTTCCTTCTCATATGTGACCTTATATAGGTTGAACCAAAGAACCGCATTCTCCTTCTTTAACATCTCAATAGTCTTCCTGAGTTGGTCAACTTCATATGGAGGAACAAAGGCAAGTTTGGGAAGCTTGACATTCATGGAAGGCTCATAAGGAAACGACGACAACATCTCTTTGACTCTTTCCTTGACCCATTGCGTGTAGGCTTCTTTTGCTATGCAGTCCTTCTTACCTAACTCAGCTCTTCCTTCATGGTGAATCAGTGTCTAGGCATCATTAAATCTCTTCAGTAATCCCAAGTCATCAACCCCTTCCTGAAAGATGAACTCCTCCACTTTCTCAAGATCTGGCTTGTCAAGCATAGGATACCCCAATTGGCAGAACGCTAGTCTCGGATTATAGTTAATCCCTCCCTTTGTGCCTAGGAGTGGCACGTTGGAGAATTTACCACAGTGAAGAATGATTTTGGTGTTGTCGTAGACTCGAGAATACCATGAGATGTCATCGGCAGTCAGAGACAAGATTTTTTGGGACCATTTGAGATTTCACTTGTTCTCGACGAAGGGACCTTTCGGTGGTAGGTGAGACATGAACCAGTGGTATAGCAGAGGAGCACAACAGACAATAGTTCCTTTCTTCTTTTCATTCCTCAAATGAATAGAATAATAGGTGTCAGTCAGGAGCGTAAGAACAAGATTCTTGGTAAAGAAGATACAAATAACAACTTGATCCACAAAATCTTCCATGTTCGGAAACAACACGATCCCATACACAAGCAAAGCAAGCACAACATTGAAGGCACTCCAACTTCCAGCCTCAGTAAAAGAAATAGCTTTATATACCAGACACTTCAAAGTGAACCCTCGAGTATCACCCTTAGTTTTTAGATTAGCGTCCACATCTTTCTTATCAATGCAGAGAGCTTCAGTAATGAGGTGAGGTTTAGGAAATCCATTGGTGTAGATGAAGGGAACTTGATTCTTGATCTCAACCCCCAAGATATGAGAGTACTCCTCAAGTGTTGCCGCTAATGATAACCCGAAAATGTATTGTATTTTTTACTTGACTTACATGAATTTTAGTTGCGATTTCTTCTATTTTATTTGATGTACACTTTGATTTACGTCTCGATTTTATATTTTCAGGTAGCTTGGAATTTAATTATAAGAAAGAAGAAATATGAAGAATTGGAGAAAATAAGAATTAAAGGGAAGAATTAAAGAAAAAGAAAGGAAAGAAAAAGAAAGGAAGGAAATTGGAGAGAAAGAAAAGAAAAAAAAAAGGGTGTGGGGGCCACCACACTACATTAGGTGGCGCTTGCCACACTTATGAGTGTGGCGCCCACCACACCAAAGTGTGGCGCCTGCCACAAGGTAAATGAAGGGAGATGTGGCGAGTGCCACTAGTGGAGAAGTGAGAAAAGTGTGGCGAAAGCCACACTAAAATTAAGGAGGAAGTGGCGACCAATCTGCACACGTCCAGACCTATTCATTCAACCATTCCTATTTTCATTCCTACTTTCACGAAGAAAACTTCCAGTAACTGGCAACGACCACTGAGTATAAGACCAGAAGAATTTTCCAGAGATCGGGTCGATTTTTCTTGGCCAGAATTTTCCTTATTTAGTTATTAAGCAGTTTCATATTTACCATGTAAAAGTAATAGTTCTCCACATCAGGGGACTATTACCAATATAGGTTTAGGATTTATTTTTGTCAGTCGATTTTTGTACTTTGATTCGAAGCTTTCAGGCGTATTACAATTCAACATCGATTTAATTCCAAGTTCCCTTTATCGTTTATTTTACTGTTATTACTTTCTTATTTTATTTGCTAGATCATGTTTAGTATTAAGTTTATTTATCGTAACTACGTGTTTGTTTTCCTATCTATGTCTTTCTAAATATTATTGAGTCCGGCGTATGAGAACCGTCGTTACCGACGGGACTCGGTAGAAAATAATAGGTGTGAACTTATGATTAAAATTCTGTTTTGGTTTTAATTTCCAAGTCTAATTTAAATAGCTTTGTCACGAGAGTGAGAGGTTATTTAACACGATTTTGTCACGAGAGTGAGAAATTAATTAAGGTTAGAGTCGGCACTGCGAAAGCGTGGGGTCGAACCAGATAGTGAAAATTAGGCAACATATCTAAATATAGCGAGAGTGCTTTAGATACGTTTAGGATATTATTGGCTTTCAAAATATATTTCCTAGTTACCGGGCGAGCGAGAGTAAAATCTTGGGATTAGGAAACATGACTTTAGTTAATACCGCGAGAGCATGAGGCGGAATTTTTAAGTCGGTATATTCTACAGAACTAAGTTATAGTTGTAATTAGTATCCGAATTCTACAAAGTCCTTTAGGAACGCGGAATCCATATTTCAGCCTCTCTTTATTATCATATTTTCTTAGTTTTATTTTAGCGCTAGTCTTAGTTTCCCTTTCATCGAAAGCCTTAACTTTACATCGCAGCAATAGATAACGGTAGGTTGACATTGGTCTTTGTGGGTTCGACAATCTTTTATATTACTTCGATATTTCCATGCACTTGCGGACGCATCAAGTTTTTGGCGCCGTTGCCGGGGACCAACAGTCAATATTGTGATTCCGTTGCTGCACCGTATAGACTAAGACACTCGTATCTCTAAATTACTATGTATCACCCAAATTTCTTCTACGATGACTACTCCCAAAATTTTGAGGATCCGTACCCAAATTTTCTCTATGATTACCAACCGCCAGACTCCAAGATTTTGAGGAACCTCACCCAACTTTTCTCTATGATTACCACTCCCAATATTTTGAGGAACCACAAGAATCCGTTAATTCTAACCTCGAAACATTAATGGAGGATTTCATTGAAACAACAACTAATTCTAGGATAGAAACCATGATGGAGCACTTTGTGGAGACACAAACTCTCCAGAATGAAGAGCTTAGAAGACAACATCTCAATACTTATGAAACCCTTAGGTAGATAAACACTATGGTCGAGTCCCTCGCGACTCACACTGAGGCATTAGAGACTCAAATCTCCCTGCTTGCACAGACACCTCTAGGACCCTACCCTGAGGAACATGTGGATGTTGTAGCAACCAATAGTGAAGAACAAATAGAAAATCCTTGGGAGAGTGATAATGAAATTGAGGAGAGTTCTGGTGGGAAAAGTATAGAGAAAAATACACCAACGCCACCCGAAAGGGAGGTTGTCGAAGAAGTAGAAAAGGAAGCATTTAATGTCGTTCCTCATCCCTATACCCCACCGATTCCTTTCCCGCATAGGTTTGTAGACTCCCAATCCAAAATGCATGTGGAGGTATTGGAAAATATCCACACCGATACATCTTTGTTTGAGGTCACACATAAAAAGAGAAAATTCGAGGACCATGAAACTAGGGATATCATTATTGTTAAGAGGGTAAGGTTAAACTTTGAGGTGATGGATGAAATAAATAAGCCCAAACTTGAAAAGCTGATACTTAGGATAGATCCAGAACCACCACCACAAGTTTAAAAGAATGAACCACCCCACAGAAGGAAGAAAAGAAAAGGTGAGGGATATGTGAGATGGCTTGATAAATGGCCATAGAAACCAAAGATTAACTCTCCTAACCGTCAAGCTATCGACGTTAAACAAAGCTATGCGTGGGAGGCAACCCACGAGCTTTTAACTTAATGTTTTACTTTTATTGTTTGTGTTTGCAGAAAATAAAGAATTGTATCGCTTGTCACGTCTCAGCTGCATTTAGGCGAAAAATCTCTAGATGACAATCCCGGAAATGAAATGGTGCCCACGGACATTCCTGCGAATGTCGCTGCTGGTGGTGACACCAATGACGAGTATGATAGGAGAGAGCATGTCTCTCCCGTTCATAACTTACATCCTCCTTGTTCTTTGCATGGTCAGGTTCCACCTGCACACACCGCACCGTATTTTTCCAACAATTTTTACAGGTACTTCCTTCGGAAACAGGCAGTATGGTAAGCGGCTTCAGTAAAGTGAAGTTTCAGCAAATTCAGATAACTCGTAGTACAAGACGCCGGAGTAGAAGTGGCCAGCGAAGACAGGGACAACATGGGAAGAATCAGAGCGAATTTGGTCGTGGCACTCATACAAGTTCTATCTTTCCTTTTTCACCTTTTATCAAAACATTGAGGACAATGTTTGGTTTAAGCGTGGGGGAGGAACATTTACTGCTTTCATTTTACTGCTTTCTAGTTAGATTTACTGTTTTCTAGCATGATTTTAAAATTTTTCCTGTTTTAATGTTTCGTGCGTCTGTGCATGTGTTGTCGAGTCTTTATGCGTGATTTTATGTTGTTTATCGATCTACCCATTCTCTAGAGTCATACCAAATATTTTGAAAATTTTTGAGTTAAAAATAGTGTTTCTTTTGAAAATCTTAGGTTACAGACGAAATTGAGGTTATATTGTGAAACTTGGGAAAATTCTGCAAGATCGGTATCGTTTTAACACCGTGAGCCTCTAAATTATGGAAATCAATTTGAGTACTTGTTATGCCATAGCCTTGAGTCCTCACCCCTTTAGTAGTCCCTAAGTAGTTTATTTAGTAGTCAGCACCATCCTAAGCACGCACTAAGTAGGAAGCCGATGCAAATAAGTGTATGATCTCAGGCTTAAAAGGTAAATTAAGAAAAAAAATGATGAATACTCCTTCTGAGTTTGGTGATCCTCACCCGATCATTTAGCCCAACGGTGCAAACTTCTGTATTCTATTGATATTTAAGCCAATGTGCAAAAAGAAAAAAAAATGATGATAATGAGATCATAGTCACTAACAGGGTATCCTACCATGAGTGTGAAAGGATAACGGGCTTAATGTGATTGCGCCAGAATGAAAAGGGATAAAAGAAGGATGAGTGAGTTAGGCTTAGGTATAATGACATGATTCAGATTGGTTTGTATAGGAGGGAGGCTGATGACCGCAAAAGCAAAATTGTACTATTACGATATCCTTAGTGTGTGAGCAAGTACCTATCGACACAAACTTAACTGAAGTTGAGTTGGTATCCTAGGATGAGTATCCGTATACACTATTTTTCTCGCGAGTCATGGTTTGCTTGAGGACAAGCAAAGGTTTAAGTGTGGGGGAGTTTGATAACTCAAAAATGTATCGTATTTTTGACTTGACTTACATGAATTTTAGTTGCGATTTCTTCTATTTTATTTGATCTACACTTTGATTTATGTCTCGATTTTATATTTTCAGGTAGCTTGGGATTTAATTATAAGAAAGAAGAAATGTGAAGAATTGGAGAAAAGAAGAATTAAAGGGAAGAATTAAAGAAAAAGAAAGAAAAGAAAAAGAAAGGAAGGAAATTGGAGAGAAAGAAAAGAAAAAAAAGGAGTGTGGGGGCCACCGCACTACATAAGGTGGTGCTTGCCACACTTATGAGTGTGGCGCCCACCACACCAAGGTGTGGCGCCTGCCACAAGGTAAATGAAGGGAGATGTGGTGAGTGCCACTAGTGGAGAAGTGAGAAAAGTGTGGTGAAAGCCACACTAAAATTAAGGAGGAAGTGCCGACCAATCTGCACACGTCCAGACCTATTCATTCAACCATTCCTATTTTCATTCCTACTTTCACGAAGAAAACTTCCAGTAACCGGCAACGACCACTGAGTATAAGACCAGAAGAATTTTCCAGAGATCGGGTCGATTTTTCTTGGCCAGAATTTTCCTTATTTAGTTTTTAAGCAGTTTCATATTTAGGATTTATATAGGATTTATTTTTGTCAGTCGATTTTTGTACTTTGATTCGAAGCTTTCAGGCGTATTACAATTCAGCATTGATTTAATTCCAGGTTCCCTTTATCGTTTATTTTACTGTTATTACTTTCTTATTTTATTTGCTAGATCATGTTTAGTATTAAGTTTATTTATCGTAACTACGTGTTTGTTTTCCTATCTATGTCTTTCTAAATATTCTTGAGTCCGGCGTATGAGGACTGTCGTTACCGACGGGACTCGGTAGAAAATAATAGGTGCGAACTTATGATTAAAATTCTGTTTTGGTTTTAATTTCCAAGTCTAATTTAAATAGCTTTGTCACGAGAGTGAGAGGTTATTTAACACGATTTTGTCACGAGAGTGAGAAATTAATTAAGGTTAGAGCCGGTGTCATACCCCAAATTTTGACCACTAAGATTTCACATCATTGTGCAAATCATCATCACAATATGGATGAACCATCATGCCTCATCAAATGCCTCAAGGGTTGTTGAGCATTCACTACAATCAAAATTAGGGTTTCAAGCCCTCTCTAAGTGCTTAGACAGAGGATCAATCAAGGAATGACTTGATCTTCAACTTGTCTAACCTCTCAAACATCCACAATGGATCAAAAAGGACTCCCACTTCAAGGATTAAGCACAAGGTTGCTCCCTTCTAGGTGGATCAAGTCTCAAGATCGCCAGTATCACCAAATTAGGGTTTTGGTCGACCAGGGCCTCTAGATGGAAAGTTTCATCTGGGCATAAGCCAAAGATCCAAAACATAACCTAATAAACTCCATGTAACCTCATGGACCCAAGCATCAAGTCAATTTGACCTCAGGGGATGCATACATCAAAAATCAGGAATTATGATTTCTTGACCTAATTCACCCCTAAGTTGACTTTTGGGACAAATCAGGAGCCAAGACCTCAAGACATGATTTGAGGGTCTCTAATGAACTATATTGATCCATTTGGAACAATGGATTAATCCAAGAAGCTTGAGCAACAAGTCTCATTTTCATCTGCACCACAATTAGGGTTTCGCGAGGAAAGTCAACTGTAACTTTGACTTTTGACCAGGACATGCTCCCAAACCCTAGGACTTGCCCCAATATACCCTATGACACCCATGGAACATGTCCATCAAGTTTGATTTAGGTCAAGGACATGATTTCCTGAAGAATTGCACAATTTGGAATTCATTTGATAAAACGTCAACTGTGCACAAAAGTCAACTTTGACTTTTTGAGATTTTTCACCAAAATGGATTTTTAACCCTAAAATGATGTTAATGTATGATTTGAATCATCATTCATCAAGAAAAATCAAAGAAAGTGGGATAACTTGTAAAAGGGATAACCATAAAACTTAGAAATTTTTCTAAGTTATGGAAAAAGTACCACTAATACACTTACTTTGGAGGATCATAACTCCTAAACCACATGGCCATTTTTTCTCATCCAAAGATGGATTTGTAGCCCTCATTACCCTTTACAAAAACTTCAACTAGACCTAAGTCCAATTCATTAAGGATTTTGAGTTATGGAGTGATCAAAATCAAGAAATCACACTTTGTTCCAACACTGGGTGAAAATTTCACTAAGTCAGATTTTGCTTCACTTCTTGCCAAATGTAGATGGATTTTTCACTTGGAATCAAAAGAGATCAAAACCAAACTTGTTCAAACAGTTGTTGTATCATGTAAGGGCTTTCCAAAATGGCCAAGAACATTGCCAAATTCAACTTACACCATGAGATATGACATTGTCAAGTTGCCTTGCTGAAATCTGTCAAAGGCAAGGAAGATTTTGCATTTTGGCTCGATTTGCCAAAATCAGCCAAATTCAAATGCTCCTATCCACTTGGACACATCTGAGGATTGAATCTAATGGGGATAATCACTGAGCCAAGCCTCCAAAGTCCATGGAACAAGAAATAGCATGTTGAACCTAGAATGGCCAAAATAGGGACAAGACTCCAAATTTGGATTGAAGCATTCAATGGAAGCATCAAGGTGGCATGGACTGAGCCATTCTCATCTGAAATCAGTCAAGACTTATCCAAGACCAAGGGGACCAAAGCTCTGTGCCCTAACCTCTAGTCAATGGCTAGAGGAGACTTGCATTTCCATTGGACAACATTGGCCAAACCTACTTACCAGCTGCCATTCACTATTCCTTGCAAAACAAACTTGCTCTACTATAAATAGAGCTCAATTGTGATCAGTTTGAGTACACCAAAGCCATCAAACAGATGCTTTCCTCAAAATCTCTTCTTTCACTCCAATTTTGCCTTCTAAGGCAAGTCACTATCAGGTTTTGAGTTTGAGAGCAATTCCAATCAAACCAATCACTCACACACCTCACATACATCACATATGAGCTGATCAAACACTTAGATCACTTCTGAAACACCAATTTCACAAAATCACCAGTTGGTTGCTCAAATTTTCAATCAAGTTACAGCTGAGGTACCACAAATTGATCCAGCCAATTTCAATCAAGTCCAACCATTCAAACACCCTCCATATGGTGTAGGGAAGCTGTTCAGATCATCACCACTCATCTGTAACACCTCCAAATCAAAAATCACATTGCACTTGCTGTCACGGCTTAGAGGTAAGCATATACTTGGTCATCTCTCAATCTATGTATATTTCCTCGCACAATAATTTGGCCATATGTTCATAATCATGCATGGAATGTTTTCCCTCAATTAATTGCATTGTTTGAATCGTGTATCAAAAATCCTAGCCTTCATGCAGAAATTAGGGTTCTTGAGGATTTTTCATGATTTCTTGTTATATGTTTAATTTAAATGAAATTAAGTGTTATAGACATGATCGTGAGGTTGAGACGAGCATAATGATATGTGGATTGCATGATATAATCAAGTATTCAGTGAGATTGAGAAGAAAATGCAAATCAGCCAAACCCAGAACACGCGCGTGTTCTTGGTGTGAGAATAATTCAAATATTTGAATTTTGTGATTTTGTTTAATTGATTCAAAAATTAATTTCTCTCTGAGTTTTAATGATTTTGAGTTGATTCTTTTTTTAATAATTCACAAAAGTGTTAAAATATTTTATTTTATCAAAAAATACCAAAAATATTATTTATTTCATATAATTGATATTTTTGCAAAGAATTAATATTTTAATTGTTTTTGACATTTTTAATATTTTTTCTACATTGATTTTGCAACTTTTAATGCTTTCTAATTATTTTGTAGGTCAATACTTAATTTTTGAAGCATTAATCCAAGATCACAATTTGTTTTTCATATGTTAAACAATTTTGATCACTTTTAATTGAATTTTTATTCAATTAAATACATTTTTGAAAACAAATTAGGGTTTTTGGATTAATTCAACCCTCATAAATCATTTTCAAAACTCTTTGGGCCTCTAATAGAGTGTAAGACCAAATCCTTTCTTGACCAAAACATTTTGGGCCTCAGTGTATTGTATAAGTCCCGATACCGTCAAAAACAAACGGCGCGATCGTCGCCTTTTCAAAATAACCTTTGGGCCTCTCCTTGAGCTATAAGACCCATTCAAAAACACTTTGGGCCTCTAATAGAGTGTAAGACCCAACCCCCTTTTAACCAAAATCATTTGGGCCTCACTTATTGTATAAGTCCCTCTGCGTTAAAAGAAAATCTCGGCGCGATCGCCATTTCAAACGGAAAAATCATCTGGGCCTACCCTCGTGTTATAAGCCCCACTCTTTTTCTTTAAACCTTTTTGGGCCTCTATTAGTGTGTAAGACCCAACACCCTTGTACAAAAAACATTTTGGGCCACAGTCACTTGTATAAGTCCCTCTGTACAAATTCAACAGTGCGCTCACTGATAAAAACCTTGGGCCTCTCCTTGAGCTGTAAGCCCCAAATCTTTCTTTTTCAAAGCACTTTCTCCTTTGATTTTGAATATACTGTTGTTTTCAATCTTTCTTTGTTGAACAACTAACCAAACAGCATGGAAGCTCTACAACCGAGTAAGTGTTTATACGCTTTCATTTACCGCTTTCATATACATATAACTGTATTGTGGGGCTGTTTCGCTGTAAGTCTTCTTTCATAAATTCATATCAACTGTGTAATAATAGTATAGATATTTAGAGTTTCCCCGGCAACTACGTCTAGCAGTAAGCCCGTTGATCACTCTTAAATAGTCAAAACTAGATCCTCATAGGATTGCCAGACACAACCTTCCCTCCTCTTGGGGTTAAACAATATGGAGACATGAAATGAAGCATTCTCGGTGAACCCTTTCATAGACTGTCACTCGTAGAAGTTGTCAAAGAAACTCTATTCCCCAGAGATGATCTTTTCTCCGTGAATGGCATCTCTTGAGTTTCTTCCAAATTCTCGAACTTTCCTGGCTTGATCTATTCTCGGTGAATGGCATGTCTTGAATTTCTCAGGGTTTGGGGACCCATCGGCTTCTTAAAAGCATCGGCCTCCTCTTGGGCATCGTACAAGGACCCACAGGCTTCCTAAAAGCAACCCCGCCTCCTCTTGGGCTTAGTGCAAGGACCCTACGGCTTCTTAGAAGTATTCACAGCCTCCTCTTAGGCTTCGTATAATGATCTCTTCCTCCGGGAATGATAGCCTCCTCTTGGGCTTAGTACAAGGACCCGTCGGCTTCTTAAAAGTTTCCAGCCTCCTCTTGGGCTTCGTACAAATTGTCCCGACGACCTCCTAGAGGTATAGGAACAGAACTTAGTTATCTTCATAAAATAGTCCTTTCATAGAGTCTACTACTGTTTCTCAAAACACGGTATAAAAGATGAAACTCTAGACGGACAGTCTAACTTCCTTGAGTCTCCAAGACATTCTCAAGTGACCCCTTCAAAAACAGGAAGGAAACCTGCAGACTCGGACAGTTTCAATACCCTTCGGATTTCCCGCTTCCTTAAAGAACAGGAATAACCCGGATCCTCGAATCAAATCCTTGAGTACAGTGTTGCTTATATAAGAACTGATTTTCTCTTGCAAAATTAGTACATTGGATCTGTCACTTAACTGAAACAGTAACCCTAGCCTCCTCTTGGGCTTGGTACAATGATCCTCCCCAGCGGAGTCAAACAACGTTTAGCCTCTCTCTCGGGCTTTGTACGAGACACATAAGGGACTCCCTCGTTGAGTCAATCACCCCTTTTGCCTCCATCTCGGGCTTCGTACGAGATACAAAAAACTCTCTTGTTGAGTCAAAATAGCCTCCATCTCGGGCTCTATACGAGATACCAAAAGATTCCATCATTGAGTCAAAACCTTTTAGCCTCTCTCTCGGGCTTTGTACGAGACACATATTAGCCTCCTCTTAGGCTTTGTATAAGAAAACCACTGGTTGATCCAATCAACCTTTTAGCATCAAAATCTGTGCCTCGTTCACAGTACACAAACATCAACAACCCCTTCATCTAGTCGCTGTAAGCGGCAAGCCTCTGGATCATCTACATCCATGCCACTGTCCCTCTTTTAGCATGAGCAATTCCTAAGGAAAGATAGCATTGCTCTACACTGAGTTAAAGTCTTCCCCTTAAAAACCCCCTATAAAGGAAATTATGGCATTGCTAGGATCCGCGTATCCCGGTTAAAGTAATTCTCCTTTATAACCAGTCACCCAACAGTTGTGACAGACAAACCCTTCTTTAGAGATGACAAATTTTCTCTAAAGTCAACTCCCTTTCAGCTTCATATCTTGGGCTTTGAACAAGATACAAACTACCTTTCGCTTCACGTCTTGGGCTTTGAACAAGACACCAAAACAACCATTTCCTCCCATAGAATAAGAGGAACTACGAATGCTCTGATTTCCCTGTTTTGGATAAACGGGAATACATAGGCATAAGATTGAAAGAAAAATCTTAGCGAGCACACTAAACAAAAAACCCAAATCCCATATCAAAAGCAGTAATCCAAAAACATCAGTCCTAAACATCTTAATCCTTGTTCCCCGCCAGAAACCCTCTGTCTAGATAAAAAAAAATAGTATTGGCGAAAATACAAATAACCAGTACAAAGGAACCCCCACATTGATAGCATCCGTAACCTAACAGACCGCTGTTTAAACTCAGTATGCAAGCAGGGTTAATTGGAGACATCTATTTCCCTTCCTTCATCAGCTTCAATAGGATAAAAAATGAATCGACCTGTAGTTTTAAGCTCAACCGCAGAGAGCGACCAGCGCTTAAGAACCGCGTCCAAAATCGCTCGCTACAGAAAAAATGGCGCCCACTGTGGGGCCGGTCTCTGTTTTTTCTTTCTTTTCACCTCTTGTGTGAATACCACAGATTGGGGCTTCCGCCGGGGAACCCATTTTCTGTCAGGAACTTAAGATTCATAGCTTTAAAGGTCTAGGATGTTTAGGACAAATATATATACTGCTTTTCCTAATTGCTATACGTGTTTATTTTTCTGCTAATGGGAATGCGGGTGATGCCGTATGTGGAAAGAATGAGTATACACCTAAGATAAGTGATGGCGACGGGGTCGACCATCAACCTCAGTGGAGGCTGACCAACGCAACCCATTCTCTCACCTAGACAATGGGCCGGTTGTTAAGTCTGAGAAGCTGAGGAGCCAACCCTTTCGTAGTGCGGAAACTATCGGAAATAGTTGTTACGCGATACTACCCTCATTTGAGGCTGGTGATCTATTCTCGGTGAATGGCACTTACTCTAAGATTGCTTTACAACTCGCTGGCGATCCGCTTGTTGTTTTGCTTTCCTGGGAGGAGCTGATGATAATGAGTACAGGTACAAAAATCACCCTAGTATAAACCTTTGGGGATGGGTAGAGCCTTGACTTCATGACAACGACCCTTTGACCCCATGTTTTTTCTATGTTTTTGTGTGCTGCATTCATGCATTCATTTAATAAAACATTTAAACATTCAAAAAATCTTCTCTTCTAGTCTCTCTGTTCTTTCAAAATAAACTAAGACTGTGATTGCAAATATCAGAGAAAAGGATTGCACTAATGGATTTTGGTAGAAGGAGAACTCACCAGTATACCTTCAAGGTTCCAAAACTAGAGGATTTGAGAAGGTTACCGAGGATGATCACTAACCCAGAGGCTTTCAGAGCCAAGCACGGAGGTTTGCTACCACTGTTAAGAGTCCATGTGATTGAGGGAATCATGGATGCGCTCATTCAGTTTTATGATCCGATTTATCACTGTTTCACATTCCCGGATTACCAGCTAGCACCAACGCTGGAGGAGTATTCTCATCTGATCGATCTACACATTACGGATCGAGCTCCATTTTCTGGACTGGAAGAAATTCCAAAGAATCAGACCATTGCAAAAGCAATTCATTTGGACGAGTCTGAGGTCAGGACTCACCTAACCACTAAGGGTGGCATCTAAGGTTTGCCAGCCCAGTTCTTGACAAAGAAGGCCCTGTACTTCTCCAGTATAGGAAACGTGACTGCTTTTGAAAGCATCTTTGTCTTGCTCACCTACGGGTTATTTTTGTTTCCTAACATCAATAACTTCGTCGATATTAACTCCATTAAGGTTTTTCTCATTGGAAATCCTGTGCCGACTTTGCTCGCAGATGCATATCATTATGTACATCTGGGAAATTTGTACAGCGGAGGGGAGATCACATACTATGTACCTTTGCTTTACAAATGGTTTATCTCTCACTTGCCCAAGTCTGCTGCTTTTTGGGATTGCAAGAGTGCCTTACGTTGGTCACAGAAGATCATGTCTCTTACCAACTCTGATATAGATTGGTGTAATAGGATTTATGAGGGAATTAGGATCATGGACCGTTGTGGAAACTTCCCCAACATACCCCTTATAGGAACTAAAGGAGGAATCAACTACCATCCGGTATTGGTTCGCCGTCAATTTGGATACCCGATGAGACACATCCCACTGGGTGTTCATCTGGAAGGTCTTTTCTTCAAAGAAGGAGAAAATGACAGAGCACTAAAGATGGAAATAGTGCACGCTTGGAAGCATGTTCATAAGAAAGGACGAGAGTCTCTAGGAAAATCGGACTGTGTCTCGGTGGAGCCTTATCTCCATTGGGTACAAACTAGAGCTCTCAAGCTAAAGATGCCTTATCCTCGTTATGGGATTCTTCCGCCGAGGGAATCTGTCATGTGCTTCATGACGAAAACTAAAAAGCTTCAGGTTACTCTCAACAAAATTCAAAAGGAGAGAAGGTCTTGGAAGAACAAGTACCGCACCCTCGACATAGAGTGCATCAAAATACAGCAATTACTGAAAGAAAAAGATGCTCTGATTGAAATTTTGGAGCAACATGCTGTAGATAATCAAGATGACCAAAGGAATTTGCTCGCTCCTTTCACTTGGCAAAGGAATCACGACCCGACAACGGCCCAAGAGCCCCGGTCGAAGAAAAGGAAGATACCGGAATCAGCACCTGATTTCTCTTCAAAGAGGACTCAGGACCCATTAGTTTAGGTTTCTGTTTCTGCACTTTGTAATCTACTGTATTTCCATTTCTGTAATCCTTTGAATTTCAATAAAAAGGGGTTTCCCCACCGTTTGATATTTGCAATTGTCGAAGTTTATTTTGATTAAACCAAAGAAACAATTAATATAATCATTGCATTCATCATTCTCACATCGCGTATTCTTCTTCCCTGCGAATCTCACGTTTGTGTCTCGATTCTAGAGTCAAACTGTCTCATTCGTATAATACTCGGGCCAATCGTCAGAAAAGGATGGATGATCTTGAGGAAGAAAACAGAGAGTTGAAAGAAGAGATCGACGCTCTGAGAGAGGATATGAGAAAGCTTCGTAACGACATGCAAGCCATGGCAGAAGCTCAGCTACAAATAATTGTGATCTCAGAGATCACCTCAACGCCCGTAGTGGAGAGGTATGATTCTAGGTATCAGATACCGAAATATCATCCTTGGGGCATGCCTGTTAACTATATCCCAGAAGGATATGTTCCGCCGATCACTGAGGATCAGGGAATCACAACAGAAGCCGCTGGGCCTGAAGGTTACAAACTTCGGGAAAGCAAAGATGCCAGGGGCATGTTGAAGACTCCTGAAGGTTACAAACTTCGGGAAACGCCAAGACTCACTGACTTAGTCACGGTACCACCCCCTGTGGTGCACACTGTCCCTGAAGGACAAATTCCACCAACACCTTCTGGTAAGAAGGAAACTATGTTTGACGGAATGGATGAATTCCAGGAACAGTTCTTGGAAATGTAGAAGGAACTGCAGGCCATTCGCGGTCAGGATTTATTTGGAAAGGACGCCGCAGATCTCTGCTTGGTCCCAAATGTGAAAGTCCCGCACAAGTTCCAAGTGCCCGGCTTTGAAAAATATAAGGGTAACTCTTGCCCTCAAAGCCATCTGGTGATGTACGCTCGGCGGATGTCAGCCCAGACGGAGAATCAGGACCTACTGATTCACTACTTTCAGGATAGTTTAACCGGTGCCGCACTCAAATGGTACATGGGTTTAAATCGTACTATGATCAGCACTTTCAGAGATCTTGGTACTGCCTTCGTCCAACAATACAAATACAATTTGGACATGGCACCCGACAGAGATCAACTCAGATCGATGTCGCAAAAGGACAAGGAAACCTTTAAGGAGTATGCTCAAAGGTGGTGTGAAATTGCCGCTCAAATTTGTCCACCTCTTGAGGAAAAAGAGATGACAAAGATCTTCTTAAAGACCTTAAGCTCATTTTACTATGACCGAATGGTGGCCAGTGCGCCCAGTGATTTCACCGAAATGGTCGGCATGGGTGTACGTCTTGAGGAAGTCGTCCGAGAAGGACGTTTGGTAAAAGACACTGGATCGACAAGCGGTACTAAAAAATACGGTAGTGCTCTCCCTAAGAAAAAAGAGCAAGATATTGGGAATATCTCTCTCGGAAAGCAAAGACGACGTTATCAACCGGTAGCAGTTGTGACTCCTGCTATCAACCCTGCGTCTATTCCTACGTATCAACCTCAGGTTGCGCAGAGCCAGCCTGATCAACAAAGGACACAACAGCCTCTTCAGCAGGCTCGTCCTCCATACAACAACAACCGTACAACACGGCCACCAGGATTTGATCCTATACCCGTGACGTATGCAGAACTGTCTCCATTACTACTGGCTAAGGGGCACATTCAGACTAAATCTCCTCTTACAGTACCGGAAAATCTGCCTTTTTGGTTTAAGGTGGATCAAACTTGCCCTTATCATCAAGGAGGTTCAGGGCATAACATAGAGACTTGTCTCAATTTCAAGTCCGACGTGCAAAAGCTTGTTAGGAGCGGGGTCTTATCCTTCAAGGATACGAATCCTAATGTTCTCATGAACCCGCTGCCTCAACACGAGAAGGTTGCAGTCAATTTGATAGAAGGAGAGACTAACAATGTCTATCAAATTTACGATGTACTCTTGTTGAAAACCAATCTGGTTAAGATGCATTATAGACAGAGTGGATATGGCCATATGCCACCTCATAATTATCATCAGTGTAATATCTGCTCTAAATGCAATCAGGGATGTTCTGTGGTGCAAGCAGCTCTACAGGAACAGATGGATCTCAGATGGATCCAGGAGCACCGAGTTCGTGGAGTTAACATGGTCTACATGAATTTTAACGTCATTCAGAACCACGACATCCGTGCAATGAATGTCAACTTGGTGGCGATGCACTCAAGCCAAAGCCAGTATCATAATCTGCCGCGGCACGATTACAGTTCTTGTCTGATTTGCTCGGTAAACAAACAGGGATGCTCTTTCATACAAGAGGCCCTCAAGCGTCAGATGGATCTTGGATGGATCCAAGACTACCATGATAGGAACTCCTATCAAATCAACATGGTTCAGATCTTCGATATTCGCGTAATGAATACCAACCTGGTAGAGTTACATGCTGAGCAGGTCCGACTCGTATTCTTAATATCACATGACTATCAAAGCTATAAAGCGGGTTGCGAAAACGATCGAGGTTGTACCCTTGTCCAGGAGGCACTTCAGCACTTGTTAAATCATTGGTGGATGCCAATCTACATGGATGAAGATACTCAGCAGATTAGTATCAGTAATAGAAACCCCACTCGGCGTCAGAGTCAGGATGTCCGATCAGTGGAAGCTAACCTAGTGAGGTTACATTGTATTCAAAGTGGGCGTGGCCAGGTGCCACCACACAACTATGACAGTTGCGGCGTCTGTTCGGAAAGTAACCAAGGGTGTTACCTGGTGAGAGCAGCTCTTCAGGATCAGGTGGATCGTGGAGAAATTCGCCCCTATTCGGGTTCTGGACCCATCAACTGGTCGCCGAACTACCTTGCCAAGCAAGTTGAGGATGTTGTCACGATCTCTGGTCATCATAGGACCAGGGATGTTTTCGCCATTATTCCTCTACTTGCCGAAGCTAAAGTTCCCAACCGGGAACGGATCAAGATTACTTATGATGGTCAGAAAAATCAGAAGGCTCCTGTAGTCATCTATCTACCAGGACCGCTACCGTATGAATCAGCTAAGGCGATCCCTTACAAATACGGCGCAACGATAATTGAAAATGGAAAGGAAATTCCATTACCCTCCGTTGTGAACATTACAGACATCAGTAGAGTAACACGGAGTGGTAGAATCTTCAACCGAGGGGTTGGGGAACTTAACAAGGAAAAGGAACTTCAGACAGAAGCTCCCGATCCCCCAGTCGGTCAATCCAGTAATCCCGACCTTTCGAAAAATAATGATGAGATGCTGAAGCTCATCCAAAGGAGTGAATATAACATTGTTGATCAGCTATTACAAACTCCTTCAAAGATCTCGGTGTTATCACTGTTACTCAGTTCAGAAGCCCACAGGGAGGCTCTACAGAAAGTCTTGGAGCAAGCCTTCGTGGAACAGGATGTAACAATCAGACAGTTCGATAGCATTGTCTCTAACATCACTTCCTGCAACAATTTGGGATTTAGTGATGAAGAATTACCTGAAGAGGGTCGTCGTCATAACATGGCGCTCAATATCACAGTTAACTGCCAGGACGATGCTTTGGCCAGCGTACTGGTAGACACAGGGTCAGCCCTGAATGTTATGCCAAAGTCCACTTTGATGCAATTATCATTCAAGGGCCCTCCGATGAGAACCAGCGAGGTCGTCGTCAAAGCGTTCGACGGATCCAGAAAAACAGTTGTCGGCGAAGTTGATCTTCCCATAACTATCGGTCCTCACACTTTCCAAGTCACTTTCCAGGTCATGGATATCCAGGCAATGTACAGTTGTTTATTAGGAAGACCTTGGATACATCAGGCTGGAGCGGTTACTTCGACCCTCCACCAAAAGCTAAAATTCGTCAAGAACGATCAACTTGTCACGGTTTGTGGGGAACAAGCCTTGCTTGTAAGCAACTTGTCATCGTCTACTGGAATAGAACCCGAGGAGGTTATTGGAACTCAGTTCCAAGCACTGTCGGTAAGCGAGAATAATCAGTTCAGAGGAGGAACCTCGATTTCCTCATACAAAGATGCTATTAAAGCGGTCGAGAGTACCGATACGACAGGATGGGGGCAGCTTGTCATTCCCATTGACAATAAAACAAAGAAGGGTCTTGGTTTTTCTGCAACCTGTACCCGGACAGTTGCCAACGATGAAAGTCTTCATCCCCTTCAAAACTTCTTCCACAGTGGAGGTTTCCTTCACCCAGTGTCTCAGACAGTTCATGCTATCAATGAGGAAGATCCCTCCGACACAGATGAAGAGTGGAAGTCCTACCTTAACAAGGACGGTTATATGTCTCAGGAAGAGGTGCCTATGCCTTTTTGCTTTCCTACAAAAAGTCCGAGATTTATATCAAGGTCAGATGTCAAAATGATCTACGGGGATTGTGATCCGGAAGGATGCCGTGCTCCGCCAAATTCATTAGAGGAAGACACTCTGATGAAAGACAATTTTGACTACAACTACTATGGCCCAATGGATGGTCTGCCAATGTGGCAACCTTACCCAGGAAACTTGGGGCAAGAAAGTCAGCCGAACAATGAAAATCAGCTGACCGTCATTGAACGGAATACCTGTGTCCCCACCATGTCATGGGATCAACACTCAGGTCATTCAGAAACTACTCAACATGAATATGAATTCGCAACATTTGCAGGACTTGAGTTCATCAACTATGCTTTTCACGAGGTCAACGTCATTGAGAGAGATGACTCCTCCAGTTCCAAAAAAGTTTGGGACACTCTGGGAGAACCAAGTGGAAAATACGACTATATGGTCAAGTACACCGCTCCCGAAAGCTCTTGTATCAGGCTCGAAGATATCCAGCCAACTGGATGGGGAGATACAGTTGAGAGCACAAATGCTATGTGTAACACCCCTTTTCCCATCGCGAATAAATAATACATAATAAATCAGAGTAACTAAAAATTTATTTTTCCGACAAGAAACAGGGATGTCACACTTAAAGAAAGAAAATACAAACCCTGCTCAATTATTTTGATACATAGCACAAAATAGGATAACCCCATAGGGAACCTTTTTCCAATATAAAATGAATGTCAATTATGGAATAAAGCGGAAAGATCCATAACTGACTTATTTTACAAAATGAATCGTTTTAAAACAACAAAATATACATACAAAGGTCATACAAAACATATTCAACAATTGTATACAAATAACTTAAGGCGTTCCCCGACTCCCGTGCTACGTATCAGAGCAGACACCAAGACCTAAGCAAACGAAGATCTAACTCTTCCACTTGCCTCCACGCCTCTAAAGCTGACAATCTGCACTATGCCATAAAAAGCATATTCCAGCAGAAGGGTGAGAAATAACAACTAAACCAAGATTGCATAATAATATGCAAAAACACATAAAAATCACATACACAGTTATTCTCACCTCACACATCACATACCAATGCATATAGCAAGCCACAGATGTATAACATATTTCTAACAATTCAATCACATAGCATATAACAATTATACTAACATAATCACACATTTGCACCTAAGGCATACCAAGTCATAGCATTTATCACATATGCACGTTAATTACCAATGCTATCACAATCTCAACACATAACAAATCAATGCACAATTTCCACACATAATCAATCAAATCATGATTTTTCCACACATAATCACATAATCAATCAAACCTATACCATTCAATACAATTGCACATATTTTATCTCATCAATCACAATCACATTTCCATGCACAATTAATTCATGATGAATGCAAATGCACAGAGACCGACACCACGACTCTATGCACATGCCATGCGGTACCGACTTCCATTGTCACATCATTTTGTCACGTCATTAGTCCACTCAGGAACTATTGGAACCATCGCTCGTTACTGAGAATCTCAAGTAACTCCCCGTCGGGCCTACGATGTTCACCCGTCGCTTTAAGTCCTCAGGCATCGCCTCATATTTTCGAGGCCCACGACGTTAAGGATTGCTTTAAGTCTCCAAAGGAGCCCACAATCGTCTATACCCATCGCTTTAAGTCCTCAGGCAGCGCCTCATATTTTCGAGGCCCACGATGTTATAGAATATTCTCTCT
Source organism: Lathyrus tuberosus (assembly GCA_022829125.1). NCBI lineage: Eukaryota > Viridiplantae > Streptophyta > Magnoliopsida > Fabales > Fabaceae > Lathyrus > Lathyrus tuberosus. The sequence goes on from JALAZF010000267.1 coordinate 5,806,697, forward strand.
GGAACCAAACCGTCACTCAGGACGTTTCCACAATGCACATTATGATGCTTGGCATACAATGACTCATGACATTCACATTGCACCCACATACACATCCATAATCATGCATATATAATCAAATACCACACATTGCATATTCTTGCCCTTAGGCCACAAATCAACAACCACAACAATTACAACAACTTATCACATGCTTCAACATCATCACATTTATGCATTGCAAAGCAATTCAAACAATGCATTTCATACCCTAAATGCCACCACACAACATACATTAAAATTTCACATAAACAATGCACTTCATCACAAGCCATAAATACCACAATCATATCACATACCACAAATCACAACAACATCATAGTTCCTCACACAAGGGATTTACATATCAAATGCTACTCACAACACATCATTATCGCACATTGAAATCAAAACCCAAAACACACATTTATTCCTCCATAACACCGCAAACCATCATCACCAACACTTATCATATATATTCACATCATATACCAGCACACAAGCCATACGATACATATTAAAAGCATATAGCATGATAACACTTCATTCGCACACCAATACGACGGTGAAAATCCGACAAACCAACACTTTTTCAAAATCACGACTTACATAATTCATCTACTGCCCTCCAAACCATTTTTAAAAGAAATAGCATTTCATTAGCTTTCTAACGCTTCGAACGGCGACCAAAACGGACTTACGGTTTGAAAATTACGACGAAAACAAAATTGGAAAATATCACGTTCGCTCCAGTATTCGCTAGGCGAACCCTAGCGAACCAAGGCAGTGGAAAACAGTCATAAAGTTCGCTAGGCGAACCTTCTAGCGAACATTCGCCCGTTTCTTCGCTGGGGTTTGCTAGGCGAACCCGCGAAACCCAGAATTCGCAGCAGCGTCAACCTAGGTCATATGGGACCAAAATACATCATTTTTACCACCCAAACACTTCTAATTCATACCAGAACAACCAAAACATGTTTAGACATAATCAACGAGTATTCTACGCGGTTTATATCGAATTTCATCCGTGAAAACATCGATTTCTATCAATCGCTCCTAATTCCAATCGATACGAAAAGTCACGAAACAATCAAAACAATTACAACAAACAACACATATACATACACAAGCAATATATAATTGAAACTTCTCACCCTTACCCGATTATTCGCGCTCGAAACGGATTTCCCGCGATTTTCCTCTTTTCTCTTCCTCTCCTCTTCTTTCTTTCCTTCTCTTTTCTTTCTCTTCTTTTTCTTTTCTTTCTATTTCTCTCTCTCTATTTCTATTTATAAAAATATCTAACCACGCAAAAAGACCAAAATACCCCTCAGCTCAAATATCTCCCAAACGCTCTCAAAATGCGATAAAACATAAACAATGATGAAAAATAACATCTTGTCAAATAAAAGTCAATAATAAAATAATATAAACCCAAAACCAATTAACTCTACTCTATTAAATAAATTGAACAAAACCGGGGCGTTACAATTCTCCCCCACTTAGACATTTTCGTCCTCGAAAATCTAACTGATACGAACAACTCTGGATACGACTCTCGCATCCGACTAACAACCCAACATGCCAACAAAAGGCACACCACGAATAACACAACTGGCAAACCACCTTGCCAATAGCAGATACAACATCGACACGACAACGACGACCACAACGACGACAAGATGCAAAGCCCATACAATGCACTTGATGACTAACTCACGACTCAAAGAAAAGCCAAGATACCAACACACCGGTTCACTCTAGCACCGAAACACAACAAGATCGTTACCCTCACCATAGGTAGCCCACCTCTAATTCCTCACACAGGAATTAGCTACACGAACTCGAACCAACACAATGGAAACGAGACAACAACACAACCAAGAACATAAAGTTCCACGACACCACAAGGTCTCCACAACATCAACAAAACCAGAACACCAACATCCTTGTCACACAACCATACTACAACAATGCTATAATTCACCAATCGAACATATAACCAAAACACCCAACCACACACTATCAGACGTCAATTCACACACCAACCTAAATCTCTAAATTCTCCCAAAAATTCCCACTCTTTAACCATCAAAGCAGACATAAGTAAAACTTTCGACTTAACTCCTCACGCACGACATAAACTTTACCAATAGGATAATTGGAGCCAAAGTCGTAACTAATCAGGAATTCCAATCATCCGACCGTGCCTCAATCCGAGTTACAATTCAAAAGTTATGAAGGAAACAAAATGGGACAACCTGCCATGTTCGCTAGGAGAACCTTCTAGCGAGCATTCGCTAACACCTTCGCTAGGCGAATGTCCAGCGAACCCACTATCAGTTGAAAAACAGATACAAAGTTCGCCAGGCGAACTCCTTGGCGAACCCTCGCCTTACCGTTCGCTCCGCGAATCCCTTGGCGGACCAAGGCAGCAACCACCAACATCAAAAACACCCAAAATTCGCTAGGCGAACAACTCAGCGAACCTTCGCTGACCTTCGCTAACTGGTTCGCTAGGCGAACCCGCAAAAACATCACTCGCTACTGCTTCGCCCCAGGTTCGCTAGGCGAACCAAAGAAAACTCAGAATTCCAGCAGTCTCGTTACTCATCCAAAACCATCATTTCCTCCATCCAAACACCTTGAACCTAAAACCCGTAAAATAATACCTCCAGGTTCTCCAACACAATACAATCGCGTCCAATTTCCAAATCCTGAATAGTATCGATCCTTCTATGAATCCTCAATTGTCGTAAAGCATAAGCCACGACTTTACCCCTTTTACGAGTCAACTGAGATAACAGAAGTGCGAACTTAGCAACGTCTTCCATAGCCTGCAGTACAACCAACTAAGCCCAAAAGTTTCTAATCCCCTTAACTGACTTAGAAGCCTCTCCATGTAGAACTGCATCTACTTCCGATGGATCCATAACCATACTCTCATCTGAAATAACATATCCAAGAAAACTAACCTTTTTCAACCCAAATTCTCACTCGAATAACTCCGCATACAACTTCGTCTCTTTTCAACACCTGTGATTCAAATCTCAAACACTCTACCTGTTCTTCCTCAGGGTTTACAATAGATCCGAATATCCTCAATCAAAGCCATTACTAACTTATCCAAATAAATATGGAAGATACGATTCCTCTACTCCACAAACATTACAAATTCCTTACTAACACCAAATAACATCACTGCACGTTGTAATACCCAAACAAATTCCAAAAGATATAAATTCTTAAAGTTCTTGCAAAATTCTTTTCCCTGGGTAACTGGTTACTCACATACAAGCTTAACTGAGTAAATAACAGTCTATCCCGATGATAACAAACATAACCAGTCGCATTAAGTCGATCACAGCCTCAACTCACATAATCCACCACTCTTATCAAACATTCCAAACAATTGCAAGTTCACTCAAACTCAGCCAAACCATTCCAGTTATCTATTCCTGAAAGTGGACACTTGTTCTCAATCGTTACCTTATTCAACTATTAGCAATCCATACACAATTTCTTCTCTTTGCAGTCAAAATTCCATAAATCCCCACGTGTAGCAACAACCATCTCAAAAGAACTCTCAAACATTACATCCACACCTAGATTTTTCTCAAAATTTCCATTAATGCTCTAAAACTCCAAAGACTCCAAACCTCACAAGAACTCTAAGTTTCGCTTTCCATAGTCTCAAAACCAATACCATCATATGCATCATACTTGTTATTCCATTCAACCATCCTTCCTTTTTGTTACTAACCAAACCGAAGCTCCCTAAGACAACACCTTAATGTTCCATCCATAACACATTTGAAAACCATGCACAACTGACGGCCCAACACTGTGACTTCCTGCCAATTTCCAGAACACTATCATCACAGACCAAACAAACATCTTAGTCCCATCTACTAAGAGTTTTCTACTTACTTAGCAGATCCAAACCTCAAATCTTCACCTTCGTCAAATTCGAGTTCACACTCTTCTCTCTGAGAACCACCTTTGACAATACCCAATTGTTCTCCCTCAATGACTTCCCACTAGACCAACATACCAAAACCTTCAATCCGTCTCACCTTCAGATATAAGAATCTTCCTCAACTCATCGAAACAATCCGTAACCATTTTCTTAAATTCCAAACAATTCATTGCACACACTATCAAAGCCGGAAAGACACGTCTATTCCATCCAACATAATTCTCGTCTGCTATCAACAAGAGATTAAGGGTGATCAGTTCCTCAATTTATCAATAGACAGCCGACAATCATGATGGGGCATAAACCATCTTTACCAAACTATAATAGCATTTCTTGCATCCTGTGCACCAAACTTCCTAAGGCACAAATCCTTAGTTGACATAAACCTTACCTCCGCATTCCTTTCGGAACCGGGAACAACACTGTCCAAACAACGCTTACAATCTTGCAATCAACGACACACTGAGCCAATGTTCCACAACTGAAGTAACTTGGAGAAGTACCAGCTCCTCCCCCACTTATCTCATTCTCGATCCTGAAAACAAAGGATTAGAAAACCAGAAAGTACCGACAGTGTTCCACACACATATCACGTACTAAGGGACAAACAACAACGACAGTATTCAACTGTCTCACCAACTGACTCAACAACTTGGCCGGACGGACCGACCTGATCTGATACCACTAATCTAACACCCCTTTTCCCATCGTGAATAAATAATACATAATAAATCAGAGTAACTAAAAATTTATTTTTCCGACAAGAAACAGGGATGTCACACTTAAAGAAAGAAAATACAAACCCTGCTCAATTATTTTGATACATAGCACAAAATAGGATAACCCCATAGGGAACCTTTTTCCAATATAAAATGAATGTCAATTATGGAATAAAGCGGAAAGATCCATAACCGACTTGTTTTACAAAATGAATCGTTTTAAAACAACAAAATATACATACAAAGGTCATACAAAACATATTCAACAATTGTATACAAATAACTTAAGGCGTTCCCCGACTCCCGTGCTACGTATCAGAGAAGACACCAAGACCTAAGCAAACGAAGATCTAACTCTTCCACTTGCCTCCACGCCTCTAAAGCTGACAATCTGCACTATGCCATAAAAAGCATATTCCAGCAGAAGGGTGAGAAATAACAACTAAACCAAGATTGCATAATAATATGCAAAAACACATAAAAATCACATACACAGTTATTCTCACCTCACACATCACATACCAATTCATATAGCAAGCCACAGATGTATAACATATTTCTAACAATTCAATCACATAGCTTATAACAATTATACTAACATAATCACACATTTGCACCTAAGGCATACCAAGTCATAGCATTTATCACATATGCACGTTAATTACCAATGCTATCACAATCTCAACACATAACAAATCAATGCACAATTTCCACACATAATCAATCAAATCATGATTTTTCCACACATAATCACATAATCAATCAAACCTATACCATTCAATACAATTGCACATATTTTATCTCATCAATCACAATCACATTTCCATGCACAATTAATTCATGATGAATGCAAATGCACAGAGACCGACACCACGACTCTATGCACATGCCATGCGGTACCGACTTCCATTGTCACGTCATTTTGTCACGTCATTAGTCCACTCAGGAACTATTGGAACCATCGCTCGTTACTGAGAATCTCAAGTAACTCCCCGTCGGGCCTACGATGTTCACCCGTCGCTTTAAGTCCTCAGGCATCGCCTCATATTTTCGAGGCCCACGACGTTAAGGATTGCTTTAAGTCTCCAAAGGAGCCCACAATCGTCTATACCCATCGCTTTAAGTCCTCAGGCAGCGCCTCATATTTTTGAGGCCCACGATGTTATAGAATATTCTCTCTGGAACCAAACCGTCACTCAGGACGTTTCCACAATGCACATTATGATGCTTGGCATACAATGACTCATGACATTCACATTGCACCCACATACACATCCATAATCATGCATATATAATCAAATACCACACATTGCATATTCTTGCCCTTAGGCCACAAATCAACAACCACAACAATTACAACAACTTATCACATGCTTCAACATCATCACATTTATGCATTGCAAAGCAATTCAAACAATGCATTTCATACCCTAAATGCCACCACACAACATACATTAAAATTTCACATAAACAATGCACTTCATCACAAGCCATAAATACCACAATCATATCACATACCACAAATCACAACAACATCATAGTTCCTCACACAAGGGATTTACATATCAAATGCTACTCACAACACATCATTATCGCACATTGAAATCAAAACCCAAAACACACATTTATTCCTCCATAACACCACAAACCATCATCACCAACACTTATCATATATATTCACATCATATACCAGCACACAAGCCATACGATACATATTAAAAGCATATAGCATGATAACACTTCATTCGCACACCAATACGACGGTGAAAATCCGACAAACCAACACTTTTTCAAAATCACGACTTACATAATTCATCTACTGCCCTCCAAACCATTTTTAAAAGAAATAGCATTTCATTAGCTTTCTAACGCTTCGAACGGCGACCAAAACGGACTTACGGTTTGAAAATTACGACGAAAACAAAATTGGAAAATATCACGTTCGCTCCAGTATTCGCTAGGCGAACCCTAGCGAACCAAGGCAGTGGAAAACAGTCATAAAGTTCGCTAGGCGAACCTTCTAGAGAACATTCGCCCGTTTCTTCGCTGGGGTTCGCTAGGCGAACCCGCGAAACCCAGAATTCGCAGCAGCGTCAACCTAGGTCATATGGGACCAAAATACATCATTTTTACCACCCAAACACTTCTAATTCATACCAGAACCACCAAAACATGTTTAGACATAATCAACGAGTATTCTACGCGGTTTATATCGAATTTCATTCGTGAAAACATCGATTTCTATCAATCGCTCCTAATTCCAATCGATACGAAAAGTCACGAAACAATCAAAACAATTACAACAAACAACACATATACATACACAAGCAAGATATAATTGAAACTTCTCACCCTTACCCGATTATTCGTGCTCGAAACGGAGTTCCCGCGATTTTCCTCTTTTCTCTTCCTCTCCTCTTCTTTCTTTCCTTCTCTTTTCTTTCTCTTCTTTTTCTTTTCTTTCTATTTCTCTCTCTCTATTTCTATTTATAAAAATATCTAACCACGCAAAAAGACCAAAATACCCCTCAGCTCAAATATCTCCCAAACGCTCTCAAAATGCGATAAAACATAAACAATGATGAAAAATAACATCTTGTCAAATAAAAGTCAATAATAAAATAATATAAACCCAAAACCAATTAACTCTACTCTATTAAATAAATTGAACAAAATCGGGGCGTTACACTATGCAAAATGCAACAGAGGAATTCTCCAACGACAATTTTGCCTGGGAGACAGATTCCAATGATCCCGCTCCACCAGAAATCAGCGTCATTTCTGAAGACAAATCAAGGAAGGTGCCAGACTTTGTGATTCACAGAGGAGTTCACCGCTAATGGGTTGCCGTCGAGGTTCCAAAGGTCGTTCATCAGTCAAAGTAATTGCCATCTTTAATCTTTCACCCTGCCCAGGTGAAACGGATGTTTTGATAGGGCTCGCTTTCTGTAAATTTCTGTAAATTTTCCCTCTTCGCTTCGCCCAAAGCGACAGAGTTTTGTTTTATAGGGCTTTAGTTTCAAGGATCGACTTGTTCATTAATAAAATAACGTCGTTCTGTAATTTCCGCATTAATTGTTGTTTTCTCTTTTTGCTTTTTCAGAAAATGGTAATCCTAAAAAACAATTCAAATAAAAACAAGCAGTAAAATAAATACACTGCACACACTTGCATTTTTCTCTGTCTCTTCTAAACACGAATCATCACGTCATGCAGATTGCTTGTTTTAAACCCAGTTGAAACATACGATCCGATGCCTTCTCCCAACTTTGAGTTCCCAGTATTCGTGGCTGAAGAAGAAAATGACAACGAAATTCTAGAAGAGATCTCCCGATTACTCAGACAAGAGGAAAGGTCCATTGAACCTCACAAAGAACCGTTGGAAACTGTAAACTTGGGTTCAGAGCAAGAGAGAAAAGAAATCAGGATCGGGGCACTGCTTAGTCCAACTGCCAAAGAGAGTTTGATAAAGCTTCTCAGAGAATTTCCCGATGTATTTGCTTGGTCTTTTCAAGATATGCCAGGGTTGGATACCAGCATCGTGGAACATCACTTACCGTTGAGATCGGAATGTCCGCCAGTAAAGCAAAGGTTGAGACGCACTCACCCGGACATGGCCATCAAAATCAAAGAGGAGGTGCAGAAGCAGATTGACGCGGGTTTCCGCGCTACAGCTGAATATCCTCAATGGTTAGCCAACATCGTACCCGTTCCCAAAAAGGACGGAAAGGTCAGAATGTGTGTTGATTACAGAGATCTGAACAAGGCAAGTCCAAAGGACGACTTTCCTTTACCACACATTGACATGTTGGTTGACAGCACAACAAAGTTCAAAGTATTCTCCTTCAAAGATGGATTCTCGGGCTATAACCAGATCAAAATGGCGCCGAAAGACATGGAGAAAACTTCGTTCATTACCCCATGGGGTACCTTTTGTTACAAGGTAATGCCGTTCGGTTTGAAGAACACTGGGGCAACCTATCAAAGGGCCATGACTACTCTGTTTCATGACATGATACATAAGGAAATCGAGGTATATGTCGATGATATGATTGCAAAATCAAAAACAGAGAGTGAGCACGTTGAACATCTGTCGAAATTGTTCGAACGTTTGAGAAAATTCAAGCTCCGCTTGAATCCCAACAAGTGCACCTTCGGTGTCCGTTCCGGGAAACTACTAGGGTTCATCGTCATCCAGAAAGGAATTGAGGTTGATCCTGACAAGGTCAAGGCCATTCAAGAAATGCCTTCTCCGAAAACTGAAAAACAAGTCAGAGGATTCTTGGGACGTTTAAACTATATCTCCAGATTCATATTCCTTATGACCGCCACATGTGCGCCGATTTTCAAATTACTCAAAAAGAACCAGGATTGCGTTTGGTCAGAAGATTGCCAAACCGCCTTCGACAGTATCAAGGAATATCTGTTGAATCCTCCGATTCTATCACCTCCAGTGGAAGGAAGACCACTGATCATTTACCTCACAGTCCTAGAGGACTCAATGGGATGTGTACTTGGCCAACAAGACGAAACTAAAAGAAAAGAGTCTGCCATCTACTATTTGAGCAAGAAATTCACCGACTGCGAGACTCGGTACACGATGCTTGAGAAAACTTGTTGCGCTTTGGCTTGGGCAGCCAAACGTCTTCGCCAATACATGATTCATCATACTACTTGGTTGGTCTCCGAAATGGATCCAATCAAGTACGTATTTGAAAAACCTGCTCTCACGGGAAGGATTGCCCGTTGGCAGATGTTGTTATCAGAATATGACATAGAGTACCACGCTCAGAAAGTCGTTAAGGGAAGTGTTTTAGCCGATCATTTGGCTCATCAACCGATTGACGATCAAGAATCAATCGGGTTTGACTTCCCAGACGAAGATGTCATGTATTTAAAAATGAAAGACTGCGATGAACCACTACCCAGTGAAGGGCTAGAACTACGTTCCCAATGGGGACTTATCTTTGACGGAGTAGTTAATCAATATGGAAACAGAATTGGGGCAATCATTGTTACCCCTCAGGGCACCCACATTCCTTTCACTGCTAGACTTACGTTCAAATGTACGAACAACGAGGCCGAATACGAAGCTTGTATTATGGGTCTCGAGGAAGCAATTGATTTAAGGATCAAAAACTTGGACGTATATGGTGACTCAGCTTTGGTTATCAATCAGATAAAAGGAGATTGGAACACATACCAATCAGGATTGATTCCTTACAAAGACTATGCAAGAAGGTTGTTACCCTTCTTCAACAGAGTTGAGTTTCATCACATCCCTCGTGATGAGAATCACATGGCTGATGCATTAGCCACTATCTCTTCCATGATTAGTGTAGGTCAATGGAATGACATACCTAAGATCGACATAATGCGCCTTGAACGGCCCGCTTACGTCTTCACGATTGAAGCAGTCATAGACGACAAACCTTGGTATCACGATATCAAATGCTTCCTTCAGAAACAAGAGTACCCATCTGGGGCACTCAGAAAAGACAGGAAAACCCTCAGAAGATTGGCTGGAAACTTCTTCCTGAGCGGTGACACTCTCTATAAGAGAAATTTTGGCATGGTCTTGCTCCGATTCTTAGACAGACCAGAAGTAGACATGCTTATGAAAGAAATTCATGAAGGATCCTTTGGCACTCATGCCAACGGACACACAATGGCGAGAAAAATTCTAAGAGCAGGGAACTATTGGTTGACCATGGAATCCAACTGCTACAAGTACATGAGGAGGTGTCACAAGTGTGAGATATACTCCGACAAAATTCATGTACCGCCATCACATCTCAAAGTTCTTTCTTCCCCGTGGCCTTTTTCCATATGGGGAATCGACATGATTGGCTTGATCGAACCTAAGGCTTCAAACGAACATTGGTTCATCCTGGTAGCCATTGACTATTTCACCAAGTGGGTCGAAGCAGCGTCGTACGCTAATGTAACCCGACAAGTGGTGGTCCGATTTATCAAAAACAATATCATCAGTCGTTATGGTGTTTCGAGCCAGATCATTACAGATAATGGATCTAACTTGAACAATAAGATGATGAAAGAGTTGTGCGCAGAGTTCAAGATTGAACACCATAACTCATCTCCCTACCGACCCAAGATGAACGGGGCGGTAGAAGCGGCTAACAAGAACATCAAGAAGATTGTTCAAAAGATGGCTGTGATCTACAAAGACTGGCACGAGATGCTACCCTTTGCTCTTCATGGTTATCGTACATCTGTCCGTACTTCAACAGGGGCAACCCCTTTCTCTCTAGTATATGGCATGGAGGCAGTGCTCCCCATAGAAGTAAAGATCCCGTCAATCTGAGTATTGATGGAAGCTAAGCTCACCGAAGCTGAATGGTGTCAAAGTCGACATGACGAACTGAATCTGATCGAAGAAAAGAGAATAACGGCACTATGCCACGGTCAGTTGTATCAACAGAAAATGAAGAGGGCGTTCGACAAAAAGGTCCGACCTCGTGTCTTCAGGAAAGGAGACCTTGTGCTCAAGAAGATACAATCATTTCTCACTGATTCTCGGGGCAAATGGACCCCAAATTAGGATGGCCCCTATGTGGTCACGAAAGCTTTCTCAGGCGGCGCCTTGAGACTTGCAACCATGGACGGAGAGGAATTTGCCTACCCCACGAATGTTGATGTAGTCAAGAAATACTTCGCCTAAACAAAAAAAACGTCTCGGTGGATTGAAAACCCGAAAGGGCGGTCCAGGCAAAAGTTAGAGACAAAATAAAAAAAATCATCATCCCGGTGGATTGGAAACATCATAGTACAATCCAGGCAAAAATTAGGGATAATGGCAAGTAACTATGTTCTACAGAGGCAAGTCCCTCAGCAGCAGCAGTTACATCATCGGAAGAAAACTCCAGTTAAGGTCATCTTCAACAGAAGCTCAGGATGCCCCGAATTCAAAGTTGGTAGAAGGATAGTGGTCATTATGTTTCAACACAGCCCTTTTCCCTGTAAATTACCATTTTTTAAACTTTGTAAATACTCAATGGAATCACGCGTTTGGCTGATCTCCATCTTATCAATAAAATTTGAGCCTTGTGCTTTTGTTTGTAATTCTTGCTTGTTTTAGCTTTACAGAACGACGTTGTTAACATGATTAACGATTCTTGAAATAAAACAAAAATGAATTTACTTGTTAAAACTTTTTCTGCTTTTAAAATAAAGATGGCAATTTCTTTTGACTGTTAAACATTGAAAGAACATCAATCGCTTCTCCAGAAGTAAGCAAACTTCAAAGTGCAGAATCAAAGTGCTCCTTCTAACCCAGTACGCCTGAATGAAGGGATCAACTGTGTCAGAGACCTTGTTTCGTCTGACATCCACGGCAGAGTTCTCATCTCCTAAGCTCGATCAACGGTATTCCCCGCAGGGATTATCTCTCCTAAGCAAGGTGGAATTGCTATCTTGAACCAGCGATATCTCTATACGCCCCGCGATGGCCGAGTATCCACTCATGTTCATCTTTTAGTTTGTGTGTTGTGTCAGTTTCGTCAGCATATACATACATACATCATGCATTATTGATTTGCATTTACATTTCATATTACATCGCTATCACTCTAGTCGGTCTTATCCCCTAGTGATACAAGTCCTCTCAATCGAGTTGTCGGACCTTTCCTCGTCAGGAAGTGAATCATCTAAGCAATCTCTCTCCTGTTTATCTCTAGATCAGAGTCGGCACTAGACCACTTTGATAGCTTGAACCTCTGAAAGGCCAGCGAACCTTCAACAGATGTCACTCTTCGCCATTGAAGATGATATCCTTGCTTTCCCGGATTAAAGAAAATCCCCAGAGAAAGCCTCTTAAGCAAAGGTTCGGCAGTACATCAGTATTTCTCCAAAAATCCGCTGATGAAAAGGTCATCGGCACCTCAAAATTGGACCCCATCACATGGCATTTCTCTGGGAAGATCCCGAGAAAAGTATGATGTAAGATCCCAAGTGGAAACAGTCTCTCAAGATACTCGCTTTCCCCCAGTAGAATCGACAAATGGCGTCTCCAACAGAGAAGTTTGTACACCTCTACAACTCAGACGATTGGGTTCCCTAGCAAGTCTGACATCAAAACTTTTTCCACTCAAATGGCATCTCCCCAGGAAAATTCGGCGAGAAGTTTGAAGGAAAGCCGCTACAAATAGCGTCCCTTGTCAGTAAAGTTTATTGACAAAAGAAACTAAGACCAGTTCCTTGGTAGGAAACCAGGATCGAGGGGAAGTTTAAATCAGAAACTAAGACCAGTTCCTTGGTAGGAAACCAGGATCATGGGGAAGTTTAAATCAGAAACTAAGACCAGTTCCTTGGTAGGAAACCAGGATCGAGGGGAAGTTTACATAAGCAACTGAGACCAGTTCCTTGGTGGGAAACCAGGATCGAGGGGAAGTTTACCTTTTCTAAGCATCATTGCTTAGAAAAAGAAGATGAATGCGTGTGCTACCATTCATAACCGCCATCAAAATTTCGGGTATTCCGATATTTAATCCTCTTGCACCCCGAATGCCCGAATACCTTCGTCATTCACACCTTCGGGTCCAAGAAGATTAAATAGGGGCATCTGTCATACCCAAAATTTTGACCACTAAGATTTCCCATCATTGTGCAAATCATCATCACAATATGGATGAACCATCATGCCTCATCAAATGCCTCAAGGGCTGTTGAGCATTCACTACAATCAAAATTAGGGTTTCAAGCCCTCTCTGAGTGCTTAGACAAAGGACCAATCAAGGAATGACTTGATATTCAACTTGTATAACCTCTCAAACATCCACAATGGATCAAAAAGGACTCCCACTTCAAGGATTAAGCACAAGGTTGCTCCCTTCTAGGTGGATCAAGTCTCAAGATCGCCAGTATCACCAAATTAGGGTTTTGGTCGACTAGGGCCTCTAGATGGAAAGTTTCATCTGGGCATAAGCCAAAGATCCAAAACATAACCTAATATACTCCATGGAACCTCATGGACCCAAGCATCAAGTCAATTTGACCTCAGGGGATGCATACATCAAAAATCAGGAATTAGAGTTTCTTGACCTAATTCACCCCTAAGTTGACTTTTGGGACAAATCAGGAGCCAAGACCTCAAGACATGATTTGAGGGTCTCTAATGAACTATATTTATCCATTTGGAACAATGGATTAATCCAAGAAGCTTGAGCAACAAATCTCATTTTCATCTACACCACAATTAGGGTTTCGCGAGGAAAGTCAACTGTAACTTTGACTTTTGACCAGGACATGCTCCCAAACCCTAGGACATGCCCCAATATACCCTATGACACCCATGGAACATGTCCATCAAGTTTGATTTAGGTCAAGGACATGATTTCCTGAAGAATTGCACAATTTGGAATTCATCTGATAAAAAGTCAACTGTGCACAAAAGTCAACTTTGACTTTTTGAGATTTTTCTCCAAAATGGATTTTTAACCCTAAAATGATGTTAATGTATGATTTGAATCATCATTCATCAAGAAAAATCAAAGAAAGTGGGATAACTAGTAAAAGGGGTAACCATAAAACTTAGAAATTTTTCTAAGTTATGGAAAAAGTACCACTAATACACTAACTTTGGAGGATCATAACTCCTAAACCACATGGCCATTTTTTCTCATCCAAAGATGGATTTGTAGCCCTCATTACCCTCTACAAAAACTTCAACTAGACCTAAGTCCAATTCATTAAGGATTTGGAGTTATGGAGTGATCAAAATCAAGAAATCACACTTTGTTCCAACACTTAGTGAAAATTTCACTAAGTCAGATTTTGCTTCACTTTTTGCCAAATGTAGAGGGATTTTTCACTTGGAATCAAAAGAGATCAAAACCAAACTTGTTCAAACAGTTGTTGTATCATGTAAGGGCTTTCCAAAATGGCCAAGAACATTGCCAAATTCAACTTACACCATGAGATATGACATTGTCAAGTTGCCTTGCTGAAATCTGTCAAAGGCAAGGCAGATTTTGCATTTTGGCTCGATTTGCCAAAATCAGCCAAATTCAAATGCTCCTATCCACTTGGACACATCTGAGGATTGAATCTAAAGGGGACAATCACTGAGCCAAGCCTCCAAAGTCCATGGAACAAGAAATAGCATGTTGAACCTAGAATGGCCAAAATAGGGACAAGACTCCAAATTTGGATTGAAGCACTCAATGGAAGCATCAAGGTGGCATGGACTGAGCCATTCTTATCTGAAATCAGTCAAGACTTATCCAAGACCAAGGGGACCAAAGCTCTGTGCCCTAACCTCTAGTCAATGGCTAGAGGAGACTTGCATTTCCATTGGACAACATTGGCCAAACCTACTTACCAGCTGCCATTCACTATTCCTTGCAAAACAAACTTGCTCTACTATAAATAGAGCTCAATTGTGATCAGTTTGAGTACACCAAAGCCATCAAACAGATGCTTTCCTCAAAATCTCTTCTTTCACTCCAATTTTGCCTTCTAAGGCAAGTCACTATCGGGTTTTGAGTTTGAGAGCAATTCCAATCAAACCAATCACTCACACACCTCACATACATCACATATGAGTTGATCAAACACTTAGATCACTTCTGAAACACCAATTTCACAAAATCACCAGCTGGTTGCTCAAATTTTCAATCAAGTTGCAGCTGAGGTACCACAAATTGATCCAGCCAATTTCAATCAAGTCCAACCATTCAAACACACTCCATAGGGTGTAGGGAAGCTGTTCAGATCATCACCACTCATCTGTAACACCTCCAAATCAAAAATCACATTGCACTTGCTGTCACGGCTTAGAGGTAAGCATATACTTGGCCATCTCTCAATCTATGCATATTTCCTCGCACAATAATTTGGCCATATGTTCATAATCATGCATGGAATGTTTTCCCTCAATTAATTGCATTGTTTGAATCGTGTATAAAAAATCCTAGCCTTCATGCAGGAATTAGGGTTCTTGAGTATTTTTCATGATTTCTTGTTATATGTTTAATTTAAATGAAATTAAGTGTTATAGACATGATCGTGAGGTTGAGACGAGCATAATGATATGTGGATTGCATGATATAATCAAGTATTCAGTGAGATTGAGAATAAAATGCAAATCAGCCAAACCCAGAACACGCGCGTGTTCTTGGTGTGTTCTTGGCGCCATTTTTGAATAATTCAAATATTTGAATTTTGTGATTTTGTTTAATTGATTCAAAAATTAATTTCTCTCTGAGTTTTAATGATTTTGAGTTGATTCTTTTTTTAATAATTAACAAAAATGTTAAAATATTTTATTTTATCAAAAAATCCCAAAAATATTATTTATTTCATATAATTGATATTTTTGCAAATAATTAATATTTTAATTGTTTTTGACATTTTAAATATTTTTTCTACATTGATTTTGCAACTTTTAATGCTTTCTAATTATTTTGTAGGTCAATACTTAATTTTTGAAGCATTAATCCAAGATCACAGTTTGTTTTTCATATGTTAAACAATTTTGATCACTTTTAATTGAATTTTTATTCAATTAAATACATTTTTGAAAACAAATTAGGGTTTTTGGATTAATTCAACCCTCATAAATCATTTTCAAAACTCTTTGGGCCCCTAATAGAGTGTAAGACCCAATATTTTCTTGACCAAAACATTTTGGGCCTCAGTGTATTGTATAAGTCCCGATACTGTCAAAAACAAACGGCGCGATCGTCGCCTTTTCAAAATAACCTTTGGGCCGCTCCTTGAGCTATAAGACCCATTCAAAAATACTTTGGGCCTCTAATAGAGTGTAAGACCCAACCCCCTTTGAACCAAAATCATTTGGGCCTCACTTATTGTATAAGTCCCTCTGCATTAAAAGAAAATCTCGGCGCGATCGCCATTTCAAACGGAAAAATCATCTGGGCCTACCCTCGTGTTATAAGCCGCACTCTTTTTCTTTAAACCTTTTTGGGCCTCTATTAGAGTGTAAGACCAAACACCTTTGTACAAAAAACATTTTGGGCCACAGTCACTTGTATAAGTCCCTCTGTACAAATTCAACAGTGCGCTCACTGATAAAAACCTTGGGCCTCTCCTTGAGCTGTAAGCCCCAAATCTTTATTTTTCAAAGCACTTTCTCCTTTGATTTTGAATATACTGTTGTTTTCAATCTTTCTTTGTTGAACAACTAACCAAACAACATGGAAGCTCTACAACCGAGTAAGTGTTTATACGCTTTCATTTACTGCTTTCATATACATATAACTGTATTGTGGGGTTGTTTCGCTGTAAGTCTTCTTTCATAAACTCATATCAACTGTGTAATAATAGTATAGATATTTAGAGTTTCCCCGGCAACTACGTCTAGCAGTAAGCCCGTTGATCACTCTTAAATAGTCAAAACTAGATCCCCATAGGATTACCAGACACAGTCTTCCCTCCTCTTGGGGTTAAACAATATGGAGACATGAAAGGCAGTATTCTCGGTGAACCCTTTCATAGACTGTCACTCGTAGAAGTTGTCAAAGAAACTCTATTCCCCAGAGATGATCTTTTCTCCGTGAATGGCATCTCTTGAGTTTCTTCCAAATTCTCGAACTTTCCTGGCTTGATCTATTCTCGGTGAATGGCATGTCTTGAATTTCTCGGGGTTTGGGGACCCATCGGCTTCTTAAAAGCATCGGCCTCCTCTTGGGCATCGTACAAGGACCCACAGGCTTCCTAAAAGCAACCCCGCCTCCTCTTGGGCTTAGTACAAGGACCCTACGGCTTCTTAGAAGTATTCACAGCCTCCTCTTAGGCTTCGTATAATGATCTCTTCCTCCGGGAATGATAGCCTCCTCTTGGGATTAGTACAAGGACCCGTCGGCTTCTTAAAAGTTTCCAGCCTCCTCTTGGGCTTCGTACAAATTGTCCCGACGACCTCCTAGAGGTATAGAAATAGAACTTAGTCATCTTCATAAAACAGTCCTTTCTTAGAGTCTACTACTGTTTCTCAAAACACAGTATAAAAGATGAAACTCTAGACGGACAGTCTAACTTCCTTGAGTCTCCAAGACATTCTCAAGTGACCCCTTCAAAAACAGGAAGCAAACCTGCAGACTCGGACAGTCTCAATACCCTTCGGATTTCCCGCTTCCTTAAAGAACAGGAATAACCCGGATCCTCGAATCAAATCCTTGAGTACAGTGTTGCTCATATAAGAACTGATTTTCTCTTGCAAAATCAGTACATTGGATCTGTCACTTAACTGAAACAGTAACCCTAGCCTCCTCTTGGGCTTGGTACAATGATCCTCCCCAGCGGAGTCAAACAACGTTTAGCCTCTCTCTCGGGCTTTGTACGAGACACATAAGGGACTCCCTCGTTGAGTCAATCACCCTTTTCACCTCCATCTCAGGCTTCGTACGAGATACAAAAAACTCTCTTGTTGAGTCAAAATAGCCTCCATCTCAGGCTCTATACGAGATACCAAAAGATTCCATCGTTGAGTCAAAACCTTTTAGCCTCTCTCTTGGGCTTTGTACGAGACACATATTTGCCTCCTCTTAGGCTTTGTATAAGAAAACCACTGGTTGATCCAATCAACCTTTTAGCATCAAAATCTGTGCCTCGTTCACAGTACACGAACATCAACAACCCCTTCATCTAATCGCTGTAAGCGGCAAGCCTCTGGATCATCTACATCCATGCCACTGTCCCTCTTTTAGCATGAGCAATTCCTAAGGAAAGATAGCATTGCTCTACACTGAGTTAAAGTCTTCCCCTTAAAAACCCCCTATAAAGGAAATTGTGCCATTGCTAGGATCCGCGTATCCCGGTTAAAGTAATTCTCCTTTATAACCAGTCACCCAACAGTTGTGACAGACAAACCCTTCTTTAGAGATGACAAATTCTCTCTAAAGTCAACTCCCTTTCAGCTTCATATCTTGGGCTTTGAACAAGATACAAACTACCTTTCGCTTCACGTCTTGGGCTTTGAACAAGACACCAAAACAACCATTTCCTCCCATAGAATAGGAGGACCTACGAACGCTCTGATTTCCCTGTTTTGGATAAACGGGAATACGTAGGCATAAGATTGAAAGAAAAATCTTAGCGAGCACACTAAACAAAAAACCCAAATCCCATATCAAAAGAAGTAATCCAAAAACATCAGTCCTAAACATCCTAATCCTTGTTCCCCGCCAGAAACCCCCTGTCTAGATAAAAAAAAAATAGTATTGGCTAAAATACAAATAACCAGTACAAAGGCCCCCCCACATTGATAGCATCCGTAACCTAACAGACCGCTGTTTAAACTCAGTATGCAAGCAGGGTTAATTGGAGACATCTATTTCCCTTCCTTTATCAGCTTCAATAGGATAAAAATGAATCGACCTGTAGTTTTAAGCTCAACCGCAGAGAGCGACCAGCGCTTAAGAACCGCGTCCAAAATCGCTCGCTACAGCCGGCACTGTGAAAGCATGGGGTCGAACCGGATAGTGGAAATTAGGCAACATATCTAAATACAGCGAGAGCGCTTTTGATACGTTTAGGATATTATTGGCTTTCAAAATATATTTCCTAGATACCGGGCGAGCGAGAGCAAAATCTTGGGATTAGGAAACATGACTTTAGTTAATACCGCGAGAGCGTGAGGTAGAGTTTTTAAGTCGGTATATTCTACGGAACTAAGTTATAGTTGTAATTAGTACCCGAATTCTACAAAGTCTTTTAGGAATGCGGAATCCATATTCCGGCCTCTCTTTATTATCATATTTTCTTAGTTTTATTTTAGCGCTAGTCTTGGTTTCCCTTTCATCGAATATCATTAGCCTTAGCATTACATCGCAGCATTAGATAATGGTAGGTTGACATTGGTCTCTGTGGGTTCGACAATCTTTTATATTACTTCGATATTTCCGTGCACTTGCGGACGCATCAGCTAACTGATAATCTTGAAATGTGAAGCACCTTAGCGGCGGGTCATAGAACTAGACAAGCGAATGGATGGTCGTGACGTTAAATTCAGTGTTGAGGATGGTCAAAAGATTACCATAGTCATCCTTAAAAATAACTCTGTGATCTTCAGTCAGACGTGATGCTAAACTTCCCAAAGTCTTCAACTTAGGCTCCAAAAACTTGTAGCTATAGATACCTCTGCAACCACTACTCATCTTCTTTGATTACGTCAACAAAGACCAAGCTCTCGAATACCCTAGAAGTGCACATGCACAAATTAATTGATATGATGAAATGATATGCAACACAAGAATCAAGAAGCTAACACAGTCTGAATAATCTGGATAATCTGCATATATAATTCTGTATAGGTGCAAAGGTCTGACATGTACAAGAGAACAAATGGTATGAAGAGTCTTGGTTTCTTGCAAAAACCTAATATCCCCTCACAGGTGTGTCATAGTCTTCCAAAGGTGGTCCCTAGAAGGTCTCCCAGAGTCATGGAATCAAGTGAAAATACCCTGTCGTAGCAAATTCTCGCAGGACAAAAGTACTCTCAAGTGAAACAAGTATAGGTGTGACTCTCGTGACAACCCAACGCGCGAAACATAGGCGATACGACTATCCACGATTCTATCCTATGTGTATGCTCAAGCCTGGGTATAGAGCTTATCTCTCAAGTAACATCAGCCCATCCCAACAACAACAGAAAATATAGCAGATATCTAGAGTATGCAGAATATGAATATTTAAAGCAATTAATCATGCAATAAATAACATGAAGATAAAGCAAGTAAAGCGCAAATATAAACACCCAAATAAATAAGGAAACAAACAAAACTAGGCGAGACTCCAGCTTGCAAGAGTAAAGACTCCGCAGTAGAGTCGCCAGCTGAAGCTAGCAGAAATATACCTGAGCGCATCGCACGCTCTGCGGTACAACAGAGTCGCCACCAAAATTTATTTATTCCAAAAGGAAAGGGAAATATCGATAAAACCCAAGGGAAAGAGAAATGAGTAAGGGAGTCGGTTATGCGAGAGGAAGGTATTAGCACCCCCACGCATCTGTCGTACTCGACAGGAACTATTCTGCCTGCTTCTTGGCTCGGATGGGTGATCTATCTAAAGGCTACTCGCGAAAGAGGGAAGGAAAAGGGAAAAGAAATTGCTCGTGGAGGATTGGGGCCCCCGTGCCTACGTATCCTCATAGTGCAGTGAGGAATTCAAAGCTCCGTAGTTCATGGAACCAAGGAAGAAAGGGAGAAGGTGGCTCGCCAATATTTCGCAATCTTGTGCCTACGTATCCTCATAGTGCAAAGAGGAATTCAGAGCCTATTATCATACCCCAAATTTTGACCACCAGGATTCCATCATTGTGAAGATCATTACCATAATATGGACAGGCCATCATGCCTCATCAATCTCCTCAAGGATTGTTGAGCCTTCACTACAATCAAGAATTAGGGTTTCAAGCCCTCTCAGAGCTTTTAGACAAAGGATCAATCAAGAATTGACATGATCTTCAACTTTTATAACCTCTTAAACATCCACAAAGGATCAAGAGGTCTCTCACATAAAAAATCAAGCACAAAGTTGCTACATTCTAAGTCGATCAAGCCTTAAGATCGCCCGATATAACCAAATTAGGGTTTTGGACGAGTGAGACCTCCAGAGTGAGATTTTCACAAGGGAATGAGCCAATACTTCAAAACATGACTCAAGATGATCAAAATAACCCTAAGAATTCATTTACAAAGTTAAATTACCCTCAGAGGATGCATTCCTCAAAAGTCGGGAATTAGGGTTTTTACGCGCCGAACCTCTCCAGAGTCAAAAGTCAAAACATGACTTTTTATGCAAAAATGATCCTTATGACTCATATTTTCATAAAATATGACTTATAATGTCATTTTAACAAGAATTTATCAAGAAACCAAGATAACTTGTAAAAGGGGTAATCTTGAGAAAATTAAAATTTTTTCTAAGTTACTAAATTTGAATGGTTTTGGTACCAACTTCCAAAGGCCATAACTTTTGATCCAAGCAGCCATTTTGAGTGATCCAAAGTTTGATTTGTAGGTCTTCCTACATTCTACAAAAGCTTCAACTACATGAAACTTTGATTCTTCATGGATTTTTAGTTATGAATGGATCAAAATGGTAAAAAATCAAGAACATAACACTTAGTGCAAAACTGTCTAAGTGTCAGCTTTGGGCATCAAAGTTCATGAGGTTTTTTCAGTTGGATTCAGATAGTTTCAAGACCAACTATGATCACACATGGGTTGTACCATGTGAGGGTTCTCTAAAAAGCACAAGAGCTTTTCATAACTCCATTTGAACAGGGAGATATGGCTCCCTCAAAACCACCATTTTCAACTGTCTTGCACAAGACAGATTTTGCACTTTTGCTCAATTTGGAAAAATTAGACAAGTGCAAGCCTTGTCATCCATTTGGACACCTCAAGGGATAACATCAAAGAGAAATTATCTGATCCACAACCCTCCCAAGTCCAAGGATCTAAATGTAGCCATAAATGCCCTAAAAGGGCTAAAAAGCTCAAAGACTCCAATTTTGTTTCAATGCATTCAATGGATTCACAAGGTGGCAAGCATCAAGACATTGTTAACTGAATTGAGTCAAGATTTAGCTCTGAACCAGAAGACCATAGGCCTTTGCTCTAATCTCAAGTCAATGATCATGGAAGACTAGAATTCCTTTTGATCAACATTGGCCAAAGGCCTGTACCAGCTGCCAAACACTATTGCTGCCAAAACAAACTTGACACACTATAAATAGAGCTCATTTGTTGTCAGTTTAAGCACACCAAAGCATAGCAACAATTGCTTTCCTCAAAATCTCTCTCTTTATGTAGAAATGCCTTCTTTTGCAAGTCATCACTGAGTTTTTGAGTTAGAGAGCAATTCCATCCCAACTCATGATCCAAACACATCCGATGTATCATATATAAGCTGTTCAAACACTCACCCTTGATCTGAAGCATCAAAATCAGAAAGTCAACCTCCAAAACCTCAAATTTTGACTTTTTTGCATTTTTCAAGCCATGTCTTGATTCAGTCACTTTCAAAACCAAACAAAGCCTCAAACACACTCCAAATATCATCCTCAAACTGTCCCAAATGGTTTCCTTGAACTGGAACATCGTTTGAGTGAGTTACCATTTTGGTCACTTTTGCCACTTTTGCAAGAAAGAGCCAATTCTTGTTCCTGAGGGTTCCAGCTGGTTTTGATCATCCTAAAAGCTTCCAAGGGATCAATCAAGAGTTTCTAAAGCATTGGATCAGTTCTGGAACAAGGATCTTGACAGTTAGCACAAGGAGCTTCAAGAGGTAAGTGCATCACAACTTGAACTTTTTAAATTATGCATTACTTTGATGTCCATTGATCATGGACATCTCATACATATCATATGTGTTGTGTTTGAACCAATTTACCCTGTTATTGCTGCTTGTATAATGAGATAGCATAGAACATGCAAATCTAGGCCTATTTTGAAACCACTATCGGATTTTAAAATAGGGACATCTTTTGAAAAATCTAAAAGCACCATTGGATTCCTCATGAAATTTTAGGCAGGATACACCTAAATTTTGTCCAAATCCATGGAGATTTGAGGAAGTTAGAGCCTTCATGCAAATCCACCAAAACTTGGTTTTTTGCCTTGGTTAGGCCAAAAACCAAGTCACCCTTATGTATTAATGGGGTGGTTTTGATACATGGATGTATCACCACCCCAATGGTAGCGCGCATGTGTGTTTGGATGGGAGGTCGTGGGTTCAAGACCCACCCAGACCATTTTACCATTTTCCCTATTTTTGCTATTTTTCACACTTTTCATGGTTTTTATTAATTAATTCCAAAATTAATTTCTCTCTCAATTTTAATTATTTTTTATTGGTTCTTTTTTTTGAAAATTCACAAAAATATTAAAATATTTTATTCCATAAATATTTCACAAAAATATTATTTATTTCATATATTTGATATTTTTGTAAAGAATTATATTTTTATTTGTTTTAAAACATTTAAAAATATTTCGTTCTCTTGATTTTTCAACTTCAAATGAATTTCAAGCTTTCATGTGATTAAACATGATTTTACAAAATATTTTTCAAAGTTGACACATTGTTTTTGAATATATTTGATATTTTATATCATTTTTATTTAATTTCCTTTGAAAATTATATCTTTTAAATCCAAAATTGGGGTTTTCTCTTAATTTTGATTTTTTACACTTCACAAAACACTTTTGGGCCTCTAATAGAGTGTAAGACCCACCACTTATCACATACAAACAATTTTGGGCCTCAGATATTGTATAAGTCCCAACATGATTTTCAAAAACGACAGTGCAATCACTGTCTTTCTTTGGGCCTCTCCTTGAGTTGTAAGCCCCATCCCTTGTACAAAAATAAGCCTTTTGGGGCTCTAATAGAGTGTAAGACCCAATCCTTTTTTGTAGAAACAATTTTGGGCCTCAGCCGTTGTATAAGTCCCGATACGATTTCAAGAATCTCGGCGTGATCGCCGCTTTTTAAACAATTTTCATCTGGGCCTACCCTTGTGTTATAAGACCCATCTTTATCCTTCTTTAAAAACTTTTTGGGCCTCTTGATAGAGTGTAAGTATCATCCATTGTTACAAACCTTTTTTGGGCCTCATTAATTGTATAAGTCCCTTTGCGATTTTCAAAACGACGGTGCGATCACTGTTCTCCATCTGGGCCTACCCTTGTGTTATAAGACCCATCTTTTTTTTTTCTTTTTCAACACTTTGGGCCTCTCCTTGAGTTGTAAGCCCCAATCTTTTTTTCAAAACAACCTTCTCCTTTTGATTTAGGTTCAAATTCGTAGTTGTTATCAAAACTTTCTTTAATTTCTTGAACAACTAACCATACAACTGTTACAATGGAAGCTTGCTCACCTGTAAGATTTAAAACAGCTTTCTTTTTCATACTTGCATATATATATTTGTTTGTAATGCTGGAAGCTTGCTCGCCTGTAAGTCCTCATACCCTCTTTTACATACTTGCATATATTTCATATGTATATATGTCTGTATATTATCTATTTAAAGTTTTCCCCGACAATTAGGTCTAGGATTAGATCAAGCCAACAGTCACTTTTTCAACACAGTCAAAACTAGTTCCCCATAGGAAATTCCAGATACAGTCTTGCCTCCTCTTGGGCATATACAATATGGAACAGAGAAAGGAATTATTCCCTGTGAAACTTTTCTCAAGACTGTCACTATTAGAAAATTTTCAAAGAAATTCAGTTTCCCCAGAGAGGATTAATTCCCATTGAAACATCTCTTGAATTTCTTCAAACCCTAGAACTATTCACTACAGAAAGGATTATTCCCGGTGAAATGTTTATGGAACTTTTCTTAAGTTTGGACCCACAGGCTTCCTAATAGCATCCCCAGCCTCCTCTTCGGCTTTGTATAAGGACCCTAAGGCTTCTTAAAAGTTCTCATGCCTCTCTTGGGCTTAGTACAAGGACCCGAGACCTCTCACAGGCATAGGCCAGAACCTAGTCATCCTTTGTTAGAGCAGTCTTTCTAAGAATCAAAACATCATACTAATTTAGGGTTGATTCTCATCCCTTAAAAGTCAGCCTCCTCTTGGGCTTCATACAAAGATAAACCCTTTTCATAATAGTAGACTTGGAAACTCAGGTTTGAACCTCCCTAGGTTTGAAAACTCAGTCTCAATCTTTCATCCTAAAATTTCCCAACTAAGGGTCATCTTATCATTAATACAACACCTTCCAACTCAGAACCTCATGGTCTCTGATATTTCAACTCTTCTGCAATCCCCAGTAAGAGTTGATTCCCCAATTTGGACATGCCTCTGGATCTCAATAATCCTCAGCAGAAGTTAACCTCCTCTTAGGCTTTATATATAAGGAATTCCCCATCCAGCCTCCTCTTAGGCTTTGTATAATGATCATTCCTCAGTCTCTTCTAGCCTCAATCTTGGGCTTTGTACAAGACAGATAAAAACACTCTCTTGTTGAGTCAGTCAAAACTTTCTTTCAGCCCCAATCTTGGGCTTTGTACAAGACACCAAGTAAAACTTCCCCATTAGAATCAACTTTATTTTCAGCCTCAATCTTGGGCTTTGTACAAGACACCTATAAATATCTCCAGCTGAGTCAGTCAAATATCTTTTAGCCTCAATCTTGAGCTTTGTACAAGACACATATAAAATCTCCCTGGTGGAGTCAAATCCTTCTAGCCTCCTCTTAGGCTTTGATCTCCTTAGGCAGAGTTAGTTCCTTCTCCTTTTAGCCTCAATCTTGGGCTTTGTACAAGACTGACAAAATATTCCCCGGAAGAAATCAATTTCTTCCAACCTCCTCTTAGGCTTTGTATAATGATCTCTCCAAAAAAGTCAGTCCATTTTTAGCCTCAATCTTGGGCTTTGTACAAGACAGATATAAAACTCCCTAAATAGAGTCAATCTTTTAGCTTCAACCTTGGCCTTTGATCAAGGCACACAAAAAATCAAACATCCCCTCAGAGGAAATCAAAAACCTCTTTGTAGGAAGACATTTCTCTGTACATCACACATCAAATCAGACAATCAAATAAACCTTAATCCCAGATAATTGCTGTAAGTGGCACACTTTTTGATTCAAAAATCCAAGTTGTAGTCGATCTCTTATCCAGGTAAATTTCCTCTTTCATCTAATTGCTGTAAGTGGTAAGCCTTTGGATTATTTACATCCAAGCCAATGTCCCTCTCTTAGCATGAAAGATTCCTAAGGAAAAATGGCATTGCTCAACACTGAGTTAAAGTTTTCTCCTTCAGGACGAATCCCTTATAAAGGAAATTATGGCATTGTTAGATTCACATATCCCAGTTAAAGTAATTCTCCTTTATAATCAATCACCAAACAGTTGTGATAAACAGATGAGATAGCTCCCTTTAGAGGTGACAAATTCTCTCTCAGTCAAACCTTTTAGCTTCAATCTTGGGCGTTGAACAAGACACAAATAACCCTTCAGCTTCAATCTGGGGCTTTGAACAAGACACCAAATACATTTTCCTCCCATAGAATAGGAGGAACTACGATTGCTCTGATTTCCCTGTTTTATTTAAACGGGAATACGTAGGCATAAGATTGCGAAATCTTAGCGAACACACTAATAAAACACATTAGATCCAATACCTTACCAAAAACATCGAAAAAACCCAAACATCAACAAAATACTCTCTCTCAATACTCCCAAAGGAGAAACTTTCCCAACCATCAACAGACAAACACCGATAAGTAGAAAGCAGAAGAAATTGCTAACAACCTGTGGATAACCACATATAGGATGGGTAATTGGCAACTTCCCATTGTATAACCTGACCCCGGACCCCCCAATCTCTTAAGCATTCATTAAAGAAAACATTTGCGTGCAAGGTTAGTTTTAGATAGCTTCCCTTTCCTTTCCAGCTTCATAGGATAAATAAGAAATCAGAAAGTAGCACCCAATTCCAACCATGGTGATAAGGTGGTCGCGTCACCGATAAAAAATCGCACGCTACAGAAAAATGGCGACTCTGCTGGGGAGTCTTTAGGATTATGTCTTAATCGCCATTTTTCCAACAGAAAAATGGCGACTCTGCTGGGGAAGTCTTATTAGGATCTGTCTTTTTCTAGAATTAGAATTCCTAAGAGGTCTAGGTTGTTAGAAATTTTTCTACATACTATATATATATATATATATATATATATATATATATATATATATATATATATATATATATATATATATATATTTACTGCTTTTCCTACTTGATATCCGTGTTTATTTTTCTATCAATTGGAATACGATTAATATGCATCTGGAAAGTTTGAGAGAACCCTAAGATAAGGGGTGGCATAGACGGGGGAACTTGTAGGGAGTAAATCCCGAACAAGCGAACTTGGTAGACCACCAAATCAGGCGAGGCCCCGTGTGGATTCAGCCTGTTGAACAATCGATTGTTGTGAAAGCAAAGTTTTCAAGTACGACACCCGTGACCCTGAGGATTTAATAGACATTAACCCTATGACCATTTGGTAGTGCAATGACTATCGGGAGTTGTTGATACATGATACTACACTCAAATGAGATTACCCTAGGATGCTACAGCTCGCTCGGGTGAACCAGCGTGCTGTTGATATCCCTAGGGGTCTATGATTTTGGGAACCTTAAGATCCGTTCTACAGGTACAAAAATTGACCAGAGTACAACCTTTGGGGATGGGTAGAGCCATGACTCCATGCTCGTGACGTTGAACCTTTGAAACCATGTTTTTTCAATGTTTTTGTATGCTGCATTCATGCATTCATTTAAAAAAACTCTTAAACAAAGAAAAATCTTCTCTCTTCTCTTCTCTTTTCCAAAATAAACTAAAATAATAATTGCAAATATCAGCAAGATTGCGTTATGGATTTTGGTAGAAGAAAGACGCACAAGTACAGTTTCGAGGCTCCAAAACTAGAGAATTTAAGGAGGTTGGCAAGGATGATCACTAACCCTGATGCTTTCAGAGCTAAGCATAGAGGACTGTTGTCTCTGTTAAGGATCCACGTAGTTGAAGGAATTATGTCTACATTGATACAGTTGTACGATCCGGTTTACCACTGCTTCACATTTCTGGATTATCAACAGGCACCAACACTGGAGGAGTACTCTCATCTAACCGATTTACCTATCACTGACCAAGCTCCTTTTTCTGGACTGGATGAAATTCCAAAAGAACAGGCCATTGCAAGAGCAATCTCTTTGGACGAGTCAGAGGTTAGGACTCACATAACCACCAAAGGAGGAATCCAAGGTTTACCAACTAAATTCCTGATAGAGAAAGATCTATACTTTGCCAGTATAGGAAACATAACTGCTTTCGAGGATATCTTTGTCCTACTCACATATGGGCTTTTCCTTTTTCCCAACATTGACAACTTCGTTGACACCAATGCTGTTAATATATTTCTGATTGGAAACCCTGTACCAACCTTGCTCGCAGATGCTTATTATTTTGTACACTTAAGGAATTTGTACAGCGGAGGAATGATCACATGTTGTGTACCCTTAGTTTATAAATGGTTCATTTCCCATTTACCTAAGTCTGCTACATTTTGGGATTACAAGAGTACTTTACGTTGGTCACAAAGGATTATGTCTCTTACTAACTCTGACATAGATTGGTATAATAGGATTTACGAAGGGATAGAGATCATCGACAATTATGGAAATTTCCCTAATGTACCCCTCATAGGAACTAAAGGAGGAATTAACTACCATCCAATTTTAGTTCGCCATAAACTCGGATACCCGATGAGGCATATCCCGCATAATTTTCATCTGGAAGGTCTTTTCTTCAAGGAAGGGGAAAATGATAGGGCACTAAAGAAGGAAATAGTGCACGCCTGGCAACATATTCACAGAAAAGGAAGAGAGTCTCTAGGAAGACCAAATTGTACCTCCATGGAGCCTTATCTCCACTGGGTGCAAACTAGAGCCCTCAAGCTGAGGATGCCTTACCCTCGTTAAGAAGTTTTTCCATTCAAGGAATCTGTCCTTTATTTCATGTCTGATACGGAAAGACTCCAGGTCACTCTTAACAAAGTTCAATGTGAAAGAAGCTCTTGGAAAAACAAATACCAAATCCTCAACATGAAGTGTACCAAGATTCAGGATCTGTTAAAGGAAAAGGATGCTCTGATTAAGATATTAGAGCAGCATGTTGTAGAAAGTCAGGAAGATCAAAGGAACGTGCTCACTCCTTTCACTTGGTAAAGGAATGACAACCTGACAAGGGCTGAAGAGCCCCAATCAAAGAAAAGGAAAGTACCAGAACCAGCATCTGAGCTCTCCTCAGAGAGAACTCAGGATCCATAAGCTTAGATATTTTCCTTACAACACTTTGTAAAATACTGTACTTTTCCTTATTGCAATCTTTCAAATTCAATAAAACAGGGTCTCCACTCTCCACTGTATGATATTTTCAATCTATTTATTGAGGTTCTTTTTTATTAAAAGTAAAATAATATATATCTTTGCATATCATTCATCATTCTCACATAACGCGTCTTCTTATCTTCGAGTCTCACATACGTGTCACAATTCTAGCGTCAAACTCATATAATACTCGGGCCAATCGACAAAAGAAAATGGACGATCTTGAGGAAGAGAACAGAGAGCTGAGAGAAGAAATCGACGCTCTAAAGGAAAGTTTGGAAAAACTTCACAGTGACATGCAATCCCTGGCAGCAGCTCAGAGACAACAACAAAGGACTGTGATCTCAGAGATCACATCTACGCCCGTAGTAGAGACATATGATCCTTGGTACAACATGCCTAAAGGTCGTCCCTGGGGCATGCCTATCAACTTTGTCCCTGAAGGATATATTCTGCCGGTCACTGAAGACCCAGAAACTGCAGCAGGAACCGTTAGGCCTGAAGGTTACAAACTTCGGGAAGGCGGAGATGCAAGGTTTCCGACAGCAACTCTTGAAGGTTACAAACTTCAGGGCCCTGAAGCGCCAAGAGTCACCGCTGTAATGTCTATACCACATCCAGTGGTACACACTATCCCGAAAGGACAGATTCCACAGGTAATTTCTGGTGGAAACGAAGACATGTACAAAAGGATGAATGAGTTCCAGGAACAATTCTTGGAGATGCAGAAGGAACTGCACGCCATTCGCGGTCAAGAGTTATTCGGAAAGGACGCCGCAGACCTCTGTTTGGTCCATAATGTAAAGATACCGCACAAATTCAAGGTTCCTGACTTTGAAAAATACAAAGGCAACCTGGACATGGCGCCAGATAGAGATCAACTCAGAGCAATGTCACAGAAGGAAAAAGAGACTTTCAAAGAGTATGCTCAGAGATGGCATGAAATTGCCTCCCAGATCTGTCCCCCTCCCCCCCCCCCCCCCCCCCGAGGAAAAAGAGAAAACAAAGACCTTTTTGAAAACCTTGAGCTCATTCTATTACGACCGAATGGTCGCCAGTGCGCCCAGCAACTTCACTGAAATGGTGAACATGGGAGTACGCCTTGAAGAAGCAGTCTGAGAAGGATGATTGGTCAAAGATGCAGAGCCATCTAGCAGTACTAAGAGATACGGTAGTGCTTTCCAGAAAAAGAAAGAACAAGAGATTAGTAATATCTCTCTCGGAAAGCAAAGGCGAAGGTATCAACCAGTAGCGGCGGTAACTCCCGCTATCAACCCTGCGCTGGCTCCGACTTATCAACCTCAGGTTACTCAGAGCCAGCCAAGTTAACAATTGTACCAGAAAAGGACATAACAGCCTCTTCAGCTGGCTCGTCCACAATACAATAGCAACAATCGTACGACACGACCACCGGGGTTTGACCCTATACCGATGTTATACGCAGAACTATTTCCACTTCTACTGACCAAGGGGCACGTCCAAACCAGGTCTCCTCTTAAAGTACCAAAAAATCCACCTTTTTGGTTCAAAGCGGATCAAACTTGCCCTTACCATCAAGGGGGATCGGGGCACAACATCGAGAACTGTCTCAGCTTCAAGTCTAATGTACAAAAGCTTGTTAGGAACGGGGTCCTATTTTTCAAATATATTAATCCGAATGTTCAGACGAACCCGTTGCCTCAACATCAGAAGACTGCAATAAATTTAATAGAGGAAGAATTTAGCCGCAGTTGTCAAATTCACGACGTACTCCTATTAGGAACCAATCTGGTCAGGATGCATTGTAGACAGAGCGGGTACAGTCATATACCATCTCACAATTATCACTAGTGTGATATCTGCTCAAAGAATAACCAGGGGTGTTCCGTAGTGCAATCAGCTCTACAAGAACAAATGGATCTCGGATGGATCCAAGATCACCGAATCTGAGAAATCAACATGGCCCATGTGCATCCCTACATTGTTCAGAACCGCAACATTCTCGCAATGAAGGTTAATTTGGTGGCGATGCACTCGAGGCAAAGTCAATATCATAATCTGCCACAACACGATTATGACACGTGTTCGATCTGCTCAACAAGAAATCAGGGATGCTTTTTCAAACAAGAGGCCCTCCAACGTCAGATGGATCTTGGATTGATCCCGGATTACCGTGAAGGAAATAACCATAAAATCAATATGGTTCAGATATTTGACATACGCTTGATGAATACGAGTTTGGTTGAAATACATGCTAAGCAAGTCAGGCTTGGCTTTCTGGCTTCACATGATTATCAAACATGTGAAGAGTGTCGTGAGAACGACCAAGGATATGCACTTGTCCAAAGAACACTCCAACACTTGTTGGGTCACTGGTGGCTTCCAATTTACTTGGATGAAGCTATGCAATAGATCAACTTGGTTGATGGAAATCCTGATAGGCATCAAAGTCAGGATGTCAGCTTGATGGAAACAAATCTAGTAAAGTTACACTGTATACAAAGCGGGTGAGGCCGGTGCCACCCCACAACTATGAGCGTTGTAGAGTTTGTTCATAGAACAACCAAGGATGTTACCTCGTACGAACGGCTCTTTAAAATCAGTTGGATCAGAAAGAGATTCGACCTTGTTCAAGTTTTGGGTCGATCAACGTAATACAAAACTATCTCCCTGATCAAAGCAAAGACGTTGTCATAATCTCCGATCACGGGAGGACCAAAGACGTTTGCGCCATAATCCCTTTACTCGATGAATCAAGAGTTCCTCTTGATAGTAGAAAAAATCTCAGCCAGAAAATGATTAAGGTTGCCTACGATGGTCTGAAAAATCAAAAGGCTCTTGTGGTTATCTACTTGCCAGGTCCAATACCGTATAAGTCGGAAATGGCTATCCCTTATAAGTACGGTACAACTACCACTGAAAATAGAAAGGAAACTCCATTACCCTCCGTCGTAAACATTGTCGACCTCAGTCGAGTCACACGGAGCGGCCGGATCTTCAACAGAGGAGTTGGAGAACCCACTAAAGAAAAGGAACCTCAAACAGAAGTTCCAAATCAACCAGTCGGGCAATCCACTAATCCCGAACTTACAAAGAACAACAATGAGATGCTGAAGCTCATCTAGAAGAGTGAGTACAACATTGTAGACCAGTTGTTACAAACTCCATCTAGAATCTTTGTGCTATCTCTCCTGCTTAGTTCCGAAGCTCACAGGGAAGCTCTGCAGAAAGTTTTGGAGCAAGCTTTCATGCAACAAGATGTAACGATAAGACAGTTTGATAGCATCATCTCCAACATCACTTCCTGCAACAATTTAGGATTCAGTGATGAAGAACTGCCGGAAGAAGGAAAGAATTATAACATGGCACTCAACATTACAGTCAACTGCCAAGACAATGCTTTAGCTAGCATGCTGGTAGACGCAGGCTCATATTTGAATGTTATGCCAAAATCAACTCTGATGCGACTATCATTTCAAGGAACTCTGATGAGAGGCAGTGAGGTCATCGTCAAAGCCTTTGACGGATCCAGAAAAATAGTTATTGGTGAAGTCGATCTTCCCATAACTATAGGTTCTCACACTTTCCAAGTTACTTTCCAGGTCATGGACATCCGGGCAACATACAACTGTTTATTAGGAAGACTTGGGATACACGAAGCTGGGGCAGTCACTTCGATATTTCATCAAAAGCTGAAGTTCGTCAAGAATGACAAGCTAGTCACAGTCTGCGGAGAGCAAGCCTTAATTGTGAGCCACTTATCATCATTTTCCAATCTAGAACCGGAGGAGGTCATTGGAACCCAGTTTCAAGCACTCTCGGTGAGCAATGAGAATCGACCAGAAAAAGGAACGTCGATTTCTTCATACAAGGACACTCTCGAAGTAATCAAAAGTGATAACGTAAAGGGATGGGGACAACTTGTGATTCCTACGGATAACAAGACAAAGAAAGGTCTTGGTGTAACGTCCCAAATTTTGTAGAATATTTATTTAATTTATTTAAATATTATATTCGTGGATTTCCGTGAATTTTGGTGTTTCGTGTCGAGGTCGGTGATTTTGTGAAGTTTTGGTTATTTTAATTAAATAATAGTGTATGATATGAATATATTTGTATTATTATTTATTTTAAATAATATTAGAAGAATGAAGGGTACAGTGGACATTTGAGGAGAATTAGTGAGGATATAATGGGAAGAGCACATTTAGGGGTATATTAAGAGAAATAAAGAAAGGAACTCATTATTCGTATTATTTTGAGGAAAAGGCAAAGGTGCTCTGAAGAACAAGTGAGAAGGAGGCTAGGGCATAGAAGAATTCCGGGGAAACTTCAAGAGAGGTCGAAGGAGACAATATTCTAAGGTATGGGGAGCATCACTTTGCAATATGTTGATATAAAGGTTAGGTATTGGTGGGTTATTCGGGTTTTGGGGGAAATCCATGGGGTTGCATGAGGGTTTTAGGAAGATTTTGTGATAATATGATTGAAATTGATGAATTGGTCTTGTTTGATTTGTCTGATTGAATTGAAAATGTTAGATGTAAGTTATTGGTGCAAAATCTATGAAAAAATGTTGTTAAAAATCGAGTTTAGTGCAGAAAATAACAGATGGGGAAATGTTGTTATCGCAGGGTTTTTCTGCAGAAATCGCAGAGCCCGCTTAGCGCGGCCTAGCGCGATTAGCGCGGTCTGAAGAAATTTCACCTCTTCGAGGCAGTGAGTAGCGCACTTAGCGCGAGTGGGGCGCGCTTAGCGCGAGTGGGGCGCGCTTAGCGCGACCTGGAATTGAAAATATTATTTTTATTGATTTAAAATTCATGACAAATATCTATTTTATATTATAGTGATGCCATAATGTTGCTGTGAATTTCTGCTATGTGTTGACGTGTTATATGATGAATCATTTAGTGATAAAGATGATGTCTTGATGATTAGGTGATGATATGTGCTATTGATGATTATTTGATGTTTATATGTGATGTTTGAGGATAGAATGACGATGTGAAGTACCATGAGTATATTGATGATTATGGGGTGACGATTCATGATGTTTTAATGATTAAATGATGACATGGATTAACATGAGATTTTGATGAATGTTGATGCATGTAATGACTTTTGTTGATGATGAGAATATTGACATTATGCATCATGCATTCATAGCATTTAGACTTCGGTCTATTGATGATGTTAGGACTTCGGTCCAGTGGTGGCTTCAATCCCATTGTGTTGATTGAGGTGTTTGTGACGTGCTCCCTTGTGGAGGGTTGATGGCCTAGTGTCCATTATTATGACGATTTGGTACCACATGCATTCTTATGACGTTGCATTTCATTCTTTGTGGCATTGCATGATTGCATATGAGTGATATTGGTGATGTGATGTTTTATATGATGTTTTGTGTGAGTCATTGAAGTAATTGATAAAAACAACTATTGCCCTGTTAATGTCTTTTCTTTATATGATTTATATTGAATTGTGATTACTCACCCTGCCTGTTTGAATGTTGCCTCCACGTGGGTAACGTGCAGGTGATCAGGCTTAGCTTTGGATTCTTCCGAGGACTTGAAGTTTATTTGCTTTGGTCGATTTAGAGGGTCTTGCTCTGATAGTGTAACATCGGGTTGGGGTCCTTTGAGTCGAACTATGTTATTTCTTTATTTTGTTGTCATGCAATGATGTGGTTTTATTTTTGATTATTACGACGTTGTGGAAAACCTTTTTATTGAGAATTTTGAGTTCCGCTGCCATGTGAAGGCTTTTTGTGAAACTTTGAGGAAAAACCCTTTTTGTTTATAGGGTAATTGTGTTATTTTGATTTAATGAGAAAAGTGCACCCTTCGAGGGAATTTTTATACTTTACTCTGATATTTGAGTTGTTTCTGCTATAACATTATTTGGGGGTAGAAAAAGGTGTTACATTAGTGGTATCAGAGCAGGTCGGTCCGTCCGGCCAGGTTTTTACTTGATGTCTGTCTCTGTCAGTCGACAAGTGTGTGTACATTGTTGATGTTTTAGTTCTTCTAACCTTGTTGGTGGTGTGCAGGATGGCTGGAAGAAATGATTGTGCGATTGCTGATGCGTTGGAATCGGTTGCTAATGTGGTG
Organism: Lathyrus tuberosus; assembly: GCA_022829125.1. Lineage (NCBI taxonomy): Eukaryota > Viridiplantae > Streptophyta > Magnoliopsida > Fabales > Fabaceae > Lathyrus > Lathyrus tuberosus. The sequence continues at coordinate 5,842,388 of JALAZF010000267.1, forward strand.
GCGCAGCTGAATCCGAATGGTGGAGCTCCTGATGAGTTTCGTGCTTTGGGGAAGTTTCAAAGGAACAATCCACCAACTTTTGTGGGTACGCATGATCCAGCAAGAGCACACAAGTGGCTGAAGGCGATCGAGAAGATCTTCCGGGTGATGGGGTGTTCTGATGAGCAACAGGTTCAGTTCGGAACGTATATACTGGAAGAAGAAGCTGAGGACTGGTGGGATAACACCCGTCAGAGACTCACGGATGTTGGCACTGTGATAACTTGGGCTGTGTTTAAGCATGAGTTTCTGGGGAAGTATTTTCCAGAGGATGCTCGTGGCAAGAGAGAAGTGGAATTCCTTGAGCTGAAACAAGGAGATATGACTGTGGCAGAGTGTGCCACGAAGTTTGAGATGTTGGTGAAGTTTTATCCGCACTACAATCGTGCTGATGCTGAGATGTCCAAATGCCTCAAGTTCGAGAATGGGTTGAGACCAGAGATTAAGCATGGTATTGGGTATCAGCAGATCCGCAGGTATGCTGAGTTGGTTGACAAGAGCAGAATCTAGGATGAGGACAACCGAGCTCGATCTGCTCACTACAAGCAGTTGAGTGAGAAGAAAGGGCAGTATAGGGGTAAACCTTATACAACTTCAGCTGACAAAGGGAAGCAAAAGGCTTCAGATGGGAAAAAGACAAGTGGGGGAGCAGTTCCCGCTTCTGGAAAGTGTCATAAGTGTGGTGAACAGGGTCACCGTGCTGATGCATGCACCAATAATGTAGTGAGGTGATATCGATGTGGTAAGAAGGGGCATAGAGCTACTGACTGCAAAGATGAAGGTCTGACTTGTTTCAATTATGGTGAGAAAGGTCATATCAGTACTTAATGTCAAAAGCCGAAGAAGACTGCTACTGCTGCCCAGACCAGTGGTCGTGTGTTTGCTTTGAGTGGTGCAGAAGTTCCAGAGAAGGATAACCTGATTCGAGGTACTTGTTTTATTAATAATATCGAGTTGGTTGCTATTATTCATATTGGTGCTACTCATTCTTTTATCTCGCTCGAATGTGCTAATATATTGGGTTTGAAGTTATCTGACATAAATGGGAATATGGTAATAGAAACTCTAGCTAATGGTTCTGTTACTACTACCCTTGTGTGTTTAAGATGTCCTGTGATGATTTTTGAGAAGAGTTTTGTGATGGATTTGGTGTGCTTACCCTTGCACTAGATCGATGTGATCTTTGGAATGAACTGGTTAGAGTTCAACCGGGTTCACATCAATTGTTATACCAAGGCTGTAGAGTTTCCTGAAACTGATGCCAGTGGGGAGTTGATGTTTTTATCTGCTAAGCAAGTAGACGAACTTGTGGAGGATGAAGCTTTAGTGTTTGCAATGTTTGCATCGTTGTAGATTGATCGTGAAGCTGTGATTATGGAGTTGTCGGTTGTCTGTGAATTCCCAGATGTGTTTCCAAATGACATCAGTGATTTGCCTCCAGAGCGTGAGGTAGAGTTTGCAGTGGACTTAATACCAGGTACGAGTCCAGTGTCAATGGCTCCTTATCGGATGTCAGCTTCTGAGCTAAGTGAATTGAAGAAATAGTTGGAAAAGTTGCTTGAGAAGCGGTTTGTTTGACCAAGTGTTTCTCTGTGGGGTGATCCTGTGTTGTTAGTGAAGAAGAAGGATGGAAGTATGAGGTTGTGTGTTGATTATCGACAGCTGAATAAAGTGACTATCAAGAATAAGTATCCACTACCGAGAATCGACGATTTTATGGATCAGCTAGTAGGTGCTTGTGTGTTCAGCAAAATTAATTTGAGGTCGGGTTATCATCAGATTCGTGTTAAGCCTGACGATATTCCAAAGACGGCTTTCAGGACGAGGTATGGACACTATGAATACACTGTGATGCCGTTTGGTGTATCTAATGCACCTAGTGTGTTCATGGAGTACATGAATCGGATTTTCCATGAGTATTAGATAAGTTTGTAGTGGTGTTTATCGATGATATCTTGATATATTTTAGATCTGAAGAAGAGCATGCCGAACATTTGAGGACTGTGTTGCAAGTGTTGAAGGAGAAGAAGTTGTATGCAAAGCTGTCGAAGTGTGAGTTCTGGTTGAAGGAAGTGAGTTTCCTTGGCCATGTGATTTCAAGTGGCGGGATTGTTGTTGATCCTTCTAAGATTGATGTCGTGTTACAGCGGGAGACTCCGAAGTCTTCTACTGAAATACGGAGATTTCTGGGATTAGCGGGTTATTACCGCAAGTTTATTGAAGGCTTTTCTAAGTTGGCGTTACCTTTGACTCAGTTGACTCGAAAGGGTCAAGATTTTGTGTGGGATGTAGCTTGTGAAGAGAGTTTTGTGGAATTAAAGAAGAAGTTGACGACTGCTCCAGTGTTGATTTTGCCTAATCCGAGCGAATCTTTTGTGGTGTATTGTGATGCGTCGAAGATGGGTCTTGGTGGAGTATTGATGCAGAATGGACAAGTTGTTGCCTATGCTTCGAGACAATTACGATTTCATGAGAGAAATTATCCTACACATGACTTTGAATTGGCCGTGGTGGTGTTTGTGTTGAAGATTTGGAGACATTATCTGTTTGGCTCTAAATTTGAAGTGTTCAGTGATCATAAGAGTCTGAAGTATTTATTCGATCAAAAGGAACTGAATATGAGTAGAGAAGGTGGTTAGAGTTGCCGAAAGATTTCGATTTTGATTTGAGTTATCATCCGGGCAAAGCAAATGTAGTGGCCGATGCGTTGAGCAGAAAGTCGTTGCATATGTCGATGCTTATGGTGAAGGAGTTGGAACTAATTGAACAATTCAAAGATTTGAGTTTGGTATGTGAAGAGACCTCTGACAGTGTGAAATTGGGAATGTTGAGGTTGACTAGTAGTATTCTGGAAGAAATCAGAGTGGGATAACAATCTGACTTAAAGTTGGTTGACCAATTGGCTTTGATTAACCAAGGTAACGGAGGTGACTTCCAGATTGATGAGAATGGTGTGATGAGGTTTCGAGATAGAGTGTGTGTTCCAGGTGTTCCAGACATTAAGAAGAGCATTCTTGAAGAAGGACACCGAAGTAGGTTGAGCATTCATCCCGGTGCTACGAAGATGTACCAAGATTTGAAAAAGTTATTTTGGTGGCCAGGCATGAACAAAAATGTTGCGGAGTTTGTTTACGCGTGTTTGACTTGTCAGAAGTCGAAAGTTGAGCATCAGAAGCCTTTAGGTATAATGCAGCCGTTGAGTATTCCAGAATGGAAATGGGATAGTATTTCCATGGATTTTGTGGTGGGATTGCCGAAGACTGCTAAGGGAAATGATTCAATTTGGGTGATTATGGATAGATTAACTAAGTCGGCTCATTTCTTGTCGATGAAGATTAATCATTCCATGCAGAAGCTAGCCGAGATGTATATTGAGGAGATTGTGAAGTTGCATGGGGTACCTTCGAGTATTGTGTCAGATAGAGACCCGAGGTTTACATCGAGGTTTTAGAAAATTTTGCAAGATGCTTTGGGTACTAAGTTGAGGATGAGTTATGCCTATCATCCGCAGACGAACACTCAGACAGAAAGGACTATCCAATCTTTAGAAGATTTGTTGAGGGCTTATGTGTTGGATCATGGAGGATCGTGGGATAGCCATTTGCCGATTATTGAGTTCACGTACAATAATAGTTTTCATGCTAGTATTAGAATGGCACCTTATGAAGTTTTGTATGGGAGAAGGTGTAGGACTCCGTTGTGTTGGTATGAGTCGGGCGAGAGTGTTGTACTTGGACCTGAAATTGTGCAAGAGACGACTGAGAAGATTAAGAAGATCCAAGAGAGGATGAAAGCTTCGCAGAGTCGTCAGAAGAGTTACCATGATAAAAGGAGGAAAGCACTTGAATTCCAAGAGGGAGATCACGTGTTTTTGAGAGTGACGCCAGTGACTGGTGTGGCTCGAGCTTTGAAGTCTAGGAAGTTCACTCCACGATTTGTTGGTCCTTATAAGATATTGCAGAGGATAGGAGAGGTAGCCTATCGAATTGCTTTACCGCCGTCACTTGCGAATTTGCATGACTTGTTCCATGTGTCTCAATTGAGGAAGTACATTCCGGATCCGTCGCATGTGATTCAGATGGATGATTATAGGTAAGGGATATTCTGTCTGTGGAAGTGTTACCGGTGCGTGTTGATGGTCGAGAGACGAAGCAACTACGGGGCAAGGACATAACGTTGGTAAAGGTGTTGTGGGGTGCACCAGCTGGCGAGAGTTGGACTTGGGAACGTGAAGATCAGATGAGGGAGTCGTATCCGACTCTGTTTCCTTGAGGTAATTTTTTAGGGCGAAAATTCTTTAAGTGGGGGAGAGTTGTAACGTCCCAAATTTCGTAGAATATTTATTTAATTTATTTAAATATTATATTCATTGATTTCCGTGAATTTTGGTGTTTCGTGTCGAGGTCGGCGATTTTGTGAAGTTTTGGTTATTTTAATTAAATAATAGTATATGATATGAATATATTTGTATTATTATTTATTTTAATTAATATTAGAAGAATGAAGGGTAGAGTGGACATTTGAGGAGAATTAGTGAGGATATAATGGGAAGACCACATTTAGGGGTATATTAAGAGAAAAATGAAAGGAACTCATTATTCGTATTATTTTGAGGAAAAGGCAAAGGTGCTCTGAAGAACAAGTGAGAAGGAGGCTAGGGCATAGAAGAATTCTGGCGAAACTTCAAGAGAGGTCGAAGGAGACAACATTCTAAGGTATGGGGAGTATCACTTTGCAATATGTTGATATAAAGGTTAGGTGTTGGTGGGTGATTGGGGTTTTGGGGGAAATCCAAGGGGTTGAATGAGGGTTTTAGGAAGATTTTGTGGTAATATGATTGAAATTGATGAATTGGTCTTGTTTGATTTGTCTGGTTGAATTGCAAATGTTAGATGTTTGGTGCAAAATCTATGAAAAATTGCGGTTAAAAATAGAGTTTAGTGCAGAAAATCACAGATGGGGAAGTGCTTTTATCGCAGGGTTTTTCTGCAAGAATCGCTGAGCCCTCTTAGCGCGGCCTAGCGCGCTTAGTGCGGTCTGAAGAAATTTCGCCTCTTCGAGGTAGTGAGTAGCACACTTAGCACGGGTGGGGCATGCATAGCGCGACCTGGAACTGAAAATATTATTTTTATTGATTTAAAATTCATGACAAATATCTGTTTTATATTATAGTGATGCCATGATGTTGCTGTGAATTTCTGCTATGTGTTGACGTGTTATATGATGAATTATTTAGTGATGAAGATGATGTCTTCATGATTATGTGATAATATGATGCTATTGATGATTATTAGATGTTTATATGTGATGTTTGAGGATAAAATGACGATGTGAAGTACCATGAGTATATTGATGATTATGGGGTAACGATTCATGATGTTTTGATGATTAAATGATGACATGGATTAACATGAGATTTTGATGAATGTTGATGCACGTAATGACTTTTGTTGATGATGAGAATATTGATATTGTGAATCATGCATTCATAGCATTTAGACTTCGGTCTACTGCTGATGTTAGGACTTCGGTTCAGTGGTGGCTTCAATCCCATTGTGTGGATTGAGGTGTTTGTGACGTGCTCCCTTGTGGAGGGTTGATGGCCTAGTGTCCATTATTATGACGATTTGGTACCACATGCATTCTTATGACGTTGCATTTCATTCTTGGTGGCATTGCATGATTGCATATGAGTGATATTGGTGATGTGATGTTTTATATGATGTTTTATGTGGGTCATTGAAGTAATTGATAAAAACAACTATTTCCCTGTTAATCTCTTTTCTTTATATGATTTATATTGAATTGTGATTACTCACCCTGCCTGTTTGAATGTTGCCTCCACGTGGGTAACGTGCAGGTGATCAGGCTTAGCTTTGGATTCTTCCGAGGACTTGAAGTTTATTTGCTTTGGTCGATTTAGAGGGTCTTGCTCTGATAGTGTAACATCAGGTTGGGGTCCTTTGAGTTGAACTATGTTATTTCTTTATTTTGTTGTCTTGGAATGATGTGGTTTTATTTTTGATTATTACGACGTTGTGGAAAACCTTTTTATTGAGAATTTTGAGTTCCGCTGCCATGTGAAGGCTTTTTGTGAAACTTTGAGGAAAAACCCTTTTTGTTTATAGGGTAATTGTGTTATTTTGATTTAATGAGAAATGTGCACCCTTCGAGGGAATTTTTATACTTTACTCTGATATTTGAGTTGTTTCTGCTATAACATTATTTGGGGGTAGAAAAGGGTGTTACATTAGTGGTATCAGAGCAGGTCGGTCCGTCCGGCCAGGTTTTTACTTGATGTCTGTCTCTGTCAGTCGACGAGTGTGTGTACATTGTTGATGTTTTAGTTCTTCTAACCTTGTTGGTGGTGTGCAGGATGGCTGGAAGAAATGATCGTGCGATTGCTGATGCGTTGGAATCGGTTGCTAATGTGGTGGCGCAGCTGAATCCGAATGGTGGAGCTCCTGATGAGTTTCGTGCTTTGGGGAAGTTTCAAAGGAACAATCCACCAACTTTTGTGGGTACGCATGATCCAGCAAGTGCACACAAGTGGCTGAAGGCGATCGAGAAGATCTTCCGAGTGATGGGGTGTTTTGATGAGCAACAGGTTCAGTTCGGAACGTATATACTGGAAGAAGAAGCTGAGGACTGGTGGGATAACACCCGTCAGAGACTCACGGATGTTGGCACTGTGATAACTTAGGCTGTGTTTAAGCATGAGTTTCTGGGGAAGTATTTTCCAGAGGATGCTCGTGGCAAGAGAGAAGTGGAATTCCTTGAGCTGAAACAAGGAGATATGACTGTGGCAGAGTGTGCCACGAAGTTTGAGATGTTGGTGAAGTTTTATCCGCACTACAATCGTGCTGATGCTGAGATGTCCAAATGCCTCAAGTTCGAGAATGGGCTGAGACCAGAGATTAAGCATGGTATTGGGTATCAGCAGATCCGCAGGTATGCTGAGTTGGTTGACAAGAGCAGAATCTAGGATGAGGATAACTGAGCTCGATCTGCTCACTACAAGCAGTTGAGTGAGAAGAAAGGGCAGTATAGGGGTAAACCTTATACAACTTCAGCTGACAAAGGGAAGCAAAAGGCTTCAGATGGGAAAAAGACAAGTGGGGGAGCAGTTCCCGCTTCTGGAAAGTGTCATAAGTGTGGTGAACAGGGTCACCGTGCTGATGCATGCACCAATAATGTAGTGAGGTGATATCGATGTGGTAAGAAGGGGCATAGAGCTACTGACTGCAAAGATGAAGGTCTGACTTGTTTTAATTATGGTGAGAAAGGTCATATCAGTACTTAATGTCAAAAGCCGAAGAAGACTGCTACTGCTGCCCAGACCAGTGGTCGTGTGTTTGCTTTGAGTGGTGCAGAAGTTCCAGAGAAGGATAACCTGATTCGAGGTACTTGTTTTATTAATAATATCGAGTTGGTTGCTATTATTCATATTGGTGCTACTCATTCTTTTATCTCGCTCGAATGTGCTAATATATTGGGTTTGAAGTTATCTGACATGAATGGGAATATGGTAATAGAAACTCTAGCTAATGGTTCTGTTACTACTACCCTTGTGTGTTTAAGATGTCCTGTGATGATTTTTGAGAAGAGTTTTGTGATGGATTTGGTGTGCTTACCCTTGCACTAGATCGATGTGATCTTTGGAATGAACTGGTTAGAGTTCAACCGGGTTCACATCAATTGTTATACCAAGGCTGTAGAGTTTCCTGAAACTGATGCCAGTGGGGAGTTGATGTTTTTATCTGCTAAGCAAGTAGACGAACTTGTGGAGGATGAAGCTTTAGTGTTTGCAATGTTTGCATTGTTGTAGATTGATCGTGAAGCTGCGATTATGGAGTTGTCAGTTGTCTGTGAATTCCCAGATGTGTTTCCAAATGACATCAGTGATTTGCCTCCAGAGCGTGAGGTAGAGTTTGCAGTGGACTTAATACCAGGTACGAGTCCAGTGTCAATGGCTCCTTATCGGATGTCAGCTTCTGAGCTAAGTGAATTGAAGAAATAGTTGGAAAAGTTGCTTGAGAAGCGGTTTGTTTGACCAAGTGTTTCTCCGTGGGGTGATCCTGTGTTGTTAGTGAACAAGAAGGATGGAAGTATGAGGTTGTGTGTTGATTATCGACAGCTGAATAAAGTCACTATCAAGAATAAGTATCCACTACCGAGAATCGACGATTTTATGGATCAGCTAGTAGGTGCTTGTGTGTTCAGCAAAATTAATTTGAGGTCGGGTTATCATCAGATTCGTGTTAAGCCTGACGATATTCCAAAGACGGCTTTCAGGACGAGGTATGGACACTATGAATACACTGTGATGCCGTTTGGTGTATCTAATGCACCTAGTGTGTTTATGGAGTACATGAATCGGATTTTCCATGAGTATTAGATAAGTTTGTAGTGGTGTTTATCGATGATATCTTGATATATTCTAGATCTGAAGAAGAGCATGCCGAACATTTAAGGACTGTGTTGCAAGTGTTGAAGGAGAAGAAGTTGTATGCAAAGCTGTCGAAGTGTGAGTTCTGGTTGAAGGAAGTGAGTTTCCTTGGCCATGTGATTTCAAGTGGCGGGATTGTTGTTGATCCTTCTAAGATTGATGTCGTGTTACAGTGGGAGACTCCGAAGTGTTCTACTGAAATACGGAGATTTCTGGGATTAGCGGGTTATTACTGCAAGTTTATTGAAGGCTTTTCTAAGTTGGCGTTACCTTTGACTCAGTTGACTCGAAAGGGTCAAGATTTTGTGTGGGATGTAGCTTGTGAAGAGAGTTTTGTGGAATTAAAGAAGAAGTTGACGACTGCTCCAGTGTTGATTTTGCCTAATCCGAGCGAATCTTTTGTGGTGTATTGTGATGCGTCGAAGATGGGTCTTGGTGGAGTATTGATGCAGAATGGACAAGTTGTCGCCTATGCTTCGAGACAATTACGATTTCATGAGAGAAATTATCCTACACATGACTTTGAATTGGCCGTGGTGGTGTTTGTGTTGAAGATTTGGAGACATTATCTGTTTGGCTCTAAATTTGAAGTGTTCAATGATCATAAGAGTCTGAAGTATTTATTCGATCAAAAGGAACTGAATATGAGGTAGAGAAGGTGGTTAGAGTTGTCGAAAGATTTCGATTTTGATTTGAGTTATCATCCGGGCAAAGCAAATGTAGTGGCCGATGCGTTGAGCAGAAAGTCATTGCATATGTCGATGCTTATGGTGAAGGAGTTGGATCTAATTGAACAATTCAAAGATTTGAGTTTGGTATGTGAAGAGACCTCTGACAGTGTGAAATTGGGAATGTTGAGGTTGACTAGTAGTATTCTGGAAGAAATCAGAGTGGAACAACAATCTGACTTAAAGTTGGTTGACCAATTGGCTTTGATTAACCAAGGTAACGGAGGTGACTTCCAGATTGATGAGAATGGTGTGATGAGGTTTCGAGATAGAGTGTGTGTTCCAGGTGTTCCAGACATTAAGAAGAGCATTCTTGAAGAAGGACACCGAAGTAGGTTGAGCATTCATCCCGGTGCTACGAAGATGTACCAAGATTTGAAAAAGTTATTTTGGTGGCCAGGTATGAACAAAGATGTTGCGGAGTTTATTTACGCGTGTTTGACTTGTCAGAAGTCGAAAGTTCTTGTCGATGAAGATTAATCATTCCATGCAGAAGCTAGCCGAGATGTATATTGAGGAGATTGTGAAGTTGCATGGGGTACCTTCGAGTATTGTGTCAGATAGAGACCCGAGGTTTACATCGAGGTTTTAGAAAATTTTGCAAGATGCTTTGGGTACTAAGTTGAGGATGAGTTATGCCTATCATCCGCAGACGAACACTCAGACAGAAAGGACTATCCAATCTTTAGAAGATTTGTTGAGGGCTTATGTGTTGGATCATGGAGGATCGTGGGATAGCCATTTGCCGATTATTGAGTTCACGTACAATAATAGTTTTCATGCTAGTATTAGAATGGCACCTTATGAAGCTTTGTATGGGAGAAGGTGTAGGACTCCGTTGTGTTGGTATGAGTCGGGCGAGAGTGTTGTACTTGGACCTGAAATTGTGCAAGAGACGACTGAGAAGATTAAGAAGATCCAAGAGAGGATGAAAGCTTCGCAGAGTCGTCAGAAGAGTTACCATGATAAAAGGAGGAAAGCACTTGAATTCCAAGAGGGAGATCACGTGTTTTTGAGAGTGACGCCAGTGACTGGTGTGGCTCGAGCTTTGAAGTCTAGGAAGTTCACTCCACGATTTGTTGGTCCTTATAAGATATCGCAGAGGATAGGAGAGGTAGCCTATCGAATTGCTTTACCACCGTCACTTGCGAATTTGCATGACTTGTTCCATGTGTCTCAATTGAGGAAGTACATTCCGGATCCGTCGCATGTGATTCAGATGGATGATGTATAGGTAAGGGATATTCTGTCTGTGGAAGTGTTACCGGTGCGTGTTGATGGTCGAGAGACGAAGCAACTACGGGGCAAGGACATAACGTTGGTAAAGGTGTTGTGGGGTGCACCAGCTGGCGAGAGTTGGACTTGGGAACGTGAAGATCAGATGAGGGAGTCGTATCCGACTCTGTTTCCTTGAGGTAATTTTTTAGGGCGAAAATCCTTTAAGTGGGGGAGAGTTGTAACGTCCCAAATTTTGTAGAATATTTATTTAATTTATTTAAATATTATATTCATTGATTTCCGTGAATTTTGGTGTTTCGTGTCGAGGTCGGTGATTTTGTGAAGTTTTGGTTATTTTAATTAAATAATAGTATATGATATGAATATATTTGTATTATTATTTATTTTAATTAATATTAGAAGAATGAAGGGTAGAGTGGACATTTGAGGAGAATTAGTGAGGATATAATGGGAAGACCACATTTAGGGGTATATTAAGAGAAAAATGAAAGGAACTCATTATTCGTATTATTTTGAGGAAAAGGCAAAGGTGCTCTGAAGAACAAGTGAGAAGGAGGCTAGGGCATAGAAGAATTCTGGCGAAACTTCAAGAGAGGTCGAAGGAGACAACATTCTAAGGTATGGGGAGTATCACTTTGCAATATGTTGATATAAAGGTTAGGTGTTGGTGGGTGATTGGGGTTTTGGGGGAAATCCAAGGGGTTGAATGAGGGTTTTAGGAAGATTTTGTGGTAATATGATTGAAATTGATGAATTGGTCTTGTTTGATTTGTCTGGTTGAATTGCAAATGTTAGATGTTTGGTGCAAAATCTATGAAAAATTGCGGTTAAAAATAGAGTTTAGTGCAGAAAATCACAGATGGGGAAGTGCTTTTATCGCAAGGTTTTTCTGCAAGAATCGCAGAGCCCTCTTAGCGCGGCCTAGCGCGCTTAGTGCGGTCTGAAGAAATTTCGCCTCTTCGAGGTAGTGAGTAGCACGCTTAGCACGGGTGGGGCATGCATAGCGCGACCTGGAACTGAAAATATTATTTTTATTGATTTAAAATTCATGACAAATATTTGTTTTATATTATAGTGATGCCTTGATGTTGCTGTGAATTTCTGCTATGTGTTGACGTGTTATATGATGAATTATTTAGTGATGAAGATGATGTCTTCATGATTAGGTGATGATATGATGCTATTGATGATTATTAGATGTTTATATGTGATGTTTGAGGATAAAATGACGATGTGAAGTACCATGAGTATATTGATGATTATGGGGTGACGATTCATGATGTTTTGATGATTAAATGATGACATGGATTAACATGAGATTTTGATGAATGTTGATGCACGTAATGACTTTTGTTGATGATGAGAATATTGACATTGTGCATCATGCATTCATAGCATTTAGACTTCGGTCTATTGCTGATGTTAGGACTTCGATTCAGTGGTGGCTTCAATCCCATTGTGTGGATTGAGGTGTTTGTGACGTGCTCCCTTGTGGAGGGTTGATGGCCTAGTGTCCATTATTATGACGATTTGGTACCACATGCATTCTTATGACGTTGCATTTCATTCTTGGTGGCATTGCATGATTGCATATGAGTGATATTGGTGATGTGATGTTTTATATGATGTTTTATGTGGGTCATTGAAGTAATTGATAAAAACAACTATTTCCCTGTTAATTTCTTTTCTTTATATGATTTATATTGAATTGTGATTACTCACCCTACCTGTTTGAATGTTGCCTCCACATGGGTAACGTGCAGGTGATCAGGCTTAGCTTTGGATGCTTCCGAGGACTTGAAGTTTATTTGCTTTGGTCGATTTAGAGGGTCTTGCTCTGATAGTGTAACATCGGGTTGGGATCCTTTGAGTCGAACTATGTTATTTCTTTATTTTGTTGTCATGCGATGATGTGGTTTTATTTTTTATTATTATGACGTTGTGGAAAACCTTTTTATTGAGAATTTTGAGTTCCGCTGCCATGTGAAGGCTTTTTGTGAAACTTTGAGGAAAAACCCTTTTTGTTTACAGTGTAATTGTGTTATTTTGATTTAACGAGAAATGTGCACCCTTCGAGGGAATTTTTATGCTTTACTCTGATATTTGAGTTGTTTCTGCTACAATATTATTTGGGGGTAGAAAAGGGTGTTACACTTGGTTTCTCTTCAACCTGTACCCAGTCTGCCAAGAAAGGTGAAAGTTTTCATCCCATTCAAGACTTCTTCCACAGTGGAGGTTTTCTCCACCCAGTATCTCAAGAAGTACACACCATCAATGAGAGTAACTCCTCCGATACGGACGAAGAGTGGAAATCTTACCTCAACAAGGACGGTTATATGTCTCAGGAAGAAACGCATACACCATTCTGTTTTCCCAAACAGAGTCCGAGATATATACCAATATCAGACGTCCGAATGATTTACGGAGATTATGATCCTGAGGGATGTCGTGCTCCACCTAACTCACTAGAAGATGATCTAATGAAAGATAACTTCGATCAAGACTATTATGATCCCCTGGATGACTTGCGTATCTGGCATCCGTACACAAAAAACTTGGGGCAAAAGAGTCAGCCCAACGATGCCTATCAGCTGAGTAATATTGAAAAGAATGCCCAAGTCCCTACCAAGTCATGGGATCATTACTCAGGACACTCCGAAGATATCCAGCACAATGATGAATTTGCAACGACTGCAGGACTAGAGTTCATCAACTATGCTTTTCCCAAGGTCAACGTCATCGAGGAAGATGACCCGACCACTCCCATAGAAGTATGGGATACCTTATGACAGCCGAGTGGCAAGTACAACTTCTTGGTTAAGTACACCACTCCTGAAAGCTCTCGTATCAGATACGAGGGCATCCAGCCAACTGGATGGGGAGATCCTCCTGAGAGTGAAAACCCTAAGGAAGATACAACAGAAGAGTTCATTTATGACAATTCTGCATGAGAGGAAGACTCCAACGATCCTTCTCCGCCAGAAATCAGTGTCATTTCTGAGGACAAGCCCAGAAAAGAGGTACCAGACTTTGTGATTCACCGAGGAGTTCGTCGCCAATGGGTTGCTGTTGATGTCCCGAAAGTCGTCCATAAGTCTAAGTAATTGCCGTCTTTGTTTTAAACCTTTCACCCCGCCCAGGTGAAATGAATGTTTTTATAGGGCTCACTTTCTGTAAATGTCCCTCTTCGCTTCGCCCAAAGCGACAGAGTTTTTTTTATAGGGCTGTAGTTTCAAGAATCGACAAATCATAAATAAACAATGTCATTCTGTAATTTCTGCAGTTATTGCTGTTTTCGCTTTTCGTTTTTTCAGAAAATGGTAATCCTAAAAAAACCCAAAAATAAAAACAACAAGCATTTTTCAGAAAAATACACTACACACACTTGGATTCTCTCTATCTCTTCTAAAGAACGAATCATCACGTCATTCAGATTACTTGTTTTAAACCCCGTTGAAACATGCGATCCAATGTATTCTCCCAACTTTGAATTCTCGATATTTGAAGCTGAAGAAGAAGAGGACGCAGAAGTTCCAGAGGAGATCTCCCGATTACTCAAACAAGAGGAAAGGTCTATTGAGCCACACAAGGAGCCGTTGGAAATGGTTAATTTTGGTTCAGAAAAAGAAAGGAAGGAAGTTAATATTGGGGCACTACTCAGTCTGAATGTCAGAAAAAGCTTGATAAAGCTTCTCAAAGATTTTCCCGATGTATTTGCTTGGTCCTATCAGGACATGCCAGGGTTAGATACCAGCATCGTGGAACATCACTTACGTTGAAATCCGAATGTCCTCCGGTAAACCAAAGACTGAGAGGGACTCACCCGGATATGGCTATCAAAATCAAGGAGGAGGTGCAGAAACAAATTGATGCTGGTTTCCTTGTCACCTCAGAATATCCTCAATGGTTAGCCAACATAGTGCCAGTTCCTAAAAAGGATGGAAAAGTTAGAATGTGTGTAGACTACAGGGATCTGAATAGAGCAAGTCCAAAGGACGACTTCCCCTTACCACACATTGACATGCTGGTAGACAGTACAATAAAGTTCAAAGTCTTCTCCTTCATGGACGAATTCTCGGGCTATAGTCAAATCAAAATGGCACCAGAAGATATGGAGAAAACTTCATTCATCACCCCATGGGGCACCTTTTGTTACAAGGTAATTTCGTTCGGTCTAAAGAACGCCAGGGCAACCTATCAAAGGGCCATGACTACTCTATTTCACGACATGATGCACAGAGAAATCGAAGTGTGTGTCGATGATATGATTGCCAAATCTAAAATAGAAGAGCAGCATATGACCCACCTGTCAAAATTATTCGAGCGTCTAAGAAAGTACAAACTCCGCTTGAATCATAACAAATGCACATTCGGTGTCCGCTCGGGAAAGCTCTTGGGGTTCATCGTCAGCCATAAAGGAATCGAGGTTGATCCTGATAAGGTCAAGGCCATTCAAGAAATACCTTCACCAAAAACTGAGAAATAAGTCAGAGGATTTTTGGGACGTTTGAATTATATTTCAAGGTTTATATCCCTCATGACCGCGACATGCGCGCCGATATTCAAACTACTCAGAAAGAATCAAACCTGTGTATGGACAGAAGATTGTCAAAAAGATTTCGACAGTATCAAAGAATACATGTTGAATCCACCAATCCTGTCACCACCAGTGGAAGGAAGACCAATGATTATATACCTAACAGTCTTGGAAGACTCCATGGGTTGTGTACTTGGCCAACAAGATGAAATGAAAAGAAAAGAGTCTGCTAATTACTACCTAAGCAAGAAATTTACCGATTGTGAAACTCGGTACACTATGCTTGAAAAAACTTGTTGCGCTTTGGCTTAGGAAGCTAAATGACTTCGCCAGTACATGATTTGTCACCTACTTGGTTAATCTCCGAAATGGATCCGATCAAGTATGTCTTTGAAAAACCTACTCTCACGGGAAGGATTGCCCGTTGGCAAATGTTGTTTTCAGAATACGACATCAAGTACCACACTCAGAAAGCCGTCAAAGGAAGTATTTTAGCCGATCATTTGGCTCATCAACCGATCAATGATCAGGAATCAGTCGGATTTGACTTCCTAGACGAAGATGTCATGTACTTGAAAATGAAAGATTGCGATGAACCGCTACCCAGTGAAGGGCCAGAACCAGATTCCCAATGGGGACTAATTTTTGATGGAGCTGTCAACAATTATGGAAACGGAATTGTGGCAATCATTGTAACGCCTCAGGGTACCCACATTCCTTTCACCGCCCGACTAACGTTCAAATGCACAAATAACGAGGCCGAATACGAAGCTTGTATCATGGGTCTCGAAGAAGCAATTGACTTAAGGATTAAGAACTTGGATGTGTATGGAGACTCAACCCTGGTTATCAATTAGATCAAAGGAGATTGGAACACATACCAATCAGGGCTAATTCCTTACAAAGATTACGCGAGAAGGTTGTTACCATTCTTCAACATAATCGAGTTTCATACATCCCTCGTGAAGAAAATCACATGGCTGATGCACTAGCCACGCTCTCTTCCATGATTAGTGTAAGTTAATGGAACAACGTACCTAAGATTGACATAATGCACCTTGATAGGCCCGCTTACATCTTCATGATCGAAGCAGTCATAAACGACAAACCTTGGCATCACAATATCAAATGCTTCCTTCAGAAACAAGAATACCCATCTAGGGCATCCAGGAAAGACAAAAAGACTCTCAGAAGACTGGCAGGTAACTTCTTTCTGAACGGTGATACACTCTATAAAAGGAACTTTGACATGGTCTTGTTCCGATGCGTAGATAGACCAGAAGCAAACATGTTGATGAAAGAAATTCACGAAGGATCCTTTGGCACTCATGCCAACAGACACACAATGGCGAGAAAAATTCTGAGAGCAGGATACTATTGGTTGACAATAGAATCTGATTGCTACAAGTACATGAGGAAGTGTCATAAGTGTCAGATATACGCTGAAAAAATTCATGTACCGCCAACGCATCTCAAAGTTCTTTCTTCTCCGTGGCCTTTTTATATATGGGGAATCTACATGATTGGCATGATTGAACCCAAAGCTTCGAACGGACATCGGTTCATCCTGGTAGGCATTGACTACTTCACCAAGTTGGTCGAAGCAGCGTCATACACCAATGTAACCCGACAAGTGGTGGTCCACTTCATCAAAAACAATCTCATATGCCATTATGGTGTTTAGAGCCAGATCATTACTGATAATGGATCTAACTTGAACAACAAGATGATGAAAGAGTTGTGTGCTGATTTCAAGATCGAACACCATAACGCATCTCCCTACTGACCTAAGATGAACGCAGCGGTAGAAGCGGCAAACAAGAACATCAAAAGATCGTTCAAAAGATGGTTGTAACCTACAAAGACTGGCACAAGATGCTACCCTTTGCTTTTCATGGTTATCGTACGTCTGTCCGCACTTCAACAGGGGCAACCCCTTTCTCTCTAGTATATGGCATGGAAGCAGTGCTTCCCATAAAAGTAGAGATCCCATCAATCCGGGTGTTGATGGAAGCCAAGCTAACAGAAGTTGAATGGTGCCAAAGCAGGCACGATCAATTGAATCTGATCAAAGAAAAGCGAATGACAACTCTATGTCATGGTCAGTTGTATCAGCAAAGAATGAAGAGAGCGTTTGACAAAAAGGTCCGACCTCGTGTCTTTTGAAAAGGAGACCTCGTGCTCAAGAAGATACAATCATTCCTCACTAACTCTCAGGGAAAATGGAATCCGAATTATGACGGCCCCTATGTGGTCAAGAAAGCCTTCTCAGGCGGTGCTCTGAGACTCGCAACCATGGATGGAGAAGAGTTTTCCTACCCCACGAATGTCTATGTAGTCAATAAATACTTCGCCTAAATTAAAAAAAAAAAAGTCTCGGTGGATTGAAAACCTGAAAGGGCGGTCCAGGAAAAAATTAGAGACATAAGCAAAAATCATCCCGATGGATTGGAAACCTAAAAAAAAACAATCCAGACAAAAGTTATGGATTCATGGCAAGTAACTACGTCCGACAAGGTTAAATCCCCAGCGGTAATGCCATCCATCAGAAAACTTCAGTCAAGGTCATCTTCGACCAAAGCTCAGGATGTCCAAAATTCAAAGTTGGTAGAAGGATAATGGTCGTTATGTTTTCATGTAGCCCCTTTTCCCCTTAAATTATAATTTTCTAAACTTTGTAAATACTCTATGGTATCACGCGCTTGGCTGATTACAATTCTATCAATAAAATTTGAGCCCTAGTGCTTTTGTTTGCAATTCTCATTTGTTTTAGCTTTACATAATGATATTTTAAACATGGTCAACGATTCTTGAAATAAAACAAAAATGAATTTAATTTTCAAATTTTTATTCAGCTTTTAAAATAAAGATGGCAATTCCTTTTGACTTTGAACATCGAAAAGAACATCGATAGCTTTTCCGAAGGTGATTGAACCTTAAAGTGCATAATCAAAGGACTCCTTCTAAACCAGTACACCTGAATGAAGGATCAACTATTTTAGATGCGAATGTCCCATCTGATACTCCCGACCGAGTTCTTACCTCTTAAGACCGATTGAACCATCCTTTCTCCCCATATGGATCGTCTTTCCTAAGCAAGGCAGGATTGCTATCTTGGACCAATGATACTTTTTATCCCCCGCAGTGGCCAAGTATCCAGTCATGTCCATCCACTAGTCTGTATGTCGCATCAGTTTTGTCAGCATAAACATACATACATCATGCATAATTGATTCACATTCATATTCATATTGCATCACTATCACTCTGGTCATTCCCAAGTGATAAAGTCCTCTTGTCAGCCAAGTTGTCAGTCCTTTCCTCATCAGGAAATGTATCGTCTGAGCAACCTCTCCCCCAGTTTATTTCTGGAATGGAACTTGTCCTCGACCACTTTGATAACTTGAACTTTTGAAAAACAAGAAGACAGTCGACGACACTTTTCGGAACATCACTCTTCACCATTGAAGATGATATTTTCGCTTTCTCGGATTAAGGAAAATCCCAGAGAAAGCCTCTTAACTCAAGACTCTCAGCAACACATTGGTTTTTCTCCCAAAAAAGTCAATGTTAATGAAGTCATCAGCACCTCAAAATTGGATCACATCACATGGCATTTCTCCGAGAAGATCTCGAAGAAAAGTATGATGTAATATCCCTAAGCAGAAAAACAGTCTCGCAAGAGGCTCATTTTTCCCAGTAGAGTCAACAAATGGCGTCTCCAACAGAGAAGTTTGCACACCCCTACAGCTCAGACACATGGGTACCCCCAGCAAGTCTGACATCAAATTTTTCCATCAAATGGCGTCTCCCCAGTATAGCTCGGCGAGAGGTTTGATGAAGACTGCTACACATAGCGTCCCTTGTCAAGAAAAGGAACTCGACAAGAAGAAACTAAGACCAGTTCCATGGCTGAAGACCAAGATCGAGGGGAAGTTTATTTCAGAAACTTAGACCAGTTTCGTGGCTGAAGACCAGGATCGAGGGGAAGTTTATTTTAGAAACTTAGACCAGTTCCATGGCTAAAGACCAGGATCGAGGGGAAGTTTATTTCAGAAATTGAGACCAGTTTTGTGGCTGAAGACCAGGATCGAGGGGAAGTTTTACCCTTTTCTAAGTACCATTGCTTAGTAATAGAAGATGGATGAGCAAATTGCCATTCATAAGTACTGTCAAAATTTTGGTTATTCTGATATTTAATCATCTTGCACCCCGAATGCCCGAATTTCTTCGCCATTCACGCCTTTCGAGTCCAAGAAGATTAAATAGGGGCATCTGTCATACCCCAAATTTTGATCACCAAGATTCCATCATAGTGAATA
This sequence comes from Lathyrus tuberosus, assembly GCA_022829125.1. NCBI lineage: Eukaryota > Viridiplantae > Streptophyta > Magnoliopsida > Fabales > Fabaceae > Lathyrus > Lathyrus tuberosus. The sequence continues at coordinate 5,861,702 of JALAZF010000267.1, forward strand.
TCATTACCATAATATGGATGGTCCATCATGCCTCATCAATCTCCTCAAGGATTGTTGAGCCTTCACTACAATCAAGAATTAGGGTTTCAAGCCCTCTCAGAGCTTTTAGACAAAGGATCAATCAAGAATTAACATGATATTCAACTTGTCTAACCTCTTAAACATCCACAAAGGATCAAGAGGTATCTCACATAAAAAATCAAGCACAAAGTTGCTACATTCCAAGTGGAATCAAGCCTCAAGATCGCCCGATATCACCAAATTAGGGTTTTGGACAACTGGGACCTCCAGAGTGAGATTTTCACAAGGGAATGAGCCAATACTTCAAAACATGACTCAATATGCTCAAAATAACCCTAATAATCCATTTACAAAGTTAAATTACCCTCAGAGGATGCATTCCTCAAAAGTCGGAAATTAGGGTTTTTACGCGTCGAACCGCTCCGGAGCCAAAAGTCAAGACATGACTTTTTTGGCAAAAATGATCCTTATGACTCATATTTTCATAAAATATGACTTATAATGTCATTTGAACAAGAATTGATCAAGAAACCAAGATAACTTGTAAAAGGGGTAATCTTGAGAAAATTGAAAATTTTTCTAAGTTACTAAATTTGAATGGTTTTGGTACCAACTTCCAAAGGAAATAACTTTTGATCCAAGCAGCCATTTTGAGTGATCCAAAGTTTGATTTATAGGTCTTCCTACATTTTACAAAAGCTTCAACTACATGAAACTCTGATTCTTCATGGATTTTTAGTTATGAATGGATCAAAATGGTAAAAAATCAAGAACATAATACTTAGTGCAAAACTGTCTAAGTGTCAGCTTTGGGCATCAAAGTTCATGAGGTTTTTTCAGTTGGATTCAGATAGTTTCAAGACCAACTATGATCACACATGGGTTGTACCATATGAGGGCTCTCTAAAAAGCACAAGAGCTTTTCATAACTCCATTTGAGCAGGGAGATATAACTCCCTCAAAATCACCATTTTCAACTGTCTTGTACAAGACAGAATTTTGCACTTTTGCTCGATTTGGCAAAATCAGACAAGTGCAAGCCTTGTCATCCATTTGGACACCTCAAGGGATAACATCATAGAGAAATGATCTGATCCATAAGCCTCCCAAGTTCAAGGATCTACATGTAGCCATAAATGCCCTAAAAGGGCTAAAAAGCTCAAAGACTCCAATTTTGTTTCAATGCATTCAATGGATTCACAAGGTGGCAAGCATCAAGACATTGCTAACTGAATTGTGTCAAGATTCAGCTCTGAACCAGAAGACCATAGGCCTATGCTCTAATCTCAAGTCATTGATCATGGAAGACTAGAATTCCTTTTGATCAACATTGGCCAAAGGCTTGTACCAGCTGCCAAACACTATTGCTGCCAAAACAAACTTGACACACTATAAATAGAGCTCATTTATGGTCAGTTTGAGTACACCAAAGCACAACAACAATTGCTTTCCTCAAAATCTCTCTCTTTATGCAGAAATGCCTTCTTTTGCAAGTCATCACTGAGTTTTCGAGTTAGAGAGCAATTCCACCACAGCTCATGATCCAAACACATCCAATGTATCATATATAAGTTGTTCAAACACTCACCCTTGATCTGAAGCACCAAAATCAGAAAGTCAACCTCCAAAACCTTAAATTTTGACTTTTTTGTATTTTTCAAGCCATGTCTTAATTCAGTCACTTCCAAAACCAAACAAAGCCTCAAACACACTCCAAATATCATCCTCAAGCTATCCCAAATGGTTTCCCTCAACTGGAACACCATTTGAGTGAGTTACCATTTTGGTCACTTTTGCCACTTTTGCAAGAAAGAGCCAATTCTTGTTCCTGAGGGTTCCAGCTGGTTTTGATCATCCTAAAAGCTTCTAAGGGATCAATCAAGAGTGTCTAAAGCATTGGATCACTTATGGCACAAGGATCTTGACAATTAGCACAAGGAGCTTCAAGAGGTAAGTGCATCACAACTTGAACTCTTTAAATTATGCATTGTTTTGATGTCCATTAATCATGGACATCTCATACATATCATATGTGTTGTGTTGTATTTGAACCAATTTACCCTGCTATTGCTGCTTGTATGATGAGATAGCATAGAACATGCAAATCTAGGCCTATTTTGAAACCACTATCGGGTTTTAAAATAGGGACATCTTTAAAAAAATCTAAAAGCACCATTGGATTTCTCATAAAATTCTAGGCAGGATACACCTAAAGTTTGTCCAAATCCATGGAAAATTGAGGAAGTTAGAGCTTTCATGCAAATCCACCAAAACTTGGTTTTTTTACCTTGGTTAGGCCTAAAACCAAGTCACCCTTATGTATTAATGCGGTGGTTTTGATACACGGATGTATCACCACCCCAGTGGTAGCGCGCATGTGTGTTTGGATGGGAGGTCGTGGGTTCAAAACCGACCCAGACCATTTTGCCATTTTCCCTATTTTTGCTATTTTTCACACTTTTCATGGTTTTTATTAATTAATTCCAAAATTAATTTCTCTCTCAATTTTAATTATTTTTTATTGGTTCTTTTTTTTGAAAATTCACAAAAATATTAAAATATTTTATTCCACAAAAAATTCACAAAAATATTATATATTTCATATATTTGATATTTTTTGTAAAGAATTACTCCCTCCGGTCCTTTTTATAAGGAACACTTCACTTTTAAGATTCATTAAATAATTAATGTATCTGGTCTGCATTGCAGACTAGATACATTAATTATTTAATGAATCTAAAAAGTAAAGTGTTCCTTATAAAAAGGACAGGAGGTAGTATGTTTTTATTTGTTTTAAAACATTTAAAAATATTTCTTTCTCTTGATTTTTCAACTTCAAATGAATTTCAAGCTTTCATGTGATTAAACATGATTTTACAAAATATTTTTCAAAGTTGACACATTGTTTTTTAATATATTTGATATTTTATATCATTTTTATTTAATTTCCTTTGAAAATTATATCTTTTAAATCCAAAATTAGGGTTTTCTCTTAATTTTATTTTTTACACTTCACAAAAACACTTTTGGGCCTCTAATAGAGTGTAATACCCACCACTTATCACATACAAACAAATTTGGGCCTCAGATATTGTATAAGTCCTGACACGATTTTCAAAAACGACGGTGCGATCACTGTCTTTCTTTGGGCCTCCCCTTGAGTTGTAAGCCGCATACCTTGTACAAAAATAAGCATTTTGGGCCTCTAATAGAGTGTAAGACCCAGCCCTTTTTTTGTAGAAACCATTTTGGGCCTCAGCCATTGTATAAGTCCCGATACGATTTCAAAAATCTCGGCGCGATCGCCGCTTTTCAAACAATTTTCATATGGGCCTACCCTTGTGTTATAAGACCCATCTTTATCCTTCTTTCAAAAAATTTTGGGCCTCTTGATAGAGTGTAAGTCCCATCCCTTGTTACAAACCTTTTTTGGGCCTCATTCATTGTTTAAGTCCCTCTGCGATTTTCAAAATGACGGTGCGATCACTGTTCTCCATCTGGGCCTAACCTTGTGTTATAAGACCCATCTTTTTTTCTATTTCAATACTTTGGGCCTCTCCTTGAGTTGTAAGCCCCAATATTCTTTTCAAAACAACCTTCTCCTTTTGATTTAGGTTCAATTTCATAGTTGTTATCAAAACTTTCTTTAATTTCTTGAACAACTAACCATACAACTGTTACAATGGAAGCTTGCTCACCTGTAAGTTTTAAAACAGATTTCTTTTACATACTTGCATATATATATATATATATATATATTTGTAATGTTGGAAGCTTGCTCGCCTGTAAGTCCTCCTACCCTCTTTTACATACTTGTATATATTTCATCTGTATATATGCCTGTATATTATCTGTTTAGAGTTTTCCCCCGCAATTAGGTCTAGGATTAGATCAAGCCAACAGTCAGTCTTTCAACATAGTCAAAACTAGTTCCCCATAGGAAATTCCAGATACAGTCTTGCCTCCTCTTGGGCTTATACAATATGGAACAGAGAAAGACATTATTCCCGGTGAAACTTTTCTCAAGACTGTCACTATTAGAAAATTTTCAAAGAAATTCAGTTTCCCTAGAGAGGATTAATTCTCGGTGAAACCTCTCATTAATTTCTTCAAACCCTAGAACTGTTCACTACAGAAAGGATTATTCCCGGTGAAACCTTTCTGGAACTTGTCTTAAGTTTGGACCCACAGGCTTCCTAAAAGCATCCTCAGCCTTCTCTTGGGCTTTGTACAAGGACCCTCAGGCTTCTTAAAAGTTCTCATGCTTCTCTTAGGCTTAGTACAAGGACCCGAGATCTCTCACAGGTATAGGCCAGAACCTAGTCATCCTTTGTTAGAGCAGTCTTTCTAAGAGTCAAAACATCAGGCCAATTTAGGGTTGATTCTCATCCCTTAAAAGTCAGCCTCCTCTTGGACTTCGTACAAAGATAAACCCTTTTCATAATAGTAGACTTGGACAGTCTCGCCCCAATTTTGGATTTCAAAGAAACCCTCAAGTCTCCCAAAATTACTGGAAGAACCCTGATGACTTAATTAATTTCCAGCAGAGTTAGAACCTCCCTAGGTTTGAAAACTCAGTCTCAATCTTTCATCCTAAAATTTCCCAACTAAGGGTCATCTTATCATCAATACAACACCTTCTAATTCAGAACCTCATGGTCTCTGATATTTCAACTCTTCTGCAATTCCCAGTAAGAGTTGATTCCCCAATTTGGACCTGCCTCTGGATCTCAATAATCCTCAGCAGAAGTTAGCCTCCTCTTAGGCTTTATATATAAGGAATTCCCCAACTAGCCTTCTCTTAGGCTTTGTATAATGATCATTCCTCAGTCTCTTCTAGCCTCAATCTTGGGCTTTGTACAAGACAGATAAAAACACTCTCTTGTTAAGTCAATCAAAACTTTCTTTAAGCCTCAATCTTGGTCTTTGCACAAGACACCAAATAAAACTTCCCCATTGGAGTCAACTTTCTTTTCAGCCTCAATCTCGGACTTTGTACAAGACACCTATAAATATCTCCAGCTGAGTCAGTCAAATTCTTTTAGCCTCAATCTTGGGCTTTGTACAAGACACATATAAAATCTCCCTGGTGGAGTCAAATCCTTCTAGCCTCCTCTCAGGCTTTGCTCTCCCTAAGCAGAGTCAGTTTCTTCTCCTTTTAGCCTCAATCTTGGGCTTTGTACAAGACACACAAAATATTACCCAGAAGAAATCAATTCCTTCCAGCCTCCTCTTAGGCTTTGTATAATGATCTCTCCAAAAGAGTCAGTCCCTTTTCAGCCTCAATCTTGGGCTTTGTACAAGACAGATATAAAACTCCCTAAATAGAGTCGATATTTTAGCTTCAACCTTGGGCTTTGATCAAGGCACACAAAAAAATCAAACATCCCCTCAGAGGAAATCCAAAACCTCTCTGTAGAAAGACATTTATCTGTACATCACACATCAAATCAGACAATCAAACAAACCTTAATCCTAGATAATTGTTGTAAGTGGCACACTTGTTGATTCAAAAATCCAAGCTGTAGTCCATCTCTTATCCTGGTAAATTTCCTCTTTCATCTTATTGCTGTAAGTGGTAAGTCTCTGGATTATTTACATCCAAGCCAATGTCCCTCTCTTTGCATGAAAGATTCCTAAGGAAAAATGGCATTGCTCTACACTAAGTTAAAGTTTTCTCCTTCAGGGAAAATCCCTTATAAAGGAAATTATGGCATTGCTGGATTCACATATCCCAGTTAAAGTAATTCTCCTTTATAATCAATCACCCAACAATTGTGATAAACAGATGAGATAGCTCCCTTCAGAGGTGACAAATTCTTTCTCAATCAAACCTTTTAGCTTCAATCTTGGGCTTTGAACAAGACAAAAATAACCCTTCAGCTTCAATCTTGGGCTTTGAACAAGACACCAAATACATTTTCCTCCCATAGAATAGGAGGAACTACGATTGCTCTGATTTCCTTGTTTTATTTAAACGGGAATATGTAGGCATAAGATTGCGAGCAGGAAAGAACGCCCAAGGATCGACTCAAGAGACATTACAGTCTTAGGATAGAGGCGACTATTTCAGGCATAGGGTCATTCGTCCCCTACCAAAAATAGTCAGAACGAGGGTAGGAATTCTCCATTCTCATTCCTTCTCTAGCACTCAAAGCATAGTGCGGAAATTGAAACTCATGGAGTAACAGTGCAATTTGCAATTAATCAAGCAAGAGTCATTGCAAGTAGATACTGACCTTAAATAGTGGCATTAGCATGAATACAAGTAAGCATGGAAAAGCACACAAGAGAACTATGCAAAACAATCCTAAACAACAATATTTTTGAAAAAGTTGTCAGGAGTAATCGATTAACATCCTGTTATTAATCGATTACACAGTGCCAAAACTGTGTTATAAGGTGCAGGCAAGGGTGTAATAAATTAACTTACTCGTGTTAATCGATTAACACTGCTAAAGCAGCAGAATTTTTTTTTGAAAAGTGCTTTTATGAATCACTTATCGCATGTAATCGCAGTGGATCATAACATAGAAGTAGATGCAAAATTCATGTTAATTCATAACAATTGAAAGCCAATAGAATCAAACATGCAAGGCAATTATTGAAGTAGCAAAACATCAATTAAGAACTACATTGTGAAAACACGGAATCAATTGAAAACGATAAATTAAGCAAGATTCACCAACCTACAAGGCTGGGATTTGCCTTGGTAATTATTGTAATCAAAATATGATGAAGAGAAGCTTAGAAAACCAGAAAATACATAGATCTCTAGTAATTCGTAGCGATAAACCCGAAGATAATGTGATAATTGCTTCAGATCTGAATTTGCATAAAAACTCCTTAATTGATCAACTTCCAAAGCTTGAATTGAAGTAAATAATGATGTTGCTGCAGAATTCAGAAGTAAAATGAAGAGGAATGTAGGTCTAGCTCAAATAATAGTAAGCTTCAATGCAAAGCTTGCTAAGCTTTAATGGTGGAATAAGCTCTAGTGAGGTTTAGGGAAGAAGATGATGATTAAGAGAGAGAGAGTGTTGCAGAAAATTCAGAGAATAAGAGTGAAATTTTGGAGCAAAAATGAGAGAATGATCAAGGATCCTTTGCATCAAGGTGAGGGTTTGCTTATATAGAGCATAGGCATGGAGTGAGTAGAGGTTTGGAGTTTGGTATGGAGTTAGTTAAATGTGGTTTGGCATTTGGTTTGGAGTTAGTTAGAACCAACTCACTGAGTTAGGGTCTAACCCAGTTAGTGATTGGTTAACTCATTGGGAGAATCCCAATGCAACTCAATGATTAGGTGGTTCAAATGATTGGAAATGAGGGTGTATGGCTAGCATTAATGATAGTGAGGTAGTGTAGCAAATATAGTTGATATTTTCTTGTGTAATCACAAGTCTAGAACCTTCCATAAGATGCTAGAATGATGTAGACCAAAGGAATAGAGTGGAAGAAGCTTCAATACTGTGAAACTGCTGAAAATCAGCAAACAAAGCAGGTGTAATCGATTAACAGTATTATGTTAATCGATTAACACTGGCAAAGTTTCACTTTTTTAACTTGTAATGAAGTGTCTTGGTCGTGGTTCCGTGCTTCGACCCCTTGCTTTGATAGATAGGCATAGAAATCCTTTTGTTTAGTCTGTATTGATACTGTGATGACTCTGTGGGGATATGATCATAACCTCGAGATTTTGTGGGAATTTGAATATATACCTGCAATGAATCTACAAATAAAAAAATGTTGATGCGTATGCTAGGAATGCAAGTACACGTGCTTATGCAAAAAGGTAAAAATGGAGGTCAAATTTTGGGTTACGAAAATTCTATGTGAGTGCACATTAGAATTGTTTCATTTATCTTTGCAATGTCTCTGAGTGGTATACATGTGGTTGTATTTTTTACTTGATGATTCTTACATTTTATGGCTTCTCTTCATTTTGATGTTGTTAAAGGGGAAAAAGATATGCAAGAACAAATAGAAAAGTTTAGTTGGAAAATACTTAAGGGAAGATGCACATATTCAGGGGGAGCTGGAGCTTTGATCAAAGACTAAAAATACGTCGTATGTTTTGCCATCATAAAAAAGGGAGAGTATGTGAGTGTATTATCCTCTTAAAGGTTTTGAATGATGTCAAAACTAGGTATTTTGTATTTGTTCATTGGACCTTAACTTTCTATGTCTAGGTTGCATCTTCATCTTTCTATGTATAGGTTGCATCTTTATCTTAGAACATATCAAAAGCATTTGGACAAGTCAAAAATATGAAATTTTATGAAAAATTATGTTAGGAGTCATCACATTCATGATATGAATCGACTCCCTCTAAAGGAGAATGAAAGAAATTTTTTTGTTGCAAAGGAGTAAACACATTGGCCTTTAGAGTCGACACACAGCATGAATGGGTCGACTCCCCCGAGTTATGGGTCGACTCCCTCTGTATGCTCAATTTTTTAAAAAGTTGTTTGTCCTCTATGAGTCGACTCCCAGGCTGCAGGGGTTGACTCCTAACTCTTATGGGTTGTCTCCCTCTATGAATGGGTTGACTCCCTCCTTCTAAAATTTTCAAATTTTGTTTTTTTCAAGTCTAACTTTTTCTGTTTTCTATATTAAACACACACACACACACATACACACACACACATACACATACACACCTATATATAGCCATTCATGCATCATTTTACCTGATTGAAACCTGAAACATACAAAGAATTTTCATCATCTTCATCTTCTCACATTGCATTCATACAACAACTACACATAATAATTTTTGTTGTCTGATCAAGAGATAGTTTTATAAGGTCCAATTAGGATTGGTTGTAATCAATTGGGTTGGAAATTCATAGGGGGTTTCAAGATAAATCCATTTAGGGTTTTTCCTCCAAGATCAAGGGTTGATTTGTGGGTTTTTACACAAGTCTTTACAACTTGGATTAACCCGAGTGAAAGCTTTGAAAAACAGGGGTTCTACCAAAGGAGTAGCGATAACCGGATGATCAATTGAAAGAATTGGGTCAAGATTTTGCAATTTAGATTCAGCCATGTGAAAGCTTTGAAGAACGGAGGTTTGGTTAAATGAGTAGAGGTAACCGGAGGATCAATTAGAAGTCTTAGGTTACTTGATGGAGCTTAAGATCAAGGGGAGACAAGAAGATAGAATCAGCATCAAACATAGGGTTTGTAGGGTTGGATTGCTATTTCATTTCTTGTAAACCACATTTGCAAAGGTTAATTTTCATTATCTCAATTCAATTTCGAAATGAGGGAAGACGTATCCATAGCGAGGTCGATTGGGGAACTGCCTAAACAAATACTTCTCTCTCTCTCTCTCTCCCTCTCTCTTTCTCTCTACATTCATAGCAATTTGTTAATCCATTAATTATGCAATCGACAGGTTGAGATAATTTCATTGTTTAATACTTCAAACTGTTTTGTTGAGTTGATTATAATCTATATGATTGTAATTGGTTTGTCATATCAATAAAATAAAATAAAAATATGAGTTAAGTTGATTGCACATCAAGTGTTCGACAAATTGCTTAAGCCTCAATTTTTGCTTTATAGTTAATTGGAAGTCAATTATCATTATGTGATTTATTCAAACGAAATTGATATATTGATTTCTTCTCTCAGCTTTCAAATACGTTTTATACGGTTTAACACATATCCGATCTTTTTTATAACGGTTCGAAATAGACGATTGTGATTCGGGATTGTTTATGATAGCCATAGTTTTACATTTTTAAAACATAAGTTTAAACTAGAAAATTTCATTGGCGATCTATTCACCCCCTCTAGATCATATCCTATCGTCTAACAGGGCTATATATACCTACCTCAATGGTTAAAAATTAAGGGGCATTTTCGACAAATCACTTACATACCACTTTAACATGTCTTATCTCAATTTAGGTCGACATTATTATACTCAATGCAAGTAGACTTATCATCCATCATTAATCCTTAGTAAAACATTCCTAGAACACACATTTTCAAGAGTTTGTTAAACTCGTTGTCGTTCCATAATAGTGGCCACATGTGTAACATTTTGTTCTTGTGATCAACAAGCACTAGTAAAGATGCAAGTCGTTATAGATGAACTACATCATCATGACCAAAATGTGTAAGTCATTGTCCATATTATTCAACAATAATAACAACTTGAAGACATATTATAAGAGGGAATAGAAGTTCAAGATCCTTAACCTAAATTTGGAAGCCTATGTCTTAGATAATTTAAAGTTTTCCCATTTAGTGACGTTTGATGGGAAGAGCGACCCTCGAGAATATATCATCGCCTTCAATACACAGATGATGATCATAGGAGTATCAAACTCACTCATGTGCAAGATTCTCTCAAGAATCTTAAAAGATATGGCATTATGTTGTGTACATGAATTTGCCTCGATTCTTAGCATCAAGACCCATTCCAGAGTTTGATCCCCCAATTCTTAATTAGTAAATACCGTAAGGTATTAACCAAAAGCCTCTTCAATATGTGCCAAGGTCACTCTGAATCATTGTGAGAGTATTTGAAGTGTTTATATGAAGCAACCATAAAGGAGGTGAACCCTAATTAAAAGATGCTTTTATAAGCTTTTCATAATGAACTTAAAGTTGGACATTTCAATTAATCCCTTGTCTAAAAACCTAAATACTCAATGGAAGGAATACTAGAGAGGTCATAATGTTATGTGAAGGGTGAGGAGAGAAACTAAAAAAAAATCAAGAGATTCAAATTAGGGGAATAAATAGTGGATTTGACACCTCAAGTAAATGGAAGAATAATTATCCACATCCAATTAAAGACCGGTGGACCTTCAGGTTTTAAAGTCCCTAAATAAAAGCTTTAAGAATTGATCAAAGTCAAGGACAAACTGATTTCGACTGAGCATTCCCCAGGGACATTGTCAATGTCAAAACCTGTGGCGGAAGATGAGTTTGGAGACATACCAAAGTTAGAAAGTTCTGAAAATTTGAAAATTTTGAAACATACAAAGTTTTTGCCATTGACCATATGTCAGACAGTGATTGGCGAAAAGCAATTATCGAATATCTGAAAAATCCCACAGGAAAATAGATAAAAAGATAAAATATAGAGTCTTAAGTTATGTGATGATGGGAAATGAGTTGGCTCCATTAGATGTTCTAATAAGACAAAATAATGTGTGACCAAGCCCTATAACAAAAAGGTCAAGGCGACCTTTGCTTTAGGATATTTGGTTTGGAAGGTGATTCTGCCCATGGATAAGAAAGATAGAACCTTGGGAAAATGGCCCCCAAACTGGGAGGGGCCATTTTGAATCATGCAAGTATTTACAAATAATGCATACAAAGTCGAAGAGTTATCTCCTGAAGGACGAATCCTGTGAATAATTGACAAGTACTTAAAAAAGTATAGACCCATATTGCAGGATATTCAAATAAGAAAGGAATAAAAATCATACTTCAAATTTAAAAACTAAAGTTGCTATTCCAAATTGTCAAAATGCCATAAAAGGAATACTTGAGGTTACAAAACAAACCGCAACAGGCGAAATACACATTCATAACAAAAAGAATGTTTCAAAATGGAAGAGTAGCTTTAATTCTCTTAAAGCGAGCCTTTACTGTCCCAAGTCAAAGGTCAGTCAGCAAAATGCTAGCAGTTATTCCTTCAATTTCTACTTCCACATCACTGGCATTATCCAAATGTTGGAGGCCAATTAGAGCTTCTTTGTCCAAATTGGCTTGAATGATATTCTTGAGTTTAGCCTTCCTCTCTTTAGCCTTTGTTACCTTTATCTGCAGTTCTTCTATCTCTTTCTCCCACCTAAGGATATTAGTGTCACATGAAGAAATATCCTCATCATCTTGCTTAAATGTTATCTCCAACTTTTCAATGCCACTATTATATTCGTTCACTAAAACCCACTCTCGTGATCGAGTTTCTTCTTTCGGCTTAAGCTTGAGAATTGCCTCATTCTTCCTTTGGATATCAGCGGTGATCTAATCAAGCAAAGGGACAAAATCGACAATGAATCCAACAACAACCTTGGGGGCATTAGGTGTATTGAGTTTCTTAAGTAGAACTTTTATCCCATAAGAAAACATGGAGTCGTTATGAAGCGTTTGAAACAAGTTCGTATTTTGGATCTTCGGCTTTAGCTGGCGGAGCACCTTGTTAATGTCTTCGACAAAAGATTCCCCACCAGAAATAGTTAAAGAGCTCGAACATTTTTTCAATCGAGCTGCTTTAAAGGCTTGTCATCATCCTCAGGTAACCCGAAGGATTTATCCTTTTCATTTCTGCAAGTTCCTCTTGATTGAGAAAAGAGGTTTGAACGGTCTTGGGGGCATGTGGTTTGAAATTTTTGCCACCAGTCCCCAGTTCATTGTTTAAACCTTTTCCTTTGGAAGATTGAGGGGGATCTGAGTTCTTGTGAAGAGTATCCCCATGGTTTGGAATTCCAAGGAGCGAAACATCATTTTGCTCTTCGCCATTAGGATTTTCATCTTCGAGATCTAGATCCATCTTGGTGCGAGCAGACTCCTCATTTTTAGAATCCAATGATGATTCCTTAGAAGATGAGCTTTCAATCACTGATTTATCTGGTTTAGGGAGATTTTTCTTGAGTGCCGTTATTGGTTGGTCGATGGTAATGTCTTCGACAAATTCTAGGATTTTCACAAGTTGAAAAGAGGGCGAGTTGGTCTTCCCAAATCGAACAGACAGAGAACTGGTAGACGTAGGTAGTGTGTACTTAATACTAGAAATTGTGTTACCAAAAGGAAGTTCCTTCATAAATTATTTGGTTAGTATATAGAGATATCGACTAAAAAGAAACTGTAGTAGGAATGAAATTCACCTTAGGTGCCTCAACATCATTATTGGTTGTTGTTGGAACTGACTACCTTTTCAACAGGTAAGGATGCCTTTTTCAATCCCTCTGCTTCACTCACGGGGGCAACAACTAGGACTGGGGTAACTTTTGGAGGTCCATATACAAGGGCCTTTGGTTTCTTCTTTTTCTTAGGTGTCTCAGGAGGGGAAGTTTTGACAAAACTTTCCTTCTTAAAATCTTTGGTTTCTACACCCTCTAATTGCTAGAGAGGATTGTCTTGAGGTTTGCCTACAGTCTAGATTTTGACAATGCTTTACTGCAGGTAAAAGAATCAAGTGGTATATATGCCAGAAGATCAAACTGGGCGTAAAAAGGGACATGGATTTCTTTTCCTCTAACTAAGGCTCTTTCTTCTCTAGTCCTTTTCTTAGCAATAACCAAGCTAGCAACATCCCTAGTGGCTTTCCTCACAGCGGCGGTTGCGAAGAAATTCAACAACAAACTAAAATCAGAAAAACACAAAGAGAAAAGATAAGTTAACCTCAAAGTTTTGTTACTTTCATCACATGCATGTACAGTAGATAAAATTTGAACAATGCTCAATACCAACATGAAGGTGACCTGGATAATTGCGTATGTCATGCTTAGTCACAACTAATCATTCAAAAGGTTTTTTACATTCATTTTCTATAACTTCTAGTGAAGATCCACACGCTAACCACCTTGGAAAAGGCGGTTGAAATTCCAGAGAGAATTCAATAGAAGGTAGAGGTGGAAATTTAGGTGTATGAAAAAGTAGAGAAAAAAGTGTATCTATCAGTTACATAAGAAGGAAACGCAATTTTGGCAATTTTTCAGTAAGTTTTTCTTTTAAAGTCTTGGCTGCCTTAGAGATAGTTCGCCTACGATTAGTTGGATCATACACAATTTCAAAGTATTTTTGAAAGGCTTGAATTTCTTTAATATGCAAACCCCCATCTTTTGCGAACTTGGTCTACAGAGAAGAAAAAGCTTATGTTCGAGAACTCATAAGGTTTGACACAACTTAAAAGTGCTCAGCATGGTAAGCTCTCCACCAGGCGTCAAACTTTTGAGTGCAGTACAATGATGTTTAGAATGGAAAAAGTGTTAAATCAAGGCATATATTAGGTTATGTATTCAAATGCTCATTCTACTGTGCCTCAGTCATTTCGGCGGTGCTCAGGAAAAGCTCACTCTTGTGACTAAAATATGATATGGGTAAAAATTGGCTGAACCAAAACTGTCGAGATATTAAGTTTAGTTAATAGCCAACCAGTACGATAGTATCTTTAGTGTTCCTAAGTCTTGATGATAACAATCTTGGGGTAAGAAAGGCCTCTCATATCTCAACAGCTTCAGTCTCGTGTTCAGGGGCAAGAACAGAGAACTCGTGTTTGAACCACTCTGGACCATAGTTTTGATTTGCAAAGGGAGCCAATGAAGGAGTAAAGGTATGAAGCTTTGCAAACATCATGAAGTACTTAGTAAAAGTATCTTTCGTTGAACGTCGCGTGTCAGTGGGAGTCATTAAGGCAAGTCTAGTGCCTTCAATTTGACGATTTTTGATCTTTTTGATTTGGTTGTTTGATTTATCCAGTTGAAAAAAGGATTCAAACATGGCATTCAGTCAGAGTTGAAGTAACCAATAGGGGCCAACAAGTAAGAGGTTGGCTGAAGGGGCAAGAATTTTTAGGGTGTAAGTTGCAAGCCCAAGTGACTCATAGAGAAAGCATAAGATTAATTGGCCTAAAGAAATGTTTCGACCATCATACAGTTGGTTGGCTAAAGTAAGGAACCTTCTAGACACCTTCAGAGATTTGTAGCAAAAAACAAAATGTGACAACCATATTGTCAAGAAGGATATGTGTTATTTGTCTGACACTTCTTCAGTTTGAGTGTCATGATGGTCAATGACGAACTTGGCGAAGCTAGTACATTTTTGGTCAAAATAAATAGTATTTTCATCCTGTATAGTTGGGTCAAACACTTTACCAGTAGGGTGAAGGCCAATGGTGGCCGCCACATCGAATATAGTGGGTGTAGCGACCGATTTTTATCGGTGACGCGACCACCTTATCGCTGGGGTTTTTCTCCTCAATGAAGAAAGGGGGTGCTACTTTCTGATTTCTTATTTATCCCATAAAGCTGGAAGGGAAAGGGAAGCTATCTAAAACTAACCTTGCACGCGAAATGTTAAACTGAACAAAACGTTTAAGAGAGATTGGGGAGTCCGGGGTCAGGTTATACAATGGATAATTGTCAATTATCCATCCTATATGTGGTTATCCACAGGATGTTAGCTTTTGGGTACCGCTTTGTAATTGATAGTGTTTATCTGCTGATGGGTTGGGAAAATTTCTTGGGAAGTATGAGTAAGTGAGTGAGTTTTTGTTGATGCTCGGGTTCTTTCCTGATTATTTTTGGTAAGGTACTAGACCTAAGGGTTTTGATTGATATGAAGGTACTGGACCTAGAGTTTTGGTTTAGTATGCTCGCTAAGATTTCATAATCTTATGCCTACGTATTCCCATTTAAACGAAACAGGGAAATCAGAGCAATTATAGTTCCTCCTATTCTAAGGGAGGAAAAATGATGTTTTGGTGTCTTGTTCAAAGCCCAAGAGTGAAGCTAAAAGGTTGAGTATTTGTGTCTCATTCAAAGCCCAAGATATGAAGCTAAAGGGTTTTGGATGAGAGAGAATTTGTCATCTCTAAAGAGGGATTGTTGATTTTTGTATGCCTTGGTCAAAGCACCAGTTTGATGCTAAGAGATTGATTGACCCGACTGGGGGATTTCTTTATATAAAGCTTAGAGGAGGCAGGATAAGACCGACTCAACAAGAGAGTGTATATGTCTTTGATGAGGCCCAAGATTGAGGCAAAAAAGAGACTGACTCTTTGGGGATATCATTATATAAAGCTTAAGAGGAGGCTGAAAAGAGTTTGACTCTGCCTATGAAATTTCTCGAAGCCTAAAGGAAGGCTGGGAGGAATTGACTCTACCAGGGAAGATGTTTGTCCCAAGCTTAAGAGAAAGTTACGAAGATTTATGTCTTGTACAAAGCCCAAGATTGAGGCTAAAAGGGTTTGACTCAACAAGAGAGTGCTTTTGTCTGTCTTGTATGAAGCCCAGGATTGTGGCTGAACAAGCTAGAGAAATCATCCTACCCAATAGGAATTTGACTTCTGCCAGGGGAAATCCTTACACCAGGCCTACGAGGAGGCTGGAAAAGATTGACTCAATAAGAGAGGGTTTTTATCTGTCTTGTACAAAGCCCAAGATTGAGGTTAAAGAGGGTTGACTCAACAAGAGAGTCTGACAGTTGATTGACTTAACAGGAGAGTCTGAAAGTTGATTGACTCAACAAGAGAATCTTTTATACTCAACAAGCGAGTGATTTGTTGTCTCGTACGAAGCCCGAGACTGAGGCTAAAAGGAGATTGACTCAACAAGAGAGTCTAAAAAGGTTAGCTCCGCTGGGGAGAAACATTGTACAAAGCCCAAGAGGGGGCTGCCTACATTGAGGAAAAATCATTATACAAACCCTAAGAGGAGGCTATCTTACTGCTGGGGATAATTGAGATTCCTAGGCATGTCCAAGGGTGGGGAACTCTCATGAGAGAGACCGGGTTTCTGCTGGAGATTAATCCAGGGTGATCGGTGGTTTTTCCTATGTTTGAAAGGAACTTGAGAATGTCTTTGAGACTCAAGGGGTTTAGACTGTCCAAGTCTACTGGTGTTGAAGAGTTTTATCTTTTATAGGATGCCCAAAAGAGGGTAAGGGCCTTATGGGATGAGAATCAACCCTAAAGTGGCCTGAGGTTTGACACTGGAAAGACTGCTCTAGCAAAGGATGACTAAGTTCTGTCTTATACCTTTAAGAGGTCATTAGGGTCCTTGTATTAAGCCCAAGAGAAGGCATGAGAACTTCTAAGAAGCCGAAGGGTCCTTGTACAATGCCCAAGAGGAGGCGGGGATGCTTTTAGGAAGCCTGTGGGTCCCCAAACCAAGAGAAGTTCAAAAAATGCAATTCACAGAGAAGAGATCATTCCAGGAAAGTTAGAGTGTTTGGAAGAAACTCAAGAGATGCCATTCACGGAGAAAATATCATCTCTGGGGAGTAGAGTTTCTTTGACAATTTCTAAGGGTGACAGTCTGAGAAAAGGTTCACCGAGAATATTGTCTTTCTCTTTGTTCCTTATTATTTAACCCCAAGAGAAGGGAACACTGTATCTGGAATCCTACGGGGGATCAAGTTTTGTTTGTACTTAAGAGCGACCAACAGGGCTTTACCTAGTTCTAGACCTAGTTGCCGGGGAAAATTCTAAATAACTATACTAGTATATATACAGTTGATATATGACAAGTATTTAAAAAGGTATGAAAGAAGACTAACCATGCGCAGCTTCCCACAATACAGTTATATATATGACATGTATTTAAAAGATTATGAAATAAAACTAACCATGCGCATCTTCCCACAATACAGTTATATATACGAAAGCAGATAAAAGAAAGCAGATAAACACTTACCCGTTGTAGAGCTTCCATGCTGTATTATTAGTTATTCATAGAAATTAAAGAAAGTTTTGAACAATATATATATTTGAACCTAAATCAAAATGAGATTGCTTTGAAAAGATTGTTGGGGCTTACAGCTCAAAGAGAGGCCCAAGGTTTGAACAGTAATTGTACTGTTGTTTTGAATATCGTGTCGGGACTTATACAACGGATGAGGCCCAAAGAGGTTTATCTACAGGAGGGTCGGGTCTTACAACTCAAGGAGAAGCCCAAAAAGGTTTTAAAAAATAAAAGTGGGGCTTATAACACGAGGGTAGGCCCAAAATTGTTTTACTCTGAAATGGCGATCACACCGAGATTCTTTTAACGTCGAGGGACTTATACAATATCTGAGGCCCAAAATGATTTTGGTTAAAAGGGGATTGGGTCTTACACTCTAATAGGGGCCCAATGGTTTTCTTTTAAGAAAAAGAATGGGGCTTACAACTCAAGGAGAGGCCCATTTGATTTGTTTGAAAACGGCGATCGCGCCGAAGTTTTTGAAAACACAGGGGGTCTTATACAATGACTGAGGCCCAAATTATTTTGGTTTTCAAAAGGGGTTGGGTCTTACACTCTAATAGAGGCCCAAGAGTGTTTTGAAAAAGTTTGCTAGGGTGAAAATCAACAAAACCCTAATTTCATCATATTTTAAAGTAATTATTCAAAGAAACTTAATTAAAATGATAAAGATACCAAATAAGTTTGAATAAACAACTTGTGATTTTTGGTTAAGGTTTGAAAATGATATTTAACCATAAGATGAATTAAAACTCATTTGGTTTTGATTTTTCAAGGTGAATATTCATTTTTTTAAAAGGTTTAAAAATAATAAAAATGAATTTATTTACAAAAATATCAACTATATTAAATAATTAATATAAATCTGGTTTTTTTTTTGTGGAATAAAATATTTCAACATTTTTGTGATTTTTTGCAAAAAGAACCAATCGAAAATAATTATAATTGAGAGAGTTATTAATTTTTCAAATCATTTAAAAATAATATGAAAAATAATGAAAAGTGGGAAAAATGATAAAAAGAGGATCTGGGGCGAGGGGGATTCGAACCCCAGACCTCTTGGGTGCAGCGTGCGCCCTCTACCACTGGGGTGGTGATACATCCGTGTATCAAAACCACCCCATGAATACATGGGCATGCCTTGTTATTGGCCTGGCCAAGGCAAGGCAAGGCAAGGTTTTGGCCAAAAACGTGAAGCTTGTAACTTTCTCATTTCTCCATGGATTAGGATAAAATTTAGGTCTATCATGCCTAGAGTTTCACAAGGAATCCAATGGTGGTGGTGTTTTTTTCAGATAAGGCTCCTATTGAAAAACCCGATAGTGGTTTTGAAATAGGCCATGATTTGCATTTTCTATGCTATCTCTTGTTACAGGCATGAATTACATGATGAATTAGTTCAAACACAACATATATAACATGTATGAGATGTGCATGATCAGTGGACTTCAAAGAAATGCATATTTCAGAGAGTTCAAGTTGTGATGTTGTCCTCTTTAGGAGCTTTTTGGGCAATCTATCAAGTGCTTTGTTACAGAAACAATTTGATGCTTTGGACACCCTCAAATGATCCCTTAGAAGCTTTTAGAATGGTTGGAACCAATTGGAATCCTCAGGAACAAGTTTGAGCTCTTTCTTGCAAAAGGGGCAAAAGTGACCAATATGGCAACTCTCTCAAATGGTGTTCCAGATGTGGGGAACCATTTGGGACAGTTCAAGGATGATATTTAGAGTGTGTTTGAGGTTTTATCTGGTTTTGAAAGTGACTGAATCAAGACATGGCTTGAAAAATGCAAAAAAGTCCAATTTTGAGGTTTTGAGAGGGGACTTTGTGATTTTGGTGTTACAGGTCACTTATGAGAGTTTGGATGGCTTAGATATGACATATTGGATATTTTTGGATCATGAGCTATGGTGGAAATGCTCTTTAACTCAAAAACTCAAAGTTACCTTGCAAAAGAAGGTATTTTTGCCTAGAGAAAGAGATTTTGAGGAAAGCAAATGTTGTAGTGCTCTGGTGTACTCAAACTTAGCACAAATGAGCTCTATTTATAGTAGAGCAAGTTTGTTTTGCAAGCATAAGTGAATGGCAACTGCAACAGCTCATTGTCCAATTGCATCACTTTGGAATCTTAAGTCTCCTCTAGCCATTGACTAGAGGTTAGAGCACAGGCATATGGTTCTTTGGTTCAGAGCTTATCCTTGACTCATTCAGTTGGAAATGGCTCAGTTCATGCCACCTTGGTACATCCATTGAATGCTTGGAAACAAAATTGGAGTCTTGGCCTCTTTTAGGCTTTTTAGGGATTGGCATGCTACTTTGGGAATCTTGGACTTTGGAGGCTGATGGATCAGTGCTTGTCCCTTGGTTGTTCCACCTTGAGGTGTGCAGATGGATAAGCATGCTTTGAATTGCACAATTTGAGCAAATCAAGCCTTTATGCACAAGTCTGCCTTGCCAAGACAGTTTGCAGCAAGGCATGTTGCAGCTGTCATAAATCCTAGCTCAGGCAGAGTTTGATGAAGCTCTTGGCCATTTTGGAAAGCCCTTATGTGATACAACACATGTGTGAACATAGTTTGTCTTGAAACTTTTTGGATCCAAGTGAAAAATGCCCCCACATTTTTGTAAAAAAGCAAGACAGATTCTGACTTAGTGAAAATTTCACCAAGTGTTGGAAAAAGTGACATTTCATGTTTTCAGCCATTTTGATCACTCCATAACTAAAAATCCATGAAGAATTGGAATGAGGTGTAGTTGACACTTTTGAAGTATGCCATGAGAGCTACAAATCCATCTTTGGAGCAGCCAAAATGTGAGAGCTAAAAATCCATCTTTGGACCAGCCAAAATGGTTGCTTGGATCTCAAGTTATGATCCTTGGAAGTTGGTACCCTAGCCACTTTATTTCATAACTTAGAAAAATTCTAAGTTTTTATGGTTACCCCCTTTTACAAGTTATCCCACTTTCTTTGATTTTTCTTGATGAATGATGATTCAAATCACACATTAACATCATTTTAGGGTTAAAGAACCATAATTATGAAAAATCTCAAAAAGTCAAACTTTGACCTTTATGCACAGTTGACTTTTTATCAGATGAATTCCAAACTGTGCGATCCTCTATGAAATTAAGTCCTTGACCTAAATCAAACTTGATGGATATGTTCCATAGGAGTTATAGGGTGTATTGAATCACGTCCCAAGGTTTGGGAACATGCCTTGGTCTAAAGTCAAAGGTACAATTGACTTTTCCCTTGAAACCCTAATTGTAATCCTGATGAAATTGAAGCTTGTGAATCAAGCTTCTTGGACCAATCCATTGTTGCAAATGGATCAATGTGGTTTATGGGAGACCCTCAATTCATTTCTTGAGGTCTTGGCTCATGTTTTGTCCCAAAAGTCAACTTAGAGGTGAATTAGGTCAAGAAACCCTAATTCCTGATTTTTTTTTTATGAATGCTTCCCCTGAGGTTAAATTGACTTGATGATTGGGTTCATGATGTCCCTTGGAGCATCTTAAGTTGTGCTTTGAAGTATTGGCTCATGCCCAGAGGAAAATTTCCATCTGGAGGCCTTGGTCGACCAAAACCCTAATTTGGTGACACTGGCGATCTTAAGGCTTAACCCCCTTGGAATGTTGCAACCTTGTGCTTGATTCTTGATATGGGAGTCCTCTTGATCCATTGTGGGTGTTTGAGAGGTTATACAAGATGAAGATCATGTCATTTCTTGATTGATCCTTTGTCTAAGGGTGTTCTGAGAGGGCTTGAAACCCTAAGTTTGATTGAAGTAGATGCTCACCCATCTTTGGGAAGACTAATGAGGTATGATGGTTCATCCATATTTGGATGATGATTTGCACAATGATGGAAAATCTTAGTGGTCAAAATTTGGGGTATGACAGATGCCCCTATTTAATCTTCTTGGACCCGAAGGTGTGAATGGCGAAGGTATTCGGGCATTCGGGGTGCAAGAGGATTAAATATCAGAATGCCCGAAATTTTTACGGCGGTTATGAATGGTAGTTGTCTCATCCATCCTCGTTTCCTAAGCAATGATGCTTAGAAAAGGTAAAAAATTCCCCTCGGTCCTGGTTTCCTACAAGAAACTGGTCTTAGTTTCTGAAATAAACTTCCCCTCGATCCTAGTTTCCTACCAAGGAACTGGTCTAAGTTTCTGAAATAAACTTCCCCTCAATCCTGGCCTTCAACCAAGGAACTGGTCTCAGTTTCTTTTGTCAATAAACTTTCTTAACAAGGGACGCTGTTTGTAGCGGTTTTCCTCAAACTTCTTGCCGAATTTTCCTGGGGAGATGCCATTTGATGGAAAAGGTTTTGATGTCAGACTTGCTAGGGAACCCATTCGTCTGAGCTGTAGAGGTGTATAAACTTCTCTATTAGAGACGCCATTTGTTGACTCTACTAGGGAAAACGAGTCTCTTGAGAGACTGTTTCTCGCGTGGGGATATTACATCATACTTTTCCTCGAGATCTTCTTGGAAGAAATGCCATGTGATGTAATCTAAATTTGGAGGTGATGATGACCTTTTCATCAACGAACCTTTCGGAGAAAAACTGATGTACTGTCGAATCTTTGATTAAAAAGGCTTTCTCTGGGGATTTTCCTTAATCCGGGAAAGCGAAGATGTCATCTTCAATGGCAAAGAGTGACGTTTTGTCAAAAGTTTTCCTGCTTTTCAGAGGTTTAAGTTATCAAAGTGGTCAAAGACCATCTCTAATCCAGAGACAAACTGGAGAGAGATTGCTTAGATGATTCACTTCCGGACAAGGAAAGAACTGACAACTCTATTGACAAGAGGACTTTTATCACTAAGGGATAAAACCGACTAGAGTGATGGTGATGCAATATGAATATGAATGTAAATCAATAATATATGATGTATGTATGTTTATGCTGACAAAACTGACATGACATACAGACTAACAGATGAACACGACTGGATACTCGGCCACTGCGGGGGATGAAGAGGTATCTTCGGTTCAAAATAGCAATTCTACCTTGCTTAGGAGAGAGAATCCCTACGGGGAAAACCGTTGGTCGGACTTAGGAGATAAGAACTCTACCGGGGATGTCTGATGGAATATTCGCATCCGACACAGCTGATCCTTCATTCAGGTGCACTAGATTAGAATGAGTACTTTGATTCTACACTTTGAAGCTCGATTACTTCTGCAGAAGCGATCGATATTCTTTCAATGTTCAACAGTCAAAAGAATTGCCATATTTATTTTAAAAGTAGAAAAAGTTTGACAAGTAAATTCATTTTTTTATTTTATTTCAAGAATTGTTAATCATTTTAAAACATCATTATGTAAAGCTAAAACAAATAAGAATTGTAAACAAAAGCACTAAGGCTCAAATTTTATTGATAGGATAGAAATCAGCCAAGCGCGTGATTCCATAGAGCATTTACAAAGTTAGAAAATGTTAATTTAAGGGGAAAAGGCTACATTGAAACATAACAACCGCTATCCTTATACCAACGTTGCATTCTGGGCATCCTGAGCTTCCGTCGAAGATGACCTTCACTGGAGTTTTCCTGATGGATGGCATTACTGCTGCTGGGAATTTGCCCCTGATCAGACGTAGTTACTTGCCATTGATCCCTAACTTTTTCCTGGATTGTACTTTGAGGTTTCCAATCCATCGGGATGATTTTTTATTATGTCTCTAATTTTTGCCTGGACCGCCCTTTCGGGTTTTTAATCCACCGAGACGTTTTTTTTAATTTAGGCGAAGTATTTCTTGACTACGTCAACATTTGTGGGGTAGGCAAATTCCTCTCCATCCATCGTTGCAAGTCTCAAGGCACCGCCTGAGAAAGCTTTCTTGACCACATAGGGGCCGTCATAATTCGGAGTCCATTTGCCCCAAGAATCAGTGAGAAATGATTGTATCTTCTTGAGCACAAGGTATCCTTTTATGAAGACGTGAGGCCGGACCTTTTTATTAAATGCTTTCTTCATCCTTTGCTGATACAATTGACCATGGCATAGTGCCGTTATTCGCTTCTCTTCGATCAGATTCAGTTCATTGTGTCGACTTTGACACCATTCAGCTTCTGTTAGTTTAGCTTCCATCAATACCCTGATCGATGGGATCTCTACCTCTATGGGGAGCACTGCTTCCATGCCATACACTAGAGAGAAAGGGGTTGCCGTTGTTGAAGTGCAAACAGATGTACGATAACCATGAAGCGCAAAGGGTAGCATCTCGTGCCAGTCTCTGTAGGTTACAACCATCTTTTGAACAATCTTCTTGAAGTTCTTGTTAGCCGCTTCTACCGCTCCGTTCATCTTGGGTCAGTAGGGAGATGAGTTATGGTGTTCGATCTTGAACTCAGCGCACAACTCTTTCATCATCTTGTTGTTCAAGTTAGATCCATTATCAGTAATGATCTGGCTAGGAATACCATAACGGCAGATGATATTGTTTTTGATAAATCGGACCACCACTTGTCGGGTTACATTAGCGTATGACACTGCTTTGACCCACTTGGTGAAGTAATCGATGGCTACTAGAATGAACTGATGTTCGTTCGAAGCCTTAGGTTCAAACATGTCAATCATGTCGATTCCCCATATAGAAAAAGGCCATGGGGAAGAGAGAACATTGAGATGTGTTGGCGGTACATGAATTTTGTCTGAGTATATCTGACACTTGTGACACCTCCTCATGTACTTTGTAGCAGTCGGATTCCATGGTCAACCAATAGTACCCTGCTCTTAGAATTTTTCTCGCCATCGTGTGTCCATTGGCATGAGTGCCAAAGGATCCTTCATGAATTTCTTTAATCAGCATGTTTGCTTCTGGTCTGTCTATGCATCAGAGCAAGACCTAGTCGAAGTTTCTCTTATAGAATGTATCACCGCTCAGGAAGAAATTGCCAGCCAGCCTTCTGAGGGTCATTCTGTCCTTTCTGGATGCCCCAGGTGGGTACTCTTGTTTCTGAAGGAAGTACTTGATATCGTGATACCAAGGTTTGTCGTTTGCGACTGCTTCGATCGCGAAGATGTAAGCGGGCCGTTCAAGGCGCATTATGTCAATCTTAGGTAAGTCGTTCCATTGACCTATACTAATCATGGAAGAGAGAGTGGCTAATGCATCAGCCATGTGATTCTCTTCACGAGGGATATGATAAAACTCGATTCTGCTGAAGAATGGCAACAACCTTCTTTCGTAATCTTTGTAAGGAATCAATCCTGATTAGTATGTGTTCCAATCTCCTTTGATCTGATTGATAACCAGGCCTGAATCGCCGTAAACATCCAAGTTCTTGATCCTTAAGTCGATCGCTTCTTCGAGACCCATGATACAAGCTTCGTATTTGGCCTAGTTGTTTGTACACTTGAATGTCAGTCGGGCAGTGAAAGGAAGGTGGGTACCCTGAGGTGTTATGATGATTGCCCCAATTCTGTTTTCATAATGATTGACAGCTCCGTCAAAGATAAGTCCCCATTGGGAACCTGATTCTGGCCCATCACTGGGTAGCGGTTCATTGCAATCTTTCATTTTTAAGTACATAACATCTTCGTCTGGGAAGTCAAATCTGACTGATTCCTGATCGTCAATCGGTTGATGAGCCAAATGATCGGCTAAAACACTTCCCTTTATGGCTTTCTGAGCATGGTACTCGATGTCGTATTCTGATAACAACATCTGCCAACGGGCAATCCTTCCCGTGAGAGTAGGTTTTTCAAAGACGTAGTTGATTGGATCCATTTCGGAGATTAACCAAGTAGTGTGACGAATCATATACTGGCAGAGACGTTTGGCTGCCCAAGCCAAAACGCAGTAAGTTTTCTCAATCATAGTGTACCGAGTCTCGCATTCGGTGAATTTCTTACTCAAATAGTAGATGGCAGACTCTTTCCTTTTTGTTTCATCCTGTTGGCCAAGTACACATCCCATTGAGTCTTCCAAGACTGTTAAGTAGATGATCAGTGGCCTTCCTTCCACTGGAGGTGATAGAATCAGTGGGTTCGATAGGTATTCCTTGATACTGTCGAAGACGGTTTGGCAGTCTTCTGTCCAAACGCAGTCCTGGTTCTTTTTGAGTAATTTGAAGATTGGCGCGCATGTCGCGGTCATGAGGAATATAAATCTGGAAATGTAATTCAAACGTCCCAGGAATCCCCTGACTTGTTTTTCAGTCTTTGGAGAAGGCATTTCTTGAATGGCCTTGACCTTGTCAGGATCAACCTCAATTCCTTTCTGGCTGACGATGAACCCTAAGAGTTTCCCTGAACGGGCACCAAATGTGCACTTGCTGGGATTCAAGCGGAGTCTGTATTTTCTCAGCCGCTCGAATAGCTTTGACAAGTGGGTCACATGCTCCTCTTATATTTTAGATTTGGCAATCATATCATTGACATATACTTCGATTTCTTTGTGTATCATGTCATGAAACAGAGTAGTCATGGCCCTTTGATAGGTTTCCCCAGCATTCTTCAAACCGAACGACATTACCTTGTAACAAAAGGTACCCCATGAGGTGATGAACGAAGTTTTCTCCATGTCTTTCGGTGCCATTTTCATTTGATTATAGCCCGAGAATCCATCCATGAAGGAGAAGACTTTAAACTTTGTTGTACTGTCTATCAGCATGTCTATGTGCGGTAAGAGAAAGTCGTCCTTTGAACTGGCTTTGTTCAGATCCTTGTAGTCTACACACATTCTGACCTTTCCGTCCTTTTTCAGAACAGGTACCATGTTGGCTAGCCATTGAGGATATTCTGATGTGGCGAGGAAACCCGCGTCAATCTGTTTTTGTACTTCCTCTTTGATTTTGATGGCCATGTCTGGATGAGTCCGTCTCAACCTCTGTTTTACTGGTTGACATTCTGATATTAACGGTAGATGATGTTCCACGATGCTGGTATCTAACCCTGGCATGTCCTGATAGGACCAAGCGCTGTTGGACTGAGCAGTGCCCCAATCTTGACCTCCTTTCTCTCTTCCTCTGAGCCCAAGTTGACCGTTTCCAACGGCTCTTTGTGAGGTTCAATGGACCTTTCCTCTTGTCTGAGTAATCGGGAGATCTCCTTTGGAATTTCTTCATCGTCTTCTTCTTCAGCCTCAAATACCTGGAATTCAAAGTTGGGAGAAGGCATTGGATCGTATGTTTCAATGGGGTTTAAAACAAACAATCTGCATGACGTGGTGATTGTTTTTAGAAGAGATAGAGAGAATGCAAGAGTGTGTGCAGTGTATTTTCTGAAAACTGCTTGTTTTTATTATTTGAGTTTGTTTTAGGATTACCATTTTCTGAAAAAAGAAAAGAGAAAATAGCAAATAATGCGGAAATTACAGAACGACGTTATTTTATTTAAGATTTGGTCGATTCTTGAAACTACAGCCCTATAAAACAAAAGTCAGACGATTTGGCCGAAGCGAAGAGGTATTTACAGAAAAGTGAGCCCTATCAAAACATTTGTTTCACCTGGGTAGGGTGAAAGGATAAAATAAAGACGGCAATTACTTAGACTTATGAACAACTTTCGGAACGTTGACTGCAACCCATTGGCGGCGAACTCCTCGGTGAATCACAAAGTCTGGTACCTTATTTCTTGATTTGTCCTCAGAAATGATGCTGATTTCTGGCGGGGTAGGATCGTTGGAATATGCCTCCCAGGCAGAGTTGTCGTAGGATTCCTCAGCCGTATCTTGCACAGTGTCTGTACTCTCAGGTGGATCTCCCCGTCTAATTGGCTGAATCTCTTCGAGCCTGATGCGAGAGCTTTCAGGAGCGGTGTACTTGACCATAAAGTCGTATTTGCCACTCGGTTGTCCTAAGGTGTCCCACACTTCTTTGGAACCGGAGGAGTCATCTCTCTCAATGACGTTGACCTCAGGAAAAGAGTAGTTGATGAACTCTGGCCCTGCGAGCTTTGTAAATTCATCGTCATGCTGGGCATTGTCTGAATGCCCTGAGTAGGGATCCCATAACATGGTGGGGACGCAGGTATTCTTTTCAATGATGCTGAGCTGATATGAATCGTTCGGCTGACTCTCTTTCCCCAAGTCTCTTGGGTACGTCTGCCAGATAGGCAGGCCATCCATCGGGCCATAATAGTCGTGGTTAAAGTTGTCTTTCATCAGAGTGTCCTCCTCTAATGAGTTTGGCGGAGCACGGCATCCTTTGGGATCACAATCTCTGTATATCATTTCGACATCTGACCTTGGTATATATCTCGGACTCTGTGCAGGATAGCAAAATGGCGTAGGCACCTCTTCCTGAGACATATAACCGTCCTCATTGAGATAGGACTTCCATTCTTCATCTGTATCAGAGAGTTACCCTCGTTGATGGTATGTACCTCTTGAGACACTGGGTGAAGGAAACCTCCACTCTAGAAAATGTTCTGAATGGGATGAATACTTTCATCGTTGAAAGCAGTTTGGGTACAGTTTGAAGAAAAACTAAGACCCTTCTTCACTTTGTTGTCAGTAGGAATGACAAGCTGTTCCCATCCTTTTGCATTGTTACTTTTGATTACTTGGAGAGCATCTTTGTACGAGGAAATTGATGTTCCTTTTTCTGATTAGTTATCATTACTTACGTAAGTGCTTGGAACTGGGTTCCAAAAACCTCTTCTGGTTCTACACAAGTGGATGACGATAAGTTACTCACGATCAAGGCTTGCTCTCCACAGACTGTGACTAGTTGGTCATTCTTGACGAACTTCAGCTTCTGGTGAAGTGTCGAAGTGACTGCCCCAGCCTCGTGTATCCAAGGTCTTCCTAACAAACAACTGTATGCTGCCCGTATGTCCATGACCTGGAAAATGACTTGGAAAGTGTGAGGACCGATAGTTATGGGAAGGTTGACTTTGCCGATAACTGTTTTTTGGGATCCGTCAAATGCTTTGACGATGACCTCACTGCCTCTCATCGGAGATCCTTTGAATGATAGTCGCATTAAAGTGGACTTCGGCATAACGTTGAGAGCCAATCTAGTATCTACCAGTACGTTGGCTAATGCATCGCTCTGACAGTTGACTGAAATATTGAGCGCCACGTTATGACTTTTGCCTTCTTCTGGCAATTCCTCATCACTAAACCCCAAGTTGTTGCAGGAAGTGATGTTGGAGATGATGCTGTCAAATTGTCGTATTGTTACTTCCTGTTCCACAAAGGCCTGCTCTAAGACTTTCTGTAGAGCTTCCCTGTGAGCTTCAGAACTGAGTAAAAGTGATAACACAGAGATTTTTGAAGGAGTTTGCAATAGCTGATCAACAATATTGTACTCACTCTTCTGGATGAGCTTCAACATCTCATCGTTGTTCTTTGAAAGGTTGGGATTACTGGACTGGCCAACTGGTTATTTAGGAACTTCTGTTTGAGGTTCCTTTTCTCTGGTAGGCTCTCCAACTCCTCGGTTGAAGATTTGACCACTCCGTGTTACTCGACTGATGTCTGCAATGTTCACGACGGAGGGTAATGGAGTTTCCTTTCCATTCTCAATTGTAGTTGCACCGTATTTGTAAGGGATAGCCTTAGTTGATTCATACGGTAGTGGTCCCGACAGATAGATAACTACAGGAGCCTTCTGATTTTTCTGACCATTATAAGTAATTTCAATCAGTTCCTGGTTAGGAACCTTCAATTCGTCAAGTAGAGGAATGATGGTACAAATATCTTTGGTCCTCTCATGATCAGATATTACGGCAACGTCCTTGATTTGATCAGCGAAATAGTCTGGCGTCCAGTTGATTGACCCAGAACTTAGACACGGTCGAATCTCTTTGTGGTCCAACTGACTTTGAAGGGCCGCTCGCACGAGGTAACATCCTTGATTATCTTCCGAGCAAACTCAACATTGTTCATAGTTGTGTGGTGGCACCTGGCCACGTCTGCTCTGTATGCAGTGTAACCTCACTAGATCTGTTTCCATTGATCGAACATCCTAAATTTGATGCCTAGTAGGGTTCCCGTCAACCATACTGACTTGTTGTGTGTCTTCATCTAGATAGGTCGGAAGCCACCAGTGGTTTAACAAGTGCTGCAAAGTTCTTTGCACGAGAGCGCTTCCTTGGTTGCTCTCACAGCATACTATACAGCTCTGATAATTATGCGAAGTCAGAAAACTGAGCTGGACTTGGGTAGCGTGTAACTCCACCAAGCTGGTATTCATCAAGCGAATATCAAAGATTTGAATCATATTCACTTGATACTGATTTCTATCGCGGTAATCCTGAATCCATTCAAAATCCATCGGACGCTGGAGGGCCTCTTATACAAAAGAGCATCCCTGTTTATTTACCGAGCAGATCAGACATGAATCATAATCGTGACGTGGCAGATTATGATGTTGGCTTTGCCTTGAGTGCATTGCCACCAAGTTGACATTCATCGCATGTATGTCGTGGTTTTGAATGATGTTGGAATTTTTGTAAGTCATGTTGACCCCACGAATTCGGTGATCCTGGATCCATCCGAGATCCAACTATTCCTGTAGAGCTGGTTGCACCACAGAACATCCTTGATTGTCTTTAGAGCAGATATCACACTGGTGATAATTATGAGATGGTACATGCCCATATCTGCTCTGCCTGTGATGCATTTTGACAAGGTTAGCCCTCAATAAGAGTACATCATGAATTTGATAGCTGTGGTTAGACTCTCCCTCTATCAAATTTACTGCAGCCTTTTCGCGTTTAGGCAACGGGTTCGTCTGAACATTTGGATTTGTATCCTTAAAGGATAATACCCCACTCCTAACAAGCTTCTGTACGTCGGATTTGAAACTGAGACAGTTTTCTATGTTATGCCCTAGCCCTCCTAGATGGTAAGGGCAAGTTTGATCCATTTTGAACAAAAAAGTCGGATTCTCCGATATTGTAAGAGGAGACCTGGTCTGGACGTGTCCTTTGACCAGTAGTAATGGAAACAGTTTGGCGTACAACATCGGTATGGGGTCAAACTCTGGTGGTCGCGTTTTACGGTTATTGTTATATGGAGGACGAGCCTGCTGAAGAGGCTGTTGTGTCCTTTGCTGATATTGTTGTTGATTAGGTTGGCTCTGAGCAACCTGAGGTTGATACGTAGGTGCAGGGTTGATAGCAGGAGTTACAGCTGCTACTGGTTGGTATCGTCGCCTTTGCTTTCCGAGAGAGATATTACCAATATCTTGCTCTTTTTTCTTAGGGAGAGCACTACCGTATCTCTTGGTACTGCTGGATGATCCAACATCTTTTACTAAACATCCTTCTCGGACTGCTTCCTTTAGACGAACTCCCATGCCGACCATTTCACTAAAGTCACTGGGTGCACTGGCGACCATTCTGTCGTAGTAAAATGAGCTCAAGGTCTTTAAGAAGATCTTTGTCATCTCTTTTTCCTCGAGAGGTGGACAAATCTGAGCAGCAATTTCACGCCACCTCTGAGCGTACTCCCTAAAGGTCTCCTTGTCCTTCTGTGACATGGCTCTGAGTTGATCTCTATCTGGTGCCATGCCCAGGTTATACTTATATTGTTGCACAAAGGCAGTGCCAAGATCTTTGAAAGTGACGATCTTGGTGCGGTTTAAACCCATGTACCATTTGAGTGCAGCACCAGTTAAACTATCCTGGAAATAGTGGATCAGTAGCTATTGGTTCTTTGTCTGAGTTGACATTCTCCGAGCTTACATCACCAAGTGACTTTGAGGGCAAGAGTTACCCTTTTATTTTTCAAATTCGGGCACCTTGAATTTGTGCGGAACTTTCACATTGGGGACCAAACAAAGGTCTACGGCGTCCTTTCCAAATAAATCCTGACCGCGAAGGGCTTGCAGTTCCTTCTGCATTTCCAGGAATTGTTCCTGGAACTCATTCATTTTGTCGAACATACTTTCGTTCCCACCAGACAGTACCTGGGGAATCTGTTCTTCCAGGATAGTGAGTACCACCGGTGGTGGTACAGTCATTATGGTCGAGACTCTTGGTGCCTCCTAAAGTTTGTAACCTTCAGGAGTTATTGTCATACCCCTGGCATCTTTGCTTTCCCGAAGTTTGTAACCTTCAGGCACAACGGTTCCTGCTGTAGTTTTCGGACCTTCAGTGATCGGCGGAATATATCCTTCCAGGATATAGTTAAGTGGCATGCCCCAGGGACAATCTTTCAGCATGTTATACCTAGGATCATACTTCTCCACTATGGCCGTTTATGTGATCTCTGAGATCACAGTCCTTTGTATCTGAGCTTCTACCAGAGCTTGCATGTCATTATGAAGCTTTCTCAGATCGTCTTTCAGAGCATCGAGTTCTTCTCTCAACTCCCTGTTCTCTTCCTCGAGATTCTCCATTCTCTTTTGACGATTGGCCCGAGTATTGTATGAATAAGACAGCTTGACTCTAGAATCGAGACACAAACGTGAGATTCGTAGGGAAGAAGACTGCGTTAAGTGATAATGATGAATGATATGCAATGATTAATTTGTTTTTTGTTTAATTAAAATAAACTTTGACAATTGGATTGCAAATATCAAACAGTGGAGAAGACCCAGTTTTATTGAATTCAAAGATTGCGGAAATGGAAATACAGTAATTTACAAAGTGATGTAAAAGGAAATGTCTAAACTAATGGATCCTGAGTCCTCTCTGAGGGGAGCTCAGGTGCTGGTGCTTTCCTTTTCTTTGACAGGGGCTCTTGAGCCGTTGTCGGGTTATCATTCCTTTGCCAAGTGAAAGGAGCGAGAAAATTCCTTTGGTCATCTTGGTTCTCTACAGCATGTTGATCTAAAATCTCAATCAGAGCATATTTTTCTTTTAACAGTTGTTGTACTTTCTTGCACTCCACATTGAGAATACTGTACTTATTCTTCCAAGACCTCCTCTCCTGTTGAACTTTGTTGAGAGTAACCTGAAGTTTTTCCGTATCAGACATAAAGTAAAGGACATGGCCCCTTAATGGAAGAACTTCCTGACGAGGGTAAGGCATCCTCAGCTTGAGAGCTATAGTTTGTACCCAGTGGAGATAAGGTTCCACCGAGACATAGTCTGGTTTTCCTAGAGACTCTCTTCCTTTCCTATGAACATGTTTCCAAGCGTGCACTATTTCTGTCTTTAGTGCCCTATCGTTTTCCCCTACCTTGAAGAAAAGACCTTCCAGATGAACATTACGCGGGACATGTCTCATCGGTTATCCGAGTTGACGGCGAACCAAAACTGGATGATAATTGATTCCTCCTTTAATTCCTATGAGGGGTAAGTTGGGGAAGTTTCCACAACGGTCAATGATTCTGATCCCGTCATAGATTTGATTGTACCAATCTATGTCGAAGTTGGTAAGAGACATGATTCTCTGTGACCAACGTAAAGTATTCTTTTGATCCCAAAATGCAGCAGACTTAGGTAAATCAGAAGTGAACCATTTGTATAGCAGGGGTACACGGCATGTGATCATTCCTCCGCTATACAAATTCCTTAAGTATACAGAATGATAGGGATCTGCGAGCAAGGTCGGTACAGGGTTTCCAATCAGAAAAACCTTAATGGCGTTGATATCTACAAAGTTATCGATGTTGGGAAACAAAAATAACCTGTAGGTGAGCAAAACAAAGATGCTCTCGAAAGCGACCACGTTCCCTATACTAGAAAAGTACAGAGCTTTCTTTACCAAAAACTTGGATGGTAAACCTTGGATTCCCCCCTTAGTGGTCATGTGAGTCCTGACTTCTGACTCGTCTAAATAAATTGCTCTTGCAATGGTTTGATCCTTTGGAATTTCTTCCAGCCCGAAAAAGGGAGCTTGGTCAGTGATGGGTAAATCAGTCAAATGAGAGTACTCCTCCAGTGTTGGTGCTAGTTGATAATCCAGGAATGTGAAACAGTGATAGACCGGATCGTAGAACTGAATGAGCGTAGCCAGGATTCCTTCAATTACATTGACCCTTAACAGAGACAGCAGTCCTCCGTACTTAGCTCTAAAAGCATCAGGGTTGGTTATCATCCTCGCCAACCCTCTCAAATCCTCTAATTTTGGAACCTTGAAGGTGTACTTGTGAGTTTTTCTTCTACCGAAATCCATTAGCAATCTCTTTATCTAACATTTGCAATCATTGTCTTAATTTAATTTGAAAAAGAGAGACTAGAAGAGAAATTTTTATTTGCTTAATGTTTTTTTTAATGAAATGAATGCATGAATGCAGCACACAAAAACATAGAAAAAACATGGGGTCAAAGGTTCGGTGTCATGAAGTCAAGGCTCTACCCATCCCCAAGGTTTATACTGGTAATTTTTTGTACTTGTCCTCCAAATCACTGGCCCCTCTTGGGATAACAACAAAAGGCCGGAATCACCCGAGCGAGCTGCAGTATCTTAGAGTAATCTCAAATGAGGGTAGTATTGCATGACAACTATTTCCGATAGCTTCCGCACTACAAAATAGTAACATGGTTTTAGTCTACTAAAATCCTCAGCTTCTCAGATAACCCAATGGAATAATCTGCTTTCAACAACCGAAGTCGTATAGGCATTGAATCCGCAAAGGGCATCTCCACTGATTTGATGGTCGACCGGAACATCTTATTTGGGAGTCACTCCCTGTAAGATTACCCGTATAGTGCAATCACCTATCTTAGGTGTATACTCAATCTTTCCAGATGCGGCATCACACACATTCCCATTAGCAAAAAAATAAACATAGATATCAATTAGGAAAAGCAGTATATATATTTGTCCTAACATCCTAGACCTCTAGTCCTATTTCCTATACAGACAATGTGTAACACCCCAATTCCCATCACGAATAAATAATACATAATTAAATTAGAGTAAGTAAAAATTTATTTTTCCGACAGAAACAAGGATGCCACATCAGTAGAAAGAAAACACAATCCCTGCTCATAAATTTTGATACATAACACAAAATGGAATAACCTCAAAGGGAAACTTTTTCCATACAAAAGGAAGGTTCAATTATGGAATAAAGCGGAAAGATCCATAACTGCCTTGTTTTACAAAATAAATCATTTTGTAACATCAAGATATTCATACAAAGTTAATACAAAATATATCCAACAAATGTATACATATATAACAATAGCGCTCCCCGACTCCCGTGTTACGTATCAGAGTAGACAGACAGACAAAAGGATGGAGAACTAATCTTCACAAAAGCCTCCAAGACACAGATCTGCAATTGCCTCATAGAGCAACAAACCATAGCAGAAGGGTGAGAAATAACAACTAAATCAAGATTGCATAATAATATGCAAACACATACAAATTCACATGCATAATTATTCTCACCACAAGCATCACATACTAATACATATAGCGTGCCACAGATACATAACCTATTTCTGATAATCCAACATCATAGCATATATCAATTACACCACATAATCACATATTCACACATAAGGCCCACCAAAGTCATAACATGTGGAAATACCCCACCACCTCACATAGCATATGTCTATGCATAAAACATATTATCCACAATCAATGCATTTATCACATATGCACATCAATTCACCAATTCAAATATAAATCTCAACACATACTCAATCAATTCATGATTTTCCACACATAATCAATCCATTCATGATTCTCCACACATAATCAATCCATTCATGATTTTCCACACATAATCAATCCAATTTATGCAAATACAAAGAGACCGACACAACGACTCTATGCAAATGCGGTACCATCCATCCATCATTCTCATCATCAGTTCGCTCAGGAACTATTGGAATCATCGCTTGTTACTTAGTGTAACTCCCCGTCGGGCAAACGATGTTCCCCGTCGGTCACACCTCTTTGTATAAGGCACGCGACCCGATCGCTCACACCTCTTTGTATAAGGCACACGATCGTCTATAATCATCGCTCACACCTCTCTGTATAAGGCACACGATGTTATAGCGGATTCCCTTTGGAATCATTTCGTCGCTCACACCCACTAGGGCACACGACATCAGAAGAATGCATATCATGATGCTTGGCATACAATGACTCATGATAATCAAATGCATACATATACACATCCATGTGAACCATTCCAACATCCATAATCATGCATATATAATCAAACACAATACAATGCATTTCATCATAATCCACAAACCACAACAATTAGCATTTTTAGCATATACACTCAAATCAATTCACATCAAGAATTACTCACCATCAACCACAACAATTACAACAACTTATCACATGCTTCAATATCATATAAACCACAACAATCCCACAAAACATCATAACAACATACATTGATATTCAATCAAACAATGTATTTTACCACACAACAACATCATTATCACATGCATCAACATCATTTAACAGCACACGAGTCATACGATATATATCAAAAGCATATTGCATGATAACACATCAAATACACACAGTTAAGATGGTAAAAGTCGGCAAAACAACACATTCCCAAATTCTCGACACAATTAAATCGGTCACAAATCTCAAAACTATTGTTATAAGAAAGAACATTTTATTAGCTTTCTAACGGTACCAAGAACGCCTCGATCCGAGTTACGGATCAAAAGTTATGAATTTTCAAAGAAAATAATTTCTTGAGAAACAGCCAGATTCGCCTGGCGACTTAGGATTTCGCCTGGCGGATCGCCCTTCGCCATTACTTTGCCCTGCGAACTAGTGGCGAGACCTAATTCGCCTGGAGAATCGCACCAGAACCAGAATTTCCTGCTGCGGGTTATATGGTTCCAAAACCCCCAAAAGTCCCATTTTTCATCCCAAATCAATTCCAACAGCAAAACAAGTATCAACAATTGTTCCTAAACACAGTGTGATCATACAACGCAATTTATATCGATTTCCGCCCGTGAAAACATCAATTTCTATCAATTGTTCGTCAATTTATCAATGAGAAAAAGTTGTGAAACAACCAAAACAATTACAACAAACAACACATATACATACACAAGCAAGATATAATTGAAACTTCTCACCCTTACCCGATTAATCGTGATTGAAACGGAGATTTCCTCGATTTTCCTCTTTCTCCTCTTCTCTCTTTCTTTCTTCTCCTTTTCTTTCTCTTCTTTTTCGTTTCTTTCTATTTCTCTCTAATCTCTATTTATATAAAAATATCTAAACCCCTAAAAGACTATTTTACCCCTCAGCTCAAATATATCGCAAAGCTCTCAAAACGCGATAAAACATAATAACGACGAAAAATAATATATTGTCAAATAAAATTCAAGAATAAAATGATATAAAAACGAAAATAATTAAATCGACTCGATTAAATTAATAAGACAAAACAGGGCGTTACACAATGACTCCCCAACAGAGTCGCCATTTTTCTGTAGCGAGCGATTTTTGTCGGTGACGCGACCACCTTATCGCTGGGGTTTTTCTCCTCGATGGAGAAATGGGGTGCTACTTTCTGATTTCTTATTTATCCCATGAAGCTGGAAGGGAAAGGGAAGCTATCTAAAATTAACCTTGCACGCGAAATGTTTAACTAAACAAAATGCTTAAGAGAGATTGGGGAGTCCGAGGTCAAGTTATACAATGGATAGTTGTCAATTATCCATCCTATATGTGGTTATCCACAGGATGTTAGCTTTTGGGTACTGCTTTGTAAATGATAGTGTTTATCTGCTGATGGGTTGGGAAAGTTTCTTGGGAAGTATGAGTAAGTGAGTGAGTTTTTGTTGATGCTCGGGTTCTTTCCCGATTGTTTTTGGTAAGGTACTAGGCCTAAGGGTTTTGATTGATATGAAGGTACTGGACCTAGAGTTTTGGTTTAGTATGCTCGCTAAGATTTCGCAATCTTATGCCTACGTATTCCCGTTTAAATGAAACAGGGAAATCAGAGCAATCGTAGTTCCTCCTATTCTAAGGGAGGAAAAATGATGTTTTGGTGTCTTGTTCAAAGCCCAAAAGTGAAGCTAAAAGGTTGAGTATTTGTGTCTTATTCAAAGCCTAAGATATGAAGCTAAACGGTTTTGGCTGAGAGAGAATTTGTCATCTCTAAAGAGGGATTGTTGATTTTTATGTGCCTTGGTCAAAGCACCAGTTTGATGCTAAGAGATTGATTGACCCGGCTGGGGGATTTCTTTATATAAAGCCTAAGAGGAGGCGGGATAAGACCGACTCAACAAGAGAGTGTATATGTCTTGTACGAGGCCCAAGATTGAGGTAAAAAAGAGACTGACTCTTTGGGGATATCATTATATAAAGCCTAAGAGGAGGCTGAAAAGAGTTTGACTCTGCTTATGAAATTTCTCGAAGCCTAAAAGAAGGCTGGGAGGAATTGACTCTGTCGGGGAAGATGTTTGTCCCAAGCTTAAGAGAAAGTTACGAAGATTTATGTCTTGTACAAAGCCTAAGATTGAGGCTAAAAGGGTTTGACTCAACAAGAAAGTGCTTTTATCTGTCCTGTATGAAGCCCATGAGAACTTCTAAGAAGCCGAAGGATCCTTGTACAACGTCCAAGAGGAGGCGGGGATGCTTTTAGGAAGCCTGTAGGTCCCTAAACCAAGAGAAGTTCAAGAAATGCAATTCACAAAGAAGCGATCATTCCAAGAAAGTTTGAGGGTTTAGAAGAAACTCAAGAGATGTCATTCATGGAGAAAAGATCATCTCTGGGGAGTAGAGTTTCTTTGACAATTTCTAAGGGTGACAGTCTGAGAAAAGGTTCACCGAGAATACTGCCTTTCTCTTTGTTCCATATTGTTTAATCCCAAGAGAAGGGAAGAATGTATCTGGAATCCTACGGGGGATCTAGTTTTGTTTGTATTTAAGAGCGACCAACAGGGCTTTACCTAGTTCTAGACCTAGTTGCTGGGGAAAACTCTAAATAACTATACTAGTATATATACTGTTGATATATGACAAGTATTTAAAAAGGTATGAAAGAAGACTAACCATGCCCAGCTTCCCACAATACAGTTATATATATGACATGTTTTTAAAAGATTATGAAAGAAAACTAACCATGCGCAGCTTCCCACAATACAGTTATATATACGAAAGCAGATAAAAGAAAGCGGATAAACACTTACCCATTGTAGAGCTTCCATGCTGTATTGTTAGTTGTTCAGAGAAATTAAAGAAAGTTTTGAACAATATATATATATATATATATATATATATATATATATATATATATATATATATATATATATATATATATTTGAACCTAAATCAAAATGGGATTGCTTTGAAAAGATTGTTGGGGCTTACAGCTCAAAGAGAGGCCCAGGGTTTGAACAGTAATTGTACTGTTGTTTTGAATATTGTGTCGGGACTTATACAATGGCTGAGGACCAAAGAGGTTTATCTACAGGAGGGTTGGGTCTTAAAACTCAAGGAGAAGCCCAAAAAGGTTTTAAAAAAGAAAAGTGGGGCTTATAACACGAGGGTAGGTCCAAAATTGTTTGACTCTGAAATGACGATCGCGCCGAGATTCTTTTAATGTCGAGGGACTTATACAATATCTGAGGCCCAAAATGATTTTGGTTAAAAGGGGATTGGGTCTTACACTCTAATAGAGGCCCAATGGTTTGCTTTTAAGAAAAAGAATGGGGCTTACAACTCAAGGAGAGGCCCATTTGATTTGTTTGAAAACAGCGATCGCGCCGAAGTTTTTGAAAACACAGGGGGTCTTATACAATGACTGAGGCCCAAATTATTTTGGTTTTCAAAAGGGGTTGGGTCTTACACTCTAATAGAGTCCCAAGAGTGTTTTGAAAAAGTTTTCTAGGGTGAAAATCCACAAAACCCTAATTTCATCATTTTTTAAAGTAATTATTCAAAGAAAATTAATTAAAATGATAAAGATACCAAATAAGTTTGAATAAACAACTTGTGATTTTTGGTTAAGGTTTGAAAATGATATTTAACCATAAGATGAATTAAAACTCATTTGGTTTTGATTTTTCAAGGTGAATATTCATTTTTTTAAAAGGTTTAAAAACAATAAAAATGAATTTATTTACAAAAATATCAACTATATTAAATGATTTATATAAATCTGATTTTTTTGTGGAATAAAATATTTCAACATTTTTGTGATTTTTTGCAAAAAGAACCAATCAAAAATAATTAAAATTGAGAGAGTTATTAATTTTCCAAATCATTTAAACATAATATGAAAAATAATGAAAAGTGGGAAAATGATAAAAAGAGGATCTAGGGCGAAGGGGATTCGAACCCCAGACCTCTTGGGTGCAGCGCGCGCCCTCTACCACTGGGGTGGTGATACATCCGTGTATCAAAACCACCCCCATGAATACATGAGGCATGCCTTGTTTTTGGCCTGGCCAAGGCAAGGCAAGGCAAGGTTTTGGCCAAAAACTGAAGCTTGTAACTTTCTCATTTCTCCATGGATTGGGACAAAATTTAGGTCTATCCTGCCTAGAATTTCACAAGGAATACAAGGGTGGTGGTGTTTTTTTCAGATGAGGCTCCTATTGAAAAACACGATAGCGGTTTTGAAATAGGCCATAATTTGAATTTTCTATGTTATCTCTTGTTACAGGCATGAATTACATGATGAATTGGTTCAAACATAACATATATAACATGTATGAGATGTGCATGATCAGTGGACTTCAAAGATATGTATATTTCAAAGATTTCAAGTTGTGATGCTTACCTCTTTAGGAGCTTTTTGGGCAATCTGTCAAGTGCTTTATTCCAGAAACAATTTGATGCTTTGGACACCCTCAAATGATCCCTTAGAAGCTTTTAGAATGTTTGGAATCAATTGGAATCCTCAGGAACAAGTTTGAGCTCTTTCTTGCAAAAGTGGCAAAAGTGACCAAATGGTGTTCCAGATGTGGGGAACCATTTGGGACAGTTCAAGGATGATATTTAGAGTGTGTTTGGGGTTTTATCTGGTTTTGAAAGTGACTCAATCAAGACATGGCTTGAAAAATGCAAAAAAGTCCAATTTTGAGGTTTTGAGAGGGGACTTTGTGATTTTGGTGTTACAGGTCACTTGTGAGAGTTTGGACAGCTTAGATATGACATATTGGATGTGTTTGGATCATGAGTTGTGGTGGAAATGCTCTTTAACTCAAAAACTCAGAGTTACCTTACAAAAGAAGGTATTTTTGCCTAGAGAAAGAGATTTTGAGGAAAGCAAGTGTTGTAGTGCTTTGGTGTACTCAAATTGAGCACAAATGAGCTCTATTTAAAGTAGAGCAAGTTTGTTTTACAAGCAATAGTGAATGGCAACTGCAGCAGCTCATTGTCCAATTGCATCACTTTGGAATCTTAAGTCTCCTCTAGCCATTGACTAGAGGTTAGAGCACAGGCCTATGGTTCTTTGGTTCAGAACTTATCCTTGACTCGTTCAGTTGGAAATGGCTCAGTTCATGCCACCTTGGTGCATCCATTGAATGCTTGGAAACAAAATTGGAGTCTTGGCCCCTTTTAGGCTTTTTAGGGTTTGGCATGCTACTTTGGGAATCTTGGACTTGGGAGGTTGATGGATCAGTGTTTGTCCCTTGGTTGTTCCCCCTTAAGGTGTGCAGATGGATAAGCAAGCTTGGAATTGCACAATTTGAGCAAATCGTGCCTTTATGCACAAGTTTGCCTTGCCAAGACAGTTTGCAGCAAGGCATGTTGCAGCTGTCATAAATCCTAGCTCAGGTGGAGTTTGATGAAGCTCTTGGCCATTTTGGAAAGCCCTTATATGATACAACACATGTGTGAACATAGTTTGTCTTGACACTTTTTGGATCCAAGTGAAAAATGCCCCCACATTTTGAAAAAAAGCAAGACAGTTCTGGCTTAGTGAAAATTTCACTAAGTGTTGGAAAAAGTGACATTTCATGTTTTCAGCCATTTTGATCACTCCATAACTAAAAATCCATGGAGAATTGAAATGAGGTGTAGTTGACACTTTTGAAGTATGCCATGAGAGATACAAATCCATCTTTGGAGCAGCCAAAATGTGAGAGCTAAAAATCCATCTTTGGACCAGCCAAAATGGTTGCTTGGATCTCAAGTTATGATCCTTGGAAGTTGGTACCCTAGCCACTTTATTTCATAACTTAGAAAAATTCTAAGTTTTTATGGTTACCCCTTTTACAAGTTATCCCACTTTCTTTGATTTTTCTTAATGAATGATGATTCGAATCACACATTAACATCATTTTAGGGTTAAAGAACCATAATTATGAAAAATCTCAAAAAGTCAAACTTTGACCTTTGTACACAATTGACTTTTTATTAGATGAATTCCAAACTGTGCGATCCTCTATGAAATCAAGTCCTTGACCTAAATCAAACTTGATGGATATGTTCCATAGGAGTTATAGGGTGTATTGAATCATGTCCCAAGGTTTGGGAACATGCCTTGGTCAAAAGTCAAAGGTACAATTGACTTTTCCCTCGAAACCCTAATTGTGATCCTGATTAAATTGAAGCTTGTGAATCAAGCTTATTGGACCAATTCATTGTTGTAAATGTATCAATGTGGTTTATGGGAGACCCTCAATTCATTTCTTGAGGTCTTGGCTCATGTTTTGTCCCAAAAGTCAACTTAGAGGTGAATTAGGTCAAGAAACCCTAATTCCTGATTTTTTTTTATGAATGCTTCCCCTGAGGTTAAATTGACTTGATGATTGGGTCCATGATGTCCCTTGGAGCATCTTAAGTTGTGCTTTGAAGTATTAGCTCATGCCCAGAGGAAAATTTCCATCTGGAG
This sequence comes from Lathyrus tuberosus, assembly GCA_022829125.1. Lineage (NCBI taxonomy): Eukaryota > Viridiplantae > Streptophyta > Magnoliopsida > Fabales > Fabaceae > Lathyrus > Lathyrus tuberosus. Next base: position 5,903,816 of record JALAZF010000267.1, read on the forward strand.
GCCTTGGTCGACCAAAACCCTAATTTGGTGACACTGGCGATCTTAAGGCTTAACCCCCTTAGAATGTTGCAACCTTGTGCTTGATTCTTGATATGGGAGTCCTCTTGATCCATTGTGGGTGTTTGAGAGGTTATACAAGTTGAAGATCATGTCATTTCTTGATTGATCCTTTGTCTAAGGGTGTTCTGAGAGGGCTTGAAACCCTAAGTTTGATTGAAGTGGATGCTCACCCATCTTTGGGAAGACTAATGAGGTATGATGGTTCATCCATATTTGGATGATGATTTGCACAATGATGGAAAATCTTAGTGGTCAAAATTTGGGGTATGACAGTGGGTGTTATCATCCCACGTGGCAATTAGAAGTTGTTCGTGGTACATTCCCAAAAGTAAAATGAGGCAACAAGCATATTTTGGCAGTATGGAGAGCCAACCCTCGATAGCTGAATTAGGCCACAAAGACCTTGCTCTTGCCAGATTTTTTCTTTCTTAGATTTTGCTTTATCTAACCAAGCAATGTAATCCTCTTTATTATATGTAGATGGAGCAGAGCAAAAGGCACAAAAGGTAGCTCTCATTTAGTTTAGGTCAATAGGTTGCTTAATGCAGACTATGGGCTTGGTACGATGGTAAGAAGGAAAGAGTTCCTTAAACATTTCAGCTTTAGCATTAGGATCAAGTATTGGACCCAGGAATTCATTAATTTTTTCAGAAACTGAGAAAGGAATGAGTCCCAGAGATTTCCAGATCCTTGCTTTCTCTTCTTCCAATGGTGGCTCTAGAACGTAGTCTTGGTTCCCAGTAGCAATATGAACCTTAATCTTAGCAGTAAGTGGTAGTGAGTTCTTTGATTTTGATAAGGAGACCATAGTTGCAGAAAGCTTAAGTTTGGGTTTAGAGTAGATTCAATTGAAGAAATGGTGTTTTGGGAAGTCAAGAGACGGAAAGAAGAAAAAATGAAATTTACAAAGAAAGTTGGTATTTATAGAAATGGGAGAAGACTCTTCATTTCTCCCTTCTTGACAAATGGCACTTTTTTTGGGACAGATGTTCGTCGCTAAGAGGAGGAATGAGTGTTGTAGATCTTGATGGCCCACTTTTTCCTAGGAAAGAGGAGTCATGATTGAAAGTTGGTGGCTGCAGGTCTTGAAAAAATGTTTTACTAAAGGTTCCATGATAACCATGAAGACAACCCGTGACTTTAAACAGTAGTGAGAAGTTACAAAAACACCCATATCTCTCAGTAGGTCGAAAGTGGCATTTTTGGAGGGAAATTTGTTGGCATGGAATTTCGACATCATGGGCTTAGCATGAGGAAAAAGAATTCATAAAACACTTCAGAAAATGGTGATGGGTGATAGCATGTTGAACCAAGGGCGTCGAAATAATTCATAAAGCACTTTGACATATGGGGTCTTTGACCAAGGGCATCGAAATAGTCATGTTGAACCTGATGTTGAGGACTAAGAATAGTTTTCTCAGAGTATGTTCTTAGGAATTCGACGAGGATTGCATGGTCGACAGTGGCAGTTTGAAGCGAAGCGTTGCAATCAAATCATGTAACTATCTGTTAGTATTATCCATGCACCAAAGACACGTGGAAGCAAGCTAGAAGGATAGAAACCATGCAATTAGATACGCGTCGATTGCTAGGAATAGAGCTATTATAGGAAGTTATTTATGTATATATATATATATATATATGGAACGTATCATATGAGAATGTTATTTTTACATGAGAACATGAGAATGAATCTGAACCATTAGATTTGAAAATAAAAGGTGGAGATTATGTGTCAGTTTTTTTTCTCTCTCCTCCATCATTTATTTTAATAATGGAGGAGAGAGAAAAACAAAAACCACACATAATCTCCCTCATTTATTTTAAAATCTAATGATTCAGATTCATTCTCATGTTCTCACATAAAAATGACATTCTTATAGGATATGTGCCCTATATATATATATATATATATATATATATATATATATATATATATATATATATATATATAACTTTCTATAATAGCTTTATTCCTAGCAATTGGTGTGTATCTAATTACATGGTTTCTATCCTTCTGGCTTGCCTCCACATGCCTTTGCTCCATGGATACGACTAACAGACAGTTACAGATTTGATTGCAACACTCGCTTAAAACTACCACTGTCGACCATACAATCCTAGTCGAATTCCTGAGAACATACTCTGAGAAAACTATTCTAAGTCCTTAACTCTAGGTTCAACATGACTATTTCGACGCCCTTGGTCAAAGACCACATAAGTCAAAATGCTATCACCCATCACCATTTTCTAAAGTGTTTTATGAATTTTTTTTCCTCATGCTAAGCCCATGACGTCGAAATTCCATGCTAAAATATTGTCCCCCAAAAATGCCACTTTTGACCTACTGAGAAATAAGGGTGTTTTTGAAACTTCTCACTACTGTTTGTGAAGTATTTTTGTAATGATTTTCCACCTTGAATCCTAACACTAGAGTTTATATATATATATATATATATATATATATATATATATATATATATATATATATATGTATATATATATATATATTCTAGTGTTAGGATTCAAGGTGGAAAATCATTACAAAAAGACTTCACAAAAATCATAATACCCAGAAGGTAGCGATAAACGAGTCAGTGAGAAAAATGTATGATCATGCATACCATCCTTTACATGTTTAAGCAAACTCTTGTATTTCATACTTTTTACATTCTTATACAAAAATTTACATTTCTTTTACCTTCAATTTTATAAGGATTTTGACCCTATGGAAATCCATTTACTTTCTTTACAAGTTTCATATTTATTTCCTTGCAAAGTTAGAATTTATGCTACATTTACAACAAACAAAAAATATGTATTTTAAGAATTTATGAACATATGTCCTAGGATTCACTAGTCGATCCTTCAACTAAACTTTGCTAAAGAAGCTAGTGGTTGTTTACCAAAATTAGGGGTAAACAGAGGGTTGAATTGTGTTGACTTTTTCTTTCTTTTAAAAACTCTTGGTGAGATTCTAAATACAATGTATATAATCTGATTCAAGCAGAGGTAGACAGCGAATATGAAATGCAAGAAAAAAGAGTGACACATAAAGTTATCATGATTCCTCTCACAACTTGAGATAATCCAGTCCCCTTATACTTACAAGAGATTTTCACTATAATCACACAAGATTATAATTTGCTCAAGCCCACGTGCAAAAGACTTCCAATGCTCAAATACTAAAGTAAGAGACTTCTATGATCAAGCACACAACAAGAGACTTCAAATGCTCAAAAACTTAGTAAGAGACTTCTAACAATATACCTAACATATAAATGATTGTTTGGAATAATACACTTTATATACAATAAGAGGTGTAAAAAGAATACAATGCAACTAGATTCTTTGAGACTTAGAGATTTCTAAAATATACAAGGATAAGAAATCCTAACTTATGTTTGTGCTTTGTTTTTACAGACTAACTTCTCTGTTTAATGTCAATGGAATCAGTTGTTTTCTTCAAGTCTTCAGCTTCTTAAATAGAGAAGGGAAAGAGTCGTTGGAGAACTTACATAAGAGAGTCTTGGAGAAGCTTCAAAAGAGATGTTGGGATGTTTCTTCAAATAGTCAAGGTTGTTAATACTAGTTTGAAATACCATTGCTACAAAAGGAATTATCAATTGCATCTCAGCTAACTCTATGAGAAAATAGAGCTTTAGGTGTTCACGTGACAAAGTAGTTTCATAAGTGATTGGCGCAGGTTCTGATCTTCAGAAGAAAACTTCTTCAAAGTATGGTCATTAGAGGCTGACTTCTTCAGACTCTAACCTTCAAGTGTTGACCTCTTAAGAAGATGACTTCTTCAAAGTCTGGTCTTCAGCTTCTGATCCATCAAATTTTGGTCTTTAAGCTTCTCTTTAGATATTTATAGTCAAAACCAATACTTGGATTCTATATGAAATTTTAGTCTATGGTCCTGGACGCTTGAACAAATATTAGTATACTTAATTGTTCTTTAAATACTTTGTTATCATCGAAATCCAAGGGATATATGACAAACCAATTTTGTTCCAACATAATTTTTTTCCCTTTGTCTTGTAGAACAGTTGCTTACGTTTGCTCTTTGCTAAACATGGATAATCGATTTTGTAGTGTCAGGGTTTACCGCACTTATAACATGTTAATTTATTTTCCCCCTTCTTTATATCATCCCACTTCTTTGGAGGATTTTATTTTCTAAATATCAATAAGTTTTTGCTAGAATGTTTGAGTTTGTTCTTCCTCATGTATTTATTTTAGCGTATCACAAATAGTCTCATCTCTTCACATTTAGAAGAGTAGTCACTTATGCCATCTTCATCGTCTTTGACTTTATCCTTAGAGGTTAAATCCTTCAATGAGATGTTATTCTTCTCATCTTTATTCTTTTCTATGCATTTTTCAATGTTTTAACTCGCCACAAGTCTTTTTAACTCATGCTTGTGTTCAGTGAGCTTTCCGAAGACTGTTGACATGTCAAGTGACTTAAGATCGTGCAATTCTTTAATAGCAGTCACTTTAGGCAGCCATTCCCTACACATAAACCTAAAAATATTATTAGAGAAATCCTTATTACATGCAGTTTTGCCTAACTTCTCTAATTTTCTAATTATACGTGAACATCTCATCGACATGAAGGCCACAGACTCTCTAGGCTCCATACAAAAAAGTTTGTATTTTTCTTTCAATGTGTTAGTTCCCTTATAGAGAACTTGAAAAGCGTCCCATATTACCTTAGCTGCCTTAGAATATGATTTTGAGAAATACATGTTCACACTCAATGAAGAGACTCAATGAAGAGATGAGTATATTTATCGCCTACAAATCATAAGACGCTTGCTTAATCTCATTATCATTCCATTCCTTTTGTGATTTATTTACATATATGCCATCAAAGATCATGTGTGGAATAAAAGTCCCTTATTGTATGACAACTTGTAATTTTAAATCTACGAACATAAGGTACATATACATTTAATCATTCAAATATGCGTAATTTTCACCGATGAAAATGGGTTTTATATGATACTCAATAACTTTTGAGGTTGTTAAACCTTATCAAAAGACTAGTTTTTTATGCCAATTGTTGGTTAAATGTGGTGCTCAAAGGTCTAGAAAGAGGGTTGAAAATATCGATCCCCTTCAATTAATTTTAAAACCATGGTTGTTTTTGTGAAAGCTTTAATGGTGAAAACAGTTTTAAAAAGAGTTTTACTCAATTGAATGACTTGGACGTAACGATACAAAGACAAACAAGATAGAGACAATATGGATTAACCTTTAACAAATAAAATAATAAATTTGAAATATTTTGGATTAATCAGGCTTTAAGTAATTTACAATCATAATTTAATAGTTTAATCCACAAAGAGATGCTTTGGAAAACTCTACCTAATCATACCTAAATTTTTACAAGATTAAACTGTATGAATTCAAGAAAACCTAGAATCAATGCAATTCTAAGCAAAATAAGAAAGTATAAAGCATGCAATTCTAATTCAAGAAATCTAGATATAGATAGATAGATAAACACACACACACACACACACACACAAACACACACACACACACATGCACGCACGCACACACGCACACACACACACACACACACACACATATATGTAGAGAGAGTGAGAGAGTATCATGAACCATGGTTTATATTGGTTTAATGCTTTTATCCTTGCATCCACTATATGGGATTGGTTCATCTTTTAGTTACAACAAAATCAAAGAAAGCAAGTAAGATAAATCAACTCAATCTAAGTTATCTTTGTCTTCCTTCTTGATTACTATGACTCGACCAACCATAACTGAATGTGCGAGAAAGACACAAGAAAGGGGGGTTTGAATTGTGTGTTTACTCTTTTAACAACTTTTCGCTTCTTGTCGTTAAAGCTCTTAAGATAACTTCAGAGTTCGTTGAGAGACTCTGACTAGCGAGGTTACATTCATACTTGCTCTGTGTGAAGCATGAGAACCAACAAGAGTCTGAACATAAACTACATTTCTTAGAACTTGCAGTGTGGAAGCTTATCAGAGTTAAGCTACAAGGTTTTGACTTGCTTAGGTAAGGTTCTGATATTTAATAAAGAAACATAAACAAAGACATTAAGCATAAGAGTAAAAGACACACCATATATCCCAGTTCACCACAAAGGCTAATCCAGTCCACCCTCCTCAGGTGATTTTGCCTTGAACTCAAGGTCTTAATCCACTATAATCAATCTCGATTACACATGCACGGGCAACAACCGGTGACTAACATCCTGCATAGCCGCACTGTGACTAACCCACAATGACTTATGTCAATGTCATCTCAAGTACCCAGATCATCACATGATCCCTTGAGGCATCTCTCTCAGTAAACCGTTCAGGGATCCAATCAGGATATAACGTTCACTGAAGGAATCACAATGAGTTCCATCAGGGATCCCACAAGAGTCTGATCAACATATGATCCTCTTTGAGATATGACTATCATTAACCCAACGTTCTAAGATCTTCTAAGATCTCTAGCCAGGATTTCACGATGACCTGCAGCCACCGTCTCCCCAAGTATTCCGAGCAACCAGTGATCTACTTGAGGCTTCCATCAACAGTGACCCGTTCAGGGATCTAATCAGGATATAACGTCCATTGGAGGAATCTCAATTCTTAAGTCAAATTGGCAGACTGAAGATGAGTGTGGTGCTCCCTTGTAAGCAGATTCTCCTAAGTTTAAGTACAAAGAACACACAAGAATTCGAGCAAGATGTGAGCAACAGCTCCTTGCTTATCCTAAGAAACTACAGTGATATATAATGATTTGGCAGTGGTTGACATCTTGTAGATCTTCTTCTTCTTTGTCTTCTTGGGTGAGCAAGCTTTGAGCAACAACTCCCTGCTTCAGATCTTCAATGTAGCGTTGACGAGAAGGTGGTTGATAACTTGACTGATTTGCAATGTTTTCTTCTTCATCAATAGCTTCTATACCAATTCATTGTTGTTGTGTTGAACTAGTAAGATACCCATGCTCCCGCACGGGTAAAATTATTTGATACAATATTAAATATGTTTAAATGTAAATTTGAACTAGTAAGATACCCATGCTCCCGCACGGGTAGATGATGATCTTTGAGCTTCAACAACAATGGCCATGTGTAAATGGTGATAGCTTTGGATATTCTAAGTGTTACAACAAGAACTCATCGTTGTTGCTATCTTCACACAATGACTTGATCAATTCACCTTTGATGGAATGAATCAATCTTTTGTGGAGTGAATCGATTCATAGACTTCATCGATTACTTCAGAAGTGAATACTCTTTCCTTTAAATAGCCCAGTAGAAATATAGTCGTTAGAACTATTGTTGGTTGTTGGAAAAGAGACGTTGCGTAATAACTAGTTGTACTGTCACATCTCCTTTTTGCTGTGGGAGAAGTGATGGGATATATCTTTCTTGGGCGCCGTGTACAGTTACTCACAACGGTAACATTTGACTTCCAAACTTCAGAGGCTTCTGATGGTAATTTGATGAAGCATGAGTAGAGCCATCTTAACAGGATATCTGATACGTCAAGTCTTCAGTCATTTGAAGAAGTCCATTAGGAATCAGTCTTCAGAACTTCAGCACTTGTCTTTAAGAACATTACCCTTTACGTCTTCAAGTCTTAAGAAACTTCAAAACTTGTCCATTAGGAATCCGTCTTCAGAGTCTTCAGCACTTGACCTTTGGAATAGTAATCTTTAGAACACATAAGTCTTCAGAGTCTCTCTGCACTTGATCTTCAGAGCCTTCCGCCTTCAGAACTTTAAGTCATGAGAGTCTTCAGCACTTCGGTTCTCTTTTTCAGAAGCTTCGCAATCTTCAGAATCTTGACCACTTTTAGAGAGCATCCACAAGAGCATTTGCAACAACAATATCAGCATCCTTGGATCTGACTGATCACGATCAGATACAAAAGCATTCTTACTTCTTGCGACTTGTGTCACACATAGTAACTTCGCATATTATCAACTACGCTCATCTGGCTGGTGCTTGTTAGATCTGATAACTTCTATGAATATGATCTGCACACAACACACGTTAGAACATAAAATGGTTCTTTCACAAATACGTATTGTTATCATCAAAACATAGATTGACTTGTAGAGACAACTCTTGCTCTCACAATCTCCCCCTTTTTTATGATGACAAAACCAAGTATTTTGATTGAACATTTTATACAAGGTAATCACCAAACAAACATATTCAGAGTCTGCAACAACAGCTGCCCCTAAATGTGTTAACCTCAAGGTTTTATCTGTGATCATTTAGAATCTTATATTATCCAAAGACATACAGAATAACAACTTGAGTTGCCAGACGAAGAATAGAAAATGGCTACTTCTCTATCTCGTCTTTAAGAAGACAAAAGTCTTCAGCATCTGGATTAGTTCATCAGAACTTCCATCTTCATATCTTCAGAACTCAATTCCTTTGTAGTCGTATTAGAGCTTGTAATATTCAGAGACTTCTGAAGCATTTCTACTTTTCAGCAGATTTATTTAAGCACAAACAGATCAGTTCTTATCTGATAACATAGGCTTGCTATTCATCAGATATAGACATTGTCTTTAAAGAAACTCCCCCTGAGTTTCAGACTTTGTGAAGATTATAGGATTTATCATTTGAATCTTCTGGGTAGTCTCCCCCTAATTTCTATAAGTCAGACATTGGGATCTTTCAGAACGTAGTTCAAGAATATTAAATTTTAATCACCAATAAAGATCATGACTTTTCAGAGTTTGACTTTTGAACACAGGTCTTCATCTCAGAAGCTTGTTACTGTCACAACTCAGTAGTTCATCAAGGCTTGATTTTTGATCAGATACTAATTAAAGGTTAATTTTTGTGATCAATCAACGCTTGATTCTGAATCTGGTACACATGATTTGATTTTAGTCTGATACCACATGATGTGCTGAGTCTTATACCAGAGTAAGTTGAGTCTGATACCAAGTGAATGTATTCTTCTTATACCATTTGAAGGGTATTTTCTTAGAGTGCTAAAATTGATACCAGTGAAGGTATTGAAAGCATTATACAGCTTAGCTCTGATTGATATTACTGCAGACTGAGTCTGATACCAATCTTTGTGTGTACTGAGTCCGATAACCATCTATTGACTTAGTTTGATACCAAATTATTTCTTCATAATTAAGTTCTTGGTAGATATCAGAGCTACTTCTTCTTGGATCTTCAATTCGGATCTTCAGACAGTTCTTGACTTCTGATTTGCATAATTCTTCTGAATAAGCATCTTGAGATGTAGACTTTGTCTTGACTGCTTTCAGTGTTTTCTTCTTTTGATTCTTGCGTTCTGAATCTCATACTCTCAGACAGCTTACAGCTTCTGAACCAAGTGAGACAGAGATCAAGATAAACTTTGACTTTCAGATAGTTCTCAACTTCTGAACAGTATTGGGTAGATCTGATTCTAAACAAATGTTCACGAAGTGTACAACTTCTATCATATGTCCAACAGTTCCTGTTCTTAGAATGCCTAGTGAACTTGTTTAGAGTTCCTCGGTTAACATCAAACAACAAACGTTAGTAGTAATGCATTTTAAATGATTGATTACTTGTTTGAGTTTGCATTCTTTCTGTTTTTGGATTTTCTTCCTTTAATCAATATCAATATTCATATATTCATCAATCAAAATCATATTCTTTCTCCCCCTTTTTGACATCATCAAAAAGTTATAGAGCATTTGAGCATTTAGGCTTTAAGCATTATGCAGATTTAGGTTAAAATGATAAAGAACAGTGATATATCATTGTAGATATCAGATTCGGCATTATCATAGACACAGTAGATCAGATACGACATTATCAATGAAATTTCAACTCAGAACCACAAAGTAGTTTTAAGAACATAAGGCTTAGGTGAGCTTAATCTTAACGAGTTTAAGGTAATCAAAACATAGACCTAATGAGGATGGGATTCTAAGGATTAGACTAATAGGAGCCTAATGATGATGAGGATGAGAACAAGCTTTCAGAAACGTCAGTTCTTGAGGCATGCAGTTTTTCTTCTGCTTGAGTAATTATCAGCCTCTTGCTCTTCACAATCTCCTCTGAGATCCATTCATGGAACTCAGTCCAGATAGTTTTTATTTCCATGGGGTCTATGCTTGAACTGGAAGCATCCACTAGGTTTTTTATTTTTGTGATGACATTATCCTTAAAGGATGTTAATACATCATTCACAGTTTTTGATCTTTTTGATGAAGGTTCTCCATCATCGGTATCCTTCTGCTTCTTACTTACTCTCTTCCAATCGGAGAGCTCTTGAAGTACATCAGTAATATTCTTCATGTTAATCCATGCGCTGATGTCTCCGTCCTTAGATTTTTTCAGATAGTTCCCGACTTCTGTTTGATTGTAAGTGGCGAATCTTGGAAATCCTTCAACCGGAACCCTTGGTGTCAATGTTAATTTCCTAAAAGATGTGTTATCCAGAGTGGAGTTTTCTCTTTTAATATTCTCAAACCTGAGAATTTTCCAGCGCTTTTAAGCAATTTTCTTGATTCTCCCTCATTAATCAGAATATCATCAACTACCCCTGATTCCACCAAGATGTCAGAAATAAGTCTTCCATACGGAATATGTCTGTCCTCCGTGACAGAACCTGTTCTGGAGTTTCTTATGGCTTCCTTCAGAAGTTTGAATAGAATTGCAGGAAGATGCATCTTGATTCTTGTAAGAAGGAGAAATAGAACGCATTCTTGAGTGTCGTTGAGTTGGTTTGAGGGGAGATGGTGAAACACACTTCCTTGGAGGATCCTAAACCATACTTGTAGAGAATCTTTTAGATTAGAGAATATTGAGTTCTCTGTATTAGCTACAGCATATTCTTTGAAAATGCTAGCCAAAACCTTAGCCTCTTTTTCCTCGTTTAGTTGGTTCTTAGTGATTCTCACACCACTGTTGTCATGCATCAGAAGATCTAAAATAATCTTCTCAGATATGAAGATTTTCCTTCCAAAAACGAAGGAGACAATGAGGGTATTGGATGAGTTGGCGTGGATCCAGAAATCCTTAACCAGATGTCCGTAAGTTGGTCCTTCAAACCTCTTGAAGTAATTACTCCATCCTTGAGTTTCCATTGAAGGAGTAATATCACATCCATTTGACTTTAGATTGTTGAAGTTTACAACAGTTTCTAACAAAACTATGAGACTGTCAACTGGGATTTGTGTAGTTGTGGAAATTGAAGCATTTCATGAGACGAAAGCCATTTTTATAGAGTGGTAAGGAGAATTGACGGTGATTAGGCTGAAGATTCAGGTGAGTAAGAGTTGTGTTGTTGTCTTAGGGTTTGATGCTTTTATAGGAGAAGGAGTAAAGTAAATTCTATGGAGAATTTGAAACCGCAACGGTTGATTTTCCTAGAAGCACTAAGCATCATGGAAATGAAGGTTAATGATTAATTTATTTAATCGAGAGTCATGACACAACTCTTAATAAGTGGCAATGAAAACGGTTACTTAATCATGACCTATAAGGGATTTACGGTCTCTAGATAATCCTAGACCTTTTGCGTGAATTTTAAGCAGCGCTCATTGTTTTATTATTAATTAGATAATCGTGATCATAAGAACCATTCAATCAAAAACACTTAAATCATACTTAGGTAACCTTAAGAAATATAGATATCAAGATTTAACATAAGTTTAGTCAAATAAGAATCTTAATTAATTAACAAAAATGACTAACTTCCTATCTTAGACTAAGAATGTCATCGATTGACACAACTCTGGAAAGATCTTCTCAGCCATTCCATTTCTTCTGCAGTGACTCACAACTCCCTAAAGATCGAGGATGTGGGAGATGACTCTGCAAAATGGAATTTGATAGTTTGTGTCTTCCCTAGACAAATGGATTTCTTCCTTCAGATGATTATACATGGATTGGGGTAGGTTTATTTTGACTATACCAACCAAGAAGAAAATAAACAATCTTTCTTTGTCAGAAAGCCATCCTCCTCCTCTTTCTCTTGGTCTTAGATTATTTACCATTAGCTTGTACCAGTCTTTGGCTACAGGATTGAGGGTGCAAGGTAGATAGGGATGACCCTTAGTCTCAAAGTTCACATGCAAATGTTTGTCAAGACAAACATTGTTAATGTTATCTTCCACAGTCAAACCATCCTCGATACAATCAATGGCTTTTGCAATGATGGTATGGTTGATCATGACAGGACAACCAGCAACCACCGATAAAATGACATTTTTGCCAAAATCATATTCTAGTGATCGAGCGTTTGCCCAGAACTCAGTTACAAGTGCAGGGAAGATAGGTCCATCAAGCATGGAGAAATAGTTTTCCCAGTTCTGAAATTTAATTCTAGAGAAAATACTTGTTTTGTGGAGAAGAGGTAGATGGTTCACGTTTAGAGTGTATTCCTTTAAGAGTTCGAGGTCAGTAGTTTCTCCTCTGATATTGTGTGAAGACATTTTGAGCAGGATAGTTGAGGAAGAAGGTTCTAATCTACCAGGTAGTGATTCTTTCTAAGAGAGGGATAATTTTTGGTGAGGAGAACTAAGGAGTGATAGCTATTTATCACGCTTGGAACACGCGTGGTCATCATTTCCTAGACACGCTATGAATAGTGGTGACGGTCAGCTGAAAGGATGCATGATAGAGTTAAATAGCCGTATACGTATGGGTAGGGATGTAGTCGCTGACACAACGTAATCATGATTGTTTATTTAATTTCTTCAAAAATTGTCTAATCATAAATTCTAGAAAATTTAAATTACTCTTAGAAGAATACTAGTGAACAGTTAGTGATTTAAATTACTAATAAAAATAATCAGGAATAAAAGCAACCATACCTTAGGAATACATAGATCTTTTGAACAGTTAGTGTTTTCCATTTTGACTCCGATCTTTCTTTCTGGAGGATTTGAAATTTCCATGCCATACCTTTTATGGATGCATTCATTTCTTAAGCTTTTGATCATCATTTTCCTGATTCTGCTTACTTCAGAGTGAACTGTTGTGGGTTCTCGAATTCTTCAAAATTCACTCATTCATCTAATTTCCGGGACTCTAATTTATATTATCAGAACGACAGACCTTCGTAAAGGCTTCCCAGGAGATTACTAAGTTCAAGGATATACATGAGCTTTTGAGAGGTTATGTGCTGAGAGACTTTGATAGACATCACAAACTGACTGGTTTCTTAAGCCGAATGCTTATCTTGTTTAGAACTAATTATCATCAAACAGGTGTATAACATTAGACATGGTTTGTATGACATTTCTTGATTTCACAATGTTTAAGAAGTTCTGAGACAATTATCAGATGATCATCTGATCAATAAGGTTTGGTTCAGTAGTGAGATAGTCTCAAGTTATCAGAACTTAGTTATGCTGATTCAGTCAAACTTAAGAGTTCATTCTTGATCAAGTATTTGATGAATCCTAGACATTCTTCTTCCTGAATATTCTTTCAGTTTTCTGTATTGCTCCCAAGAAAACAATATTCAGTTCTACATTGAATCTTTTAACCTTCTTGATCATTCAAAATTCAGATGTTGAGTTATTTTGAATTCTGCATATTTCATCTTGAATTTCAACATCATAGAACAACAATCTTTCTTCTTTACATGAAGAGGTTCTGAATGAGTTTTTAAATGAGAAAGTCAAGGGTGGACCTAATCTGTTTCTTGAAAACATCTCAAAAACTCATAAAGAATTGATCTTCAGTAAACAAGACTTCTTGTTTTCTGATGATTTAACTTTGAGCAAATATGTGGTTCATCCACACGTATCTTCCAAGATAGGCATTCAACAGATACTACTTCTTATCTGATGAGTCTATCTTATCAATTGATTCTTCAATCTTCATTAAAACTTAAGTGAGGAAGATTTAGTTGTTTGACAACTACAAAACTTACAGAATCAGTGATTTTCTCAAGTACTTCAGATTGATTACAATTTTGTACACAGTCAACTTCTGAACTGTTACAGAAATTGTAAGTGGATTTCAATCTCACCCAGAGTATTTCTACGCACCGCATTCGGATCTTTTTCGGACACTGTTAAGTGTTTGATATCCATCAATAATAGAACCGGCGCTCTGATACCAATTGAAGACGCGAGAAAGACACAAGAAATGGGGGTTTGAATTGTGTATTTACTCTTTTAACAACTTTTCGCTTCTTGTCGTTAAAGCTCTTAGGATAACATCAGAGTTCATTGAGAGACTCTGACTAGCGAGGTTACATTCAGACTTGTTCTGCGTGAAGCATGAGAACCAACAAGAGTCTGAACATAAACTACATTTCTCAGAACTTGCAGTGCGGAAGCTTATCAGAGTTAAGCTGAAAGGTTCTGACTTGCTTAGGAAAGGTTCTGATATTTAATAAAGAAACATAAACAAAGACATTAACCATAAGAGTAAAAGACACACCATATATCCTGGTTCACTACAAAGGCTAATCCAGTCCACCCTCCTCAGGTGATTTCGCCTTGAACACAAGGTCTTAATCCACTATAATCAATCTCGATTACATATGCACGGGCAACAGCCGGTGACTAACAACCTGCACAGCCGCACTGTGACTAACCCACAATGACTTACATCAATGTCATCTCAAGTACCCAGATCATCACATGACCCCTTGAGGCATCTCTCTTAGTTAACCGTTCGGGGATCCAATCAAGATATAACGTTCACTGAAGGAATCACAATGAGTTCCATCAGGGATCCCACAAGAGTTTGATCAACATATGATCCTCTTTGAGATATGACTATCATTGACCCAACGTTCCAAGATCTTCTAAGATCTCTAGCCAGGATTTCACGATGACCTACAGCCACCGTCTCCCCAAGTATTACGATCAACCCGTGATCTACTTGAGGCTTCCATCAATAGTGACCCGTTCAGGGATCCAATCAGGATATAACGCCACTGGAGGAATCTCAATTCTTAAGTCAAATTGGCAGACTGGAGATGAGTATGGTGTATCCTTGTAAGCAGATTCTCCTAAGTTTAAGTACAAAGAACACACAAGTATTCGAGCAAGATGTGAGCAACAACTCCTTGCTTATCCTAAGAAACTACAGAGATGTATAATGATTTGGCAGTGGTTGACATCTTGTAGATCTTCTTTTTCTTCGTCTTCTTGGGTGAGCAAGCTTTGAGCAACAACTCCTTGCTTCAGATCTTCAATGTAGCACTGACGAGAAGGTGGTTGATAACTTGACTGATTTACAATGTTGTCTTCTTCATCAACAGCTTCTATACCAATTCATTGTTGTTGTGTTGAATAATGATCTTTGAGCTTCAACAACAATGGCCATGTGTAAATGGTGATAGCTTTGAATATTCTAAGTGTTACAACGAGAACTCGTCGTTGTTGCTATCTTCACACAATGACTTGATCAATTCACCTTTGATGGAATGAATCAATCTTTTGTGGAGTGAATTGATTCATGGACTTCATCGATTACTTCAAAAGTGAATACTCTTTCCTTTAAATAGCCCAGTAGAAATATAGTCATTAGAAATATTATTGGCTGTTGGAAAAGAGACGTTGCGTAATAACTAGTTGTACTGACACATCTCCTTTTTGTTGTGGGAGAAGTGACAGGATATATCTTTCTTGGGCACCGTGTACAGTTACTCACAACGGTAACATTTGACTTCCAAACTTCAGAGGCTTCTGATGGTAATTTGATGAAGCATGAGTAGAGCCTTCTTAACAGGATATCTGATACGTCAAGTCTTCAGCCATTTGAAGAAGTCCATTTGGAATCAGTCTTCAGAACTTCAGCACTTGTCTTTAAGAACATTATCCTTTACGTCTTCAAGTCTTCCGAAACTTCAGAACTTGTCCATTAGGAATCCGTCTTCAGAGTCTTCAGCACTTGACCTTTGGAATAGTAATCTTCAGAACACATAAGTCTTCAAAGTATCTCTGCACTTGATCTTCAGAGCCTTCCACTTTCAGAACTTCAAGTCATGGGAGTCTTCAGCACTTCGGTTTTCTTCTTCAGAAGCTTCACAATCTTCAGAATCTTGACCACTTTCAGAGAGCAACCACAAGAGCATTTGCAACAGCAATATCAGCATCCTTGGATCTGAATGATCACGATCAGATACAGAAGCATTCTTGCTTCTTGCGACTTATGTCACACATAGTAACTTCGCATATTATCAATTACACTTATCTGGCTGGTGCTTGTTAGATCTGATAACTTCTACGAATATGATCTGCACACAACACACGTTAGAACATAAAATGGTTCTTTCACAAATATGTATTGTTATCATTAAAACATAGATTGACTTGTAGAGACAACTCTTGCTCTCATAATAACTACCAACTTGATCACATCCTTGACACTATCTTCAACCTTTAAGAACCTTCAATCTTCACACTTGCAGTAATCTTCACTTGATCCTTCTTGTAAGACTTGAAATGATTCTTCAATTGGTTTAAAGATGGAAGAAAATCCACTTCAATGGAGAAGACTACTATTTTTCTTAAATGAAACTTCAACTCTTGAATTCCACAAACAGATCCAAATGCTAGAAAACAATACAGTGTAACAACAATTATCACTGTAATTTATTTACTCACAAAAAATCATCACACACGCGCACATATGTTGATGATTATTTATACACAAGATGTAAGTTATGATTTGAGAGAGATGAATTTATTTCTATGCCTATATCATTTAGTATTTGATATGTATTTTTTTATTTAAAAATGAGAGAAATATTTATATAGGTGCTTGAGAAATATCACAAATTTAGTGCAATACGACTTAAATGAGTATACTCAAGGATCATATTGAACCTAGTCAAGTGTGAAAGTGAGAAAAATACACAAGAAGG
This sequence comes from Lathyrus tuberosus, assembly GCA_022829125.1. NCBI lineage: Eukaryota > Viridiplantae > Streptophyta > Magnoliopsida > Fabales > Fabaceae > Lathyrus > Lathyrus tuberosus. The sequence goes on from JALAZF010000267.1 coordinate 5,920,742, forward strand.
GGAGGTTGAATTGTGCGTTTAAAATCGTTTCGCTTCCGAACTCAAGAGTTCAGAGTCTGAACTAAGTTCAGATTCTGTTAACAGAATGTATAGCAGCAGAAAATAAAGTTCAAAAGTAAATGCAATCAACACACAAAAGTTATCCTGGTTTTTCTCCTAAACTGAGAGTAGTCTAGTCCCCTTGACTCATCAAGAGCTTTTCACTATAATCAATCAAATTACAAATGCTTAAGCCACTGGTCAAGACTTCATGCTCAATCAACTCTAAATGAGACTTCCTTGCTTAAGCCACTACTCAAGACTTCCTGCTTGAACCCTATGGTTTAAGACTTCCTTGCTCAATCAACCTTGAATGAGACTTCCTTCTTAAACCCTCGGTTCAATACTTCCTTGCTCAAGCACGCCGGTGAGAGACTTCTTCTATTTTAAACAAACATTTTAGTAGACAAGATAACTACTATACTTTTTAATACACAATCAGAAGTATAACAATTATGCAATAATCACAAAGGTCTTCAACCTTTCTATGATTTCTAAGATAAATCTAAGATAAGAAATCTCAAGATCTTATGTTATAATAGTTACTAAAAGTAACTCAGATTTATGCTAAGATCTTTCTATATGTTGTGATGTTGTGACCTTCCTTTTAGTCTTCAAATTCCATTTAAAGAGATAGAAAAAGAGTCGTTGGAGGTTTGAATAATAACAAACTTAGTGAAGAAGTATGCCAAAAGAGACGTTGGAGACTTGCATCTGATCAGAACCTCCGTCCATTGAATAATAACATTATCCATAGCACCTTTCTAGCAACTAGGTATCTACCAAAAGGTAATACAAACTTAAGATGTCACATCGCCATCCTTAAGCCTTGCAAAACTAAACCCTAGTTGACTCTATCCAGAAATCTAGGGCTCTGAAAAGACAAGTCTGCTTTGGTGCACTGTATAAATCAACTGCTCTCCACGTCTATCAGAAACTGATCTGTCATCAAAAGCTGGGTCATGAGTCCAAAGTGTGATTCCTTCAGAGTCTGATGAACATATTTAGATTTTGATCATCCAGAATCTGAGTACAGCTTTTTCACTTATGCTTTCAATAGGATTAATGATGAAATCTTTAGTTTATGATCATGTACACTTGAATATATGTTAGGAAACAATATTGTTCTTTCAATACTTTGTTATCATCAAAACCTTTTAAGGGCATGAACAAATCTCGTTCTAACAATCTCCCTCTTTTTTATGATGAAAATAAATGTATTTAAGAATAGTGCTTTGTGATTTAATTAACATAGTCTAACATCATAGTCTGAGGTTTGTAAGCTCCCCCTAAGTTAGACACTCCATTAAGGTGAGGTTTGTAAGCTCCCCTAAGTTTTGATAGTCCATTAAGTTGAGGTTTGTAATCTCTTCTTAACTCCTTATCTATGTTAATTGAATTTTATAACTTAAGTAAGAAATTTTAACTTCAGATTGAGGTTTGTAAGCTCCCCTTTAACTTGACAGACCTTGGGTTGAGGTTTGTAAGCTCTCCCTTTAGTCTAATAGTTATTAAGTTGAGGTTTGTAAGCTCTCATTAAGTCTTATCTAAGTTAATTAAGTTTCTCATAAAAAATAAATTTATGTTCAAATGAAAGCATTTACCCAATATAATGAATAATTTAGGGTTCAGGTAAATTAAAAACATTAGAAAATACTTTTATCCTTCTTAAATACTTCCATGTATTTTCTCCCCCTTTTGCCATTAACAAAAAGTGAGTTTAAACATGTTAGCATAGAATAAAACAAAAATATTAAATAATACAAACACATATGTGGGAAGATTTAATTTTGGTAAAAATATAGTGTGAACACCCTTTACATTTCCCAATACTGAGAAATAGCAAAAATGGTTAAACTGTTTTGTTTCATTTCTCAAGATATCATACGTCATTCAAGAATATCAACCATTAGAAGGCATCATTGCAAAAACTAAAGGTGCAGATGTTCTATCTTCCCATTGTAACTTTCAAGACACTCAACCTCAATTATAAAAGCATACCCTCAGAATCACATTTCTCATCTTTTCATTTAAATCTACCTTTCTTCAAGCATAATAAGCTCTTCAAGCAAGACGACAATTATCACCATGTTGACTGAAGTTTCATCTCATCTCCCACAACAACCATTGGAAGAAACACAATCGACTGGGTATGTCATCTCAAGGTAGGCATTATACATGAGACGATGCAAGAATAACAAGAAGATGTAGCAGAATAAGAAGAAAAGAGTGTCAAAGAGAATGTATTTCTATGATTCCGATGAGGGTAGTGAGGAGAGAGTCCCCGACTATGAAGATTCAGTCATAGCAAGAGGTTATATTTCTAATTTAGATAAGCTAATGTGATCAAGAACTATGTAACTATCCTTATTAATGAAAATTTTCTTTTTAGTTTGCAATGATTTTGAATAGATTATTGGATATTTCACTGAATTCATTTGCAAAAAAAAAATTAACTAAGTAATAACCATGCAAAGATTATATTAGACTTTTATCAGAAAAGGATCGACAAACAGTTCCCGGATAAATATAGCCTAATAAAACATAAGCATTCATGATAAAAAAGACAAGGTAAAACAAAACCAATGTTATAGAGGCATAAAACTATGGTTTCTTCAATAACTCCAAAATGGCTTGAAGATCTGCACATATAGTATCTTGTCTGACATTCATAGACCTCATTCTGCCATTCTTTCCATTCTGCTTATCAGCTAAGATTTGTTGTGATGAAGCAACTGAAATCAAATTCTTCTCCAAAGCATCATGCCTAGAACATGATGACTCTGAAGTTGCTTCATTCAAATTCTGAATGGCTTTAGCAACAAAATCATGAATAGAATCCTATTTAGCGGAGTATGCTATAGGGTTTGAAACAAAGGACTTCTCAAGGACTAAATTCTGAATATCATCCACTAAAACATTTTCTATTACATCCAAATTGGTTTTGATAGTTTGTGAGGTTGATGGGTGAGTTATTTGAGATGGCACGGGTTCAGAGGATTGATTTATCTGGATAGGTAAGTTAATGGCTATTTCAAGATGAATATGGTCAAAGGGAATTTGTTCAGACTCAACACCTGAATTTGAAGTAATCTTAACTAAAGATAGATCCTGAATACTTTGTTCAGTTTCACTTTGAGTTTCATATATAACTTCATTTTTAGGTTGACTTTGAACAGAGGTAGGTTCTCTTTGAGGTGATGCAGGGTGTGAAGGCTGAGGTGATGGTATATGTGATGGTTGAGGTGTTCTAGAAGGAGGGGTAATTTCTGATTGGACAGAAGTTACATGTTCAGCTTCAGAAGCAGAACATGTTTGGGAAAACGGTTGGTTTTTGGGAGAGAAAGTTCTGATGGGAATGGCAGGAATAGTTTGATCAGACACAATTTGAAGAGCTAACTGGTTTTGATCTCCCATGGGTTCAGCAATGGGTGATAAAGGTTGTAAAGGAGAGTAGACTGGTGAGGGAATTGGTGAAGGTGTTGGTGATTTTCTGTTAAAGGTAGAGTAATCAAAATCATCTTCCAATAATAGATTCGAATTAATACTTTTTCCACCAGCATTTAGAGGTTCTAAAGTGACCACAACTTTTAAAACAACGTCTTCAAAGGCACCAGAAGCTTCAGACACGGTAGACTTTAAACCAGCCATAACCTCTGCAGCTTGAACTTCAACGGATTCCATTCCACTAGCAGTAGCAGCTTCTTGGTTCTCAACAATAGTGAGTTCGACAAGCTTTAAAGACTGATCCAACATTACATATGCCAAAAGTTGAGCACATTTTAAGCTAGGGAGTAGAAATGGGAAAACAGGAAAGAAATCGCGAAACGGAAAAATTCTGCACTCTCACTGGCCATACGCGTATTGCCCTGGGCCATACGCGCATTGTCCATCTCGCTCGCCCATCCATACACATATTGCCCCACTTGATACGCGTATGGGCAGAGACCTATTTTTCCATCAAAATTCCACTTCAGATCTCGTTACGCGTAACGCCCCTCTTACGCGTAATGCCAAGCTTCCATACGCGTACTATTACGCGTACAGGCAAAGGGTCGTGCCAAGCCTCCTTTTGGCCCTCCCATACGCGTATTGACCATAGCCATACGCATATTCCCCTACCTGATACGCATATGGCCAGATCTATTATGCATATGCAATTTCCCCACACCAGTCTGGGTTCTGCTACGGGATCCTCACTTTTCCACTCCAATTCAGTCCTAAACTTGTTTCTACACTAGTTTTAGGTCCTATTCTTCATCTTACTTCTTTTACCTGTCATTACTAGTAAAATTTACGGTTCTTGGATCTAATCTCGTTCACTTAACATGCACAAAACTCAGACCTGCAACATTCATATTCATACAGTAACAGCAACACCAAAATATCAAACAATTAGAATTAAAATGATTCGATTCACACAATTTTCATCACAGATTCACATATGCACAACATAATCATAATGCAGCATAAATTCATACGAATTCCTACGGGGTTAAGGACTCCCCACTACCCTCTCATGATTACATTGCCAATATTAAACCCATTCTCCCCCCTTACCTCGAATTTCTTGATCAAATTCCTGCGAAATTGATGAAGATGGGTGCCCTAGCTCTTCCTTGTTCTTCCTTCTCTAACTCTTTCTTTTCCAAAATCTGATTATGGCTAACTCTCCCACTAACCCTCACTAATCTCAGCTTAATTACTAAACTGCCCCTTAATTCATCCATTAGTCCATTATCAAATTAATTAAATCAGATTTTAATTTAAAATAATAATAGTATTAATAATAATAATAAGGATAATAATAATAATAATAATAATAATAATATTACTAATAAAATAAGTTCCATGTTACTATTAATGGATACACCCCCACCTTATCACTATTAACATTACCCATTCGTACTCAGACACCCCCCCCCCCCCCCAAACAAGGCCAAACAATTGAAAATAAAACCCAACGATTAAATAATTTAAATTGGGGTGTTACACTATTCGTAATGCTTATTTCCAATGAACACAAAGCGATAAAAATACACACAAATAATTTATCGAACACTTTGTGTGCGATTGATTACGTTTGGAAATTTGATTTATTTTGTTTATGTAAAAAGCTAATCACAATCAAAGTGATTGTGATTATATCAACAACAACAATTTAAAAGAAAGTTGAAAACAATTTTCAATCAAATTAATCGAAACAACAACGAAATCGATAATTTGCAAGAGAAACAATTAAAGAAAATTAAAGCGATAAAGAGACACAAAGACTTGTTTAGGCAGTTCTCTAATAGGCCTCACTACGGGTACGTCTGCCCTCAATCTGAAATCAAATTGAGATACTTGCAATTAACCTTAACTTTACAAATTTTTATACAAGAGATAAAGAACTCAAACCCCAAAATCCATATGATTTGTGTTGATTCTTTCACCTTCAAACCCTTGATCAAAGCTTGATCAAGTGACCAACAATGCAGATACAGTCCTCCGATTATCCCGAGCACACAACTTTTTGAAACCCAAGATTCTGGAACACAATTCATCGTCTCGCGCTACTCCCTTGCAAGGAAACCACCTTGTCCCAAAGCCTTCACTCGGTCAAATCTGTGTTGACGTGATCTTGTCCAAAACCTTCAAATCACACCGATCTTGAAGGAAAACCCCACCTTGGTTTTCTTATTTAAAACACACAAAGTTCCCAACCCAATATTCTCGGTTACACCAAACCTAATTGGACGCTATCAACCTAATCTAGATGGTCACCAAATCGAAAAATGATTATGTGTAGTTCAATTGTGTGTATGCATAGAAGAATGGATGAAGATGATGTGCAACTTTATAATCTGGTTTCATAGGTTTTTACTCTCTAGAAAACCCTTAGTAAAGGGAAGAATGTGCATGTATGAGTATATATAGGTATGTGTAGAAATAGGCAAAGAGAATGCAAGAAAAATAAGATGCAAAAAGAATTTTTCAATTTCGAATTTGCATAGGTCGGCCTATGAAGGTGTTCAGGCCGACCTGTAAGGCGATTTATGGGCAAAGCCTACAGGCTTCGTTCTTAGAGCTTGGGAGTCGACGTGTAACTTGGATGTGCCAACCTGTACTGAAGCCAAGGCTTCCATAGATCGACTTGAACTAGTATAGGTCGGCCTGTGCTATTTTGTTGACACACAAAACTTGGTTTTTGATGTGTATGACTTTCCTAAGACCTATCAAACTTGTTCAAAGACTATTTTTATGCATCCTAAGGCTAAAATGACAAATGCACATCTGAATTTAGGTTAACACCGTCCAATATACAAAAACTCTACGATATACTACCTTGTTTGACATCATTCAAAACCTGGTTGAATTTGTAGATAACACTCACATACTCCCCCTTTTTGATGATGGAAAACGTAAATAATGTAGTTGTAGCCCGTTGTATTTTCCTTCGGTACATGGAATAGCTCCCCCAGAATTTGTGCATTATCTTTGATAGCGCTCCCCCTAAAGTTTTACATTATCCTCTTCATTTTCTTCTCTCATTTTGACAACATTAAAAAGAGAAAATCCAATCCGTTAGAAGCATCACGTAGATGCACAAATTACGTATATTATATACTACACAAAGGTAATTCGCAAAGAAAAAGTGGTGCACCCACATAAAGTAAAGAACACAATCTTAATAAACAAACCACAATACTCATATTAATTTGATTAATCAAGGTACAAGCATTGCAATATTACATAAACCAAAACGATAAACATCAAACCAAATGAGAAAACACGAAACAACCAAACAGAAACAAACCGAATGCATGAAAAAAAATTCTAAGACACACTAAGGAGACAATCTAAACTCTGCTCATTACTGTCTTCCGTGACCTCCAGGCCTCGCTCCACGAAACCAGCCTTGACCATTGTTTCCAAACTGACGGTTCAAGAAATCACACATTTCTTGATAGAATTATGTGTAGTGATGGTGGTCTTCATTTTGGGCAGCAATCATATGATTGACCTTTGTGATGGTAGAGGCGGTATTTGCATCCATTTCCTCCTTCAAGAGGACCAGCTTCTCTATGACGAAAGAGGCAAAGGCCTCAAAATTTGCATCTTGAGTCCTCATATGTTCCTACATATTTTGGAGCTGCGCCATCTGGGCATCTTGTTTGTGCAGCAAATTTTGAATAAGCGAGGTGATGGATGAATTATTGCCATCACCATTGCCTTCTTCTTGAACAACGACATGTTCCACATTATGCATAGGCTTATCATCTTCAATATGTTGCTCAGAGGTGGGATCAACAAAAGCAGTAGGATCATCAAAGTTGTACACCTTCCGTCCATGTTTTCCAAGCCTTAGATAGTACGCTTGACGTTCTTATCCCGGAAGTACCCCATGTTAGTAAAGGTACGTTGGGAGAATTCTTGAATTGGGCCAGGCGAGATGAGTAGTAGATTTGGTACACTAATGTTGAAGAAGTTCATAATTTTTGAGATCATTAATGAGTAGCAGAAAGATGTTCCCTTGTTACTGTTAGAACAAAATTTGTTCATGACTTATTTTCTTTGGGTTTTAATGATAACAAAGTATTGAAAGAACAATGGTTTATTTGATGTGTGTTACATGTGTGCAGGCTCTTATACTTGTAAATATTATTATCAGAATCTGTTCTACACTAAGCACACTTTGAGAGTTGATGCATTGCAAGCTTCTAGTGGCAGAATATAAAGAACAATTGCTAAGTGATGTCTGGAGAAGACTCTAACGCTGAAGGTCTTAGAATTAGAAGAAGAAACATTATTGTTTCTACACTTAGTGAATGTAAATTGGCTTCTGGTACCATTCAGAGTTGGTGATAAAGCTGAAGTTGTCCATACTGCAGAAAGCAAGTTGTATTGTCGAATTAGTTTATCAGCTAGAATCTACAGATTGCAAGGCTCAATAAAAGCTAAGATACTTTATGGATATCTACTCTCAGCGGATCTAATATTACAGAATCTCTTGAAGACTCAAAGGTTAAACATGTTACATATTGGATTAAGATCTTCTGGTGTATCTATCTTTAACTGCTCTTGTACTATAGAGTAACAACAAAGACTTTTGATCAAGTTACCTCTTCAACGACTATTTCTGAAAAGGCTATAAATATGGCTGAAGGTTTAAACTGAATATTTAACAAGGATCAACCAAAAGAAGGAGTAACAAGATCAGCAATTATCAACTCAATGTATATGCAGATTTTTTCTGATGTAGGTTGTAATTGTAAAATCGTTAAAATTTCTTACACATTGAATATCTTATAAATCTTAAGAGCTGTAGGTCTTTGTTATGGTGATTTCCCATACCTCTGATACTTGTATCATGTACACCATGGTCTCTATTCTGCTGAGCTTGTTCAGTAGTTTAGATAAAAGTCTTGTGTCATTGAGATACAAGCAAGGAAATCTCGAGCCAAGATGCTTGAGCCACGTAAGTCTCTTGTTGTGCTTGAGCTATGAAAGTCTTAATCAAGTGGATTGATTGAACAGAAGTCTTATATCATTAGGATACAAGCAAGGAAATATCGAGACAAGATGCTTGAGCCACGTAAGTCTCTTGCTATGCGCTTGAGCTGTGAAAGTCTTAATCAAGTGGATTGATTGAGATGAAGTCTTGTATCATTGGGATACAAGCAAGGAAGTCTCGAGGCAAGATGCTTAAGCCACATCAGTCTCTTGCTATGTGCTTGCGTAGTGAAAGTCTTAATCAAGTAGATTGATTGAGCAGGAAAGTCTTGTGTCAGTGTGTCTTGAGAAGGATAGCTCGGTGTAACACCCCAAAATTTGCCCTCTTGTTCTAACTCTAATTGGCTTAGGTTTCATCTCATTCTACATCGTCATTGTACATTTGCATGGTTCTTTTGGGCATGGGATCAAGGTATTTTCCAGCAGCTCATGGCGTCTTCAGTTCTAGTATCATTTTCAACAATGTTTAGAGCCAAGCTAATAGCTTTCAATCTTTTTGAGCATTTATTTTGCTCATTAGATGATTTGATAATCAGAAGCTCCGGTAGTCATTTTTTTTATCAGTGATTCAGCACCAGACGATTATTTTCAGCAGTATTCCAAGCACGAAATGGAATTCACAGCATATTTCAAGTGTGATTCAGTGTTAGTATCAAATGGCAAGTTTCATAGGTCTAATGTGGCTCAGAACAAGTGGAATCAAGCATTTCTCCAAGTTTCCCTCCAAAAGGCGCCGAATTCAAATTTTCCTTGTGGTAATCGATTAACACAATTGGTACTAGAATTGGTTAATCGATTAACCAAGGCAAAATTTGCCCAAATATTTCATTTTTCAGCACTGCATTGTTTTGGGGTCCAAATTTTATTCACCAATTCAAATCTCACACCAGTAGAAGGATCTAGAGGGAGTGACTTTCCACCCAAAATTCAAATTCTTTCCACTCTAATTCCTCATTTCCTTTCCTAATTGATTTTTCACCCCAAATTCCACCCACTAAACCTCACTCCAAACCCAAACTTAACTCCTAACCTAGGGGTTATTTAATCTAATCAACTCCAAACCTCTCATAACCTAGATCATTTTTCACTCTCATTCTTCAGAATTTGCTCTCAATTCTCTCTCACTTTTTTTATTCTCCATCTTCATCTTCAAGCACACTCAAAGCTCCATATTCATAGATTCACAAATTCTTCATTGGAATTTGTGAATTCTTGAGCTAAACCTCCATTACATCCTCATTCTTGGTTCAATTCTGCATTAGCTACTGGTTTAGATCTTGAATTAAGTTGTTGGAATCACTTTTGGAGGAGCTTTTGCTTATTTGAGGTGTTCTTGCTTGGATCTTCAAGTGTTCTTGGTAAAGCTTCATAGATCTCTGGATTTCTTGCCTTGATTCATCAATTTTCGTTTTCAACAATCACCAAAGCAAATCTCAGCTTTGTAGGTTGGTTAATTTCAAATCTATATTTGTTTTATCTTAATTTCAACTTGTACAATGTAGATCCATGGCTTTTGATGCATTTTGATCCATTTGCTTGAATTTGATTCTTGATGTTGATGATTATTGGATCTAAGTGATGTTTGAATGCTGTGATTGAGTTTAATTCTCGTGCATTATTGATTACATGATCATTGGAAGTGATTGCATAAGTGATTTTGCTGCTGAATGTGATTTTTCAAACTGATTTTCTGCTTCTGGTACAGGGTTAATCGATTAATCAATTACAGTGCAATTAGGTTAATCGATTAACTAGTGTAAATTGTGCGTAATGAGAGTTGTTAATCGATTAACCTAATTGCACTGCAATTGGTTAATAGATTAACACTGATGTAGAGTGAGATTTTTGTGCATTTTTAAGCATGTTTCGATCCCGTTTCACTTTTAATCTTCATGGATTGATATGATACACATTTGTGGACTGTTTTGATGCTGTTGTACCTCACATCATTGTATGCACATGATTTTTTGACACGCGACCTTTTGATTTCCATTGATGAATGTTCATGATTGCATTGATGTTTTCTTGATGTGATGAACACTTTGCACACACTCCTTGAGCATGTTAGTTATGAATTATTGCTGGTGTTGCTGGAGCAGTTGTGTTGTGCATGTTTGCATTTAATTTCATGAGGTGCATGCTTGAATTAATTTGTTCAATTGTCAAGTAATGTGCATTCCTTCATATTGATTTCAAGAGTTGTTTGACATGGTTTGTGGTGTGATGGTGATCATGATTAATTGATTAATGTGTAATACTTGACGCACGCTGGCTATGTTTGATGCATGTCCGTTATTCAATGTTTAAATCGTTAATGCATGGTGTGCTGCCCTATTTTCACTGTTGTCTTGGTGCATATGTGTTGTTGTATGTGCTGCTGTTTGACCTTTTACACCTGTTTTATGTGCTGAACATGAGCTATTGAATGTTGTTTGGTGTATTGGTTGGAATTTACCGCTGTGTAGGTGCTGGAGCGTTGTTGTAGCCATTGTTTTGATTTATCGCTTTGGTTTTTGCTTTGCTTTCGCTTGCTCCCTTAGGCTCCTAGTTCGACTTAATTTCCGATTAAGCTCGAAGTAGGATAGACATTAGGTTTCGAAGTATGCATGCTAACTTAGGTAGATGTTTCCCCTTGGAACTCAACCATAGGGCCACTTTTGCATGACAACATTAGGAACAATTAGTTTCCCCTTAGTGTTTTCTTTTCCCTTGAGTCCTCTCTTCTCACCTCATAACACTTCTAAAACACTTAATAAATATAATGTATATTGCGCTCGAGCCTTAAGTGTAGGAAATGAAGAACGAAGGGTCTCCCCTCCTCTTCTAGAGTGTTTAGCATACGTCCCATTTGGGGGCGACCATGCGACTCGCTCGTTCCCGCATGGTAGACTTTGGTACAATGTAAGTTATGAACTAACTTCAATCCACTTCTGTCTAAAAAATACAAAAATAAATTCAAACCTTTTTATCCTTCGGGATCGTTCAGTTTCAAACCGTTTTCAGAAGAGAGCTCGTCGCTCACGTAAAAAACACTTACCGACCTCGTTAGGTCGAACTACGACTGCTCTGATTTCCTCCTTCTCGTCCAATTGAGGATACGTAGGCACAAGATGTGATATCTTGGCGAGCAACCTCCCCCCGTAGCCCGTCGAACTACGTTGACTCTGATTCTTCGTTTATCCAGGAATATACGTAGGCATCGGATTTCAAATAAATCCTTGCGAGTCCATCTTAGTCTTCCCGCTCCTCATTTTTTTGTTCAGCCGTAGACTTTAGGATAACTCACCCTCTGTTTAGACAACAAGCGTGGATCCCATCGAGTACGATGGACGCGTGGGGGTGCTAATACCTTCCCCTCGCGTAACCGACTCCCAAACCCTGACTATGGTTACGATGACCATGTCTTTCCTTTCCTTCAGGTTTATGCAGTGTTTCCAATATAAATCTTTGTATCTTCTGCTATTATTTATTTGCTTCTGTTAACATTCTGCTGCTAAGAATTAACCAGAATCTGGCCACCAATTTAGATTCTGAACTCTGATCAGATGCAAACTAAGAAAACGGAAAACACAATTCAATTCCCCCTTCTTGTGTACTTTTCTCACCTTCAATTGGTATCAGAACATGGTCTGTGCATAACACTTAACAGTGGTACAGATAATGATCCAATAAGAAAAGTATGTTTGTCAAAGAATTTCCATCAAGAAGGAATCAAGTTCCACAAGAAAAATATTATATTGTTTTTCCTACCATATTCAAAGGGTGATTCCACTTAATTTAAATGATGGAAAAGTAAAACATATTTTTAACTCATTGGTCTTGATAAAAGGGGTTCTGAAGGTCTATAGAATATCCTTTCAAAAGGTATTACTATAGAAGTTGATGGTGTAGATATAATCTATTTGAAAGCCTCTATCACCATCTCAGAAGAAGCTTATTGAATATCTTCATAGGTAGTTGCATTCTAGTAGGTGCTCTATCTCACTTCTGAGTATGTCAACATCATTGATATGTCTGATGCTCGGACTATCTTTGAATCCTTGTGCTCAGATTTGTGGGAGTCAGTTTTGAAGCTTGTCTAGTTATACTTCATCTGAACTTTGAAGCAAATTCTGAGAAGATTGGTTTAGATTCAAACCTGAGATCACAGTTATTCAAGGAGTTATACAACTTGAATTTATTGTGGTCTGTTGGTTTGTCTTGCAAATCTTTAAAGAAAAGAAATGAAATTAGATGATGAAAAGTGTCGCAACGCGAAAAACATCCAGAAAAAAAAATAGAGTCGCCACCGAACGTTATTTATCCCGGCGGGGGAAAGGAAACAGACGAAGAAACCTCAATAGGGAGAAGAAATGGTCATCACAACCAAGTCCTAGATTCAGGAGTCGATTATGCAAGAGGAAGTTATTAGCACCCCCTCGCGTCCGTTGTACTCAACGGCATCCACACTTGTTGTTCTAATCAAAGGGTGTGTTATCTAAAGCCTACTGCTAAATGGAAATGGAAAGGGAAAAACAAAACGAGACTCGATAGGACTTTGCCGTCCTAGGCCTACGTAATCCCTCGTGAAATGGGAAAGTCAGAGTCAACGTAGTTCAGAAGACTACAGGTGGATGGGGGAAGGTTGCTCGCCAAGACTTCGCCGTCTTGTGCCTATGTATCCTCATTCGGATGAGAATGAGAAAATCAGAGCATTTGTAGTTTGTGGGTACAACCACAGATTGGTTAAGTGTTTTTTATGAACGACGTTAAGTTCGTGTTCCAGTAGTTAGGGTCGATGCCTATTTGCGGCAGAACGGAAATAACATACTCTTTTTGAAAATGATTTGACAAACAATCCCAAAGGATAAAATGATTTGAACTTTGTTTGTGAATGTTAACAGAAGTGGATTGACTTTGTTTGAAATGCGCATCGCACTAAAGTCTATGACATAGGATCGAGTAATTCGCGCTAACGATCCAAACGTCTCGCGCACAAAGTACCCTAAGATGAGGTTAGAAATGCATCCGCTCATCTTTTCCCATGTGCTTAAGGCTCGTGGCGTACAGTTCACATCATATTTATTAAGTGTTTTGATTTTATTTTGAGATGAGAAAGAAGGCTCAAAGGGCAAAAGAAACTATAGGGGAAACTCACCTAGATGTTGTCATGTAATATGGCCCTATAGTTGAGGATGAGAAGGGAAGTCTACCTAATTTTATCATTCAACTGATGGACCTAAGGTTGAGGTTCAAATGGACTACCCTAATGTTGTCATGCAAAAGATTGAGAGCCCAATGTCTATCCTACTTTGAACCTAATCAAAAATTAAGTTCAAACTAGGAGTCCTAAGGGAGCATGTGAATAAACACAAGTAAACATTAAAGAAACTCAATCACAACAACAAAAGTGAATTCAAAATCCAAAGGAGAAAAAAGGAGATGAAGAGAAAGGGAGATGTCAAAGTGACACAAGATGAGAAGGATTAACATCAATATATAAGTATCACACATCCAGAAAAGATCAAGGTATGTTCATCAAATGAATCAAGATATCAAAGAAGCAAGAATCACACCACCATCATACATTCTCAAACATCACATCACCATGAGTAAAGGATTCACACTTTCAAGTTCAAGAAAAAGATGAAGACAAATATAGAAGTGCACAAGCAAACTTGTTCTAAAACCACAATTGAACATCATGAAGCATTAAACCAAATCAAAATGAGTTCAACAAGATGAAAGACAAATTAAGTCAGTAGCAACATCACATCAATTTCAATTCATATGGATGATTAGAGGATAAGCAAAAGCATACAAGACATGTATCACATTAATACTCAAACGATTGTCCACACATAACTCATGCAAAACACATTTCAAGATGCCAACCATGTGAAGTTAGGGTATGGATCCAAGTAGGGGCAGTAGCACAAACATGAACATCATTTCAAATACCAACTCATGGATAACAAGGATAAACAACAAGGATCATGTTCAAGACATGCATCAAAACTAGGTAAGCATTCCTTATGAACAATCCCAAAAGAAAAACAAGTGTTCAAGCAAGATACAAAGCACAAACGATCATGTAATGCATACCATAACATCAAGGTCAGAAGCATACTCAATTGTATCATATCTCATTCATTTCCAAGAGACCATACAAGTTCAACAAGTATCATGCTCAAAAAGCTAGACAAACACCACTCTAATCACCCATACAAGGAAACAAAAGATCATGTGAAGAAAAAGATGAGAAATGGTCATGCAAAGGAATTAAGACAAGAAGATCAAACCCTCAAAGATGTAATTACAAGCATACAAGAGTCCATGGGCACCCATTAAGGTCACACAAGAAAGCATCTCAAGGAACTGGGCCAAGAACACCAAAGGATTAGGCTCAAAACATCATCAACTTGAAAATTCCAGTAAAAATGGAAAAAATAACCAAATGAAAGTGGATACAAAACCAAAATCAAGTCAAGACAGCAAGTAATTACATTCAATAAGCATTTCAAACTTCAATCAAGCACAAGTGGTCAAAATGATTGGAAACTAGGTCAAACATCATGAACATTCAATTCAAAACCAAGTCACAATTAGGTATCAATAAAAATTAAAAAAATGACCTAATAAATTACAATAAGAGGCTCTACCTCATGCTATATCCATCAAGAATAAGTGTATAAAAGATCACAAGAAGAATTGCATAATTGCATCTCAAATTGAACCAAACAATCTCACATAGGAGGCTAATCAAGCAAGAATCGAGGGTCAAACAAAATCATTCAAGAGACAACCAAGAATTAATCAACCAAACATCAAAACCACCCTCAAATAGTCCTCAATCATATTCCAAGACATGGTAAAAATATTAGGTCAAAATTGCAACTAAATGGCATCAAGAGCATAAACCCTAATTCAAGGGTAGAAAAGTAAATGCATCTCACAAATTAATTCAGATAAAATATAAAAAATAATTGGAAAATAAAATAAAAATCAGTAAAATTATCTAAAGACACTCATGGATCAGAAAACAATTTTTTTTGTATATTTAAAATGAGTGGAAGTAATGAAATAAAATGAAAATATAAAACCGAACAAAAATAAGAAAAAAAAAAAAAAGAGCAAGGTGGGGTGTAGTAGCAAAATCAGAATGAACAGGACTCCATACACACGCGCATTGGCCTCAGACAAGTGGGGGTGTGAATAATAAAATGATCCAGGCCCAGTCCAAATTCACAACAACATTCATCAATTAAGTGAAACGCATCGTTTCACTTAAACACGTCACCAGCCACCTCAAAAGGTCCAAGGCCATGTGTGCAAGTCAACAACCACGCCATCAGACACATCAGCAAACAAATCACTCACCGGAACCCTACTCCGGTTGTCTTCTCCGGCTAGCCTCGCCGGAGACGACTGTAAACATCACCAAAACTCAAAAATCTAGACACTATCACTTCTAGAATTTCGTGCAGATCAAGAATTTATCCTCAAAACCCATTTAAAACGTCTCTAACACGTAGAAACTAGCCACGAAAATTTCATATACATGCTGCAACAAGCTCAAACATGCACAACAAATATCCAGACATGGCCTACACATGGTAGGGCTTTAGATGCAACTAATCATGAGCCTAACATGGATCTAAAATGAGAGATTAGGTTAGAAAGAAATTACTTAACGGAGAAGCTTCGTTGGCCCTTGAAACCTTGCAAAAGCGTCAAATAAACCCCTCTACTAACTTCCTTGTACCTCAGTGATGCTTGAATGAGCAAGAAACCAAAGGAAACTTGAAGGAAAATACATATTCGAAGAGAGATAATGAGGTATTTTGATCTGATTTTCGTGTAGAATGAAATGGTGAGTGATTTTCTAGGGTTTGAGTGGGTTTTATATATGAATGGCACGTGAGAGAGAGAGAGAGAGAGAGAGTGGAGAGTTTGTTTTGCAAATTTGAAAATGAAATGTGGAAAGAGAGTGCACACGAGTTTGCTCTCACATGGGGTAACATGGTGGTGAATTTTGAGTGGGATGAGCGCATGAAATTGGTGTGAGAAGGATGACACGTGAGGGAATGGAATGAGGTAGATTGTACCCTTTCATTCCTTTTCAAATTTTTGCCAAAAGGATGCATGGCATGTGCATGAGAACATGATAGAATTGTTGGTTCATTTTAGGCAAAATTATGTCATGCGTGTGAAAGGTACAAGTTGATGCATAGGATATCCACAATGTGCCAAAACATAGTGACATTGCTTGCTTTGGAATCAAGTTTGTCTAGCCACTTTTGAAACAACATAACTTGATGTACCATGACTCATTTGGTGAATTCTTGAGCTTTAAAGAAAGTATGAAACAATATGAGCAATTTGTGTGTTGATGGAGAAGTGAGGCAAACCTTGTATCAATGGGAAAAAATCCCTTGAATATGGCTCCATGAAATTACTTAACACACTTGAAAATATTCTAAGTTATGAAGCAATTTTTACAACTTGATGACATGAACTTTGAAGCTTTATATCTTAAACTCTAGGCATTCAAGTGATGAGTTCTTGATATGCTTGGAAAGCTTAGAAGAAGCTTAACAACTTTGATGTTTGAGGGAAAATGAATTGGAGCTTGGATCATGATGAAAAATGCCTTGGAAGTTTGGTTCATGAAATTGGTAAACAACTTACTAAATTTGTCCTCTTGAAAACCCTAACTTTAGGACACCATATATTGAGTTCTACACATCCAATTGAGGAGTTCTTGTACTCAAAAGAAAGCTTGGAGAATGATGAACAACTTTCATGTTGGCAAGATTTTGAGGAACAACCTTGATCATGAGGAAAATTGCCCTTGAAGAACCAATGTTGAACTTGAAAATTAACACTTAGAAAAAATTCTAAGTACAAAAGTTCACATTTCACTTTTTCCTCATATTCATGACCTCATAACTTTTTATCCATGAATCTTTTGAGCATCTTTCCTTCTTCAAACTTGCAGTACATGATATCCTCTTTAATTTGATAGCAAGTTTGCCCCATTTGTATCAAGAATGAAAAAGTAATGGATGTTGCAAGATGGCTAGAAATTGAGATTTTCCATACTTAGAAATTTTTCACTAAAACCCTAATTCACCAAATCTCTTGATTTTTTATTTCTCCTTGATTCTTCTTGATCCAAACACATAATAACACTTAGGATGCCATGAAATGCCTATGATTTACCTCAAAATCCAAGAGTTTGACTTTATGAAGCCAAAGTTGACTTTCTTGACCAGATGAAACCATTATCTTTCTTCCACTGACTGAGGCTCATGTGATGACTTGTGAAGAACCATGAGACACGTATGAACCACTTGAGATGCAAATGGACCCATAAAACCAAGATTTAATCCAAGAAAAAATCCATAGATGCCCTTGGTAAAAAAACCTAGTTCAGATGCAAAAGATAGAAGAATATGATCAATGCTTGTAACCCTAATCTAGATGATTGTGTGAGATAGTTGAGAATGGCTTGATGATGAAAGGACTTTGAAGCTTGAGAATTCCACAAGATTGAGTGCAAGCCCTTGCTTTGGCCTTAAGAAACACACCCTCCTCTTGAGGGTCAACAAAGATACCTTGATCCCATGTTTAGAACCAATGCTATGCACAAATGATGATGTAAATGAAAAGAAACATAAGCCAAAAAATTTAGGAGAAGATAGGGCAAATTTTGGGGTGTTACAGCTGACCCTATTAAATCAACTTGGACTTGAAGGAATGACAGCAACAACTTTCAGACATTCAAGGTAAAAGGAGATTGAATACAAAAAAAGCCCGGAAATTTGCAAACTGTGGGGAGATAAATGATAGAGTGATTTCCAGCCGAAGGTGGACTTACAACAATGGATACCAACCAAAATTTTAGATAAAGATAGATACAAGATAAGCCCACAACCAAAAAAATGGGAATTTTAATAAAGGATACTAACCAAAAGTTGGGATAAAAGGTATGGTATCAACCAAAAGTTGGAAATCAACCAAGGGTACCAACCAAAAGTTGGAATGAATCAAAGGATACCAACCAAAAGTTGGAATGAAAATAGGAGGTACCAACCAAAAGTTGGGATAAAGGATACTAACCAAAAGTTAGAATAAACAAAATGCCGACCGAAGGCGAACTCTCCACAAAGGATATCAACCAAAAGTTGAAATTGGAAAAGAATACCAACCAAAAGTTGGGGTTTTAACGGGATGAAGATACCAACCAAAAGTCGGGATAAAAGATATGGTACCAACCAAAAGCTGGAATACAAACAGAAGATACCAACCAAAAGTTAGGATTCAACGACTGGGTACCAACCAAAAGTTGGGATAGAACTAGAGGGTACCAACCAAAAATTGGGATAAACAAAGAATACCAACCGAAAGTTGGGATAAAACAAAGGATACTAACCAAAAATTGGGATGCAGCAAAGGATACCAACCAAAAGTTGGGATTACGACGGACACTGACCAAAAGTTGAAATAAGGCAAAGATTACCAACCAAAAGTTGGAGTAAAGGGTACCAATCAAAAGTTAGGATAAAGGAACGGATACCAACCAAGAGTTGGGATAACACAAGGTACCAACCAAAAGTTGGGATAAAAGATACTAACCAAGAGTTAGAATAAACAAAACGCTGATCGAAGGCGAATTCTCCACAAAGGATACCAACCAAAAGTAGGAATAAAAGACAGAGTACCAACCAAAAGTTAGAATTTAATCACAAGATACCAACCAAAAGTTGGAATTGAAAAAGAATACCAACCAAAAGTTGTGATAAAAAACATCAACCAAAAGTTGGAATACCAAAGGATACCAGGAATCATAATCAACGGAAGATGACTCCACTGGGGGAAAGAGAAGCCTAAACCGACGACTCTGTAGGGGGAGCACAAAATAATTCCTCTGGAAAGAAACAACAACAAAACCATTATATGGGATATAAATTCAAACAACATCTCCTGAGATATGACACTTTCTGCTGGAGAAACGTCTGGAAAAGATGGTATCAAACCTGGCTTATGCTTCGAATGCATATGTTTGAATTTTTCTATGGCATAATGCTCCATACAA
Organism: Lathyrus tuberosus; assembly: GCA_022829125.1. Classification (NCBI taxonomy): domain Eukaryota; kingdom Viridiplantae; phylum Streptophyta; class Magnoliopsida; order Fabales; family Fabaceae; genus Lathyrus; species Lathyrus tuberosus. The sequence continues at coordinate 5,940,357 of JALAZF010000267.1, forward strand.
AATGGAAATGCTACACATTTTTGAGGATGCAATGCAAAGATGCTTATGATATGCAAAAGGACATTCACTGGAAGAAGTGCTGAGAAACCGGAAACAAATCTGCTAGGGAAAATTGAATCGTCTTCCTGATTATAACCTCTGCTGAAGAGAAACCCAAAATGAACTTCCACTCTGCTGGGAATTATGAGTAACATCTGCGGGGAAATCGTCCCAAGAATCTGATACAGAAAAGTGCCAATGGCGATTGGGTTTGGAACCTGCTGGTGATATCAACTGATGTTGATTTACTTGCCGAGGAAATCACTACCAAAATCTGCTTGGGGAGTAAAGTCAATGATACCAAACCTGCTAGGGAACTACATTGAACTTACCCTTTTGTTAGGGAAACAACTTTTAACCCTACCTCACTGGGGATGAAGGAAACACCATCGTTGGAAATACAAGCATACTCAGGAAGCATACACAAACCACTAATGTCCTGTCTCGGGTAGCCAGTTTTTGGACATTCGCTGGGGAGTAATAAACAAAACACATACCTGGCTGGGGAGAGCAATCTTCTGAACTCTTGCTGGGGAGAGTAACTAGAAATCTCACCATTCTGCTAAGGGTAACACAAACCTCAGTAATCTCCATTGGTGAGAGGAACCCTACTGGGAGAGAGAAGATCACGCCATCCTGCAAACACATAACAAACAACAAAAAGTTCTATATGCGACATGGCAACTTTGGTTACCACCCAAGATACTCATCATTCAAGTAATTTCCATTGTTTTTTAACATGCTCTGCATAGCTTTAATGTTTTCACATACAATGTTTATCAAAATATCGGATGTTTTTGCAAACAAAACAGTAAAAGTAAAAACAGAAATGGACAGCTTTTGAGTGAAATGAAATTTTATTGATCGAATTGGCTTGTAAATAGGAATTTACAATTTGGGAGGAAATTCCTGGAAAAAGGTAATTACACAAAAGTGAAAAGAAAATACACATGTCGGCAATGTGGGAACAGATTTCCACCATGCTCCGATTCAGCTATGACTCGTATGTCTTTGACGCTCTCAAATGTTTTGCCTTCTGAAAAGACTAACTGGACTGATTCCTATTGTTGTACCCCAAATTTTACCCCTTAGATGTCATAACATCTTTGTCATGAGAATCATATGTCACCTGTGCATTGTTAACTAACCATTTTATCAGTTTTTGTTCGTTTTGTTTCATTCGTGAATCAGGTTTTATTTCAAGAGGCTTCAAGGGTTGATCAATCAAGATTTTGAATAGATCACTAACCAATCAAGTTCTCATACTCCTAAGAGACCTCCTCTCCTCAATAATCCAATGTGATTTGCTTTCATCACAAGTTCTTCCTCAAGGATCAGTCAAAGTCATCAGGTTAAGGGTTTGTGTGGTATGGTTTGAGATTCAGTGGAAGTTTGACCTAATCTTGGTCAAACAGGTGGTTTGTTATCAGTATCAGGTTATCAGGTCGTGGCAGAGATTCTGAATCAGGGTTTTGGTCCTCATCCTGTCATTTGTTTCATAAGTGTGCACTCAAGGCACGAGGATTAGGGTTTCTCAACCTTGGAGTTTATGATTGACAAATATTGTGCAGTTGAGTCTCCTAAGGCTAGCTGGTTCATGGTGTGTGCAGTACTGTTTCAGTTCAATTGAGGTTGCAGAGCTATCAAAGAGGTCAGAGCAGTTGGTACATTTCAAGTTGTGTGCAAGTGTTTGGTCATGTAGTTCAGGATTTGTGGTAGTCAAGTGCAGTGGTCAATGCTAAGTGTTGTGGTGCGTGTTACCTTTACCACTATCAATTCTTTTTTCTTTTAATCATCCATTTTCCTAATTAACCATTTAAAATCCATTTTCCATAATCCAATTCATCTCATTATCCACTCATAAATTCATTTCCCACCGTTATTCATTTTTAATACCCGTTATTCATTTTTGTCCATTTTCATTTAACCAATTTCTCAATGTATCTTTGTCCACCTCAAGAATTCATTTCAAAAATCATCTTTTTAACACTTATCCATGATCTATTTTCCATAACCTCTCATCCAATTTTTCAATATCCACTTCCCATCCAATTTTCTGAGTAATCCAAATATTTCCACATCCACTTCTCATCCATTTTTATCTATCATTCAATCCACAATATCCATTGTTTTAATTTCATCCACTTATCCATAAATATCTATTTTTACATATTCATTTTTTCCACAAATCCATTATTCATAATTCATTTCTAATCCATAAAAAATCTATTTGTTTGTCATATCCAATTCATGCCCATTAACCATTTTTTTTCATCAAATACATTCAATTATCCATTTTTGTTACAATGTTCATCACTCAAGAATATAAAATGCCCATCCATTTATTTTAGTTACAAATTTCCAAAATTTAAATATTGCAAAGTCCAAAACCTTTTTTGTCTAATAAGAGCCTATTGTTCATACAAAGTTTTACAAAATTACAAGAAAAATACAAAAGAGGAAATGCCACTACAATCCAAATTCGCTACATGCCATACGTTCCCCCAAAAAAAGCTCTGCTAGAAACCACTTACTTGCTACCATATACAACACAGCTTGCCACTTTTCCCTACTACAAGACTTGTACAACAACAAAAACATGCCAAACCCGTACACAAGAGCCAAAACCTGTAATTCATGAAGAAAACAAATGCAGACAAGTCAAACACGCCTTGCCAAACCGTACCAACCTGCTGCAAACAAAGAGAATACATCATCCTGCTACCCTACCATCATCGATTGTGTTAAGTTTCTGCTATCTTCAGAATAAAGAACCCCACACCATACCAAGATAGTGCAAGGACTTGCAATTTCAACCCAGCGCTTTGACTCTCTTTTGAATCAACAACGACGTTTCAACACACACAGCTATAAATCTACACTCAGCAAAGCAACCACGGGGAAGAGGAGTCTTGAAAGAAGGATAAAGCAAAAACAACAAAACTTGGGTTCAGAAACCAAACTCGGGCTCTCTCTACAAAAACAGGGTTCGACGCCAAAGTTTGGGGGATCCTCATAACAACCTTTCAAAAAAACCACTCTACTCAAGGACCAAACTCCCTCAGTCTCCTTCACTTCCGTCAGCCACCAACAGCCTGAAACTTTCCTTCTCCAAGCTTTTCGATCAAACAACACAAAGCTTCTGACACAGATGCCAACCACTCATCATCTCTAACCTCCTTTCCATAAACCTTCAACAAAACTTGTAACTCTCTTCAATAATAACTCAATAACAATCCATAACCAAATCAAACCTTTATCATCAAATTCATCCCCAATCCACGAAAATCGTTACATCTTCATCATCAAAGAATACCCTGTTAAACACAATCTCAAACCTTTCAATCCCTTCCAACAGAACCAGGTCCAAACTTCAATTCTGACCTGGGTACTCCAAAAACCACCACACAACCTTTTCATTCTTCAAATAACCCTACATCACCACCCTTTGATTCCGCCGCCAAATCTACCACAAGCTTCAATCAACAACCTTTCCTCCAAAACCCAACAATGAAATACCCTTTTACAAATCAACAATCTCAAACCTCCATCTAACCCAATCACCAACAATCTCCTTCAACCCAAATCCCTTCTTCAACCATCCCAAAATCAGAACCAGAATGAGAGAAGAAGAAGTGAGGATGAAAACAAGTAGAGCGAAATTGCACAAACCTGAATAATCGAGGACGAATCATAGCAAAAGATTGAGAGGGCGAGAACTTGAAATAGGCGAGAAGGATGGAGGCAGAACCGTATTTCCTTTCATAATCGGTTTTATTGTTGAACTAGTCGCGGCGATCTTCTTCAGAAAAACCATTTTCCAATTGATTGTTTTGTACTTACCTATGGAAATGAGGAGATGCTGATGACAACGCTGATACCGCCCATAGCCGTCTTTGCTCATTGACTTGTTTTGTTTTGCATGCGTGTCACTGTTTGACCCTAACTCGTTTTGAGTTTGGCTTTTGGAAATGTGAAGTCTGTTCCATTTTCTTTCAAAAAATTTTAACCGAGCCTGGTTTTAATTCTTGGACTTTATGAAGTCCATGTGGTTTTCATAGCACCATCTTTTTGTTCATCAAAACAGCCGTTTTTTAGTGGGTGATGGGCTCTCAGCCCATATGATCCCACATTGTCACTTTTTTTTTCAAAGTAGTGTACACCATCATTCAATCAGCACCCACCTTTTCATTTTTTAATTTTAAAAATGTAAAAAGAAATCCTTTTCTTCTATTCTTTTATTTTATTTTTCTTAAATCTTTTAAACAATTATTCTATGATGTTTAGTGGATTCTTGGTTTAGTTTTTCATGATTTATTGGGTTTCATTTCCATTTCTTTTGATCTTATCCTGACTATTTTGTCATCTTGGGCCGATGATATCACAAAAATCATGACTTGGCGGGTTTATTTCAAATCAATGAAGTCTTGATAAATATGAGTCACTTTTATTTTTGGTCAATGAAAGTCAAACATCAAGGTTATCAATTTATCGATTCAAACCTCGATTAAGACGAGACCAACTTTATTTTCATTTCGCATCTACTTTTATCTTCATTTTCATTTTCGATCAATGAAGTCTTTCTATTCACCAATGTTGTTTATCGAAGCGATCAACCTTCATTATTTCAAATCTGTAGTGAGTGATCATCGAGATCTCTTTCTATACTTTGGGATCTTGATAGGTTACCTTCGAATAATTAACGAAAGTTTGTGATTAAGACTAGATCTCCATCTTTTCTTTTCGTGTGACGCGATTTCCTTGGAGAATGATCCTCAATATCACTTCTCCATCGTGTCTTAGCACAAAGATCGAATTGTGCGTCCTCCTATAGTATGGTCTTCTTCATAGACCGTGCTACGACGGTTTAGCACTACATTGGACCCGATTCATCGATCCAATAAATTAATCATTAACCACTAATTTTACTTTCAGTCAATATATCTTGATTTATTTTTATTATATCTTGTTCATATTATCTTGATTATACTATTGTTCATTTTGTTCATATTATTCATACTTGACTCATTTGACCCTCCTTCCAAAGGAAAGTTTTTTCACGTTGACTCCTAAGTCACAATCCATTCCCATTTCACCTTGGCCTCCTAGAGCAATTTTCCCCCATAGTTTAGTAATAGGATAGAGTTATCGAGAACTCTATGTGATTCTCTATCACGAGAACTCACTTTCCTTTACTTAGACTTATAGAGTTATCGAGAACTCTATGTGATTCTCACTATCATGAGAACTCACTTTCTCCACCCATGACGTAGACTTAGAGAGTTATCGTGAACTCTAAAATGAGCTCAGACTCATTTCCCTTTGGAACTTTGGCCATAGTCAATGGTTCCTCTCACCCTTAGTTAGGTGAACTACGGTTGCTCTAATTCTTTAGTCAGATACGTAGGCACAAGATGCGACGTCTTGGCGAGCAAAAAAAAAACTTAGTGTACATACCTAGGTTTTTACCTTACCTTAGCATAGATATCTTAGCAAGTAAACATAACATAACACAAATTAAAACAAGAGGTTCCCGTATAGTACTACGGACGTTTAGGGTGATAATACCTTCCCTAGGCGTAACCAACCCCCGAACCTTAGATCTCCCCTCTTTAGGTTTTCTTCGATCTTGAACCTTTCCTTTGGATAAATCAAAGTCGGTTGTAAAAGAAATATGATGCAAGTTAATTAATAGCTTGTTATCCGATTTTCACCGCAACAGAAATGGCGACTTCACTGGGGATATAATTCTTTTTTAGGGTTAAGCCCACCTTGTTTCGTTTATTTTATTTATGATTGCTTGCTATACTTGTACATATATCTGTATACCTGTTTTGTTTGGGTTCTTTTGTGTGCAGGGTGCTACTATTGAGTGGTGAGATAAGTCCTAACCCGGACTTGAGTGCACTTATGATAGGATAGTGGATATAGTCAAGGAGACTTTGAGGGAGTCGAATCCTAAAAGACTTGACTTGAGATTCCACACTCAGTTGAGGCCCTCTCCGAGTTGGTATATGTTGAACGAGCAATCGTGAAGGTGTTGCCACTTCGACCTTGGTGCCAGGGATACTGATGACCTTTAGTTACCCTTACCCCCACTTGGCCTTTTAGGATGTAGTGCGGTGACCATGAGGGAGTCTATTTCTGAAATGGTTGTCACGCGATACTACACTCAGACGAGATGTCATAACATCTTTTGCATGAGCATCATATGTCACCTGTGCATTATTAACTAACCATTTTATCAGTTTTTAGTCGTTTTGTTTCATTCGTGAATCAGGTTTTATTTCAAGAGGCTTCAAGGGTTGATCAATCAAGATTTTGAATAGATCATTAACCAATCAAGTTCTCACACTCCTAAGAGACCTCCTCTCCTCAATAATCCAATGTGATTTGCTTTCATCACAAGTTCTTCCTCAAGGATCAGGCAAAGTCGTCAGGTTAAGGGTTTGTGTGGCATGGTTTGAGATTCAGTGGAAGTTTGACCTAATCTTGGTCAAACAGGTGGTTTGTTATCAGTGTCAGGTTATCATGTCGTGGCAGAGATTCTGAATCAAGGTTCTGGTCCTCATCCAGTCATTTGTTTCATAAGTGTGCACTCAAGGCATGAGGATTAGGGTTTCTCACCCTTGGAGTTTATGATTGACAAATATTGTACAGTTGAGTCTCCTCAGGCTAGCTGGTTCATGGTGTGTGCAGTACTATTTCAGTTCAATTGAAGTTGCAGAGCTATCAAAGAGGTCAGAGCAGTTGGTACATTTCAAGTTGTGTGCAAGTGTTTGGTCATGTAGTTCAGGATTTGTGGTAGTCAAGTGCAGTGGTCAATGCTAAGTGTTGTGGTGCGTGTTACCTTTACCACTATCAATTCTTTTTTCTTTTAATCATCCATTTTCCTAATTAACCATTTAAAATCCATTTTCCATAATCCAATTCATCTCATTATCCACTCATAAATTCATTTCCCACCGTTATTCATTTTTAATACCCGTTATTCATTTTTGTCCATTTTCATTTAACCAATTTCTCAATGTATCTTTGTCCACCTCAAGAATTCATTTTAAAAATCATCTTTTTAACACTTATCCATAATCTATTTACCATAACCTCCCATTCAATTTTTCAATATCCACTTCCCATCCAATTTTCCGAGTAATCCAAATATTTCCACATCCACTTCTCATCCATTTTTATCTATCATTCAATCCACAATATCCATTGTTTTAATTTCATCCACTTATCCATAAATATCTATTTTTACATATTCATTTTTTCCACAAATCCATTATTCATAATTCATTTCTAATCCATAAAAAATCTATTTGTTTGTCATATCCAATTCATGCCCATTAACCATTTTTTTTCATCAAATACATTCAATTATCCATTTTTGTTACAATGTTCATCACTCAAGAATATAAAATGCCCATCCATTTATTTTAGTTACAAATTTCCAAAATTCAAATATTGCAAAGTCCAAAACCTTTTTTGTCTAATAAGAGTCTATTGTTCATACAAAGTTTTACAAAATTACAAGAAAAATACAAAAGAGGAAATGCCACTACAATCCAAATTCGCTACATGCCATACGTTCCCCCAAAAAAAGCTCTGCCAGAAACCACTTACTTGCTACCATATACAACACAGCTTGCCACTTTTCCCTACTACAAGACTTGTACAACAACAAAAACATGCCAAACCCGTACACAAGAGCCAAAACCTGTAATTCGTGAAGAAAACAAATGCAGACAAGTCAAACACGCCTTGCCAAACCGTACCAACCTGCTGCAAACACAGAGAATACATCATCTTGCTACCCTACCATCATCCATTGTTTTAAGTTTCTGCTATCTTCATAATAAAGAACCCCACGCCATACCAAGATAGTGCAAGGACTTGCAATTTCAACCCAACGCTTTGACTCTCTTTTTAATCAACAACGACGTTTCAACACACACAGCTGTAAATCTACACTCTACAAAGTAACCACGGGGAAGAGGAGTCTTGAAAGGAGGATAAAGCAAAAACAACAAAACTTGGGTTCAGAAACCAAACTCGGGCTCTCTCTACAAAAACAGGGTTCGACGCCAAAGTTTGGGGGATCCTCATAACAACCTTTCAAAAAAACCACTCTACTCAATGACCAAACTCCCTCGGTCTCCTTCACTTCCGTCAGCCACTAACAGCCTGAAACTTTCCTTCTCCAAGCTTTTCGATCAAACAACACAAAGCTTCTGACACAGATGCCAACCACTCATCATCTCTAACCTCCTTTCCATAATGCTTCAACAAAACTTGTAACTCTCTTCAATAATAACTCAATAACAATCCATAACCAAATCTAACCTTCATCATCAAATTCATCCCCAATCCACCAAAACCGTTACATCTTCATCATCAAAGAATGCCCTGTTAAACACAATCTCAAACCTTTCAATCCCTTCCAACAAACCCAATTCCAAACTTCAATTCTGACCTGGGTACTCCAAAAACCACCACACAACCTTTTCATTCTTCAAACAACCCTACATCACCACCCTTTGATTCCGCCGCCAAATCTACCACAAGCTTCAATCAACAACCTTTCCTCCAAAACCCAACACTCAAATGCCCTTTTACAAATCAACAATCTCAAACCTCCATCTAACCCAATCACCAACAATCTCCTTCAACCCAAATCCCTTCTTCAACCATCCCAAAATCAGAACCAGAATGAGAGAAGAAGAAGTGAGGATGAAAACAAGTAGAGCGAAATTGCACAACCCTGAATAATCGAGGACGAATCATAGCAAAATATTGAGAGGGCGAGAACTTGAAATAGGCGAGAAGGATGGAGGCGGAACCGTATTGCCTTTCATAATCGGTTTTATTGTCGAACTAGTTGCGGCGATCTTCTTCAGAAAAACCATTTTCCAATTGATTGTTTTGTACTTTCCTATGGAAATGAGGAGATGCTGATGGCAATGCTGATACCTCCCATAGCCGTCTTTGCTCATTGACTTGTTTTGTTTTGCATGCGTGTCACTATTTGACCCTAACTCGTTTTGAGTTTGGCTTTTGGAAATGTGAAGTCTGTTCCATTTTCTTTCAAAATTTTTTAACCGAGCCTGGTTTTAATTCTTGGACTTTATGAAGTCCATGTGGTTTTCATAGCACCATCTTTTTGTTCATCAAAACAGCCATTTTTTAGTGGGTGATGGGCTCTCAGCCCATATGATCCCACATTGTCACTTTTTTTTTTTTAAAGTAGTGTACACCATCATTCATTCAGCACCCACCTTTTCATTTTTTTATTTTAAAAATGTAAAAAGAAATCCTTTTCTTCTATTCTTTTATTTTATTTTTCTTAAATCTTTTAAACAATTATTCAATGATGTTTAGTGGATTCTTGGTTGAGTATTTCATGATTTATTGGGTTTCATTTCCATTTCTTTTGATCTTATCCTGACTATTTTGTCATCTTGGGCCGACAATATCACAAAAATCATGACTTGGCGGGTTTATTTCAAATCAATGAAGTCTTGATAAATATGAGGCCACTTTTATTTTTGGTCAATGAAAGTCAAACATCAAGGTTATCAATTTATCGATTCAAACCTCGATTAAGACGAGACCAACTTTATTTTCATTTCGCATCTACTTTTATCTTCATTTTCATTTTCGATCAATGAAGTCTTTCTATTCACGAATGTTGTTTATCGAAGCGATCAACCTTCATTATTTCAAATCTGTAGTGAGTGATCATCGAGATCTCTTTCTATACTTTGGGATCGTGATAGGTTACCTTCGAATAATTAACGAAAGTTTGTGATTAAGACAAGATCTCCACCTTTTCTTTTCGTGTGACGCGATTTCCTTGGAGAATGATCCTCAATATCACTTCTCCATCGTGTCTTAGCACAAAGATCGAATTGTGCGTCCTCCTATAGTATGGTCTTCTTCATAGACCGTGCTACGACGGTTTACCACTACATTGGACCTGATTCATCGATCCATTATTAGTAATGATTCTCTCAGGGATACCATAACGGCAGATGATGTTCTTCTTTATAAACCGGACGACTACTTGCTTGGTAACGTTGACAAACGAAGCCACTTCCACCCACTTGGTGAAGTAGTCGATGGAAACCAGAATAAAACGATGCCCATTGGAGGCAGTCGACTAAATCTTTCTGATCATATCAATGCCCCACATAGCAAAGGGCCAAGGAGATGTTAATACGTTCAGAGGAGTAGGCGACATATGCACCATATAGCATAAATCTGGCATTTATGGCATTTTCTGGCGTACTTGAAACAATCAGATTCCATAGTCATCCAGTAATACCCTGCTCTCAATAATTTTCTGGCCATGGCATGCCCATTGGCGTGAGTACCGAAAGAACCCTCATGAACTTCTTCCATTAATAGGCCTGCTCCGTGTTCATCAACACAACGTAGCAGGACCATGTCAAAGTTCCTCTTATACAACACATCATCCTCATTCAAAAAGAAATTGCCAGCTAGTCTCCTCAGAGTCTTCTTGTCTTTGCTAGATGCCCTGGATGGGTACTTTTGCCTTTTGAGGAAGCATTTAATGTCATGAAACCATGGCTCACCATCCAACACTTCTTCAACTGAAAACACAAAGGCGGGTCTATCGAGATGCATGATTCTGATTGCCGGAACTTCATTCCACAGATTCACCTTATACATTAACGCTAACGTTTCCAACGCATCTGCCATCTGATTATCATCCCGGGGTACATGATGAAATTCAACCCTATCAAAGAATGGTAATAACCTTCTGGCATAATTCTTATATGGTACCAAGTTTTCCTGACGAGTCTCCCATTCACCCTTAATCTGATTGATTACCAACGCTGAGTCACCGTACACATCAAGATTCTTGATTCTCAAATCAATAGCCTCTTCTAACCCCATGATGCACGCTTCATACTCTGCTTCATTATTGGTACAGACAAACGCTAATCGGGAAGTGAAAGGTATATGGGAACCCTTAGGAGTAGTAATGATTGCTCCGATTCCATTGCCATATGCATTAATAGCTCCATCAAAAACTAAACCCCACTGGGATCCAATCTCAAGTCTTTCGTCAGGTAAAGGTTCATCACAATCTTTTGCTTTCAAATACAAGATATCTTCATCTAGAAATTCAAACTTCATCAGTTGATAATCCTCAGTCGGTTGTTAAGCGAGATATTTTGACAAAACATTTCCCTTGATGGCTTTCTGGGAAACATATTGAATATTGTATTCTATCAAAACCATCTGCCAACAAGCAATCCTTCCAGTGAGTGCTTGCTTTTCGAACACGTATTTTATCGGATCCATCTTCGATATCAACAGGGTCATGTGGTTTAACATATACTGCCTTAAACGCTTGGCTGCCCAAGCGAGTGCACAACATGTCTTTTCCAGCATTGAGTACCTCGACTCACAATTAGTAAATTTCTTACTCAGGTAGTAGATGGCATGCTCTTTTCTACCTGTCTCTTCGTGTTGACCGAGCATACACCCCATCGAATTCTCAAGAACCGTAAGACACATAATCAAAGGTCTTCCTGCTACTGGAGGCATGAGGATCGGAGGTTCCTGCAAATATTCTTTTATCTTTTCAAACACCTTTTGACAATTTTCATTCCACCTGACCACTTGATCTTTTCTCAACAATTTGAATATCGACTCATATGTGTTGTAAGATGAGAGATGAGTCTAGCTATATAGTTCAATCTCCCTAAGAAACCACGAACCTCTTTTTCTGTTCTTGGCTCCGGAATTTCTTGTATTACTTTTATTTTGGCAGGATCTACCTCGATGCCCTTTTTACTAACAATGAAACCCAGCAGTTTACCAGACCTCACTCCGAAGGTGCACTTGTTCGGATTCAACCTCAGCTTGAATTTCCTCAACCTTTCAAACAATTTCTGAAGATTCACCAGATGCTCCTCCCCCATTTGGGACTTCACAATCATGTCATCAACATAGACCTCAATCTCTTGTGAATCATATCATGAAAGAGAGTCACCATTGCCCGCTGATAAGTTGCCCCAACATTTTTCAATCCAAAGGGAATTACCTTATATGAAAGTTGTTTTATCCATGTCTTCTGGGGCTACTTTGATTTGGTTATACCCAGAGAAGCCATCCATGAAGGAAAACACAAAATATTGAGCAGTATTATCCACTAACACGTCAATGCAAGGGAGCGGGAAGTCGTCTTTCGGGCTTGCTCTATTCAAATCACGATAGTCGACACACATCCTGACCTTTCCATCCTTCTTAGGTACATGGACAATATTAGCAACCCACGGAGGATAATTAGTCACAGCAAGAAATCCGGCATCCAACTATTTCTGAACCTCTTCTTTGATTTTGACAGCCATGTCCGGTCTTGTTCTTCTTAGCTTTTGCTTGACCGGAGGACAACCCTCTTTGAGAAGCAAACGGTGCATGACGATGTCTGTATCAAGCCCAGGCATGTCCTGGTAAGACCAAGCCAAGATGTCCACATACTCTCGTAGCATTTCAACCAATCTTCCATTTACACTATCTTCCAAATCAGCCCCAATTCTAGTTTCCTTCTTAACGTCCTCGGTGCCCAGATTTACAACTTCAATATCCTCCTGATGAGGAAAAATGATCCTTTCCTCTTGTTTCAGAAGTCTGGCTAATTCCTCAGGCAGTTCACAGTCTTCATCAGTCTCTTCTTTAGCTTGATAAATGGGATTATCAAAATCATACCAAGCCATAGCTGAATCATTATCGATGGGATCTGAAGTGATGGATCTGCATGAGTGATGTTTTATGTTTTATTAAGAATGCAACAATAAACATAACAAAAAAACACATTGCCATTTTTATTTTTAATAAATGTAAAAGCAAAAATGAAAAACAAGGATCGAAACATTTGAATGCAAAACGTCCTTTTATTTATGATAACATTGAAAGTAAAAACAATGTGGCCCTACAGAATGAGTCACTACGTCTTGGGCAGAACGTAGGACTTAACATATACAAAAAACAAGAAGAATTACTCTTCATGAGTGACCAGGATGACTTCCTCAGAAGACCAGTTGCACAGTTCTTGGCTCGGAACACAGGGGCGGGTCCAGTTATCCATGTCACAGTCACTATCGACTTCATCATCCCCTATGTCATTGATTCTGTCAAAGATAACCCTAGCACTTGTAAATCTGACGGGACCTCTGTATCTTGGAGGAGCCTGTGATGGCTTGTATCCCAACCCATACTTAACCTGCTTCATCAGTACTTCGAGAACTTGTCCCCACCTTTGAGAACTGCCAGCCTCAACCACAACACGCGCCTCTTTCAGCAAAGACATTGAAACCTCAAGCCCTTTATCCTTCACAGGAGGCTCTTTTTGAATTTGGACTGCTTCAAAGGCCTGACAGAGGGTTTCATGGATCTCCCCATCAACCTAACATACTTAAATGCTGACAAGTGACTGACCATGATGTCTTCTTCTCCACACACCATAACCACCTTTCCTTCAACCATATATTTAAGCTTTTGATGTAATATAGACGTTACTGCCCCATCAGAATGAATCCAAGGACGACCTAACAAACAGCTATAGGTTGGATGGATGTCCATGATGTAAAAAGTCGTATCAAAAACTTCTAGTCCAACCTTAATGGGCATAACCACTTCACGAAACACAGATCTTTTTGACCCATTAAACGTTCGCACCACCAAATCACTTGGCCTACAAATCAATCCCTGAGTATCAAGTTTCATAAGGGCCTTCTTTGGTAAGACATTCAGCGATGACCCGGTATCCACCAAGACATGAGACAACAACGAGCCCCTACATTCCATGGAGATATGCAAGGCATTATTATGATTCCTTCCAGCTGAGGTCAGATCTAAATCAGTGAATCCTAAACCATTTCCCGCATTAACATGTGTTACCACTCCTTCAAGCTGATTCACAGAAATTTCCTGTGGCACATAAGCAGCATTCAACACCTTCAACAATGCATTCCTATGTGCTTCTGAACATAGTAACAAGGATATAATGGAAATTTTGGATGGCGTCAGATTCAGCTAGTCAACGATCTTATAATCACTCTTACAAATCAATCTCATGAATTCCTCTACATCCTTTGAAAAGGAAGCATTGTAACGCCCAAATATTTAATTATTTATTTAATTGAATATTTAATTAATTATTTGTGATTATTCGGTTGATTTTGGTGTTGCGGTGAATTTAGTCGTTAAGTCGGAATTTTAAGTTGGTAAGTCGTAGAAATAATATTAGGAATAATATTATAGTCGCGGAATAATATTAGTAGTAATATTATCGTAGTTGGAGTGTGTTCGATTAAGTGGGCTTGGTTTCGGGTCGGAATTAGTAAATTAGGGGGTGTATGTTTAGGCCCATTAGATATTATAATTGAACATTATTATTTTAATAAAACAAATAAGATAAAGGAAATAGAAAGATTGGGGAGCTTTTGGAATCAGTTAGAGGAAAAGGAAAAGTTGAGAACGTGAGAGAAGAAGAAGTTGCGAGAGAAACCGCTACCGGTGTCGATTTTCGGAACCCGATCGATCGTCGAGCTGCCTTCAATCCAAGGTAAGGGTGGGTTCGATTATTATAACCGGGTTATGATGAATGGTATAAGGGTTGGGGATTATATGAGTTTTCTTCCATTGATTTTCGATAGGGTTGTCGTCTGTGTGGAAATTAATTATGATGTTGTTGAATTGTGAATGCTATTGTTATGATGTTGTTGTTTCAGTGTTGAAGTGGTTGAAAATTATAGTTGAATGAATTCTTGTAAGCGTTCCCGTGAAACTGATTTGGCTAATGTAAAAATGTCGATTGATTGAGTTTTGTGAAATTGCTGCTGGTAATTTTCTATGAATGTTGTAGTGAATATTTTTTTTTTGGAAATCTTGGTTGGATTAGATAACACTGTGCAAATGCACGGGTGGCACAGGCCACCCAGAACAAAATAAAATATATGTGGCGCTAGCGACTTAGTTGGAAAAGGGAAGCAGGAGGACCCGGCCACCACAAGCTATGTGTGGTGCCAGCCACCTAGCAATACATGGCGCAAGCCATGATCCCTCTCAAAGGGTGGCGCAAGCCACCCATGTAGGTGGGGTCCCACTTACTTTTCCACACCTTTAAGGCTATGACTTCTAATTACTAGCACTGTAAACATAAGCATGTTCTCTTATTTAAATTAATGTATTAATAAACCACATATTAGGCAACCAAGATGTTAATAATAGACTTCATAGCAAAAAATTATTATAGCCACTAATAATGTGCAGCAGAATCCTTTTAATTGGTCTGGTAGCAGAGAGATTAATTGGTAACCAGAATTAGTAAAATCAAGATTAGTAGAAAAAGCTCATGCTCAAGTTTTTGGACATAAATCTAATTAACCCAACAGTGGTAATTTGTGACAGAAAAATGAAACAATAGCAGTAAACAGGTTTTAGCAGAAAATTAGAAATGTATTAGTAGCAGTGATGGTTTTTAACAGAAAATGAAAATAACAGGTTTTGTTATAGCAAACAGAATTTTGACAGCAACAGGATTAATAACAATTCATGACAGAAGCTTGGAAATGATTTTTAAGGAAATCGTAACAGAAAGTAGAATTTTGAAATAAACTGGTATTAAATAACAGAGGTCAAGAATAGTGCAGTCTTAGTCGGTTTAGCCGGTTTAGGCGAAAAACTTAGTTGTCCGAAATTTAACGAAAATTGTCGGGGTAAGTCGGGTAATTTAGTAGGTGACTTTTGTGGAATTATTTCGTTGAAATTCTGTTGGAAAAGTGGAATTGCAGGTACAGCTGAATTGTAACATTGTTCCGGTTTACGGACGAGTTGTAAGTTGTAGGCTTGATAAGCCAACGTTGATATAAGTTGTTTATGTCGAAAAAGTTGCTATGTTGTTTAAGTTGATTATGTTGTGGAAGTTGTTGAGTTGCTTATGTTGATGAGTTGTGCATGTCATAAAACATACATTGCATTTTGTGTCAGAGCGTTGCTCACACCACGTTGGCCTGGATTGGCATATGTTGAAAGTTGAAAGTTGAAGGCTTATGCCTTGATGCCTCAATAAACTGGAAATATTAAGTTGGGAGTTTTACTCTGATGGTACCACATGCATAACATTGTCGAGTCTCATTAAAGTCGTATTTTCTTAAGTTATTGTTGATTTGATTTTGTTTGTTGGTCGTTGATGTGAAGTGGTGATTATTTGTATGATTCTTGCCTATATATTATTTATCATACTCCGTTTATAATTTTCGGTAACTCACCCCTTCTGTTTGAATGTTGTCCCTATGTTGACAACGTGCAGGTAATCAAGAGGAGTAGCCGGTTACCTTAGTTCGAGTCGGTGGTTGTCGCTCTGATACGTAGCACTCAGGGGGATGACGCATGTCTTTTATTTATTAGTCTACATGTTGAATTTTTAATGAAACTGCTGAAAATACCTTGCTGTTTAATTTGAAGTTATTTTATGTTGAATGGGAATGCTACTAAGTTGTTAATGAATCCGCTGCGTTGTGTTTGTTTAAGTTGAATAAAGTTGAAGACCTTTTGTTGTTTTATGTTTCCCTGAAGCGTTATGTATCTTTCATGAATAACGAGTATGTGGTTGATTTTAAAAGTTGAAAATGTGATATCCTGTTTTATGTCGAAAATTTTATAACTCTGATTTTAATAATTCTCCGGGTAGAAATGGGGTGTTACATTAGTGGTATCAGAGCAGGTCGGTCCGTCCGGTCAAGTGTCGAGTCGTAGTTGTTTAACAATCGAGTATTGTTATTCGGTTCTAACTTTTGTTTATGTTGTAGTGATAAGTTGAGATGGCTGGAAGGAACGATGCTGCAATGGCTGCTGCAATGCAAGCAATGGCTCAGGCTGTGCAGAATTTACCGAATGCTGGCGAGAATGATGGATCTCGTAGTCTGGCGACTTTTCAGAGGGAAAATCCGCCTACCTTCAAGGGCAAGTATGATCCTGATGGAGCGTTGGATTGGTTGAAAGAGATTGAGAGGATCTTCTGTGTGATGGACTGCACTCCAGCGCAGAAGGTTCGTTATGGGACTCATATGCTAGCAGTCGAAGCTGATGACTGGTGGCTAGAGACTCGTCAGAGGTTGGAGACTACAGGTGAAGTTATCACTTGGGATGTGTTCCGAAGGAAATTTCTGAGGAAGTATTATCCAGAGGATGTCCGTGGTAAGAAACAGATTGAATTTCTTGAGCTGAAGCAAGGAACTATGTCGGTTACTGATTATGCTGCGAAGTTTGTTGAGTTGGCTAAGTTTTATCCGTACTATACCGGTGATGATGCTGAGTTTTCTAAATGCATCAAATTTGAGAGCGGGTTGCGCTCTAAAATCAAGAAAGCTATTGGGTATCAGAAGATTCGTGTCTTTTCTGATTTGGTTGATAGTTGCAGAATTTATGAAGAGGACAACAATGCTCACTACAAGATTGTTAGTGATAGAAGAGGCAAGCAACAACAGAATCGTGGTAAGCCTTATGATACTCCAGCTGGAAAAGGTAAACAGAGAGCGACTGAGGGCAAGAAGACTAGTAGGGGAGATGCTCCTACTGGCATAACTTGTTTCAAATATGGAAAATCTGGTCATAAGAGTACTGTGTGTACTGCTGAGGCGAAGAGGTGCTTCCGATGTGGTAAGGTTGGGCATGCAATATCTGATTGCAAGCACAAGGACATGATCTGTTTTAATTGTGGTGAAGAGGGACATATTGGTAACCAGTGTCCGAAGCCAAAGAAAGCTCAGACCGGAAAAGTGTTCGCGTTAGCAGGAACTCAAACAGCTAATGAGGACAGACTTATCAGAGGTACATGTTTCATTAATAGTACTCCTTTAATTACTATTATTGATACTGGTGCTACACATTGTTTTGTTTCTGCTGATTATGTTCAAAGATTGGGTCTTAAGTTGTCTGCTTTGAATGGAGAAATGGTCGTCGAGACTCCGGCTAAGGGATCGGTGACTACTTCTCTTGTGTGTTTGAGGTGTCCTTTATCGATCTTCGATAAAGACTTTTATGTTGATTTGGTTTGTTTGCCGCTGATCAGAATGGATGTAATTCTAGGTATGAACTGGTTAGAGTATAACTATGTTCATATAAATTGTTATCGTAAGTCGGTGAGGTTTTCTACTCCAGAAGAGGAAGAAGTTGGGTTGTTGTCTTTTAGAGAGTTGCAAAAATTGATGAAGGAGGAAGCTCAGATGTTTTCATTGATGGCAACGCTGTCTATTGAGAGTAAAGCAAAGATTGATGAATTGCAAGTGGTGAATGAATTTCCTAAAGTTTTCCCTGATGAAATTCCTGATGTACCGCCAGAGAGAGAGGTTGAATTTGCAATTGATCTAGTACCTGGTACTAGACCTGTTTTGATGGCACCATACAGAATGTCGGCATCCGAGTTGTCTGAATTAAAGAAGCAGTTGGAAGAGTTACTTGAGAAGAAGTTTATAAGACCAAGTGTATCGCCGTGGGGAGCTCCGGTGTTACTAGTAAATAAGAAAGATGGAAGTATGAGACTTTGTGTTGATTATAGACAGCTGAATAAAGTAACAATCAAGAACAAGTATCCACTTCCAAGAATAGATGATTTGATGGATCAATTGGTAGGTGCTCGTGTGTTTAGCAAGATTGATTTGAGATCGGGCTATCATCAGATTAAAGTGAAAGATGAGGATATTCAGAAGACGGTGTTCAGAACACGGTATGGACATTATGAGTATTCAGTGATGCCTTTTGGTGTTACTAATGCGCCGGGAGTATTCACGGAATACATGAACCGCATTTTTCATACTTATCTAGACCGTTTTGTGGTTATATTCATTGATGATATTCTGATTTACTTTAAGTCAGAAGAAGAGCATAAGGAACATTTGAGAACAGTGTTAGCAGTTTTGAAAGACAAGCAGTTATATGCGAAGCTGTCCAAGTGCGAGTTCTGGTTGAAAGAAGTTAGTTTTCTGGGTCATGTGATTTCAGGTAGTGGTATCGCCGTGGATCCTTCTAAAGTAGATGTTGTGTTGCAATGGGAAACTCCAAGGTCGGCTACTGAGATTAGAAGTTTTCTGGGACTAGCTGGTTATTATAGAAGGTTTATTGAAGGATTTTCTAAGTTGACACTTCCGTTAACTAGATTGACTTGTAAGAGTAAAGCTTTTGTGTGGGATGTTCAGTGCGAAGAAAGTTTTACAGAATTGAAGAAGAGGTTGACGTCGGCTCCGGTTTTGACATTACCGAACCCAGGAGAACCGTTTGTGGTTTATTGTGATGCTTCGTTGATGGGTTTAGGAGGTGTGCTGATGCAGAATAATAAAGTAATTGCTTATGCGTCTCGACAGTTAAGAACTCATGAAAGGAATTATCCTACGCATGATTTGGAACTTGCTGCGGTGGTTTTTGTGCTGAAGATTTGGAGGCATTATCTCTATGGCTCTAGATTTGAAGTTTATAGTGATCATAAGAGCTTAAAGTATTTGTTTGATCAGAAGGAGCTGAATATGAGACAGCGAAGGTGGTTAGAATTGCTGAAAGATTATGATTTCGGTTTGAATTATCATCCGGGCAAAGCTAATGTTGTGGCTGATGCTTTAAGCCGAATGACCTTGCATATGTCAGCAATAATGATTAAGGAATTGGAATTAATTGAGCAGTTTCGAGATATGAGTTTGGTTTGCGAAGTGACATCGCAGAGTGTTATGCTGGGTATGTTGAAGATTAACAATGATTTTCTAGACAGTATTCTAGAGGCTCAGAAACTGGATGTGAAACTAGTGGACATCATGAATGAGTATGGTCAATCGGATAAGAGTGACTTTAAGATTGATGCACGAGGTGTGTTGAGACTGCATGATCGAATTTGTATACCAGATGATAGAGATATGAAAAAGAAAATTCTTGAAGAGGGTCATAGAAGTAATCTGAGTATTCATCCGGGAGCTACTAAAATGTATCAAGACTTGAAGAAGATATTTTGGTGGTCCGGAATGAAAGAAGATGTGGCACGATTTGCGTATGCATGTTTGACTTGCCAGAAGTCGAAGGTTGAGCATCAGAAACCTGCTGGGTTGATGCAACCGTTAGAGATTCCAGAATGGAAATGGGATAGCATTTCTATGGACTTTGTGACAGGGTTGCCTATGACTTCAAGCGGACATGACTCAATTTGGGTGATTGTTGATAGGCTTACGAAGTCGGCTCATTTTATACCTATTAACATCACATATCAATTGCAAAGTTGGCAGAGATTTATATTCGTGTAATTGTGAAGTTGCATGGTGTTCCTTTGTGTATCGTGTCGGATAGAGATCTGAGGTTTACGTCGGAGTTTTGGAAGAGCCTACAGGAGGCGTTGGGTTCTAAGCTGAGGTTGAGTTCGGCGTATCATCCTCAAACAGATGGTCAAACTGAGAGAACTATTCAGTCGTTGGAGGATTTGTTGCGAGCATGTGTTCTCGAGCAGGGAGGTTCGTGGGACACTCATCTACCATTAATAGAGTTCACTTATAATAATAGTCACCATTCTAGTATCGGAATGGCACCTTTTGAAGCGCTGTATGGTCGGAGGTGTAGAACTCCGTTGTGTTGGCATGAATCCGATGAAAGTGTGGTACTTGGACCGGAATTAGTTCAAGAAACTACTGAGAAAGTGAAGTTGATTCGGGAGAAGATGAAAGCTTCTCAGAGTAGACAGAAAAGTTACCATGACAAGAGGAAGAAGGATTTGGAATTCCAAGCGGGTGATCATGTGTTTTTGAGAGTCACACCTGTGACTGGTGTTGGGAGAGCTTTGAAGTCTAAGAAGCTCACTCCTCGTTTTATTGGTCCGTATCAGATTTTGGACAGAGTTGGGAAAGTTGCTTACCGAATGGCATTACCGCCAAATCTTTCGAATCTGCATGATGTATTTCATGTGTCGCAGCTTCGGAAGTACATTTCAGATCCGTCTCATGTGGTTAATATGGATGATGTGCAAGTACGGGATAATCTCACGGTGGAGACGAAGCCTGTGCGAATCGCGGGTCGTGAAATGAAGACTTTGCGAGGTAAAGAGATCACGTTGGTGAAAGTTGTCTGGTTGGGAGCTACTGGAGAAAGCATGACGTGGGAGTTGGAGAGCAAGATGCGAGACTCCTATCCCGAGCTATTTGAATCAGGTAAATTTTTTAGGACGAAAATATTCTAAGTGGGGGGAGAGTTGTAACGCCCAAATATTTAATTATTTATTTAATAGAATATTTAATTAATTATTTGTGATTATTCGGTTGATTTTGGTGTTGCGGTGAATTTAGTCGTTAAGTCAGAATTTTAAGTTGGTAAGTCGTAGAAATAATATTAGGAATAATATTATAGTCGCGGAATAATATTAGTAGTAATATTATCGTAGCTGGAGTGTGCTCGATTAAGTGGGCTTGGTTTCGGGTCAGAATTAGTAAATTAGGGGGGTGTATGTTTAGGCCCATTAGATATTATAATTGAACATTATTATTTTAATGAAACAAATAAGATAAAGGAAATAGAAAGATTGGGGAGTTTTTGGAATCAGTTAGAGGAAAAGGAAAAGTTGAGAACGTGAGAGAAGAAGAAGTTGCGAGAGAAACCGCTACCGGTGTCGATTTTCGGAACCCGATCGATCGTCGAGCTGCCTTCAATCCAAGGTAAGGGTGGGTTCGATTATTATAACCGGGTTATGATGAATGGTATAAGGGTTGGGGATTATATGAGTTTTCTTCCATTGATTTTCGATAGGGTTGTCGTCTGTGTGGAAATTAATTATGATGTTGTTGAATTGTGAATGCTACTGTTATGATGTTGTTGTTTCAGTGTTGAAGTGGTTGAAAATTATAGTTGAATGAATTCTTGTAAGCGTTCCCGTGAAACTGATTTGGCTAATGTAAAAATGTCGATTGATTGAGTTTTGTGAAATTGCTGCTGGTAATTTTCTATGAATGTTGTAGTGAATATTTGTTTTTCTGGAAATCTTGGTTGGATTAGATAACACTGTGCAAATGCACGGGTGGCGCAGGCCACCCAGAACAAAAGAAAATATATGTGGCGCAAGCCACTTAGTTGGAAAAGGGAAGCAGGTGGGCCCCGCCACCACAAGCTATGTGTGGCGCCAGCCACCTAGCAATACATGGCGCAAACCATGATCCCTCTCAAAGGGTGGCGCAAGCCACCCATGTAGGTGGGGTCCCACTTACTTTTCCACACCTTTAAGGCTATACCTTCTAATTACTAGGACTGTAAACATAAGCATGTTCTCTTATTTAAATTATTGTATTAATAAACCACATATTAGGCAACCAAGATGTTAATAATAGACTTCATAGCAGAAAATTATTATAGCCACTAATAATGTGCAGCAGAATCCTTTTAACTGGTCTGGTAGCAGAGAGATTAATTGGTAACCAGAATTACTAAAATCAAGATTAGTAGGAAAAGCTCATGCTCAAGTTTTTGGACAGAAATCTAATTAACCCAACAGTGGTAATTTGTGACAGAAAAATGAAACAATAGCAGTAAACAGGTTTTAGCAGAAAATTAGAAATGTATTAGTAGCAGTGATGGTTTTTAACAGAAAATGAAAATAACAGGTTTTGTTATAGCAAACAGAATTTTGACAGCAACAGGATTAATAACAATTCATGACAGAAGCTTGGAAATGATTTTTAAGGAAATCGTAACAGAAAGTAGAATTTTGAAATAAACTGGTATTAAATAACAGAGGTCAAGAATAGTGCAGTCTTAGTCGGTTTAGCCGGTTTAGGTGAAAAACTTAGTTGTCCGAAATTTAACGAAAATTGTCGGGGTAAGTCGGGTAATTTAGTAGGTGACTTTTGTGGAATTATTTCGTTGAAATTTTGTTGGAAAAGTGGAATTGCAGGTACAGCTGAATTGTAACATTGTTCCGGTTTACGGACGAGTTGTAAGTTGTAGGCTTGATAAGCCAACGTTGATATAAGTTATTTATGTCGAAAAAGTTGCGATGTTGTTTAAGTTGATTATGTTGTGGAAGTTGTTGAGTTACTTATGTTGATGAGTTGTGGATGTCATAAAACATACATTGCATTTTGTGTCTGAGCGTTGCTCACACCACGTTGGCCTGGATTGGCATATGTTGAAAGTTAAAAGTTGAAGGCTTATGCCTTGATGCCTCGATAAACTGGCAATATTAAGTTGGGAGTTTTACTCCGATGGTACCACATGCATAACATTGTCGAGTCTCATTAAAGTTGCATTTTCTTAAGTTGTTGTTGATTTGATTTTGTTTGTTGGTCGTTGATGTGAAGTGGTGTTTATTTGTATGATTCTTGCCTATATATTATTTATCATAATCCGTTTATAATTTTCGGTAACTCACCCCTTCTGTTTGAATGTTGTCCCTATGTTGGCAACGTGCAGGTAATCAAGAAGAGTAGCCCGTTACCTTATTTCGAGTCGGTGGTTGTCGCTCTGATACGTAGCACTCGGGGGGATGACGCATGTCTTTTATTTATTAGTCTACATGTTGAATTTTTAATGAAACTGCTGAAAAAATACCTTGCTGTTTAATTTGAAGTTATTTTATGTTGAATGGGAATGCTACTAAGTTGTTAATGAATCTGCTGCGTTGTGTTTGTTTAAGTTGAATAAAGTTGAAGGCCTTTTGTTGTTTTATGTTTCCCTGAAGCGTTATGTATCTTTCATGAATAACGAGTATGTGGTTGATTTTAAAAGTTGAAAATGTGATATCCCGTTTTATGTCGAAAATTTTATAACTCTGATTTTAATATAATTCTCCGGGTAGAAATGGGGTGTTACAAGCATCGCTAGCCTGTTTCTGTGTGGAATCTTCCACAACCTATTTACCCTTGCCTTTATCAGAACTGCCAACATTATCATTTGACGGCGAGAATACCCTACCACTGCGTGTAATACCACCGGCTCCAACAATATTCTCAACATTCAAACCAGTATCCAAAGAACCCACCAACTCTTGTTTCTGCGCTTTACAAAATACCTCAGCTCCGTAGTTCCACGGAATTACTTTGGTATTCTCATACGATATCGGCCCTGGTGTAGTAATAACGACGGGTGCTTGTCACACTGGTGCCGAAATATGGATGGTCCTGTACGGAATTGAGATTGTTGCAACATCCTTATTATCATCATTAACCTCTTTCACAACACTAGTTCTATCAAATTGTAGTTGTCCATCATCAATCAATCTCTGTATACCCTCCTTTAATAAGTCATAGCCCTCTGGTCGTGATACACAACCATGACAATCACTTGCGCATTCTAGAAACACGTCTCCCTTCAACAAACGCTCCTTGACAAACAACAAAGGAGTCTTCAACTCATTAACATCAGATATCAGATTCAACTTTTTTCCACCTTCAACAGCATTTACCTTGCCGCACCATGCTGTGGAATAGGGCTCTGTATTACATTTGGCCTATTGTTAGTGAAATCAATAGCTTTGGAATTAAGCAAATCCTGTACTTTATGCTTGAATGCCTTGCAGTTATCAATATGGTGCCCTGGTGCCCCTGAATGGAATTTGCAGTGGGCATTAGCGTCGTAACCTGGCGGAGGAGTGCCAGTAAGAGCATCCAAAGTCCTTTTCTGTACCAGTTGTAACTGAAGTAGATGCTGCAATAGTTTAGAATATGGCATTGGTGGAGTCTCAAAATGCCTATTTGCTGTTCTTGGTCGATCCGGATATCGGCGAGGAGCATTATTTTGTTGCTGAGGCGCAGTCGGGATGGCTACAGTAGCAACCTGCTGTGTATAATTTTGATTGGCCATGCCTTTACCCTGATAAGAAGAAATAGAATTGGTATCCCTTCCCTTTTCTTGGGATTCCCTGCATACGGCTTCTTACCTCCTCCAGACGAGGAGTCATTACCACTTGGGATCTTTCCTGCTTTGATTCCACTCTCTACTCTTTCTCTTGCCAACACAAGATCTAAAAACCCAGCTGACAAATACCCAACCAGTTTCTCAAAATAAGGCCCCTGAAGCGTGCCCATGAACATATCAATGAGTTCTCGCTCTATCATCGGAGGTTGAACTCTTGCAGCTAACTCACGCCACCTTTGGGCGTATTCCTTGAAACTTTAGTTCCCCCTCTGAGAAAGATTTTGTAACTTCATTTTGTTAAGAGCCATGTCACTGTTATACTGGTAATGCTTGGCGAAAGCTTCCGCCAAGTCCCTCCAGCTTCTAATGTTGGTCCTCTCCAATCCCATATACCACTCTAGGAAATCCCCAGTTAGGCTGTCCTGGAAAAAGTGCATAAGGAGCTTTTCATCATCTGAATACGCAGACATCTTCCGGTAGTAAGCTCGGATGTGGGTCTTGGGACAAGTCGTCCCCTTGTACTTATCAAATTTCGGGACTTTGAATTTGGGTGGAATTCTTACTCCATAAACCAGCCCGAGATCAGTCATTTCAAGCCCAAAATCATTTTGGTTCTCATAAGCACGCATTCTTTCTTCAATCATCTTAAATTTCTTATCCGCCTCAGATGGGAGACCAACATCCAGGTCGTGCATAGAGAATGCATCTTCCTAACGGTCTTTCTCCTAATGATGGCCACCAATGCCCTAGACAGCACACACACTTCCTCCTCCACTAATTACTCCAGGAACTCAACCAGCAATACCTCTGCCCGGAGGAAAGACAACCCCAACGCCTCCGCCTGGAGGGATAACAATACCAACACCACCTCCGCCTAGAGGATTGGCGCCACCAACAACACCTCCGCCCGGAGGAATAACACCAGCACCACCAGGGTGAACCACACCATTTTCATCAACTCAAGCAGTATCAATGAGAGGTTGGACCAAAGTTCTCAGTTGTTCTTATCCTTGGGCCATGTTCTTCATTAATTCCATGAATTAATTCATGTGATTCCGTACCTCCAGAAGTTCAGCTTGGATTTGTTCCATCACTCGTCTTTGGTTTCCTCTCGTGCAGTATCTGTGAATTTTAGAGTCCACAATCCTGTTAAAGAAAACCAGGCAGAGATAAGAAAAAGCTAGTCATGAACACCTATTATGCACATGAGTATGCAAATGCAATGCAAATGTCATGCTTGAATATTTCTAGGGTGATCTACACCTTAATTCCAGTTTTATAACAATAATAAACACCAGAGATGGATGGAAAATCGATAAAAGCTACTCATAGATTACCGAATAAGAGAATAACAACAAGTCAATACATATAACCCATACAAAAAAGATATAGTCAAATGCAACAGTCAATGATCCCAGCCAATAAGCCTGATGGTGATCAGATACAAAAGAAGAAAAGCCACAAAGACATATCGTTAATATCCACCAGAGACAACCCTCCCCAACCATCACGCTCCTTGCACCAGGCTTGAATCTCCTTGAATAACTTAGTGTCCGGATGCTTTGGTCTTTGGATCAGCTCCTAAAAAGAACATTGCATCTATGCATGATTCCCTCCAAGTATCGACATTGCAACTCCCAAGCATCTTCACCGAAAGCATCTTTAAGTTTAGGCTTCTTTACCTCTGCTTGAATCTTAAGCTCCTTGAGGGCTGAAAATGTCTCCTTAAGCTGCCTCTCACTTCTACACCTGTGAGTTGATTCTTCTATGACTTCTCTTTCTTTGTCTCTGAGTTATAGCTTCAGCTTTTCAATTTGGTCTCGAAGTTCGTCTTCTTTCATTTTGTGAGCAGTCACTATGGCGTTCCATTGACTATTAAACTTAGAGATCTCGACACGAGCTCTTTCTAAATCCT
This sequence comes from Lathyrus tuberosus, assembly GCA_022829125.1. NCBI lineage: Eukaryota > Viridiplantae > Streptophyta > Magnoliopsida > Fabales > Fabaceae > Lathyrus > Lathyrus tuberosus. The sequence goes on from JALAZF010000267.1 coordinate 5,967,211, forward strand.
TCTTCCTCAATTGGAGTAAGTTGTTGGCGCTTCTAAGATCTTGACCTACCTGCTCCCTGTTCTTTACCTCTTCTGCCAATTCTTTCTCTCTTTTGGCCAACATCTCTGTCTTCACTTTGGCTACATAGGCTGCTTCGTTCTTATCATGCCCCAACTGATAGACCTCCCTCTTCAATTCTTCATTCTCCTTACGAAGTTCTTCCTTTTCTACCCAGAGTTTGTTATACTTCTCAACCTCCACCGTAGTAGGTTGTTCAATGGCCAACGGATACAAAAGAGTCTTTACTGGAAAAGGCAAGTGAACGACTTCAACTCTCTTTTGCACCCACTCCAAATAAGGGTGATAAGCTTTGCAATCACTTTTGCCTAGGAACGGCTTTCCTCTCCTCTGAATAGTGCCCCAAGCTTTCACAGCTCTCTTAATGGCTTTAGGATTTCCAGTCCCACTGTAAAACAAAGATTCCTCTACTTCTTCATCTGTCGGAGGAACTCTCAATGCATACCCCAACTGTCTCCTAGCAAGGGATGGATTATAGTTGACTCCTCCCCTTATCCCTATGAGGGGGACATTGGGAAACTCCCCATAACTATAAATCATCTCCTATCCCAGCAATCTTCTATCAAACCATTGGATATCCTTAGCGACAAGGCCCATTACCCTTTCTACCCAATTCAAGGAGTCTTTAGTATCAATAAAAGTGCCATCATGCTGGAGATGACTCATGAACTACTTCCAGATAAGAGGAGCACAGCAATAAAGAAGTCCACCTTTCTTCTTATAGTTCCTTGAGTGTACTGAGTGATACACATCACCAAGGAGTGTTGGCACGGGATTCCTCATCATAAAAATTCGAATGGCATTCATATCTACGAAACCTGGCACATTAGGGAAGAGAACAATTCCATAAATACACAAAGCAAGTATGGCGTTGAAAGTAGTCCAGCTACAGGCCTCATCATATATCATAGCTTCACTCACCAGAAAACTCAAAAGAAAACCTGATAAACCTCCCTTGGATTGTAGATTACCCTTCATCACAGATGCGCTCAAATAAAGAGCGTCGACAATAGCCTCCGGAGCGGGAACTTTCATAGATTCCTGGAAGGGTACCTGATCTTTGACCAGAATATCCAAAATGAGTGAAAACTCCTGCAGAGTAGGAGCCAACTGATAATCCATGAACGTGAAACACCTTAGAGCAGGAACGTAGAACTGTAACAAAGTGTGTATAGCCCATCTCTTATATTCTGTAATAGTATGAAGCATGCTAAGGATCTTCCCATAATCTTCTTTGAAAGTCTCCAGATTACTTTGAGTAGTTTTGGCAATCAGGCTGCGGATTTGACTCAAATCTGGCAATTGAAACTTGTAGCTGATGGTGTCCTTCCTACCAGTACCCATCTATGAAGAGCTTGTCAACGGGAATCAAAGATAAGATGAAAACCCTGGAAATAAACAAACATGAATGTTAAAATGCAGATATGATGTTATGCAAATGCAAACATGGGATTAAGGCTTCCATATGTTCTGAAAAATTATTGTGTTATTGACTGAGTAAAGCCAAAATTCTGCTCTGACAAGAAATCCATAATACCAAGATACTGAGATAACCAGAGTACCACGTTTATAAGTTCATACTGATAAGAAAACCAGAAATCTAGGTGGGTTGAAAGTCAATGTTTCCTGCAAAAACTCATCCCCTCTCACATGTGGGTTCTAGTCTTGGGCATGGCATCCTAGCAGGTCCTTAGTATCACGGACTCTCAGGTCGAGAAATGATGATACGTTCACCATTTCTGGTTTGACATCATCATCAATCAAGGAGGCCTCAACTGATTTCCCATGAAAGGTCTCCAGAGTCATAAGCTCCTATCAGACCACCCTGGTTACTACATAAACATGTAGTTCAGAGTATCCTCAAGAAAACCTCGTCTGAATGTGAACTTAAGCCAACAATACGTGTCAAACGCCACGCATGTCAACAAAAGCCCACCCTAATCTTATGTGTGTACTCAAGCCTGGGTAATGGGCTTATCTCTTGTGGAACAAACCCACCCAATAGCATAGCAGCATCATAACAGTATGATAACAGTAATCAAATGCAAATAAAATGCATATAATATACAACAAATAATGTACAACAGATACATCAAATACATGCACAAAATAAACACCCAAAAATAAGAAACAGATAAGCGCTAGGATTGACTAGCATAGGGAACCAGCCTCCCTAGCAGAGTCGCCAGTTGTCGCAACGCAAAAAATAACCGGCCTAAAAAACAGAGTCGACACCGAACATTATTTATCCCAACGGGGGAAATTAACCGATCGAAGAAACCTCAAAGGGGAGAATACATGGTCATCACAACCATGTCCTTAGTTCGAGAGTCGATTACGCAAGAGGAAGATATTAGCACCCCCTCGCGTCTGTTGTACTCAACGGGATCCACGCTTATTTTTCTAATCAAAGGGTGTGGTATCTAAAGCCTACTGCTAAACGGAAATGGAAAGGGAAAAACAAATGGAGACTCGATAGGACTTTAACGTCCTAGACCTACGTATTCCCTCGTGCAATGGGAAAGTCAGAGTCAACGTAGTTCAGAGGACTACGGGTGGATTGGGGAAGGTTGCTCGCCAAGACTTCACCATCTTATGCCTACGTATCCTCATTCGGACAAGAATGAGGAAGTCAGAATGTCTGTAGTTCGTGGGTACAACCATAGATTGGTTACGTGTTTTTTATGAGCGACGTTAAGTTCGCGTTCCAGCAGTAAGGGTCGATGTCTGTTTGCGGTAGAATGAAAATAACGTACTCTTTTTGAAAATGATTTGACAAACAACCCCGAAGGATAAAATGATTTGAACTTTGTTTGTGAATTTTAACATAAGTGGATTGACTTTGTTTGAAATGCACATCGTACTAAAGTCTATACATATAATCGAGTACTTCGCGCTAACAATCCAAACGTCTCGCGCACAAAGTACCCTAAGATGAAGTTAGAAATGCATTCGCTCATCTTCTCGTGCACATCATATTTATTAAGTGTTTTGATTTTGTTTTGAGATGAGAAAGAAGGCTCAAAGGGCAAAAGAAACTCTAGGGGAAACTCACCTAGATGTTGTCATGCAATATGGCCCTATAGTTGAGGATAAGAAGGGAAGTCTAACTAATGTTATCATACAAATGATGGACCTAAGGTTGAGGTTCAAAGGGACTACCCTAATGTTATCATGCAAAGGATTGAGAGCCTAATGTCTATCCTACTTTGAACCTAATCAAACATTAAGTTCAAACTAGGATCCCTAAGGGAGCATGTGAATAAACACAAGTAAACATTAAACAAACTCAATCGCAACAACAAAAGTGAATTCAAAATCCAAAGGAGAAGAAAGGAGATGAAGAGAAAGGGAGATGTCAAAGTGACACAAGATGAGAAGGATTAACATCAATGTCCAAGTATCACATATCAAGGAAAGATCAAGGCATGTTCATCAGATGGATCAAGATATCAAAGAAGCACGAATCACACCACCATCATACATTCTAAAACATCACATCACCATGAGTAAAGGATTCACAATTTTAAGTGCAAGAAAAAGATGAAGACAAATATAGAAGTGCACAAGCAAACTTGTTCTAGAACCACAATTGAACATCATGAAGCATTATACCAAATAAAAATGAGTTCAACAAGATGAAAGACAAATTAAGGCAGTAGCACCATCACATCAATTTCAATTCATATGGATGATTAGAGGAGAAGCAAAAGAATACAAGACATGCATCACATTAATACTCAAACAATTGTCCACACATAACTCATGCAAAACACATTCAAGTGGCCAACCATGTGAAGTTAGGGTATGGATCCAAGTAGGGGAAGTAGCACAAACATTAACATCATTTTAAATACCAACTCATGGATAACAAGGATAAATAACAAGGATTAAGTTCAAGACATGCATCAAAACTAGGTAAGCATTCCTTATGAACAATCCTAAAAGAAAAACAAGTGTTCAAGCAAGATACAAAGCACAAATGATCATGTAATGCATACCATAACATCAGGGTCAGAAGAATACTCAATTGTATCATATCTAATTCATTTCCAAGAGATCACACAATTTTAACAAGTCTCATGCTCAAAAACCTAGGCAAACACCACTCTAATCACCCATACAAGGAAACAAAAGATCATGTGAAGAAAAAGATGAGAAATGGTCATACAATGGCATTAAGACAAGAAGATAAAACCCTCAAACATGTCATTCCAAGCATACATGAGTCCATGGGCACCCATTAAGGTCACACAAGAAAGCATCTCAAGGAACTAGGCCAAGAACACCAAAGGATTGGGCTCAAAACATCATCAACTTGAAAATTCCACCAAAAATGGAAAAAAAATAACCAAATGAAAGTGAATCCAAAACCAAAATCATGTCAAGATAGTAAGTAATTACATTCAATAAGCCTTTCAAACTTCAATCAAGCACAAATGGTCAAAATGATTGGAAACTAGGTCAAACATTATGCACACTCAATTCAAAACCAAGTCACAATTAGGTATCAATCAAAAATAGAAAATGACATAATAAATTCCAATAAGAGTCTCTACCTCATGCTATATCCATCAAGAATAAGTGTGCAAAAGATCACAAGAAGAATTGCATAATTGCATCTCAAATTGAACCAAACAATCTCACATAGGAGGCTAATCGAGCAAGAATCGAGAGTCAAACAAAATCATTCAAGAAACAACCAAGAATTAATCAACCAAACATCAAAACCACCCTCAAATAGTCCTCAATCATATGCCAATACATGGTAAAAAGATTAGGTCAAAATTGCAAACAAATGGGATCAAGAGCATAAAAACCCTAATTCAAAGGTAGGAAAGTAAATACATCTCACAAATTAATTCAAATAAAATATAAAAAATAATTCAAAAATAAAATAAAAATCAGGAAAATTATCTCAAGACACTCATGGATCAGAAAACAATTTTTGTGTATTTTTAAAATAAGTGGAAGTAATGGAATAAAATGAAAATGAAAAATGGAACAAAAATAAGAAAATAAACAAGAGAGAGCAAGGTGAGGTGTAGTAGCAAAATCAGAATGAACAGGATACCATACACACGCACGTTGGGATCAGACAAGTGGGGGTGTGAATAATAAAATGATCCAGGACCAGTCCAAAATCACAATAACATTCAGCAATTAAGTAAACAGATCATTTCACTTAAACACGTCACCAGCCACCTCAAAAGGTCCAAGGCCACGCGTGCAAGTCAACAGCCACGCCATCAGGCACATCAGCAAACAAGTCATTTACCGGAACCCTACTCCAGTTGTCTTCTCCAGCTAGCCTTGCTGGAGATGACTATAAACATCACCAAAATTCAAAAATCTGGACACTATCAAGCGTAGAATTTCATGCAGATCAAGAATCTACCCTCAAAAACCATTTAAAACGTCTCTAACACGTAGAAAAATAGCCACAAAAATTTCACATACATGTTGTAACAAGCTCAAACATGAACAACAAAGATCCAAACATGGCCTACACATGGTAGGGCTTCAGATGCAACCAATCATGAGCCTAACATGGATCTAAAATGAGAGATTAGGTTAGAAGGAAATTACTTAACGGAGAAGCTCTGTTGGCCCTTGAAACCTTGTAAAAGCTTCAAATAAACCCCTTTATTAGCTTTCTTGTACCTCAATGATGCTTGAATGAACAAGAAACTAAAGGAAACTTGAAGGAAAATACTGATTCGAAGAGAGAGAACTTTGAGAGAGAATGAGGTATTTTGATCGGATTTACGTGTAGAATGAAATGATGAGTGATTTTATAGGGTTTGAGTGGGTTTTATATGTGAATGGCACGTGAGAGAGAGAATGGAGAGTTTGTTTTGCAAATTTGGAAATGAAATGTGGAAAGAGAGTGCACACGGGTTTGCTCTCACATGAGGTGACATGGTGGTGAATTTTGAGTGGGATGAGAGCATGAAATTGGTGTGAGAAGGATGGCACGTAAAGGAATGGAATGAGGCAGGTTGTACCCTTTCATTCCTTTTCAAATTTTTGCCAAAAGGATGCATGGCATGTGCATGAGAACATGATAGAATTGTTGGTTCATTTTAGGTAAAATTATGTCATGCGTGTGAAAGGTACAAGCTAATGCATGGGATATCCACAATGTGCCAAAACATAGTGACATGGCTTGCTATGGGATCAAGTTTGTCTAGCCACTTTTGAAGCAACATAACTTCATGTACCATGACTCATTTGGTGAATTCTTGAGCTTCAAAGAAAGTATGAAACAAGATGAGCAATTCTTGTGTTGATGGAGAAGTGAGGCAAACCTTGTATCAATGGGAAAAAATCCCTTGAAGATGGCTCCATGAAATTACTTAACACACTTGAAAATATTCTAAGTTATGAAGCACTTTTTACAACTTGATGACATGAACTTTGAAGCTTTATATCTTGAACTCTAGGCATTCAAATGATGCGTTCTTGATATGCTTGGAAAGCTTGGAAGAAGCTTAATAAATTTGATGTTTGAGGGAAAGTGAATTGGACCTTGGATCATGATGAAAAATGCCTTGGAAGTTTGGGTCATGAAATTGGCAAACAACTTACTAAATTTGGCCTCTTGAAAACCCTAACTTTGGGACACCATATCTTGAGTTCTACACATCCAAATTAGGAGTTCTTGTACTCAAAAGAAAGCTTGGAGAATGAGGAACAACTTTCATGTTGGCAAGATTTTGAGGAACAATCTTGATTATGAGGAAATTGCCCTTGAAGAACCAATGTTGAACTTGAAAATTGACACTTAGAAAAAATTCTAAGTACAAAAGTTCACATTTCACTTTTTCCTTATATTCATGATCTCATAACTTTTTACCCATGAATCTTTTGAGCATCTTTCCTTCTTCAAACTTGTAGTACATGAAGTCCTCTTTAATTTGATAGCAAGTTTGCCCCATTTGGATCAAGAATGAAAAAGTTATGGATGTTGCAAGATGGCTATAAATTGAGATTTTCCATACTTAAAAATTTTCCACTAAAACCCTAATTCACCAAATCTCTTGATTTTATGTTTCTCCTTGATTCTTCTTGATCCAAACACATAATAACACTTAGGATGCCATGAAATTCCTATGATTGACCTCAAAATCCAAGATTTTGACTTTATGAAGCCACAGTTGACTTTCTTGACCAGATGAAACCCTAATCTTTCTTCCACTGACTAAGGCTCATGTGATGACTTGTGAAGAACCATGAGACAAGTATGAACCACTTGAGATGAAAATGGACCCATAGAACCAAGATTTGCTCCAAGAAAAAATGCATAGATGCCCTTGGTCAAAAAACCCTAGTTCATATGCAAAAGATAGGAGAATATGATCAATGCTTGTAACCCTAATCCAGATGATTGTGTGAGATAGTTGAGAATTCCTTGATGATGAAAGGAATTTGAAGCTTGAGAATGCCACAAGATTGAGTGCAAGCCCTTGCTTTGGCCTTAAGAAACACACCATCCTCTTGAGGGTCAACAAAGATACCTTGATCCCATGTTTAGAACCAATGCTATGCACAAATGATGATGCAAATGAAAAGAAACATAAGCCAAAAAAAATTAGGAGAAGATAGGGAAAATTTTGGGGTGTTACAAAAAGCTATCTAACATATCACTTTTTCTAAAGCTTGGTTCTTTGAAGTGTCTGATGATAAGGAACTTATATTTCTTGTCAGAAGCACTTCTTAACCAGTTGGATGGGTTGTAATATCTGTTGATAGAAGAGTAACTTCAGAAGCTTTTAAAGTACTTGTATTTCAACTGATTTCCCAGATTGAAAGCAAGTAGAAATACTACCAAAACCTAATGTCAGTTAATCTTCAATGCATATTCATTTGAAGATGACATTAGTACAGTATAAAGATAAATGAGTAATCTGGCTCTACCAGTCATTACTACTTCTGAAAAACCATTTGAGTCCTAAAATAAAAATTAAGTATTGAATAGAAAGAGATTATGCCAAATCTATCTTTGTTCAATATTTGATAATAAGGAGTCTGCTCTTTAAGGTGATATCTTAAGAGACTCCATTGCTACTTGATTGAGGGTCATCACGGAATTCGTATTAAAGGACAAGTCTATGAGAAACCTTTAATTTTTATTTGTGTTCTGCAGGAAATTAGATGATGGTGCTTTAATTTGTTTTATGCCACTCTCTGATAGCTAACATCATCTGGTTCTTTGCTTATCAAAGATCTCATTATATTGAGTCAAGACAGTGAAATTAATGATTCTGCTCAGAACAAGATCTTGTTCATATTATGGTTTATTCTAGACTGATACTCTGAAATGAATCATGGTACTGCTATTAGAATGTGGCATAAGGCGAAGGAAAGCATGTCTAAACATCTATGAATGGTCTCATGGAAATATGAGTGTCATGATTTAAATATATTTGCTGCAGATATCAAATAAAGGAGCAGAGGCATCTTCCATGGCATTTATCAAAGGTTGTTTACAACATTTGATGGAAGAATAGCCCACAAACCAGACTAGAGTGCTAGAGGTACTGAGTTAGGTGAGAGTAGTGGAGTCATTTGTTTAACAACCATTGAATCAAAATCCACTCAAAGCGGTGTTCAGACTCTATGGTCAAGTCTGAATACTAATACGTGTCTGACCGAGAAAATAACAAAAAAAGTATGCTTGTTCTTTTCTGCCTTATCTTTTGATTTAACGAGATATTTGTGTAGATGTTAATACAAAGTTTCTGTTAGATTTCTAGAGAAGCTACTTTGAAAGGATCTTCATAAATCTTTTAAGAAGAAACTCTGTTGTATTTACCTATACTGAATATTTCATTAAGTTAGATGATGATCATATTTATGGAAACAATTTCCTCACTTTTTGTGATATTGCTGTTGTTTGTAGCTGTCAAAGGAAATAATTCAATATTCATCTATCACTCATGACTCTTGTTTCAAGAGCAAGTGTTGGCTCTGAATAGAATCTCAGAGACTTATGAGTGAAAGAAAATATCTCTCTTTATCAGTTTACTTTTACTAGACTCTGATGGATGATAATTTTTGAAAGTTGTCAGATTCTGAGATTCAGCAGAGGATTCTCTACTTCTGATAAAGCAGTTTAAGTAAAAGGTTTTTCAAAGACTTTTATAACACTTAAATTTTCATAAAGGTGAAATTCATTTAGTGGATTCAAGAAATCAGCTGGATAAGAACCTTTGGGTCATGATGTTTTCTTTTGGATACTTATTGTCACTATCCCTTGTCTTGTGAAACATAATTTTGTCCTTCTTCTGACAAGATTCTCATTCTTTTAGGAATCTTGTTCAGTTCTTTTTCTTTTTATTTTCTCCGTGGTTGTGTGCTGATCAAGCAAAACTTGAGATGAGTTTCCTAGTTAATTCTTCTTTGAATCAACTGGTAGTCATCAATGAAAATTTTGTGGATTTTGATGAGTTGTTTAAGTTAGGCTTTAACTTCTAGAAGACTGTGTGTGAACAAGGATGGAATAGATACTTTAAGATGCTCTGTGGTTTCACTTATCCAGATCTTGTCAAAGTGTTTTGGATTAATGCTTCCATTATTAAGTTGAATTTTGAGTGTGTTATTCTTTCTAAAGTAACTAGTGTTTCTACAATAGTAACCTCTAAAGAGATTTCTAATGTGATCAATTGTGAGGAAATTGGAGAAATCCCAGGAACTCTTGTTTGGGAGCACTATCTTCCTACTTGGCGTATCTTTGTAGATCCATCTAATACATAAGTGGTCTCAAATCTTCGTCCTGGTGCTGTTGTTTGGAATCAGATTCTGAATTCAAACTTACTTCCTAAGGATAAGGATTTATACCTTATGGATCCTATTAAAAAAACTGCTTCTACTTCTCAATTCAGACTTGCAGATTGATCTTCCTCAAGTTATGTTTGATTATTTGAAGAAGTCTCTTTCTTCCTTTCACAAGGGAAAGATTTTATTCATTCCTTTTGGAAGAGTTATTTCAGAATTACTTGTTGAGCAGGGAGTTATCATAAGTTCAGAGGCTGATTTGTCTTAAATATGGAGAGACAAGTTTGAAGCTATCTATGAAAGATTTTGATGTTAGATTTCTGCATAGTTATGTCTTGTAATTTTTAGAACCTTTGTATTAAGTTATCTTATTATTAATTTCAAGTTTGTTCATGATGTTGTTCAGTTAACTGTTAATTATATTTATTTATGGTTGTTCAAAAGAATCAAAAGTAATGAGAGTAAGAACTTAATGCTTGCAACTTTTATCATTAATAAGAAGGAAGGGATTACAAATTATTTAGACATTCTATTCTATTGGATTGGCCCTAAGGTATTATCTAGGATCATCTGACATGTCCAGATTATCTAAGTAATCTTTCCATTCTTCCTTGGCAAATTTCAAAGCCTCCTTTCTCAGTTGATTTCTGCGTCTGGACCCAAAAGATCTTCTTATTCTGTGTGTCTTCACAAAGGAAGCTGAAGAGGTGAGAGCTTCTAAATTCATCTACTTGTTAGTAGATCCTTCAGCTGCTGCTTTGCTTTCACTTGCCTAAGTTGTTGCATTTAGTATGTTTGTCTTTCTGAAATCTCTCTTTGGAACCCATATTTGCTTCTGTTTGTACATCTTGGTGTTTTGAGGATTATGTGATTATGAAAGTAAGCATGCTATGAGCTCTTATATAGATGTGTTACATACATTGTTTCAAGTATTTGTTGTTTTTATATTGATTAAGTCGTATCAATATCTTAAATGATATATCTTGGAAATATTATCTAATAGTCTAACCTATTAAAGATTCTTTAACAGCTATGAATTTTATACTTGACTTGCTTAATTGTTGTTTATGGTGTTATTTTTACTTCATTAATGTGTTTTAGTAAATCTAGAGGAAGTTATTGAAAGTATTTGCATGCAATAAACAAAATTTGGTCAAAAATATACTTTTTCATTAATTGAGCAGAGGATTACAAAACATTGATTCATAAGGAACTACTAATGCTTAGTATAGGTCCCTATCTAAGTCATCCTAAGCCTTATGACGATAACAGTTGTCATAGCCTATGTCTAGCTCATCTTCATCAATGTTTTCCTCTTCTGCCTCTGGGATTGGACGGTAGAACACCCTGTTGGACCGTCTTTTCTTCTTTGATCTCTTCATTATCTTTCTTCTGGGCTTCATCACAACTTCTGATGAACCTACTCTTGTAGGTTGTGTTGGAGCTGATGACGTTGCTTCTTCAGAAGTGAGTCTTGCAGAGGGCACGTGCCCAGTGGTAGATGATTCAGAAACAACTCGTTTGTGAACATTTTGGACATCTTGTCTCGTAGAGCTTTGGGAGATTTCTATTACTACAAAAGTCTTATGACTCTCAGTTGATGCCTCCATGAATCTGATGGATGTTAATGAAAATGAACTAGGTTTGGACTGCTTTTATAATGACTTCTGAGCATCTCAAATGTCTGATTTAATCCTGCTTGATTCTTGGAACAGTAACGACCACTAAAAATTAAAGGCATGCGTTATACAATCCTTAATGACCCCATGTGTAACACCCCAAAAATTTCCATTTCTTTTTCCAACCTTAACTGGCTTTTGCTTCGCGTTCATTTGCATCTTCATTAGGTCATTACTCATAATCATACAATGCATTGGTTTTCTTAGACATGGGATCAAGGAATTTTCCCTTGGTTTAAGTTTTCCGTATTCATAGGATTCGTCAAGTATCAAGTTTATTTTCCTCAAGAATTGTCAGGCATCAAGAGTCTAGGGTTTCATCCTTTCTTTGGTTCAAGTTCGTTGGCAAGCTTATATTCAACTGGCTCAAGATTAGGGTTTACTTCTCACCATGGATAGGAGATCAGGGTTATCAGGGACGATGACATAGTTTCAAGTCAGGCGTAGTTATTCAGTCATGATCAAGATCAGATGGAATTTTGACCTCATCTTGGTCAAACCATCAAGAGTTTGCTTCAAGTGCAAGTTATTTATGTCATTGGTTTATTTCTCAAAAAATGTGCATCCAAGGTCAAGATATTTTGCAGTGAAGTTCATCAGGTTATCAAGAAGTAATTTATGAGAAGTCTAGTCCAGGTTGATTCAGGTGGCATTTACTTCAGGTGGAAGTAATTTTTCAGTCCAGGTTGTGTTCATCTGTGGATTTATTTTCCCAGAGATCAACTCAGACGAATTCAAAGTGATTCAGAACTTACTAATCAGAGATTCATAAATTAAAGTTGATGACCGTTGTTTTAGTTGCAAGTTGTTCAGTGGTAGCTGTGTGCATTTAATCGGATGTTTGTGAAAAGTTTGAAATAGGTTTTGGATTCATTTGGTTATTCATTCTTTAAACTGAGTTCATAATCCATTCTAGTCCATTTCCTTCCATAAAACCATATTTTCTAATCAATTTCTCAATACCCATTTCACAAATCCAATTAACCATCTTTCTTAACCCATTTCAAAATCTAACCCATTTTTAATTCAAGATTAGTCCATAACCATTTCTTAAATCCATTTTAAACTCATCAGACCATTTTTCTTAATCCAAATCCTTTTTAACCCATTTAGATCCATTTGCATCTGTTATGTCCATTTAACCCAGTCTGTTATGTCTATGTAAATCTACATTACAATTGTTACAAAAAACTCTATAAAAGAGTAAGCCCAAGTTGCCAAGTCCAATTACAATTGGTAATAAAAAATTCACACAAAAAAACAAGGAAAGGGTGAAGCCTTCACGCCATGTTGAATTTCATGTCACTCCAAATCATGACCCACATGAAAGGAACCCACCATTCCACAATATGACCTGCAGCAACAAATCACATACAACAAACCAATGTGAGCCACACGCAGCAACCAAGTTTTCTCTGTACCTGCAATCACACCAAAACAAACTTTCACCAGGTCCCATAACGCTGCACACAACAGACTACACGAAAGCCAAAAGAACAAATTGTTATGTACAGCTTTCACGCAGCGTAAGTTGCGACCTTGCACAAATTTTTTCATTACGTATACCAAACCGTTTCGCCAACCTGAAAAATCACAACAATAAAATTCAGCCTTTACAATCCTGCAAAAACAATCATTTTCAATCACTCACGCAAATTCCCTCTTCTTCGTTCCTAAAACACTCAGCCATCACAACCGAACTCTTTTTCAATTTCCAAACCTCTTCAACCAAACAACTTCGTCTCAAAACTCCTTCAATTCCAAACTGTCTCACCCTTCAAAAATCTTCCTCCCTAACCTCTAAATCGGTAATCTCATCTTCAACACCTTTCCTCTTCAAACAACAACAACAATTATCACCTTCCAAATCCTAAAACCTTAACACTAAACATTCAAATCCTTTTTCGTCTTCCTCCGTCCCAACCTTCTTTTTCTACCCTTCTTCAACCACACACTCAACACCCAAAACTCAACAACTCGGTTAAAACTCAAAACAGAACCAGAGGGAGATGAAGAAGAGAAATTGATTGAACAAAACGAAGTCATACGCTAATCAAACCTGGAACGGAACAGAACGAGCAATTCTCCGCGAAAAGCTGAGGAGAGGGTGACAGAGACAGACGAGCTTTGAAGAGATGATTCGTGATCCATGACGCTTCTCGGCGATCCAGCAACATGTACAAATCCGAATCAAGCGTAAGAAAGAGATGGAGCGATTCAAGGTTAGAGAAGAAACTTCGTTTCGATGCGATGATGAAGAAGAAGTTCTTTTTGTCTTCTGAGCAGAGTTTATTCTATTTTGTTTAGAAAAAGAGAAATGGATGATATCATTGCCTTTCCAAAATGTTGACCAAGCCTGGCTTTGTTGTAAATGGTTTCCGCTATTTTTGGTTTTGTGGGCCGTTTTTTTATATTTTGTTTTCAAATGGGCTTCAGAGCCCATGGTTCATACACACTCCTGTTTGTTACTGCTCATGTTTTCTTAATTTTTTTTGTTTAGATTTTGGTTAGTAGTTACTATTGTTTTAGATTAATTTTGTGTTAATTAAATGTTGATTAATTTTTATTCTTGTTAATTTTAGATCTAGGTCTCATTTTGGATTTAGAGATTAAATTTTTGTTCTTAACTTTGTGGTAACTAGTAAGAGACCCGTGCGTTCGCACGGGTGTTTATAGTTAGGTTTAAAACGAAAAAATATAAATTGAGATATTACATAATTATGAACTTGATTTTTTATTGATCAATATGAGATACAATATCATTAATAAAAAATAAATGATAAATAGAAAGATGGTGATGTAATATGCTTAAAAATAGGGTTTAAAAATAATAAAGGTTATCTAATATAAGAAATGTGCCAAAAATATAATAAGAATAATAATATAAATCAATTATAATTAAGGGAATGCAAAATGAGTTTTTAATTAGTATAATAATAATGATAAAATCTGAAACGATAGCCTAATAGAAAAAAAGGTATTGTGGTGATAGTGTCCCGTGAAAATAAGAAATTTCAGTGATAAAAGTTACAAGACTTGGCAGTTTTGTGTTTTAATTGCAATCCAACTGATTCTCCAGGTTTTAATTACAAGAATAAATTAATGATAGATCAACATCTACTAAATAACAACAAATTATCATGACTATGACAATGAAATGGTTCTACAATCATATTATAGTAAAAAGATTTAAATACATATTAATCAAATACTTTTTATTCCTTCTTTTTTGCCTCATTCGCAAAAAATGATAGTATAGATTATAATGATTCTTCTATAATGCTAGAAAAGAATAAGGATCTATTTAATTAATTTTCCAAAATCATTTTGTTTTTTTTTTAACTTAAAAATTTGAAAATTTGTTTGAGTTTTATATTTTTAGAAATTATTTTTCAAAATTATTTCAAATTTTTCTGTTTTCAAAACTAAAAAACCAAAATAGTTCAATAGTATTTCGCTTTCTAGTTTTTTGTATTTGAACTATTGCTACAATTCAATAAAACACTTTTAATATCAACAATTTCCAATAAAACACTGTCAGTGCACCATCCATTTTCTCTAATATTATTGTAAATAGTTTGTTTAGTAAGTTTATTTCATGTAGAATTAAATTCTGTAAAAATATAATACACTATTTTATTTGATTTTAATATTTATTATTCTATTTTTAACTAAATATAAACACCATTTAAAAAAACTAAATATAAATAATATTTATTTTATATGTGTTAAAATTTTAAAATATACTTATTAAAACTACTAATTTATAAACCTAATATTAACTACTACTTAAACGGATTTTATTAGATATTAATAAGAGGTTAATTGGAATACATTGTTAAAGTAAAGTCACGATCATCCAATTAAAATTTATTATTTTAACACATAAGCATCAAAATTATAAATAAATAATATATTATAATTAAATTATTCTAATAAATGTTTTTATCATGTCTCTCTCATTTTCCATATTTATATTCTCAAGAGTTTAAAGATGATTCACCGTCCGTGTAAAACAATTTTATACATACGACCAATTAAAACTCTTACATTTGTCATGTCATTTAAGTAATTTTACACTGAAAATGTATTCCAATTAATCTCTATTAATAAATGTTTAATTAATTAATAACTCTATATCATAATATCACTACGCCAAACAAGGAAAAAGAGGGCGCTTTTTATGGCCTATGACAGCGCTTAAAAGCGCTGTCTAAGCCTGCGCTGTCGTAGGTAAAGACAACGTTTTTTATTTATGAAAAAGCGCTCTCTAAAAGGGGACTTTAGACAGCGCTTTTAAAAGCGCTGTCTAATGTATACGTTTAAAATTTTAAAGAATTTTTTTATATACTTTAGAGAGCGCTTTTTTCTTCAAAAACGCTCTATAAAGGGGGACTTTAGACAGCATTTTTGAAAGCGCTGTCTAATGTATACGTATAATGATTTTTTTATATACCTTTAGAGAGCGCTTTTTCCTTAAAAGCGCTCTCTAAAAGGGGACTTTAGACAGCGCTTTTAAAAGCGCTGTCTAATGTATAACTTTAGACAGCGATTTTTTCTCAAAAGCGCTGTCTTTTGTCTACGTATAATTTTGAAGATTTTTTTAAAAAATCCCATTTTAACCATTTTTTTATGCAGAAACCTGTATAATTCACATTTCCATAAACCTGTATAATTCACATTTCAATAAACCAATATGGATACGCATTTCCATTAACAAATTCTATTTCAAAACTAGAATTTACATTAATGCAGAATTCGCACAAATTCTATAAACTAGAATTTGTACATTTCAATAAACTAGAATTTACATGCAAAATTCGCACAAATTCTATTGTATGGTTTCAAACCTGTATAGAATTTACATTTCAATAAACTAGAATTTACATTCACAAAACTATACATTCAAGAAAGAATTCTTCTTGCAATAAAAAATTCTCACAATTCCTCCTTAGTATCTTGCAATTGTTTCCTCGTGTAATAAGGACACGCCATATCATCGAAATACTACATAACAAAACAAAATACGCATTATTTAGTTAAAAATAATAAATTATATGACATATCAGATAAATATTAAAATAAATCCTAAGTTATAAAACCATGCATACCGTAATAGGAATCTCCAATTGTCCCATTTGAAGGATTTCTCTCATGAACCTCAAAACGAAGTACCCGCAGTCTATGCCATTACGCTGACGAGGGCACTACACATAGACAAACAAATAAGACATTTTTGTGTTATCAAGTAGCATCACTAATAAGCAATATTGTGAAAATTAATATACCTCCACTTTGACCCATGTAATATTGGTTGCTCTAGCCCGTGCTACTCGTGCGTATCTTCCTGGTTACTAGACATTTGACCTGTAAGAAAGAAAAAAACAGAAATTAAATGACAAATATAAAAATCCATAATCCTAATCCATTGAATGATATAAGCTATATTGAATTATATAAGCTATAATTTTACAACTAGTACCTTTTTCACTAACGTCTCTTTCTTTTCTTGTTTGGAGTATGTTCTACCCGTCTCTTAACAACACGGACGGTTGGATTGATCCAAATACCCTCATTATGATCATTTCTAGTATATGATTCATTCGCTATAATATTTTCATCTTGATCATTTCTAGTAAATGATTCAATATCAACATCAATATCACCTTGATCTCCAACGTTTTCATCAATTACTTTGTTAGATAAAAGCACTATAGACCATTTTGTACTTGTCGGATCAGTGACATAGAACACTTGTTTAGCTTGAGAGGCTAGAATAAAAGGCTCATCTTTGTACCCCACCCTATTAAGATCCACTTGCAAAAATCCTGACTTATCCATTCGTACGCCATTATTATTTTCAACCCACTTGCAACGAAATATAGGAATCTGAAACTTCTCATAATCAAACACCCAAATGCGCTCGATAACCCCAAAATATGACAGATTTGCAAATTTGGGGTTTAAGTCTTTCACACTTGAAATGTGCATTGCTTCAGCTACCACGGTGACACCACTATTTTGCATAGTACTTTTATCATCTTGTTCTTTGGTATAAAATGTGTATCCATTAATTGTGTATGCGTTATAAGAAAACACGATCATACTTGGACCATATGCTAAACATCTCAACCTTTCTGTTATTGAAGCGCGGTCTGAATAATACTTTGAATAAATATGATCCTTAAACCAAGGTATGAAACTTCAATTGTGCTCTCGTACTATCCAATTCTCATTTCTATTCGGATTTAAACCTCGGAGAACATCCTTGTGCATTTCAACATACGGCTCAACCTCATTCTCATTGTGCAGAACATACAAATGCACTTGATCCCGTTCGACCCTTGATACTGTCACAACTTCATTTCCAATTAACTTTTTTCCTTCTTTTTTTCCGACAATATGAGATTTGGGGAGTCCAATTAATTGTACATTGGACAGATATTCAGTACAAAACTCAACCGCTTCTTCAACAATGTATCGTTCGGCAATACAACCCTCTGGTCGACTTCGGTTTTTCACATACCCTTTTAATATTTTTATATAACGTTCAGCAGGGTACATCCATCTCATATAAGCCGGTCCACACAATTGTGTCTCTTTCACCAGATGAACACCTAGATGAACCATTATGTCAAAAAACGAGGGAGGAAAATACATTTCAAGATCACATAAAGTAATAACTATTTCTTTTTGCAATGTTGGTAAGATCGCAGGATCGATCACCTTACTGCAAATTGACTTGAAGAAAAAACACAATTTAGTTATTGCGCTTCTTACTTTTTCTGGCAGAATAGAACGTATACCTATTGGTAGAAAATGTTCCATTATAACATGGCAGTCATGCGTCTTTAAACTCTTTAACTTGAGGTCTTTCATAGACACAAGTCTTCTAATATCTGAAGAGTATCCTTCTGGAACTTTAACTTCACTTAGAAACTTACACAATACTTTTTCTCCTTTCTAGATAGAGTATACGCAGCAGGTGGTAGATATGTTCGTTTTCCTTTCTTCAAGGGTCCTAATTCAGTTCTCATCCCCATATGTACCAAGTCCTTTCTTGCTTTAAGGCCATCCTTAGACTTTCCTGGTATATTGAGTAACGTACCAATAACACTGTCAAATACATTTTTTTCAATATGCATAACATCAAGAAAATGTCTTACATACAACGACTTCCAATATGGCAGTTCAAAAAATATTGACCTCTTCTTCCACCCACTCTTGACAAGTGTATGTGCAAAAGGCTTTCCAAACTGAGTTCTCACATCTTTCACCTTTTCAAAAATTTGATCACCTGTCAATATAGTTGGAGCTCTACCATGTTCTGGCTCTCCATTGAATGCTTTTCTCCACCCACGATAGTGATGATTAGAATTTAAGAATCTACGATGACCGAGAAAGACATTCTTCTGACCAAACTCCAATCGCGTCCAATCTGTTTTATCTTCACAAATAGGACACGCACATTGACCTTTTATGCTGTACCCTGATAGATTTTCGTATGCTGGAAAATCATTAATTGTGCCAAACAACATCGCCCTCAAGTTGAAACTTTCTTTCCTATACCCATCATAAACCTCCACACCGTTCTCCCACAAAAATTTTTAATCTTCGATTAAGGGTGCCAAGTATACGTCTATGTCATTCCCTGGTTGTCTAGACCCAGAAATTAACATAGATAACATCCTGTACTTACGCTTCATACATAGCCATGGAGGTAGGTTATAAATCATTATGATCACAGGCCAAGTGCTATGTGAGATACTTTGAATACCATGTGGGTTCATTCCATCAGTAGATAATGCCAAGCGAAGGTTTCTTGCTTCTTTTCCAAATTCAGGATAATCATCATCAATTTTCATCCACTGTGGTGAATCTGCCGGATGTCGAAACTTTCCATCAATAATTCTTTCATCTGCATGCCAAGTCAGTGTCTTGAATTGGTCTCACTACGAAACATGCGTCTAAATCTCGGAATTATAGGAAAATACCATAAGATTTTTGCTGGAGACAACTTTTTCTTATATCGAGAGACACCGCATTTAGGACACTCATTTAACGATGCATACTCATTTCGAAACAATACGCAATCGTTTGGACAGGCATGTATCTTATCATAGCTCATGCCAATAGAGCACAACATCTTTTTGGCCTCATATGTTCGATTGGGAAAAGCATTATCCTCTGGAAGCATATCTTTCATAAGGGCCAATAACTCTGTGAAACTTTTATCCGACCATCCATTGCCCGCCTTTAAGTTGTACAACTTTAATACCGCAGACAATCTTGTGAATTTGGTGCAACCATTATACAACAGTTTCTCTGCATCGCTTACCAACCTCTCAAACATTTTGGGACAATCCTTAAGATCTTCTTCAAATGCTTCTGCAATCTCTTCGACTCGATCAGAATCGTATGTATCTGTGCCATTGTCGTATGAAGCGTAGGTCGTATTATCCCCCGATTCAACATTCCCGTTAATTTTCTCACCATGCAAATTCCAACATGTATAACTTCTATCAATTCCACCCCTCAATAAATGCGATGCCAACTGAACCGCGTCAACCCGACTCCCAAAACAGCAACCCAAGCAAGGACATATCATTCGACTGGGGTCTTTGGCGTGCGCAACAGCAAACTTAACGAATTCCGATACCCCATTGTCGTACTCTTTCGACAATCGACTTGAAGACATCCATTTCTTATCCATAGTTATACTAATTAAACTAAACAAAAACAAAAAGAAAAAATGTTATACCTGTAGGGAAACAATCCGACTTTCACACTTTGAACACAAGTAACCCCTATACACGTATCATAAAATGAAATATCATTAATTGACCAATTATGAGTCATAACTTGATAAGTGGCAACATGTAATCACAAACAAGCAACAATTAGAGGTAAACACCTACATATTCCAAGTACTTGACCAAATACTCAAGAGTAAAATAAATACTTTAGAATCACTAAGTTTAGAGAACAGATCAAAATACAAGAAGAAAGGTGAGAGACAACCATTAATATAGGCTCATTGACTTATAATATAACTTTAAAAACCACAAAAAATTATAATTTAAAGTATCAAAAAAATTCTCTCCTCAATAAGTATAAAGTAGACAATTAACTTATAACAAAAAGTCACAAGTTCTAGAAAATAAAAAGATGCATGGATACACATAAAAAAGAAAAAGGTTTACAATGAAATATTTGACCATAAATCACACAAGTGTAGATATTTTAAAATTGAATAAATCATC
Source organism: Lathyrus tuberosus (assembly GCA_022829125.1). Classification (NCBI taxonomy): domain Eukaryota; kingdom Viridiplantae; phylum Streptophyta; class Magnoliopsida; order Fabales; family Fabaceae; genus Lathyrus; species Lathyrus tuberosus. The sequence continues at coordinate 5,987,991 of JALAZF010000267.1, forward strand.
AAATGAAGTTCAACCCCATTTCTAATTCTTCAATAAAACAAATACCCTCTTATTCACAACTCAATTATTTGTTTATCAAAAGTAAAATAAACTGACATTAATCTTTGAAAATCTCATAATCAACTTAAAAAATTCTGGGTACATAGAACAGAAGCAACAACAACATTCTGATATAGGGCAACAACAACAGCAACACGACAACATCAACAACACAATGAGGCTAGGGCAACAACAACAAAATGCAAAGACGAATGCAAACACGCACCTTATTCGTTTTCAGAGGATAAGAGAATAAGAACAACAACAACAACAACGTTTTCACGAATTGAATGCAACGGTGACGACAACGGTGACGACAACGGTGACGGCAATGGGAATGCAAGAACGACGGCAATGGCAATGCAAGAACGACGGCAAGGGTTTCAGTAGAAGAAACGGTCAAGAGAAGAAAATGAATAGAAGTGTCTGAAAATGTTTAGAAATTGTTTTATATTTTAATTCGTAAATGACCTTAGAGGGCGCTTTTCAGAAAGCGCTTTCTTATGTGCAACCTATAAGAGCGCTTCCCTTAGAAAGCGCTTTCTAAAGTGAAAAGAATTTAAGACCTATAAGAGCGCTTTTCTGAAAGCGCTTTCTAAGGTTAACTTTAAACAGCACTTTTTAAAAGCGCTGTCTAAAGTAATACCTATAACAACACTTTCCAAAAAAGTGCTTTCTAAGGTGGCATCCATTTATTGCATTTAACAGCGCTTTTTAAAAGCGCTTTCTAAAGCCTGTCTTTTACTGCGCTTTTTTTTAGCGAAATTTTTTTATTCTTTTTAGCAGCACTTTTTTATAAAAGCGCTGTCTTTTTGGTGCTGTTTATTCCTATTTTTGGCGTAGTGTATATTAATAATTCTATATTATTATAATTTTATATTTTGCTATTAAAAATGTGGATTATGTGATGAAAGAGTGTCTACCATCACTTTTTTTAATAAGCATTTTTTTAATTCGTTTTAGAAATGCTGATACAACTAGGGATGGCAAAAAAATCCATACCCGCGGATATCCACTGATAAAATCCATCATGGATATGGGGAAGATAGCTTAATGGATATCTACGGATAAAATAATTGGATATTTAAATACCCGTTTGTTAATGGATATGGATACGGGTTTAATGATATCCGTACCCGCGGATATCCATATCCATTAATAAATTATAAAAATTATTTAAATATCATTAGTTTATTATACCTTATCTTTTTATCTTCTAAAAAAATAGTCTTTTTATATTTCTTTCTTTTTTTGAAATTTTCTTTGAAGAAAACCTTTCAAATTTCATTCAAATTTGATTAGCAATTTCATATTTAAACTCTTCAATTCTCCATACCTCACTTCAACAATTTCACATTCCAACCAACATGTCGTCATTCCTCTGTCGAACCAGTGTCTCCTTTCTTACTCCTCTGTCGTCTGTTCTTTCATCATAACTCACCATCACTATTTTTTATTTGTTTGGTTAAAAATGAAATGTAAGAATATTATGTTTGGATTTAATTATGTTTTTGTGAATAAGAAGAAAATCAATGTGATGAAATTTTATTGTTAAATTAAAAGCAAATTGTATGGATGTTATGTGGTAATAATTTTTTGTATCTTTAAAAGAAGTTAAAAATACTTTTTTCAAAAAATAATTTTTATAAGAAAAATATTATCCATGGATATTTGTAAATATCCACGGATATCTTAAAACCCACGGATTACCCGCTTAACAAATACCCGCATGAATATGGGGCGGATATGGATATCATATTGATCCAACGGGACGAATACAAATATCATAGTATCCGTCCCCATGGATATCCATTTACATCCCTAAATACAAGTCTTATGATACTAATTTATGGTAAAGACTATCAGACAAATTTTAAAAATTTAAGTTACATTGTGATATAACTCTGAAGATTATCTCCGAAGGAACAACAATTATCACCTTCCAAATCCTAAAACCTTAACACTAAACATTCAAATCCTTTTTCGTCTTCCTCCGTCCCAACCTTCTTTTTTCTACCCTTCTTCAACCCACACACTCAACACCCAAAGCTCATGAATCAACAACAACTCAGTTAAAACTCAAAACAGAACCAGAGGGAGATGAAGAAGAGAAATTGATTGAACAAAACGAAGTCATACGCTAATCAAACCTGGAACGGAACAGAACGAGCAATTCTCCGCGAAAAGCTGAGGAGAGGGTGACAGAGACAGACGAGCTTTGAAGAGATGATTCATGATCCATGACGCTTCTCGGCGATCCAGCAACATGTACAAATCCGAATCAAGCGTAAGAAAGAGATGGAGCGATTCAAGGTTAGAGAAGAAACTTCGTTTCGATGCGATGATGAAGAAGAAGTTCTTTTTGTCTTCTGAGCACAGTTTATTCTATTTTGTTTAGAAAAAGAGAAATGGATGATATCATTGCCTTTCCAGAATGTTGACCAAGCCTGGCTTTGTTGTAAATGGCTTCCGCTATTTTTGGTTTTGTGGGCCGTTTTTTTTAATTTTGTTTTCAAATGGGCTTCAGAGCCCATGGTTCATACACACTTCTGTTTGTTACTGCTCATGTTTTCTTAATTTTTTTGTTTAGATTTTGGTTAGTAGTTACTATTGTTTTAGATTAATTTTGTGTTAATTAAATGTTGATTAATTTTTATTCTTGTTAATTTTAGATCTAGGTCTCATTTTGGATTTAGAGATTACATTTTTGTTCTTAACTTTGTGGTAATTTTAGTTAAATGTTGATTTTAATATTAGAGCTTTGATTAGAATTTTGTCAATTAATTTTTGTTGTTGATGTTTTGAATAATTTCTTGTTAAAATTTTGTTTAGAAAACTTTGATTAGAATCCTTGATCTTGGTTGAATTTTTTGCTCAAGTTTCTAGTTGACATTGTGATTAATTTCCTTGAACTCCTAATTGACTATTTGTTGAGTTTGGGTTTAGTTTTCAATTAAATTTCATTGAGTTTTGATTGAATATTTTGGTTTGGTTTCTTGTTGATATTTTGCTTAAATTCTTGTAGATTCTCTATTGATTTTCTTGTTAAGTTCCATTAGAATCTTGGTGATTAACTTTGGTTATCTTTCTTGTTGATTATTAAATTGTCTTGATGAGATTGGTGCTTTGATACATGAGATATTTGTGCTTGATTGATCTTGTTGATGTTTGAAATTGCGTATGAATTCCCATTGGATGATGTTGCTATACTCTCCTTGTGCATAAGTTGATTGAATGTTGGAAATGATGCTGATGTATACACTGATGTTCTGTACATACATGATGTTAAATGGTGCTATTTTGTCCTGCTGGATATTACACCTGTTCTGTTCTAAAGAATGGAGCTGTTAAATGTTGTTCTTGCTTGCTTTCTCGAATTTACTGTTGTGTTGTGCTAAAGCGCTGTTGTTGCTGTTGTTTTTAGTTTGGTTTATACTGGCATTGCTTTGACATCTATTTTCCTTTCCTTCAAGTTTGGGATTCACTTTTGTTGTTGTGATTGAGTTTATTTAATGTTTACTTGTGATTGATCACATGCTCCCTTAGGGCTCCTAGCTTGAACTTAATTTTTGATTAGGTTCAAAGTAGGATAGACATTAGGCTCTCAATCCTTTGTATGATAACATTAGGGTAGTCCCTTTGAACCTCAACCTTAGGTCAATCATTTGTATGATAGCATTAGGTAGACTTCCCTCTCATCCTCAACTGTAGGGCCATTGGCATGATAGCATTTAGACAAGTTTCCCCTAGAGTTTCTTTTGCCCTTTGAGTCTTCTTTCTCTTCTCAAAACAAAGTCAAGAAACTTAATAAATATGATGTGCATTGTGCGCCATGAGCCTTAAGCACATGGGAAAAGATGAGCGGATGCATTTCTAACCTCATCTTAGGGTACTTTGTGCGCGAGACGTTTGGATTGTTAGCGCGAAGTATTCGATCCTATGTTATAGACTTTAGTGCGATGCGCATTTCAAACAAAGTTAATCCACTTCTGTTAAAACTCACAAACAAACTGCAAACCTTTTCATCCTTCGGGATTGTTTATCAAACCATTGTCAAAAGGGTACATTATTTATGTTCTACCGCAAACAGCATCGACCCTAACTGCTGGAATGCGAACTTAACGACGCTCATAAAAAACACTTAACCCATCTGTGGTCGTAACCATGAACTACGACTGCTCTGACTTCCTCATTCTCGTCTGAATGAGGATACGTAGGCACAAGGCGACGATGTCTTGGCGAGCAATCTTCCCTCATTCACCCGTAGTCCTCCGAACTACGTTGACTCTGACTTTCCCATTGCACGAGGGAATACGTAGGCCTAGGACGGAGAAGTCCCATCGAGTATCCTTTTTGTTTTCCCTTTCGTTTTCGTTTAGCAGTAGAGCTTTAGATAACACACCCTTTGATTAGACAACAAGTGTGGATCCCGTTGAGTACAACAGACGTGAGGGGGTGCTAATACCTTTCTCTCGCGTAATCGACTCCCGAACCCAGACTTGGTTGCGATGAACATGTATTCTCCCTTTTGAGGTTTCTTCGATCATTTTCTTTCCTCCGCCGGGATAATTAACGTTCGGTGGCGACTCTGTTTTTTTGCTAGTTGTTTTTCGCGTTGCGACAGCTGGGGACACTAGTTCCCTATGTGAGTCAATCCTAGCGCTTGTTTGTTTCTGTTTCATTGGGTGTTTATTTTTGTGCATTTATTTGTTGTATCTGTTGTACATTATCTGTTGTATATTATTGTATGTTACTGCATTACTTGTATTTGATTATTATTATCATATTGCTCTGTTGCTACTGTGTTGTTGGATGGGTTTGTTCCACGAGAGATGAGCCCAGTACCCAGGCTTGAGTACACACATAGGATTAGAGTGGGCTCTTGTTGACATGTGTGGCATTTGACACGTATTGTTGGCTTGAGTTCACATTCAGACGAGGTTTTCTTGAGGATACTCTGAACTGCATGTTTATATAGTAACCAGGGTGGTCTGATAGGACCTTATGACTCTAGAGACCGTTCATTGGAAATCGGTTGAGGCCTCCTTGATTGATGATGATGCCAAACTAGAGATGGTGAACGTATCATCATTTCTCGACCTGAGAGCCCGTGATACCGAGGACCTGCTAGTATGCCTCTGTCCAAGACTAGAACCTGCACGTGAGAGGGACTGGATTTTTGTAAGAAACCTTGACTTTCAACCCACCCTGATTTCTGGTTTTCTTATCAGTGTGGACTTCTGAACCTGGTATTCTGATTATTTCGGTATTTTGGTATTCCAGTTTTCTCTTCAGAGTGAGCTTGTGAACTTATTCAGTCAGCAACAATCAATTATTCAGAGTTTATAGAAGTTTTGATTCCATGTCTTTTGCATTGCATAGCATAAACACATTTGCATCATTTTGCATATCATTCTTCGACCAGCCAGAACTCTTATTCAACCTTTATCCATGACCAGCCAGTTGATTCCCCGGTACTCGTTCTGAACAAGTGGGACTGTTGAAAGATGATCGGTCACCACTTTCACTTGTTTTCCGTTCATCATTTGGCACTAAACGGCACAATCGGTAACGCATTGTGGAGTATCTTTAATTGTTTTTCAGTTTATTCTTACTTTTCGTATTGTCTTTTCGTTATCATTTTTTTTATTAGTTTTTGCTATTATGTTACCTTTTTATGCGTTTGTTGGTAGTGTTTTATGTTCAGCAGGTTCACTCACAAGTATTGCGCGGAAGAAGGAAGTTTTCAGAGTTTTTTTTAGAGCTCCAGTGATCCTAACACGGTCACCAGCGTCATCTGACACTGGTTGTGTCATGAAGGCGTCCCAAAGGAGGAGATTAGAGAAGAAGGCAGAATGCTGTCACGGGGGGTCGTGTCAGCTGACACGGCCCGTGTCAGCTTGCCTGGCAAGGAAACATGAAAAGGGGAAGTTGTGATCAAGAGGCAGAATGCCAACACGGGTACCCGTGTCAGCTGACACGGCCCGTGTTGGCCTGAGCGAGAAAAATATTTACTTTTATTTTTAAAGGTGTTTTGGGAAGTCAAGGGGCAGATGGGGAATTTCCTGAGACATTAGAAACTTGTGGCTATTTTAGGGTGATTCTAGTGGGGAAAAAGGGACTTTTGACTTTTGAACTTGGACGATCAAGTTTACAAACTTTATGCTTAAGAGAGTTTACAGAGAACGGAGATCAACAATTGGCGGAAGCAATTGAGGATCAATTTTCCCCCGATCAAATTGTAATGTCTATCTTTAATTTTCTTTTTGTTTTTGTTCTTAAGACTATGAGAGGCTAAACCCCTCAATGCCAGGGGGGTGTCCCTGATTTTCCCTGTAATGACAATTTTCCCTTTGCAATAGAAATTTCACTGCTTTCTCATAATCATGTTTATCGTATAATGTTCTTAATGCTTGTCCATATTAGAAAATAGGATTTGATTTACGTTTAACCTTAGGTCGGACAAACCACCGTTAACGTTTTTTATACGATAATACTATAGTAGATATTGCTTAGGAATAGGGATACCCTATAGTAACCGTAAAGCTTTTGATAAAAATAAGTGCTTGGTATTCTTTCTATACCGCTAAGGAATTGGGGTATAGGGAGAATACCAAAGGTTTTTCTACTAAGGAATTAGAGATAAATATTCTTAAGAGCCGGTAATGATTGGTTTAAGCGATGATTTTGAAAAATAAGGATTGTTATTATTATAAGGAATTTCATACTCCTTGCCCTGACATGTTTCTCATATTTGTTTAAGTCATTTTTACTCTTTCTGCTTATTTGCTCAATAGTTATTATAATTTTTATAACAAACAAACCCCCAAAGGCATTTTTGTTTAATTGAAATAACATCTGCACTTACAATTACACGCAGTCCTCGAGAGATCGATTCTGGGGATAACCCCAACTATTACTACATCGGTAAAAATAGTACACATGCTATTTTTCCAAGGTACCTTCGATGTGTGAGCCAACCTGAGAAAACTATTGATCTTAAGCTGATAGAATAGGTTGTGAAAATGGAAGATCAGATTGTGGCTGAGGTAGAGCGAAGGTTGAAGAAAATGAATTTAGGTACCCAGACGGTAGCACAAGTGCAACCGATTCAAGCGGTTAATTGTGAAATTTGTGGAGGTCCTCACTTTGCCATGCATTGTGTGGCTACAGCCCAACAGATTGAGGAAATAAATTTTCTGAAGCAGAACAATCCTTACTCGAACACGTATAATCCAGGATGGAAAAATTATCCCAACTTTTCCTGGAAAGATCAGCAAGGAAATGTTCCCAAGCAAGGACCAGCTCCATACCCGAACCAGCCCCAGCAACAACAATACCGTCCACAACAACCATCACCACAGCAGCAACAATATCAGCAGCAACCACAACAGTATTACTAACCTCAACAACAATTTCCACAACAGGTTCCAAAGAAAGCAGATTGGGAAGTTGCTATTGAGAAGATGACAGCTCAAAGCTCTCAATTCCAGGAAGAGACACGAAGTAACCTTAGGAATACAAGCGCCTCCATCAAGAATCTAGAGGTCCAGATGAGCCAAATAGCTCAACAATTAGCAAATTCCCAAACACAGAGTACTCTTCCAAGTTCTACAGTGACCAACCCGCGAGAGCATAATAATGTTAGTGTGGTATCTACGAGCCGTAGCAAACCTCAAGAGGTCCATGATAAAGAGTCTGAGAGTGAAGACCGGTTACTTGAAGTTGAGTTGGAAATTAAAGAAAATGAGGTTGAGAATGAAGAAGTGATTGTACCTGAGCAAGCCGCCAAGGAGAAGGTTATTGAGCCCAAGCAGAACATCAAGCTTCCCTTTCCAACAAGAAATAAAAAGAAAGGGCAGCACGAAAAGAATTTTGAAAAATTCTTAGAAATGTTCAAGAAGCTTGAACTCAATATCCCTTTCTTGGAGGCACTGGAGCAAATTCCTACATATGCCAAGTTCATGAAGGACATCATATCAAAGAAGAGATCCGTTGATACTGAGCCGATTATTCTAACTGAAACTTGTAGTGCTATTTTGCAGGGCATGAAGATTCCGGTGAAAAAGAAGGATCGAGGCTCGGTTACCATCCCGTGCACTATTGGTGATAGATCATTCAAGAAGGCTCTTATTGATTTGGGGGCAAGCGTAAGTCTTATGCCGTTGTCAATCTACAAAAAGTTAGGGATTGGAACTGTACAAGACACTCGGATGACTTTACAATCTGCCGATCATTCTGTTAAGAGGCCTTATGGAATAGTGGAAGATGTTCTAGTTAAGATTGATAAGTTTGTGTTCCTGGTGGACTTTGTTATTTTAGAGATGCCGGAGGACGAAAAAATACCAATCATTTTGGGAAGGCCATTTTTGGAGACCGGGCGATGTTTGATAGACATAGAAGAGGGCACTATGACTCTTAAGGTCTATGATGAGGAGTTAAAGATTGTTGTGCGAAACACTATGAAGCACAAAGATGATATTGGTATGAGCCATACTATAGAGGTGATAGATCAAGTGATTGATAATGAGAACCCGGTATATGCATAAAAATTACCATTGGAAAATGTTTTGAGTTTATCAATTTTTGAGGATAGTGAAGAAGCCGATGAAAAAGAGTTGGAAGTGATTGCCATGATGGAAGCTCAACCTCCAGTTAAGGGATCTCGAATGCACCGGTGGGAAGATCTGAGGACACCTCAATTCACGAAAGGTGGTGAAGAGACTAAAAAGGGGGCTGAATTGAAGCAATTACCCGAAAATCTCAAGTATGTATTCCTAGACACTGAAGGCAAATGTCCGGCGATCATAAATGCTAAGCTAAAAGATGTTAAAGAGGATAAGTTGGTGCAAGTTCTTAAAAAGCACAAGGGTGCAATGGGATGGAAGATTGAAGATTTGAAAGGTATTAGCCCAACGGTTTGCATGCATAAAATCCTCATGGAAGATGATCATAAACCGGTTGTCCAACCTCAAAGGAGACTTAATCCGAAGGTGAAGGAAGTGGTAAGAAAAGAAGTGGTGAAGTTGTTGGATGCAGGACTCATATATCCAATATCCGACAGCTCTTGGGTGAGTCCGGTGCATGTGGTGCCCAAGAAAGGGGGAACCACAGTTATAAAGAATGAGAAGAATGAGTTGATCCCCACCAGGACGGTTACAGGTTGGCGAGTATGCATTGATTACAGGAGGTTAAATCTAGCAACAAGAAAAGACCACTTCCCTTTACCATTCATCGATCAAATGTTGGAAAGGTTAGTTGGTCATGATTATTACTGCTTTCTAGATGGGTACTCCGGTTACAATCAAATTACGGTGGCGCCGAAAGATCAAGAGAAGACGGCTTTCACATGCCCCTATGGTGTTTTTACATACAGGAGAATGCCATTCGGGTTATGTAATGCCCCTGCTACATTTCAGAGATGCATGACTTCCATCTTTGCAGATATGCTCGAAAAGCATATGGAAGTCTTCATGGATGACTTCTCGGTATTTGGGTCTTCTTTTGATAATTGTTTAACTAACCTTTCTCTTGTTTTAGAAAGATGTCAGGAAAGTAATTTAATCCTCAACTGGGAGAAGTGTCATTTCATGGTCCGTGAAGGTATAGTGTTGGGTCACAAAATTTCCCACAAGGGAATCGAAGTAGACCAAGCCAAAGTGGAGGTAATCTCAAAGCTTCCACCTCCGGTAAACGAAAAAGGTATACGAAGTTTCTTAGGCCATGCGGGTTTCTACCGCCGGTTCATAAGAGACTTCTCTAAAATAGCCAAACCCCTGACCACCCTTTTGGTTAAGGATAGGGCTTTTGTTTTTGATAAAGAGTGTGCCTATGCATTTGAGACATTGAAAAATAAATTAGTGTCGGCACCTATTGTTATTGCCCCCGATTGGTCTTTACCGTTTGAGATCATATGCGATGCTATCGACATTGCAGTAGGGGCTGTTTTGGGACAGGGATGAGATAAGTTACTGCATGTTATTTACTATGCTAGTCATGTGTTGAACCCTGCACAGATGAACTACGCAACTACCAAAAAGGAGTTGTTAGCGGTTGTGTATGCCTTTGATAAATTTAGGCAATATCTGTTGGGTTCAAGAGTCATTATTTATACTGACCATGCTGCTTTGAAGTATCTTTTTTCTAAACAGGATTCTAAGCCAAGACTCTTGAGATGGATTCTACTCCTTCAGGAGTTCGATGTTGAGATTCGTGACAAGAGAGGGTGTGAAAATACAGTTGCTGACCACCTTTCTCATATGTCACCTATTGAAGAAACAGAAGAGAAACAACAGATAAAGGATGAGTTTGCTGATGAACACATCCTCGCTGTTATTGGTGTTCCTTGGTTCGCAGATTATGCGAACTATTTGGTAGGTGGTATCATCCCTGATGATTTTGATTCTAACCAAAAGAAATTTTTTTTGCATGATTGAAGGTTCTATCTATGGGATGATCCATTCTTGTACAAAAGAGGAGTGGATGGTTTAGTGAGAAGATGTGTACCCGAGGTAGAACAGAGGGATGTGTTAAAAGCTTGTCACAACTCAGAATACAGAGGGAATTTCAGTGGTGATATAACTGCGTCCAATGTTCTCCAGTCAGGGTTATACTGGCCCTCATTGTTCAAAGATGCTCAAGAGATGGTAAGAAAGTGTGACAAATGTCAGAGAACTGGGAATATATCAAAAAGAAATCAGATGCCCCAGAACTCCATGCTCGAAGTTGAGTTGTTCGATGTTTGGGGAATAAACTTCATGGGCCCATTTCCATCGTCCTTTAGAAAAAATTACATCTTGGTAGCGATGGACTATGTCTCTAAATGGGTTGAAGTTGTGGCCTTGCCTACTAATGATGCTAAGGTAGTGGTGAAGTTTTTAAAGGAAAATATCTTTGCAAGATTTGGAGTACCGAGAGCACCGATAAGCGATGAAGGAACTCATTTCCTGAATCACCTCATGGAAAGGTTACTCCAAAAGTACAATGTGAAGCATCGCATAGCCACTCCTTATCACCCTCAGACGAGTGGCCAGGTAGAAGTTTCAATCAGGCAACTTAAACAGATTCTTGAGAAGACAGTGAGCTCCTCTCGTAAGGATTGGGCAACTAAATTGGATGATGCGCTGTGGGCTTATCGAACGACTTTCAAAACGCCAATCGGTATGTCGCCCTACCAGCTAGTCTATGGAAAGGCATGCCATTTGCCTTTGGAGTTAGAACATAAGGCATTATGGGCATCAAAATTTCTGAATATGGATCTCTCTCAAGCTAGAAGTTTGAGGATCCTTCAACTCCATGAGTTGGAAGAATTTCGGAACCGTGCATATGAAAATACCAAAGTGTATAAAGACCAAGCAAAAAAATGGCATGATAGAAAGATCCTAAAGAAGAAGTTTTGGGAAGGAAAGCTGGTCCTTTTGTACAATTCCTGGTTAAAATTATTTCCAGGAAAACTGAGGTCTAAATGGTCGGGACCATTTGTTGTTCACAAAGTGTTCCCTCATGGGGCGATTGAGCTGAAAAATCAAGTAAACAGAGACATTTTTAAGGTAAATGGGCAGAGGTTGAAGCCCTATTATCAAGGGCAATCTGTTGGTCAAGTGGATGTTGTTCGTCTTACAGGGTAAGACGAGCGACCGTCGAGCCATGCGACGTTAAACGCAGTGCTGCGTGGGAGGCAACCCACATGTTTTGTTTCTAATAAGTTTCTTTGTTTTGTTTGTTGTTTATTTTTGCAGTGACTCACAAGGCCCATAATGAGAAGGAGCATGTATTTCCGTGCATTAAAGTCAGATACATCATCATCGGGAACCTTAGAGTCTTTACCTCATGAGAAAAATTGAAAAGAAAAAGTGAAATTTTTTTTTGGTGGCAGAACCCTGACACGGGGGGTCGTGTCCCCTGACACGGGGGGTCGTGTCCCCTGACACGGCCCGTGTCAGGCCTACTGAAGAAGAGGAGTTTAATTATTTTTGGAAGCGTGGTGGTAGAATCCTGACACGGGGGGTCGTGTCATCTGAAACGGCTCGTGTCAGGGGGCGAGTTTTCAATTTTTTTTTCTGATTTTTCAAATTCCTTATTTTTGAATGTTTTGGGGCCCATGTGCTAAAAATCTTATCATTCCATATTAACCACTCATAAATTATTTTTAATCCCTCTCTCTCTCTCCCATTTTTCCATTACCTTCTTCTTCTTGTCTTAAAAAAAAACCTAGAAATCCCCATTCTCACTCACCATTCAATCTCCATTTTCTCACTCACCCACTCCACAAACTCCTATATCCGCTTCACAAAAATTGTTCTCCTCGACATCCTCTACTTTTCTACGGTGGTATTTTTGCATTATCTCTATTTACATTTTTGTTGATTTTGCAGGTTGAAGAAAATGCCACCAAAACGTGTGGACAAAGGAAAGAAGGCCATTGTTGCGTCTTCTAGACCAAGAAAAAGAGCAACTCGCCAGTCGAACGAGCACGACATCATCTTCGATGATCCGGCACATGAAGCATGATATTCTGCCCCTGTAAAGCGTAAAATTACGCCAACACGGTATCTCTGCTCTAAAACTCTTACTGCTTTAGGAATATCTGATAAGGTGAATAGGATGTTCCACACCATAGGAATGCTAGAATTCATGCATTATGAAGCGCCCACTTATGGGAGGATAAAACTTGAATTTTTGAGTACTTTGGAGTTTTCACTGCAGAAGGAGTGGACGGGATTCGTGTATTATTACCATGGTACTTTGAAGTTCAGACTGAACAATACAGATCATACCTTAACCGTTGAAGAGTTGGGAAGTATCTTGCGCCTCCCTATATATGGACACGGGGCTGTCCCGGAAGATTTTATTGCTCGAGATTTCTGGAGTGCTATAACTGGTTTCTCAGTTTATATTTCTAAGGCAGCTAAAGCGTCGCACATCCAGAACCCCTGTTTTCATATGGCACAAAAGGGTTTAGCTTATACCCTATTCGGTTGTGGCGACAGTACAGGAGTAGCCACCAAGCGAGAGTTGTATTTTATGTATGCCATGGCAAATAATATTTTTGTCAATGTGGCTGCCTTTACGGCTGACTACCTAGGACGGGTGGCTAGAGCTACGCAAGGAGGTATTTTTGTTGGGGGCATTATCACCCAAATAGTTGAACATTTTGGCTATCAACCGGATGTTGATGAAAGCCCAATTCAGGGGATGGCCAAGTTGGACATGGCAGCACTAATGCATTAGGGGATGATCCAGGTTGAACAAAACCACTATGCTGTGATGATCATGAACAAATTTATCATTGGGCTACCCGATCCGGCTCGAATTGGGATTGCTAAGCGTGAGAACTGGTTGTATAGAAGTGTTGGTGTCAACTTCGCGGATGAAGATGAGGAGGCAATTGCCCTAGCAGGTACCCAAGGCCAGGAGTATTATAATATAGAGCCTGAGCCGGAACAGACTATTCCTTCACACTCCAGAGCCGACCACTCAAGCACCGGGACTACACCATTGGCACCAGACCAATGGTCTTGGTTGCAAACCGAGATTGGAGAGATCTGGGAGGAGTAGTCACGCCAGGGAAATGAACAGAACCGACAGGGGCAGATGTTTGATGAGATGCACCAGTGGATGCAGCAGATGAGGCTGCACTTTCCTCCTCCCCAGTGAGGCTTTGTGAGTCCCCTCTCACATTTTGTTCTGTAACAGTGAGGCCACTGTTTAGTTCAAGTGTGGGGGGTGTTATTTTATTTACTTTTCGTTTGTTTTGTTTTCCGTTATTTTGCTTTGGCTTAAGTTAGTTCGTTTATTTTGGTGTGTTTTATGTTTATGTGTGTTACAAATTTAAGGTGGATGTGCCGGGTGAATGAGACGACTGGTGTTAGGTGGATGAGAAGGTGCAATCCTAACTTGCGCTCGAGGAAACCCCCGGAAGTAGGTATCGCTGAAAGGACGATTGGACGTGATTTCTGACACTGGACCGAGACTAGAGTACTGTGCATCCGAGGCGAAATGACACTACATCACACCGAAGGTACCTTGGAAATGTCAGTATGCCAAACATGGTGAGGATCCTAAAAAGCCATACACTATTGCATCATAAGAGTTGTCAGGTATGTACTCGTCTCTTTTAGTTTACGCACCTGTCTGTTGAATCCCCACTGTACACTTACACACACTGAGGCAATTGTTTCTATTTAGCCCTGAGCCCTTGTAGTCAACCCTTGTAATGTATCCGTTGCTAACCCCTTCGAGCCATATTTCCTTTTGTTTGTTATTAACTGCATTATGCGAACCTTTAGCCCAAAACACTTCCTCACCCTGCTCGGACAAGTGTTATTGATTTCCCACTTGTGTAAACTCTAAGTTTGAGGTTGAGACACTCAAAATAAAAGTAAGTAAGTGCATTCGAAAAAAAAATAGAGCAAAGAAAAAGCCTTGAAAAAAAATTAATGAAAAAAAGAGAGAGATGAAAGAATATATTTACCTATAGGAGGATCCAGTTTGAAAAAAAAAATCGAAGAAGAACCTCGAAGTTACACTTGAGGAGAGAAACTGTAAAATCCTAATAAGTTGTGTCCAGCGCCCTTGAGCATGAAAAGTGCAAGCTACACAGGGATGAGAGAAATGACACTGCGTCTGAGCATAAAAATCCTTTGTGTTTTTTCCTTTTTGTTTGTTTATCCCATCGTGTCCCGAAGCCCCGTTACAACCTTTAAAGTCCTCAAATAGTGTGTGTTGTGTGCGTGTGTAATGAACATAGATGTGGTGCAAGCTTATGAGATGGCGGTGCATGCTTTGATTAGAGAGTATAAACACTTTAACCAGAGTGATTTGGTGAGAGTGTGAAAAACTGACAAAGGAATAGGTGTTGAATTGTGGATGTGTGGTCGATCGCCATGAGTCGGGTAAGAAGGAAAGGTTGAGAAGAAAGTGAAGAAAAGTTGCGAAAAATCTCAGCAGTACTGTGGTTGGTTAGAATAATTCGGGGGTGACCTAATTGCTGTCTTAAGCATTGCTTGAGGACAAGTAATGAGATAAGGTTGGGGTTGTGATCGGTCACTACTTTCACTTGTTTTCCGTTCATTATTTGGCACTAAACGGCACAATCGGTAACACATTGTTGAGTATCTTTAATTGTTTTTCAGTTTATTCTTACTTTTCGTATTGTCTTTTCGTTATAATTTTTTTTATTAGTTTTTTCTATTATGTTACCTTTTTATGCGTTTGTTGGTAGTGTTTTATGTTCAGCAGGTTCACTCACAAGTATTGCACGGAAGAAGGAAGTTTTCAGAGTTTTTTTTAGAGCTTCAGTGATCCTGACACGGTCACCAGCGTCATCTGACACTGGCTGTGTCAGGAAGGCATCCCAAAGGAGGATATTAGAGAAGAAGGCAGAATGCTAACACGGGGGGTCGTGTCAGCTGACACGGGGGAAACATGAAAAAGGGAAATGGTGATCAAGAGGCAGAATGCCAACACGGGTACCCGTGTCAACTGACACGGCCCGTGTTGGCCTGGGCGAGAAAAATATTTACTTTTATTTTTAAAGGTGTTTTGGGAAGTCAAGGGGCAGATGGGGAATTTCCTGAGACATTAGAAACTTGTGGCTATTTTAGGGTGATTCTAGTGGGGAAAAGGGGACTTTTGACTTTTGAACTTGGTCGATCAAGTTTATGAACTTTATGCTTGAGAGAGTTTACGGAGAACGGAGATCAACAATTGGCGGAAGAAATTGAGGACCAAAGTAATCCATAACCATTGTAATGTCGAATTTCCTTTTTATTATCGTTATTATTTTTAGTTTGAACATGATCGGCTAAACCCCCCATTGCTAGGGGGTGGTCCTGAATTGCAATGTAATGAACCTTTTTACATTATTTTATGAGATCATGCCTTTTACCTTAATCTTTTATTATGCAATATGCTTAATGCTTAACTTTATTGGAAAATTGGATTCGATTCACGGTTAGGGATTAGGTCTGAAAAACCAACCTAACGCCTTTTGCATAATCATACTGCGGTAGATATTACCTAGGAATGGGGATACCCCGTAGTAACCGGTAAAATCTTTGTCAGAACTATTGCTTGATATTCTTCCTAGGCAACTGAGGAATTAGGGTCTAGGAAGAATATCAAAGGGTTTTTTATTAAGGAATTAAGAAAAACTTTTATTAAGATCCGGTAATATAAGGTTTGAGGAATGTCTTTATGAATAATTATTTAGGGTTCTTGCTGAGCAATTCAGCCATCTCCCCTAGCATTTTTCTCAGTGTTATTAAATCTTTAATTTTTACGATTGCTTTATATTTGTAATTTTTACATTTTTACAACCAAATTCTAAAACCCAAGGAAACTTTTGTTTAATTGAAATAACATCTACACTACATATTATACAGAGTCCTCGAGAGACCGACTCTGGGGAAAACTCCAATTATGACTACATCGTTAAATAGCACACTTGCTATTTACCGATCAAAAGGCGACAAAGTGTTTGAGGCAAGATCAAGCATTGTCAAGAAATAAGGTCAACTCGGAAACTGTTGGTAGCTATGTCAAGGAACAACCTCTATAATGTTGATCTTCTGCCAGGTTTTACTGTGACAACTAACCCACTGTATGGTATTCTGCCTGATGAGGACCCTCCACAAGTGAACAACCTTACTCAAGCTCAGTCTGTATAGATCTTTGTTGAGAATCAGAATTTACATGAGCAGTCTGTTGTCTAAGATAGACATACCTCTTCTCTTGATACTATGGACTATCATGGTTTTGCATTCGATGTGTCGAATTCCCAAAGGGAGGTCCCGATGATGAAGACTAAGGACCCAAGGGCTCTTGAGTTTGCTAAAAGATATCGTGTGTTGGATGAGAAGCTCAAAGCCTTGGAAGTTTAAGATGCTTTTGGTCTCAATGCTTCAGACATGTGCCTGGTACCTGGCCTAGTGTTACCTCTAAGTTTCAAAGCACCGAAGTTTGAGAAGTACAAGGGGGATAGTTGCCCGAGGCAACATTTGATAATGTTTTGCAGAAGAATGACTTCATATATCTACAACGATAAGCTAATGATCCACTGTTTCCCGGATAGTCTGAGTGAAGCATCACTGAGCTGGTATATGCAGCTAGAGAGTGGTCACATCCGGTCATGGTTGGACTTAGCTAAAGCCTTTCTGAAGCAGTATGAATACAATATTGACACGGCTCCCAGTCACATGTAGTTGCAAAGCTTGTCTCAAGAGAACAACGAATCCTTCAGAAGGTACGCTCAGAGATTAAGAGAAGTGGCTTCCAGAGTGCAACCACCACTGCTAGACAGAGAATTCGTTGACCTATTCATGGACACCTTGCAGAGCCCATACTTTGAAAGGATGGTTGGAATTACATTAAACTTCTCTGACCTGGTGATAACTGGAGAACGCATTGAGAGTGGCCTAAAGAGTGGAAAAATTCAAGATGTCTCGAGCAGTCAGGTCGGTGAGATTGAATCCATCAGCAATTCCCAAGAGGAAGAAGAGGATGTAATCAATTCAGTCACGAAAGATGTTGAGTATTCTCAAGATGCACCGGTAAAATCTTTTGGTCCTTCATTTCTTAGCAATCATTTCCTAGGGCACCATGCCAAAAACCTTGGGTCGCTCCTCATGCAAATCAACGAGCTTATGAGCGAGGTTATCAGAATCAGCGCCAGAATCAGAATAGACCTTACAACAACTTGGAAAGAAGGAATGCTCCTCTTCATCCAGTTAATATGTCATACAATTAACTTCTGCCATATCTAGTTCGAAACTCATTGGTGGAGCCCAAGACTCTTAAGCCGTTGCCAGAACCGTACCCTCCTGGGTACAACCCCCATGTGCAGTGTGGATATCATGGAGGATCCATGGGGCATTCAACTGAAGATTGTAAAGCCTTCCAAGCCAAAGTACAACAATTTATTGACAAGGGGTACATATCCTTTCCAGAAGGAAGTTTGTTTTTGCACGTCAACCTCTCATCTGTTTGAGCTCGAAGACTTCAAGGGTCATCTCCTAAAGCCAGTGGTCCAGACATGAAGACATCCTCAACATTGGCAATCCTTGGATCAAATTCTATCATTTTCATTTGTAGTTTCTTTCCTGTTAATTGCTACTTATTTTTAAACATTGTTGTCTTGAATGGTAATATTAATGAAGTGATCATGCATTTTCTGAATCAACTATGTCGCATTCGCTCATTTTTCTCATTTATTGTAAAGCACAGACCCATACACTTCTTGCTTACTTCACTTTATCACTGTTGTTTTAGCAAAGACTTGAGGGAGGATGACAAAAACTGAATGCCCATAATTGTTGATCGTATGCTTTCGAATAAAATCCTGCTGATGATGTACAGACATTGTTTAAAACCCCCTAAACACCGGAGAGATAAGGAGTTAGTCCCTAGTTAGCCACTTTGAGACTAGAAGTAGGAGTTTCCTTCGGACTTTTAAATCCTCACATCTTAACCTGGGGCAGGGTAGTTATCAGCTAATTTGACCAAACGTTTAAATTTCAAAATGAGTGTCCCATTCGGGGATCGATCACCTTTCTGTCCTCACTCATCAAGAGGTCATACCTCACCAACCGCAACAGTTATCCCTCACCGCAAAGAGTGAGGCAGTCACAACCCTTTCGAAGAAATCAAGACAGCCAGTGTCACACGACTTGTTTAAAAAAAAAAAAGAAAGAAAGCCTGCTAAGTCGAAAACTTAAAAACATGTGACTTAGGAAAAAATTAGGGCATCCCGCTGGACTTCGAAATCGAAAAAAATTCAAAAAGAATCAGTTCAGGAAAAAGTTAGGGAAAATAAAAGAATAAAAGTGAAAAAGATTACAAAAGAAAAATCCTCGAGCACGAACAAGTCGTGTGACTACAGACACCAAAGACAAGAGGTGTGATTGTCGCTCCGAAAACCTTGTGGGTTCCTTAACCATCACTCCTACCATTCCATAAACTTTCTGGAAGGTGAGCGCTTGTGCCAAGTCAGCTGAACGTAGGACTGGAGATCATCACGAAGAAGGGGTGGGTAATAGTCAAACTTTGAGCCTTTCATCCTTTGTTTCAATAACTGTGAACTAGACCACGATTCAACCCTTAAAAGACCTAATTGAGGCATGGTTTATTCTGAAGGTATACTATAGGAAGGTTGCGGAAAGTGACTCCTACAAGATTTACTAATGTTCTTCTTGCCATTTCTTTCACTAGCTAAATCAGCACTGCGTTTGGACTAATGGTCCATTTGTCACACACTATCACATCATTCTAATCTACATGAGCATTGCATTAAGATTACCATTCATGAATGAACAAGTTTTAATTGCAGGTCAGTAGTTGACATTAAGGAAATTCCAACAGGGAGTAATCGAAGAGGACTGGATTATTCAGGAAAGTTGATCAGAATCAAGTGTACCTTGTAGCCCTATAGATCTGGGGCATGGATATTCAATGAGTATGGAATTAGTTAGTCTAAAGCAAGTCCTTGAGCATCAGTTGATTATAGGACAAATCCTTCGAGAACCGGTTGATCAGAAGTGATTCATCTCGAGACTCTACCAGCCAGGGGCAGGTCACCCAGAGGTTCTTTGATCAAGGGCGAGTCCCTCTATTGTTCAACCAGCACAAGTTAAGTCGCTTCTGTCGTAACCCGAAATTTGACCTCCCTCTTTTACCTTTTGCATAAGCATGTGTACTCGCATTGTTGGCATACACATTCACATTTCTTTGTGTGTTTCTTGTTGCAGGATATTCAAGTGTTCCAAGCCCGATTAATTGAATCCTCACGAGATCAACACATTGTCAAAACAAGCTCAAAATGAAGGCAAGAGTTGGAAAATCAATAACGGGACTTCAACATCATCTTTTTGCAAATTTGTGGAAATTTGGATGAAGTAACCGGTTAGCACATATGCTGTAACCGGTTACTCAGTGTATTTTTCACCAAAAAATGCAAGTTTTCAAGCATGTAACCGGTTAGGACATATATTGTAACCGGTTACCCAGTGGAAAATTTCAGTTCCTGCTACATTTTTGGGACAGCCTGATCGGAAAAATAGCAAGTGCACTATTTTATCGATGTAGTAGTAAATGGGAAAAACCCCAGCGTCGATCCCTTGAGGACTGCGCAGCGAATTAAATCTTTTTCAAACTAATTTTAATTAAACAAAAGCGTTGGTCGATAGTTTGTTTTGAGCCAAAAAGATAAAGGACATAAAAATATAAATAAAATAACGAAAGTTTCACAATTATGAGAATAATGCCAGGGACGGTGTATAACTAGTAAAGCAATGACTTTTCGAATTCTAACTCTGAAGAGACATGTCTCAAACCTTATCTTTCCTATGTCCAAATTATTTTTCCAAAATTCCTTTAAAGAAAAACTTTTGGTATTCTTCCTTGACCCTAATTCCTCAATGGCCAAGGAAGAATATCAAGCAATAGTTCTGACATAAAAAGGTTTTCACAGGGTATTATAATTCCTTAGTAATATCTACTGCGATAAAAATCATGCAACAAGATTAGGGTGGTTGGTCAGACCAAACCCTAACTACGATCAATTACCAATTTTTCCAAATGGATAAAGCATTAAGGACGTTGCACAAAATAAAGATAACGATTTAAATGCACAATCATAGATTAGAAATTCAAAGAGTCATTACAAATATGCAAATTAGGGACACCCCCTGGCATTGGGGGGTTTAGCCTCTCATGTTCATGACAGAAATAAAAATTACAGATAAATCAGAGGAAGACATTACAATAAGATTGGGATCGCTTAGATCGTCAATTGCTTCCGCTCTTGATCGATCCTTGTTCTCCGATCGTCTCCACTCTCACCAAGTGTAAAAATTCAAAATTAAAAACTAACTCCTTTTTCAGTCACAAAGCGTCTAATGTATCAGATCCACATTTACACCGCGAATTGCCTAAACTGCCCTCCGAGATAGCAACAGTCAGCATAAAATAAAATAATGCAATTTCACTTCCAAGAGCCCTGACACCGGCCGTGTCAGGTGACACGGGTGCCCGTGTCAGGCTGCTGACTCTTGGATCCACACGCTCCTCCTTCAGGGGTTCTGACACGGGCCGTGTCCTGTGACACGGGCCCCCGTGTCAGGCTTCTGACTTGTCTCTTTTTTCCTTCAAATGTATTCCATCCATAAGCCTCCTGACACGGGCCGTGTCAGGTGACACGGGCACCCGTGTCAGGCTTCTGATGTCCATTTTCTCAGAATTTTTTTTGTATCCGGAACGGCTTCGCACGGATGTCAGATCACCAGCTTATCGCGATCCTGAAAACACACTACAAACAACCAAATTAAAAGCACCAATGGCATAAAATGATAAAAACATTAAAACATGGCTTGCTTAACGAAACATGAAAATAAAGATGAAAACACAATCAAAAGACTCGAAAGCTGAAGAAAACATTAGAAACGAACGACACAAACAGTTTGAAATACACGACCGAAACCCACTGATCAAACTCCCCCGAACTTGAACTTTTGCTTGACCTCAAGCAAAAAGCTTGCATAAATACATGAAGTAACAATTAACTATCTCAGAACTTGCGAGTTGAAGTGAGGATACTCATACGTAAGTTTTTCATTCCAAGTCACCCGACGAGTACTTTCAGTACTTCTCTCTCTATAAAGGTATCACACAAACACTAAACCGCGGTAACACCACGGACCTCAATCTCCTTTTTGGTAACCTCTCCGACTATGCTTTGGGCTTAAGTCTTATCTTTCGATTTTCCACCCTTTTCATTCGGACAATCACTTTAAGGCTTTTATGATTTTTCCTCGCATGCATAAGATTGATCAACATTTTTTTTTCTTTTTTTTTATTAGCACCATTATTATGTTTGTCCACTTAGGGACGGCTTTTAGGTTCAACCGCCGTTAGGCTGAATAACCGGGTGAGGGTTACCCAACTTAGAAGGATCGATCGTCTAATTGCCTTTATTCACTTTTTTTTCGGTGCCCTTTTCTCAAATTTTTTTTCGATCAACCTTGCACACACAATTCGTATAGATTAAGCTCGACTGCCAATAGAAACTACTGAGGGAGTACTTCTCAGATCAAAGTACCATGGCACAAATCTACATGTCAGACTCGTACCTTACTCAGAAAGCTCAGTGTGTTTGTGTTATACCTCAACGTCAAGATTTTTCCAATTTCCTCATCAGTCTTCTTTTTACTCAAACCCTATATACTTCCTCCTCACTCACTCGCGTAAACAGAACGCTCAACAATTTTAGCATTATTTTTTTTCCAGTTCAGTTCAGGGGTGTTTTCACAAAGGACTTCAACCACAATTTCAAACAAACAACCAAAAACAACTACAGACTCAAATAGAACTGACAAAAATAAATAAAAGAAAAACAGAACAAAACACATAAATAAATATCCCCCCACACTTGAACTTAACAGTGTCCTCACTGTTGAAGAACTAGTGCAGAAGGGGACTCACAGAGCTCACTGATGCGGAGGTCGTTCTTGCAGCCTCATCTGCCGCATCTATTCGTGCATCTCCCCAATCATTTCCCCTTGACGGGTTTGTTCAGCTCCTTGTCTAGCTTGCTCTTCCTTCTGACGATTTTGCTCTCCCCTAATTTCGCCTATCTCAGTGCGCAACCAGTTCCAGTGGTCATGTGCCATAGAAAATGAGCTAGCACTCGAACCACTGGTGAACGGAGGAACCGTCTGATGGGGTTCCGGTTTAGTCCAGAAATCTTCCTGGTCTTGGTTACCTGCATCAAAAACATCGTCATCCTGCTCGTCCACGATATCGAGGGCGGCATCACCATAACACCAATTATTTGTATCATGAATCCCACAGCGGTTGGGGTTAGGCAAGGTCATAATATATTTACCTAAACACATTAATGCATAAGAATTATCATAAAGAGCAATCATACCTTGCTGGACCAATGAGTTCATGTCCAGACGGGATATACCTGTGACCTGTGTTTCCTCTAATCTTCTCTGGTCGTACCCCAGATGTTCAGCAATTTGGGTAATCATACCCCTAACTGAGATACCACCAGATGCTGCTCTACTAACTCGACCCAAGTAATCAGCTGCGAAAGCTGCCACACTTACTTGAGTTTTATTTTCCATTGCATGGAGGAAGAATAACTCCTTTTGAGTTGCCACCCCTGTACTATCACCCCTACCAAACAGAGTGTAGGCCAGGCACTTCTGCGCATATCTGAAACAAGGATTTTGAATTCCTGAGGCTTTAGCTCCCTTGGCTATATACTCCGTGTGACTAGTAATATCCATCCAAAAGGTGCGTGCATCAAATTCCTCCGGTACAAAACTGGGGCCCATAATTGGGAGCTTCAGAATGCTTCCAATATCCTCTACAGTCAGCTCATGATCATTATTATACAACCTGAAACTCATGGTACCAAAAAAATAATAAGTAGTACCTGTCCACTTCTTTCTTAACTTAAATTCAACGGTACTCAAAAATTCTAAATTTATACGCTCATAAGTGGGCGCTTCACATTGCACAAATTCAAGCATACCTAGAGTGTGGAACATACGTCCTACCTCAACAAACAGTCCTAACTGCGATAAAGTGTCGGGACAGAGATACCTGGTCGGGGTAATTTTTCGCTTAACATGATATCCATACCGCTTTTCATGCTCCTCCGAATCGAAGAGAATTCCATGAGCATTTGGTCTCTGTATGGTGCGCTTCCGTGGGCGCGATGCCTCTGCAGCCGGCTGCTTACCTCTGTCGGTTCGCTTAGGGGGCATTTTCGTCACCTGAAAATTTTACAAAACTAAAATAGAGATTATTGCAAAAATATAACCGTAGAAGTGTAGAGGAAGGTGAGGCGAGCGCTTTTCGTGAAGGGAGTGGGATGTTTTGATGAGTGGGTGTTGATGAAATTGAAGGTTTTATGAGAGGAGGGTTATGGAGGTTTTGGGTTTTTTTAGAGATGAAGAGATGAGGAAGATGATATGATAAGGTAAAAGAGAATAAAGTGTGGTAAATGAGAAATAAAGGGTGGTTAATGGGGTTAAAATCGCGGGCCCCACCAGATTAAATGTTGGGCAACATAAAGGAAAAAAATTGAAACGTTAAAAAAAAATTCAAAAATTCAAAAACTCTAACCCGCGCCCTTGACACGGGCGGCCGTGTCAGGGCTCTGCTTCTTCCTCAAAAGGGAATTTATAATGCTAAGATCCCAGGGTGCCTGACACGGGCCGTGTCCCATGACACGGGCGGCCGTGTCAGGTCTCTGACTTTCCTTTACATTCATCCAAAACGCACACAGCCCCAGTTATCCTGACATGGGCCGTGTCTCGTGACACGGGCGGCCGTGTCAGGGCACTGTAAACCTTCAAAATTCATATCCTTTGGGGTTTTTTGCCCCATTTTTCGAACCTTCCTCGCCTCTGGCTAGCTCAGTGAATAAGATGAAATAAAATCCTACAAAATAAAATAAAAAGAAAATGGTAAGCAATAAACACTGTGGGTTGCCTCACACGCAGCGCTGCGTTTAACGTCGCCTGGCTCGACGGTCGTCCGTCTTATCCTGCAAGACGAACAAGATCCACTTGTCCAGATGGTTGACCTTGGAAATAGGGCTTTAACCTCTGCCCATTCACTTTAAAGATATCTCCATTAGCTTGATTCTTAATCTCAACCGCTCCGTGTAGGAATACCTTATGAACCACAAACGGTCCCGACCATTTAGACCGCAACTTCCCAGGGAATAACTTCAAGCGGGAATTGTACAGAAGAACCAGTTGTCCTTCCCAAAACTCTTTTCTCTCGATCTTTCTATCATGCCACTTCTTTGTTTGTTCCTTGTACACTTTGGCATTTTCGTATGCACTATTCCGAAACTCTTCCAATTCATGCAGCTGAAGAATTCTTGAATTTCCTGCTAGTGATAGATCCATATTCAAGAATTTGGTTGCCCAAAATGCTTTGTGTTCCAGCTCTAACGGCAAGTTGCATGCTTTTCCGTAGACAAGTTGATATGGCGACATACCGATTGGCGTTTTGAAAGCCGTTCGATAAGCCCATAATGCATCATCCAACTTAATCGCCCAATCCTTCCGTGATGAACTCACAGTTTCTCTAAAATCTTCTTGAGCTTCCTATTAGATACCTCTACCTGACCACTTGTTTGAGGGTGGTAAGGAGTGGCTACCCGATGCTTCACGTTGTACTTCTGAAGGAGTCTCTCCATGAGGTGATTTAGGAAATGAGTTCCTTCATCACTTATCAGCGCTCTTGGTACTCCAAACCTCACGAATATATTCTTTTTTAAAAACTTAACCACCACCTTCGCATCATTGGTAGGTAAAGCTACAACTTCAACCCATTTTGAGACATAGTCCACAGCAACCAAAATGTAGTTTTTTCCAAAGGATAGTGGGAACGGACCCATGAAGTCAATTCCCCAAACGTCAAACAGTTCGACCTCTAACATGAAATTTTGAGGCATTTGATTCCTCTTCGATATGTTCCCAGTTCTCTGACACTTATCACATTCCTTCACCATTTCCTGGGCGTCTTTGAATAATGAGGGCCAGTATAAACCTGATTGCAAGACTTTGGATGCGGTTCGATCACCACTAAAATGTCCCCCATATTCAGATTCATGACACGCTTTCAACACATCCTTTTGTTCCTCTTCCAGCACACATCGCCGTATCAATCCATCCACTCCTCTCTTGTACAAGTAAGGATCATCCCATAAATAAAACCTGCAATCATGAATAAACTTTTTCTTACGGTTAGAATCAAAATCATCTGGTATGATACCACCCACCAGATAGTTTGCATAGTCAGCAAACCAAGGCACTCCAATAACAGCTAGGATGTGTTCATCAGCAAACTCATCCTTTATTGTACGCCGATCCTCAGTTTCCTCAATTGGTGACATCCGAGAAAGGTGATCCGCAACAGTATTCTCACATCCTCTTTTGTCACGAATTTCCACATCGAACTCTTGGAGGAGTAGAATCCACCTCAGGAGCCTGGGCTTAGAATCCTGCTTAGCAAAAAGATACTTCAAAGCAGCGTGGTCAGTATAAACAATCACTTTTGAACCCAACAGATATTGCCTGAATTTATCGAAAGCGTACACCACAGCTAACAACTCCTTCTCGGTAGTTGCATAATTCATCTGTGCAGGGTTCAAAACATGACTAGCATAATAAATAACATGAAGAAGCTTATCTCTCCGCTGTCCAAGCACAGCCCCCACTGCAATGTCGCTCGCATCGCACATGATCTCAAACGGTAGAGACCAATCTGGGGCAATAACAATGGGTGCCGACACTAGTTTATTTTTCAGTGCCTCAAATGCATCGGCACATTCTTTATCAAACACAAAAGCCTTGTCTTTAACCAAAAGAGTAGTTAAAGGCTTGGCTATCTTGGAGAAGTCTCTTATGAACCGGCGGTAGAACCCCGCATGTCCTAAGAAGCTTCTTATACCTCTTTCGTTCACCGGAGGTGGCAACTTAGAAATCACCTCCACTTTCGCCTTGTCGACTTCGATCCCCTTGTGGGAGATCTTGTGCCCTAGAACAATGCCTTATCTAACCATAAAATGGCATTTCTCCTAATTGAGAATTAAATTGCTTTCCTGGCATCTTTTCAAAACAAGAGAAAGGTTAGTCAAGCAAATATCAAAAGATGAGCCAAATACCGAAAAATCGTCCATGAAGACCTCTATATACTTTTCAAGCATGTCAGCAAAAATGGAAGTCATGCACCTCTGGAAAGTGGCCGGCACATTACATAACCCGAATGACATTCTTCTATAGGCAAAGATTCCATAAGGGCATGTAAAGGCTGTCTTCTCTTGATCTTCAGGTGCAACCGCAATTTGGTTGTACCCGGAATACCCATCCAAGAAACAGTAAAACTCATGACCATCTAGTCTCTCTAACATTTGATCAATAAAAGGCAATGGGAAGTGATCTTTTCTTGTGGCTAAGTTTATCCTTCGATAGTCAATGCACACACGCCATCCCGTCACCGTTCTCGTAGGGATCAACTCATTTTTCCCATTAGTAATCACGGTGGTTCCCCCTTTCTTCTGTACCACATGCACCGGACTCACCCATGAGCTATCGGATATGGGGTAGATGAGCCCCGCATCAAGCAATTTAACAACCTCTTTTCTAACTACCTCTTTCATGGCCGGGTTGAGTCTTCTTTGAGGTTGGACCACCGGCTTATGATCATCTTCCATAAGGATTTTATGCATGCACACCGTTGGACTTATACCTTTCAAATCTTCAATCTTCCACCCAATAACACCCTTGTACAATTTCAGAACTTCAATCAACTTTTCTTCTTGGATACTTTTTAAGTTCGAGCTTATAATGGCGGGACAATTCCCGTCGGTGTCGAGGAAGACATATTTGAGATTTTCCGAAAGTTGTTTCAATTCCGTGCCTTTTTTTGTCTCTACACTTTCTTCCACCAATAGTGGCTGTCTTAAATCCTCCCACCGGTGTGGTCGGACTCCCTTCCAAGGAGGTTGGGATTCCATCATAGTTAACACTTCCGATTCACCCTCTTCAACTTCTTCATCGTCTTCAAAGATGGACATTCGCAACACTTTCTCTAAAGGTGATTGAGAAATAGTGTCAAAGTGATCAACTTCTACCATTTGATTTATTACTTGGATGTTGCTACTTGTACCAACACCTTCTTTGTGTCTCATGGTGTCTCTCACATCAATTTTTAATTCTTCGTCATACACCTTCAATGTCAAAGTTCCCCCCTCCATATCAATCAACACTCTTCCAGTTTCCAAAAACGGTCTTCCAAGAATAAGAGGGATCTCTTCATCTTCCGGCATTTCTAGAATGACAAAGTCCACAGGAAACACAAATTTGTCAACTTTCACAAGAACATCTTGGACTACCCCAAAAGGTCGCTTCACCGAGTGATCCGCAAACTGAAGTGTCATCCGTGTGTCTTGAACTTTACCTATACCTAACTTTTTGTAGATGGATAGAGGCATGAGGCTTATGCTTGCCCCTAAGTCAATAAGAGCTCTTTTGAATGATCGGTCTCCAATTGTGCACGGAATGGTAACTGCTCCTCGGTCTTTCTTTTTCACCGGAATCTTGAGCCCCTGCAAAATAGCACTACAAGTTTCTGTTAGAATAATCGGTTCCGTATCGGTGGTCCTCTTCTTTGATATGATATCCTTCATAAACTTAGCATAAGTAGGCATTTGCTCCATTGCCTCCAAGAATGGGATGTTCAACTCAAGCTTTTTGAACATCTCAAGGAACTTCTCAAAATTCTTCTCTTGCTGCCCCCTTTTTCTTGTTTCTTTGGGGATAGGGGAGCTTGATAACCGGTTTTGAATCAGCCGCTGTTTCCTTGACAACCGGCTTTGGCACCACCAATTCTTCATCAACCACCTCATTTTCTTTAATTTCCAACTCTACTTCAAGCATTTGGTCATCCAATTCAGAATTTTTCTCAACCTCTTCTTTGGATTTCCCTCTTCACGTGGTGACTACATTAACTTTATGGTTGTCTTTGGGGTTAGTCACGGTTGCGCTCGGAAGGGCTTCCGGCGTTTGAGGAATTGCAAGATGTTGGGCAATTTGACTCATTTGCACTTCAAGATTCTTAATTGAGGCTTCGGTATTCCTTAGGTTGCTTCTTGTTTCTTCTTGGAATTTTTATTTCTGATTTTCTTATATTTTGCCATTATTTTCTTAATTTTATTTTATTTTTCTTTTTAAAGTGCATTCTTCTTGATGCTTGGCTCATTTTTATTTTAATTGAACTAGTTCTTTTCTGAATTTTTGCATGGCATTTTGTATGATCATATTACATATCTTAATGCATCTAAAACCATTTTTTTGATATTTTTAGAATCATTATTGCCTAGCATTTGAACCATATCTTTGTGCATTATTCATTATTGACCTAATGTGATTTTGTTGCTTTGTTTGAGCATGCTCCTTCTTGAATTTTTGTATGAGCTTTTGACATGTGTTTAGATTCTAACTTAGGTACTTTTTGACCTATTTCCATAATTTTTCCAAGTCTCTTCCTATTTTTTCCTTGTTGATTGATTACATGTGCATTTATGTGCTCCATTGTATGCATATGCTATGGTTTTGTGTCATATTGCCTATGGTCTCTTGAGTTGATTGATGTTATATTTTGACACCTATTTATTTGGATATTATAGGTCATACTTGGATCACTTATAATTCATTATGATTGGTGTTTACCTTTGATGTGTGTTTATGCATTTTTACTTGCATTTTTGACCTAATTCCACATCTCATCTCTTCTTGTGCTCTACATGATTTGTGTTTGCATTGTGTATTCCATTTTATTCATGTCATTTGCATGTCATCAATTGTATGCTACTGGCCTATATGCATTCATACTCATTTCATATGTCATGCATCTTTAACATGTAAATGTGTGCATCTACATGAAATTTGTTTCTCTCCTTTTCATAGCTTCTTCATCTATGTTCTTCTACTTGAATCATCCCATTCATGCCTTGTATAATTTTTCATATACCACCATATGCATTATAATATGATGTATGCTTCTGACCTTGAAATTTCTTTAAGAATAAATACATGTTCATCTTGCACTTTTATTCATCTTTCATCAACTTCTTTCATAGTGCTTTCCTTTGATGGTTAAAACATGGTTTGTGCATAGTGTGATTCCCTTAGGTACCATAACCATAATTGAACATCTTTAGACATAGCTACTGACTTTAGAAGTCATTTAGTACTTAGAATTCTTTCCTTTTAGGTTTGAGCTTTGTTTGATGCTTAATTTCATTCCATAAGTACTTTGATACTTAATTGTTTTCTTTCTTTTACTTATGCTTTCTTATGGCATTATTGAACTAACCTTTGCTTGTAGGGGCTAATTGTAAGTCATGTGTGTGGGTGTGCTCCCACATACAACTTTCTTCCCTCATATTTTTAATGTTCTCTCTTTTATGTTTGTGCAAAGCATTTCAATGCTTTCTTTGTTCAATCTCTTCCATTCCTTTTGAGTTCTTAACTTAACTTCCATCTTGGAAGTAAGTTAGAATTCATTCTTCATTTATTTTATTTTAGACTTAGGTTTCTAAACCACACTTAACCATTAGGGACATCCATGTATGATAACTTTAGGGTTTGAGTCTTAGTCTCCCTCATTAGATTTTACCTTTCTTAACCTTTGAGTCTCTCTTCTTCTCATCTCAAAACAAAAGCAAAAACACTTAATAAAGGCATAACATATATTGCATTTGAGCCTTTCATGTGCGAACAAGATAGTGAGGGGTCTTCTCTCACTTTCTTAGAATGTTCAGCATACATCCCGTCTTGGGTCGATATGCGAGGTATTCGATCCTACGTGAAAGACTTAAATACAATATGCGTTGTAAACACAAAAATAACTAAAACACTTCTTTCTAAAAGACAAAAACAAACAAATTCTCTTCTCATCTCCTTCATTCTATTCCTTAAGGACTCATCGTGTCCGTTCTACCGCAAATAGGTAACGCCTAAGTCTCCACACAGTGAGCTGCAACACCTAACTGCTGGGACGCGCACTCTGACCTTTCCAACTAAAAAACACAAACAAAGTAACCCTGGCCGAGGGGAACTACGTCGCTCTGATTCTCATGTTCCCGATGAGATACGTAGGCAGTGGGGTAGGGCCCATTCGAGCACTTCTTTTATTTTCCCTACATTTGTTTCTCATTCTCTTTCCATTTCCTTTTCCAACAACTTTTCTATCACCCTTTGAGCAGTACTTCAAGCGTGGATCCCGTCGAGTACGACGGACGTGAAGGGGTGCGATAACCTTCCCTTTACGTAACCGACTCCCTTACCCGTTCTCTTTGGTTCGCGAGACCTCGTTCTTTTCTTTCTCCCGGGTTTGTGCAGCATTACCTTTCCGTTTCTTTGGGAAAAAATGCCTGGCTGGCGACTCTTCTTTCTTTCTTCCGCGCCACTTTCGCGTTTGTACCAGGATGAAAATCCCAGGAGCGACAAGTATATCGTGGTATTCATTGATGATATACTGATTTATTCTAAGTCTGACGAGAATCACACAGAACATTTGAGGATTGCATTGCAGGTGTTGAAAGATAATAAATTGTTTGCAAAGTTCTCGAAGTGTGAATTTTGGTTGAAGACTGTGAGTTTCTTGGGTCATGTTATTTCTGGTGATGGCATAGCGGTGGATCCATCTAAAGTAAGTGTGGTACTTCAGTGGGAGCCACCGAAGACACTGACAGAAATCAGAAGTTTCTTGGGTTTGGCAGGTTATTACCGAAGGTTTATTGAAGGGTTTTTTAATTTGGAATTACCGTTGATGCAGTTAATTAGAAAGGATCAAGCTTTTGTTTGGGATGCGGCTTGTGAGGAAAGTTTTGAGGAATTGAAGAAGAAATTGACTACGGCGCCAGTATTAATTCTACTAAGTCCGAGTGAACCTTTTGTGGTGTATTGTAATGCGTCTAAGATGGGATTAGGCAGAGTGTTGATGCAAGATGGCAAGGTGGTGGCATATGCTTCGCGGCAATTAATGGTACATGAGAGGAATTGTCCTACTCATGATCTTGAATTAGGTGCAGTGGTTTTGTATTAAAGATTTGGAGACATTATTTGTATGGATCGAGATTCAAAGTATTCAGCGATCACAAAAGCTTGAAGTATTTATTCGATCAGAAGGAATTGAATATGAGGCAGAGGAGATGGTTGGAGTTCTTGAAAGACTATGATTTTAATTTGAGTTATCATCCGGGGAAAGCTAATGTTGTAGCAAATGCGTTAAGTCGGAAGACAATTCATATGTCGGCATTAATGATAAAAGAAATGGAGTTGATTGAGCAGTTTAGAGACTTGAGTATGGTTTGTGAAACTACACCTGAGAGTGTTATATTGGGTATGCTTAAGGTGAATAATGACTTTTTGGATGTGATTAAGGAAAACCAGAGACTTGATGTGAAGCTAGTGGACTTGATGCCTACAGAAGGAGGTGATCCTGATGGTGATTTTAAGGTGGATAATGTTGGTGTATTGAGATTCCGAGGCAGGATTTGTATACTGGATAATGTGGAATTGAAAAAGGCAATCTTAGAGGAAAGTCACCGGAGTAGCTTGAGTATCCATCCGGGAGCTACAAAAATGTATCATGACTTGAAGAAGTTATTTTGGTGGTCTGGTATGAAGAGGGATATAGCTCAGTTTGTTTATGCTTCTTTGACATGTCAGAAGTCAAAGGTGGAACACCAGAAACCCTTGGGGTTAATGCAACCGTTGGAAATTCTGGAATGGAAGTGGGACAGTATTACTATGGATTTTGTTACTGGTTTGCCAAATACTTCTAGAGGCTTTGATGCTATTTGGGTAGTGGTGGATCGACTTAAGAAATTTGCTCATTTTATACCAATTAATATCAGTTTCCCGTTGTCAAAGCTGGCAGAGATTTATATCAGAGTAATTGTGAAGTTGCATGGTGTTCTGGCGTGCATAGTGTCGGATAGAGATTCGAGGTTTACTTCAGAGTTTTGGAAGAGTCTGCAGGAAGCTTTAGGTTCTAAATTGAAGCTGAGATTGGCTTATCATCCACAGACTGATGGTCAGTCAGAGAGGACTATTCAGTCGTTGGAAGATTTGCTGAGAGCCTGTGTGATGGAGAAAGGTGGTGCGTGGGATACTCATTTGCCATTGATCGAGGTCACGTATAATAATAGTTACCATTCTAGCATTGGGATGGCACCTTTTGAAGCTTTGTATGGTAGGAGGTTAGGACGCCTCTGTGTTGGTATGAGACTGGTGAGAATGTGGTGCTTGGACCTGAGATTGTGCAACAGACTACTGAGACAATTCAGATGATCTGCGAGAAGATGAAAACGTCTCAGAGTAGGCAAAAAAGTTATCATGACAATCGGAGGAGGAACTTGGAACTCAGTGAAGGTGACCACATGTTCCTGAGAGTCAACCCAATGACCGGTGTTGGGCGTGCATTGAAATCAAAGAAGCTAGACCCTAAGTTTATTGTACTGTATCAGATCTGGCAAAGAGTGGGCGCGGTTGCATATAGGGTGGCGTTGCCGCCTGAACTTTCGAACTTGCATGACGTGTTTCATGTGTCGCAACTTCGGAAGTATGTAGCTAATCCATCTCATGTTATCCAGAGGGATGAGGTGCAGATTAGAGATGATCTTACTGTGGAGGCGATGCCGATAAGGATCGAGGATCGCAAGATGAAGCAACTTAGAGGAAAGTAGATTCCTTTGGTGAGAGTAGCTTGGGGAGGAGCTGCTGGAAGAAGTGTGACCTGGGAGTTGGAGAGCAGGATGCGAGAGTCGTATCCGAAGCTATTTCTATCAGGTACATTTTTTAGGACGAAAATAATTTAAGTGGGGGAGAGTTGTAACACCCCAATTTAAATTATTTGATCGTCATGTTATTTTCCGTTGTTTGGCCTTGTTAAAGGTGTGTGTGGTTGAGCGCGTAGGCATGTGGTCCTTAGTGGGACGGGTAGATTAGAGGAGTCGAGAGTAATTTTGAGTATGAGTAGTAATAGTATTATTATTATTATTATTATTATTATTATTATTAATATTATTACTAGTATTATTATAATTATTATGTGAATAACATTACTAGTAATATTATTGTTTTTATTAAATTAAAAATCTGATTTAATTAAATGGATAATGGGCTTGTAGAGAAAAATAAGGGTAGTTTGGTCATTAAGCAGAAATTAGTGAGGATTAGTGAGTAGGGTTAGTCATAAACAGAATTTCACAAGAGAAGGGCTTGGGAGAGGAAGAACAAGGAAGAACTAGGGCTTTAAAGAATCAATTTTTCGCAGGAATTTCTGAGTAATTTCGAGGTAAGGGGGGAGAATATATTTCAATATTGGTGGTAATAACATGAGAGGGTAGTGGGGAGTCCTTAACCCCGTAGGAATTTGTATGAATATATTTTGTGTTATGAATCTGTTGTTGTATGGTTGAAATTATGATGAACATTGCATGAATCGATTTATTCTGTCATGATTTGTGTGTAAATACATGGTGTTGTTGCTGCTATGTGAATGTTGGTGTTGCAGAACTGATTTTTGTGCAGGTTGAGAGAACGAATCAGACCTAAGACCTAAAATTTTGATTAGTAATGATAGGTGAAAGATGTAAGATGAATGATAGGGCCTAAAATTGACGTAGAAACAAGTTTAGGACTGAATTGGAGTGAAAACGTGAGGATCCCGTAGCAGATTTCAGACTGGTGTGGAGAAATTCAGTTTGCGTAACAGATCTGGCAATACGCATAACAGGCAAGGCGTTACGCGTAATGCTGGGCAAATACGTGAGCAATACGCGTATTGGAGGGCCAAAAGGAGGCTTTAGCACGACCCTCTGCTGGAATGCGTAAGAGACGCGTAACATGGTTGGGCATTACGCGTAATGGGGGAGGCATTACGCGTAATGGTGTAGGCAAATGGGGCATTATGCGTATGGTCTAGGTGAGCGAGCTGGCAATACGCGTATGGCACAGGGCAATATGCGTATGGCAAGCTAGAGTGCAGAATTTTGCCATTTCGCGATTTCTTTCTCGTTTCCGCGTCCGAAGTGGTTTCTTTTGGTTTGAGAGGTTGGGGATAGATGTCAGAACTTGAGAAATGTAGAATTGGTGATAAAAATAATTGATTTAGTAATTTTGATGGATTAATTAGATAATTAGCTACTTGAACGCCGTGTGAGGATTTTCTTGATGTGATGTGTGTGATGGTGAGCAGGTATCTCACGTGTGATCAGGAGGATCGTGAAGATGTATGATTGTTGTCATACATGTGTGTTGTATGCATATTTACTATCATGCATTCATGGTGTCGGTGGTGATGAATCATTGCTCAGGAGGAGTGTATGTGATTCATCCGAACTCCAATGTGGAGTGTGGTGGAGATAAATCATTGACAAGTAGGGGTGTATGTGATTTATCCAGGTTCGATTGAATGAACCATGGTGATTTTGGTACCACATGCATTGTGTCGATGTTTTTGAGTCACATTGCATTATTATATGTTTGGTGAAATCTGAATGAAATTGACAAGTATGTCGATATGGTGTGTTTCTGTTATATAATTGTGTGAGTACTACCTTTAGCATGTATTATACACCGTTATTTATTGAATGTAGTTCTCACCCCTTTTGTTGTTTGTGGTGTTTGTGCTTCTTCAGAAGTACAGATAATCCAGGTACTTGAGTGCGCATGGAGTGCGTGTTGCTTGATCGAGTCTTAGGAGTCGCTCTGATACGTAACACGGGATTTTGGGAGTTTTTCGTCATTTGTTATTCTTTATTGTTTTGTTACGTATCATGCTTTGTTTGAAACTTTGGTGGACCACGATTTATGTGGATTTTTGGTGTGGTTGGCAAATTGCCGTATTTTGAATAAAACAATTATTTGCGCTGCTTATTAATGAAAAGGAGTTTTGTTGTTGGTTTTAATGATGTAGCATCCTACTTTTTGGTTGTAACTCTGAATATTTTCGTAATACTTATATATTTTATCAAATGGGAAAGTGGGGTGTTACAGAAAGCACCTGTTGTTTGAATAAATTTTGCTAAAACATTCTGATGATAAACTTGAAGAATCTGCAGAAGAAAAAGACGTCGAAGGAAATGTCTCGACATCCTGACTGACTTGGTAAGTTAGCAGGTTTTAATCTGTTGCAAGAATTAAGGAGCGGATCAAGGAAACACAGGATCAAATATTGAAAGCCCAAGACAAAAGAAGACTATATAAGGAGACTTAGACCTAGGGTTAATTGACTGTACTTTTGTATCACTTATAACTTTTTAACCTAGTTCTCTTGTGTTGAATAAGGGTTTAGGGCTTGAGAGTCGTTGGCTCTCTTAGGAGTTGTAAGTCTCCATTCTGTTATATGGGATGCAGAGTGGAAGGTATAAGTACAGGGACACAACCAGAAGCCTGTAGGTAATGGTTGTTGTATTGTTCTTGGAAGAAGCTTTGAAGCAAGTCCAAGATAACTTGGAGGTTAAGAAACCGCGACAGGTTCTGTATTGGCAGAAGACAGAGATATCACAGGTTGTGATTAGGATGTGAGTGGGGTGTCTCATACCAGGGTTGTAAACGTTTGAGTTTAGCCTTGGTAAAGATTTTCATTGGGTAAATGTTAGGTATAAAGTTGTAAACGGGGAAGTTTAGCTTTGTAACAGTTCTACAGATAGTGAAGTCTTTGTCCTGGATTGGTATCCCCCAGATGTAGGTGAATTGCACCGAACTGGGTTAACAATTATTGTCTTATTTAACATTCTGCAATTTACAGTTTTGTTAATGTTCTTGACTGATATGTTGGATCAGATGTCGTGACATCTGTAAGTGTGCAGTTCTGATATTCAATGTATCAGTCTGCTGTTGTGCCTCTGAGTTTAAATGATTATGTAGCACAATGTCTTGACATGTGTTAGGACATCTGCTGTCTGCATATGCCAGAATTTCAGGGTGTTACACTCACAACAAATGATGAAAAAGTTAGCAAATGCATATGGATGATGAATGGTGTGGCACAAAATATTAAATGAAACTTATGCACAAAATCAAACAAAATAAGGCACACAAAATCAAGCAAGATTAATTAAGGACAACAAGTTAAACCCTAAACTATTCAATCAAATATGAGGAATTGGAAGCATGTAAAAACACTCTATAATGCTAATGTCAAACAAGTTTTCTATAGTCCATAGTCCTCCAAAATGCTAGGGTCACACAAATTGTCCATAGTCCATAATCCTCCAAAATGCTAAGGTCATTCATATTAAGTCCATGTCCATAATTCTCCAGAAATGTCGAGGTCAATTACATTCAAGTCTATGGTCCATAATCCTCCAAAAATGCCAAGGTCTATCTTATTAAGTCCATGTCCATAATACTCCAAAAATGCCAAGGTCAATTATATTAAGTCCATGGTCCATAATCCTCCAAAAATGCCAAGGTCTATCCTACTAAGTCCATGTCCATGATTCTCTTTTAGGTCTTATTCCTTTAGGCCTCATGTTTTATAATGTTTCAATCCATTATATTCAATATGATCAAGATAAAAGAAAAGCAAGAAATAAAGCTCAAAAATAATTAAAAGTG
Organism: Lathyrus tuberosus; assembly: GCA_022829125.1. Classification (NCBI taxonomy): domain Eukaryota; kingdom Viridiplantae; phylum Streptophyta; class Magnoliopsida; order Fabales; family Fabaceae; genus Lathyrus; species Lathyrus tuberosus. The sequence continues at coordinate 6,025,193 of JALAZF010000267.1, forward strand.
ACATGGAAGATAAGTGGAATAAAATTCTACAAGAAAATGCATTAAAATTATAAAAGATTAAATCAACAAAATTCTACAAGAAAATGCATTAAAATTCTAATAGATTAAATCAACAAAATTCTACAAGATCAATCAAACATTCTGCGAAATTAAATCAACAAAACTCTACATGATTGATCAAACATTCTGCAAAATTAAATCTACAAAATTCTACATGATTGTGCTATAATTAAAAAAACAAAGAAAGCAGGGGAGCAATTAGGCCTGGCGTGCAAATAGAAGAATGGCTCATGGCCTATTCAATTCCCAATGACATCTACCATGTGGACAGAGGGAGGTCCAAAAGAGAACCAAAGAGTGTGCATGGCAATATTATGGGCCAGGGAGCCCAAAGACTCAAGAAGTGGCTATGAACTATGTGAAAAGGGTTCAAAATACTAACACTTTGTATGCTTCATCCTCTTTTCTTTAGTTCAAACAATGTCCCACACCTAAACCTAGCTCTATTGCGCCGAAGTTTGTTGCCAGCGGCGGCGGAGGTCAATCCTTCACAATCCACACATGCTTTTGATCCTCTCTCTCTCTCTTTCTCTCTCTCTCTCTCTCTCTTTCTCTCTCTCTCTCCTATCTGAATTGCAACTTACTTTTCCTCAATTTCTCTTCTAAACGAACGAATTGCAACGCAAAATAACACAACCTAAACTACGACAAATTGTTATTTGAAGCCAAGAATCATCCAACTAGAGCCTCAACCATGGAGGTTTGGCTCCAAACACAACATTCTACAACGCACCAGCCAAAATTCAAAGGGAAGAAAAAATTACCTATGTGCCGACAATGACGAAGATGTGATGCTTTAGGTGAGACTCCACTTCGTTCTTCTCTTCCTTTTCTTCTTCGAATCTGCTACACTCTAGAGTTCTTGAATCTCCGTCTTCTCCTTCTTTTCTTGCGATGTTGTTGTTGTTGCATGAGTATGTGATTGCTTCATTGCAGAGAGGAGTAGTGAGATTGTTCTTGGAGTTGAGTGATCAGAGAGGTTGGGATTTGAGGGAAATTGACATTGTAGAGAGAAAATGCAGAGTGTGAAGTGAGAAAAAAATCATAGAATGAATAGAGAGCGTAGTTTGAGGAGGAGCAATCAATTTATAGAAGAAATGGGGGGAGGGTAGAATAGGAATTGAATTGGATTTTTAGTTATGGAAATGAGGAAGAAGAGTGAGAAATGAAGATCCAAAAATGAATAATGAGTGAAGTTATCAATTTATAGTGTGATTGAAGGGTAGTATAGGCCTTGAGAATGAAATTATGTTATCGATTTGTATTGTAATTGAAACTGAATTTTTGTTGAATCTGAATTGAAGTGTAGACAATTGAATTGAATGTATGACTCCATTTTTCTTCTTTCCTCATCTGCTGCAGTCCAAAATTGTCATGTAACCTGCTTTGATTTGTATTATATAATTGGACATCCATGGACATACTGACCAGGACTTTGGATATGGGTTATTTGATTTTTGTTTTTTGGATTTTGGTTCGGATATTTGATATGGACTGGGTTTTGAATTTGGAATTTGGTTTGGATATTTGGATTTGGAATTTTGGATATGGATATGGATTTTTTTAAAAGACCAAACTAAATCCAAGAAAAATACAACATTATTATAATAACTAAATCTATTATTAAAAAAACAAAATTCAATTAACAATAAATCTAATTATTAATATAACACAATCTTAACCAAATGAAAGCGTGAAACTCAATTAACGATGTAAAAACCACTGAATGTATATTTTTGAATCATAATTTATTTTCATATTGAAATAAAATCCAATTAATGCAATGATGAGTAACAAGAACGACTAAACCCTCATCCAATTGATAATGTGCAAACAAAGGAGGATGCCTCTTGATCCATGAACAACAAGAAACCTCATCTTCAAGTTCAAACTTTTAACCAAGGTATTCCGGTAGCATGAATTGTAATGCAATCAATCAATGAAATCATTCTTCATATGACGAATAAACTCAAGTGTTGAGGAGAGAAATCAGGATATTTGTAGGGGCAAACCCTAATTCATGATCTGTGCATTTTCAGTTGAAACCAACGTGAAAAAAGGTGAAACCCTAATGCACTATGTAAACCCTAATCCCAGGACCATTGATTCAATGTATCAAGCCTATGTTAGTGAATGCATGATGTGTTTGATGACCTAGTGGAGGGTATGGACATGAGGAACATAGGATGCATCAGCCATAAGATTTAGATGAAAGGGTAGGACAAATTTAGGGTATGACACATTTTATTTTAAGTCAGTGGTAGATCGATTACACAAAATTCTGTTATTTAGGTAGGAACCCCTCCCAATTATATCTAATACAACTCTCGAGTTTTATTAGTTGGGTGACTAACTCCTTATTCTAATTCATCATATTGATTGTTTACAACTCTTGCTTCTAAACATACATAATCTTATTATATTTAATTTGGTTAAGTTAAACCCAAAGCGTTGGCCATTGGATAATGCATTTATCTCATCACACCTTACTAATAAAGAACATGTATCTCACAATGGGCAAAACCTACATTATCCGATATGAATCTTGATGAATGATAAATATTTGAAAGTTTAAACTTAATATTTATTTTGAGGAAGTTTGTAATTAATTTGATCTCTGTCATACTCTAAATTTTGACCACAAGATTTCCCATCATTGTGCAAATCATCACCACAATATGGATGTACCTTCATACCTCATCAATCCTCTCAAAGATTGTTGAGCATTCACCTCAATCAAGAAGTAAGGGTTTTGAGCCCTCTCAAAGCACTCAGGAAAAAGATTAATAAAAAATTGATATGATCTTCAACTTTTCAAGCCTCACAAACATCCATAAAAGATCAAGAGGTCTCCCACATCAAGAATTAAGCCCAAGAATGCAACATTTTAAGCTGATCAAGCCTCAAGATCACCAGTGTCACCAAATTAGGGTTTTGATCGACCAAGGCCTCCAGAGGAAAATTTTCATCCGGGCATGAGCCATTACTTCAAAAGATGATCCAAGAAGCTCAAATGGACCTCATGGATCTAATCATAAGCTCAAAATAACCTCAGGGGATGCATTCATCAAAAATCAGGAATTAGGGTTTGAGTTAGCCCAAGAACTTGATTTCATAAAGGATCACAAAGTTTGAAATTCGTCTGATAAAAAATCAACTGTGCCCAAAACCAAGTTTGACTTTTGAGATTTTTTGGCAAACATGACTTCTTCAAGTAAAAAACAATGTTAACTTATGATTTGGATCATCATCCATCAAGAAAAATCAAGAAAAGTGAGGTTACTTGCAAAAAGGGCAACCTTGAGAAACTTGAAATTTCCTAAGTTATGAAAAAAAGTGATTTTTACCCAAATTTGCAAGACCATAACTTGTGATCTAAGCAACCTTTTTCTTCCATCCAAAGCTCAAATGGAAGCTCTCATTACATACTACAAGATTGTCAACTGCACCATATTCCAAATCTTCATGGATTTTGAGTTATGAATTGATCGAAATCACAAAAATTAAGAAATTGACATTTACTAAACACTTAGAAAAATTTGAAGCAGAATCTCACTCATGTTTTGTCCAACTTTGGAGGCATTTTCCATCATGATCCAAGATGAATCAAGACCAAAGTTAAACATCAAAGTTGAAGTATGATATATGGCCTTTCAAAAAGTACAAGAACTCATCCTAATTCAATTTGAGCAAGAAGTTACAAGCCTTGCAACATGACATAAAATTCTGGTTTTTCAAGACAGCATGGATGCATGACTTGTGCCACTCGATTATCTCATTCAAAATTTTTCACTTTGCCAACGTTGTCATCTTCCAAAAACACAAAACTTCTGATGACTCACTTGTTACTTGATCAAAGGGATAAGAATTCCACTTAGCATGTGCAAATCCGTCATGACATGAACCTTGAATTTCAATTTTGGCAAGGTTACATTAATGCAATGCATTGAGGTGTCATGAACCAAGCCATATCAATCTAAACCAGTCAACATTTAGTCCAAAGCTCTGAGTGTTCAAACCTGCAGAAATTGAATTGAGTCAAGCTAGAGGAGACTTGGCACTTTGAAACATCCAAGTCAATGGCTACATAGCTACACATAGTGATCAGCCTCCATTCACTATTCCTTGCAAGACAAACTTTCTCTACTACAAATAGAGGTCATTTGTGACTGATTAACACACACCAAAACATCTCCACTCATGTTTTCTTCCAATTCACTCTTCAAAACCAGAAAATGCTTCTTAAGCAAGTAACCTACGAATTTTTCAGTAGAGAGCTATTCCACCACAACCAATGACCTAACACCACACATATATCATATAGAAGTTATCCAAACACTTCTCCATCATCTGTAGCACCAGGATCAACAACCTCAAAATCTAACTTTGACCAAATTGCAGTTGGGGTGCCATAACAAGATCTAGGTGTTTTTAATCCATTTCAAGCATCTCAACACACTACATAAGGTCCATTGAAGCTGTTCAGATCATCACACAACATCTGTAACACCTCTACGTCAAAATTTGAATTCCTCTTGCACAAGTAAGCCTGAAGCTCTCAAACTCTATACTCCATGCATCATAAATTTATTTTCAAGTTATCAACATGTTTCTGGTAGTTCATAGAGTGATAACACTCAATCAATTGCATGTTATCATTCGTGTATAAGATTTCACTATGGTTTTTGCAAAAACTAGGGATTATGTGTTCATACAAAATATCTCACTCCACACTTAAAATAAATGAAATTAAATGGTACCATCGTGTTCTTTGTTCAAAATCGAGCAGGTTTGATGTTTATTTCATTTGATTTCATTACGTTTTGAGGGAGATTGAGATATTGCAGCAAAGATTCCCTCACTTAGCCCCTTGATTGCTATATTGCAGCAAAGATTCTTTCATATTGCCTGCGTGGTAGTCCACGTGGCATTTTTTTATTTTTTTTATTATTATTTTTATTTTTTTATATTTTTTATTATTATTTTTATTTTATTTTTTTAATTTTTTTAATTTTTTAATTTTTTAATTTTTTATTATTTTTTATTATTATTTTAGACTTAGGCAGTTCCTTAATCGGCCTCGCTATGGATACGTCTTCCCTCAATCTGAAATTGAATTGAGATACTTGCAATTAACCTTAACATGGCAAAAATGTTTATACAAGAGATGAAGAACTCAAACCCCAAAATCCCTATGATTAGTGTTGATTCTTGCACCTCCAAATCCTTGATCAAAGCTTGATCAAGTGACCAACAATGCAGATACAATCCTCTAATTATCCCGAGTACGTAACTTATTGAAACCCAAGATTTCCGAACACAATTCACCGTCTCGCGTTACTCCCTTGCAAGGAAACCACCTTGTCCCAAGGCCTTCACTCGATCGAATATGTGTTGACGTGATCTTGTCCAAAACCTTCAATTCAAACTGATCTTGAAGGAAAACCCTACCTTGCTTTTCTTATTTGAAACACACAAAGTTCCCAACCCAATATTCTTGGTTACACCAAACCTAATTGGACGTTAACAACCCTAATCTAGATGGTCACCTAATAAAAAAATGATTATGTGTAGTTCAATTGTGTGTATGCATAGAAGAAGGGATGAAGATGATGGGAAACTTTGTAATCTGGTTTCGTTTAGGTTTTTACTCTCTAGAAAACCCTTAGAAAAGAGAAGAAGGTGCATGAATGAGTATATATAGGTATGCGTGGAAATAGGCAAAGAGAATGCAAGAAAAATAAGATGCAAAAAGAATTTTTCAATTTTGAATTTGCATAGGTCAACCTGTGAAGGTCATAGGTCGGCCTATGAAGGCGTTCAGGCCGGCCTGTAAGGCGACCTGTGGGCAGAGCCTATAGGCTTCGTTCTTGGAGCATGGGAGCTAACCTGTAACTTGGATGTGCCGACCTGTATTGATGCCAATGCTTTCATAGGTCGACCTGAACTCGTATAGGTCGGCTTGTGATGTTATGTTGACACACAAAACTTGGTTTTTGACATGTATGATATGCCTAAGACCTATCAAACTTGTTCAAAGACTATTTTTATGCATCCTAAGGCTAAAATGACAAATGCACATCTAAATTTAGGTTGACACCGTCCATTATACGAAAACACTACGATATACTACCTTGTTTGTGTCGCAACTGCGAAAAAACAATCGGCGAGAAAGACAGAAGAGTCGCCACCGAACGCTATTTATCCCGATGAAGGGAAAGGAAACGATCGAAGAAAACCTCAAAAAGGGAAATACATGGTCATCTCAACCATAGTCCGGGTTCAGGAGTCGGTTACGCGAGAGGAAGGTATTAGCACCCCCTCGCGTGTGTTGTACTCAACGGTATCCACGCTTGTTGTCTAATCAAAGGGTGTGTTATCTAAAGCCTACTGGTAAACGGAAATAGAAAACAAAAGGAGACTCGATAGGACTTCGCTGTCCTAGGCCTACGTATTCCCTCATGCAATGGGAAAGTCAGAGTCAACGTAGTTCGAAAGACTACGGGTGAAGGGGGGAGGTTGCTGATGCGGTGTTTTTGCAAGTATACGAATCGCGTCAGAGTAATACAAAAGATTATCGATCCCACAGAGACCAAACGTCAATCTATCAATTTTTATCGTTACGATGTTTATCTAAGGCAAATCAATTGGGAGTTTGAGAGTGCACAGTAAAAGCAGAGTAAAGTACGAAGATATAAAATTCAATAAACAACAGACTTGAATGTAATTCACACAGTCAGATAATATTCCAGATGCTTGCAAATAGAACTACTTATGGGGTAATGTTTTCTACTTATGAAAAGAACTAATTTAACGGGAACTATCGCTTTCACGTATTCAGAACCGAGTTTATCCCTTAATCGAACCCTCTTATTGTCACTTATAAAAAGGCGCGCATTGCGTTAAAAAAATAAACCTATTTTTAAAAAAAATAGTTTCTTGACTCAGTTGAAAAGTATTTTGACTTGGAACTTTTAACAAAAAGAGGTTCATGCGAACTGGACTTTAAACCCATAAACGCGTCCGAAAATAGTTTTAAAATCGTTTTTCTAAAGTATTAAAAACTCCTACTTAACTGGACAAAGCGCTTTCGCTTCCTTTGAACAGTTAAGACTAACCAAGTTTAACCAAAGGTTGGACGGCTCTTGATCTTACCCAACAGAAATAAAGTGCAGAAAACTTGTGCTAAAAATCAGAATAACCCCTAAGCATTTCTATCGACACATTGTGTGGAATATTACTTTAACTATGATCCTTACATTCTAACCTTTAAGATTTAGCCGGACATGGAAATGTAAATAGACATGTTGAAATAGATCATGTTAAAGTAAATTCTTAAAAAGGTTTTGAAAGTAAAGCGAGTGCGAGAAAATAAAGAAAGTAAAGCGAGTGCGAGGAAATAAAGAAAGTAAAGTGAGTGCGGGAAATAAAGAAAGTAAAGCGAGTGCGAGGAAATAAAGAAAGTAAATGCTGAACTTGTAAATGAAACCTGCTCCAAAGTGGAGGCTTTAAATCTGGTACAACGGGAAATAAATGAACGGAAATGAAAATGGCGGCAGGATTAACTTCTACCAGAGTGCTCCAAACTCGATTACAGACTCGATCAAACAGTGTGATAACTCCCCGATGTGAGAAGTTTATCACTTTACAATACTGGAAATATATGGCTTGAGTTCTGAAACTAAGCTTGGATGAAGAAAAAGGATTCAGAACTCGTCTATTTATAGCCTAGGAAAATAACATGGAAGGACAAAAATGCCCCCCAACTCCTTTTGGGAGGGAAAACAACCGACAAAGGTGGCGCCCGCCACCTTCTCATGGCGCACGCCATGTGAACCAAAGGAGAAATATGTGGAGATCGTGGCAGTTGACAGCAGTTGACTCCTATCCAAGTCATGGCTTACCCTATGGCGCCCGCCATGGTGGGTGCCATGTGTACAATTTCCTCAAAAACTGGTTTTCTTGCTCATTTTTCTTCATTTCTTCACAAGGAGCTCTGGAAATACAAAGAACCTGAAAACAAAACAAAACACAAGCAAAACACAAGAAAATAACAATAAAATCCTAAGAAACATGTGCAATCCGAGTCAAATATGCAGTGTGATTCAGTGTTATCAAATCCTCCGTCACTTAGACCTTTGCTTGCCCTCAAGCAAAACACTTTATAGCTCATGACAGAAAAAGGTGGTATCAACGAATGATTTGGGCTAAAAGGGTTTCTAAGTTCAAACTAGGATGAAGTGACAGGTACTAACTAAGTGAACCAAGGATATCGTAATGACACTTTTCCGCAGATACGGACATAAACTTCGTTCTTATACAAACCAATCCACACTATCCCAATGTACATAGGCCTACCTTTTGCATTTCTTTTGGGTCCTCTTCATTCCGGCGCAATCACATTAAGCCCGTTATCCATACATACTCATAGTAAAGTGACCGGTTAGTGATTCTGATCTCAATCATGGGGCTCTGGTACACAAACTGGTGTAACCCCTTTTATTGACCCAATTGTAGTTGTGGGGGGATCGAATCGTAACCCGCCCTACCAAGTCCAGCACCAGATACCTCTGAACCAACCAACAATGGGAAAATTTATTCTCTTCTTTTATTATTATATTTTTTTTTTCTTTTTGCAAATTTTTGCAACTTTTTTTGGGTTAAATGACCTTGTGAGGGTTACCTATACCCGAGTTGCATTTTTATGAAGCACATCATACAAATCATTCACTTATATTCATCGGTCCCTTATGTAGAGCATGCTTAGGCCGGAGCTGACTGCTAGGATAAACTACTAAGGACCTACTCAAAAAGGAAAATTAAGGCCATGGTATATGGGGTATCGGGGTTGATTCCTATAATCACGAAGCTTATGGTGTTAAAACGATACCGATGTTTCAAAAAAGGTTTTCCCAAGTCATCCGCATCCTAACTCAAACCTGTCTCAAAGCCCAAATTTTCAGAACAATACACTTTCTTTTATCAAAAATTTTTTTGGCAAGGCTAAGGAAATGGGGAAATAGGGATACACTACACAGATGACTCGTCAAGCACATGCTTATTCTAAAAACAAACTAAAAACAAAATAAATAAACTAGAAAGCAATAAAAAGGTAAAAGGAAAGAAAATTCAAGTAAAATAGATAAAGTCTCCTCCCACACTTAAATCGAACATTGTCCCCAATGTTTCGAAATAAGATAGGGAAAGAGTAACCTAGAAGATCTACGGCATGCTGCTGGAACTGCCGCCACCGTGCGGAGAGCGCCTAGGGCGATGGGATCTGCTGCGGCGACGATCACTTTGAGAAGCTGCAAACTCGTCGAATCTGGTGGTCAAAGCAGCCTGAGATTGCATGATACTTTGAATGGAGCTGTTTGTCTGCTGCTGTGACTCTTGCATGAATCTCATGTTGTCGGTCAGTTACTGTTGGATGGCAGGAAGTAAGTCATCACGCCTTTCTTCTCTGGCCAGCTGGTCGCGCCACATCTGCTCAGTAATATAGAAACCAGGAGCTGTACCTGCAGAAGGGTGAGAAGAAGACGGTGCAGTGGGTGTAGGTGATACATGGTGGGGTGACATATGATGATTGGGAGACTGCTCTCGCCGGTCATATTCGTCATCAGTCTCGTTCCCTTCCCCAGTAGGAACATTAGGAGGCAGTGGACCCGTAACAGGTGGAGCATCTAAATCATAGGTCCAGTTCCTCTCTACACGTACATCAGTACGTCTAGTGCACGTCAAAGCAACAGATGGGATAGCCACTCCATGGATCATGAGTTCAAAGCCCCCCTCTCTCCTTACCTTACACAATTTCATATCTTTTAGAAATTTTAAATTAATTATGCGAGGAGGAAGAGGTTCCAAGGTGGCTATCTCAGTGTCGAGGTTTAGAGCCCTAGCAATAGACGTAATCAAACCGCCAAAAGCAATGGTCCCTGTACTCTTAATAACAGCAGTCATGTGAGCAATCATAAAAGGAACTAAATTAATCCTCCTATTTGTGAGGCACCCTTGCAAAAACAGAAGTTCTTTTGCATTCAGTTTGTTTGGATTCTCCCGGCCAAAAATAGTACAAGCCAACATATAACGAAAAACATGGATCCTCGAGGCAAGAATTTCTTCAAAAGAAGTAATTGTAAAATTTGACAACTTGTGCCAGAAGGAAAATGCCTCAACCGACCAATCGGAATCCAAAGGTGCTTCACAAACAGCGCCATCCCTAAAAGGCATTCCTAATCTCTCTGCTAGTTCGTCGGTGGTGAGTTCATATTCGACATTAAACATTCTAAATTTCATCGTACCGACTGTGCTAGCAGTGTCAGGACGAACAATGTAAATCAAGGAACTAAAAAATTCCTGGGTCAACCTTTCAAAAGTGGGTTCTTGCCTAGCAAAAATATCGTGTAATCCTAAGACATCTAGCAAGTGAAAAACGCTATGATAAATACCAAGAGTATAGAGACAGTCTACGTCGATGTACCAGGTCGAGATAATCTCTCGTGCTTGCAATCTCTCGAGAAGTTTCTTTTGCCTTTCCCCGGGTTTGCCTTGGCGAAGGATGCAACCGTCATACTCCATTGATGCACCTTTGAGGTTGAAAATGAGAGAAATGGGTTTTTGTAGAAGGATGGTGAAAAATGGATTTTTAAGAGATTTTGATGGATGGGTATGAAAATGGAAGTTGGAAAGGTTAATGGGATGGTGAGTAGATGAAAAAGTTGTGAACTTTATGGGGGTTGATGGAGGTTTTCGGATGGGTAAAAATGGAGGTTAGGGAGGTTGAAGGTGAGAAAATGGGAGAAATGGTGGTTCTGCCCGGCATATAGTTTCAGACCCCATGGCGGGTGCCACCTTTGTAAAAAGTCTGGGCCGGATTTTTGCTTTGCTTCCTTGGGCTTTCTTCTCCTCTTTTATTTGGTGGTGCAGGTAGCACTTCCTTCTTGTTTTTAGTACATGCATATTTTTTTTTGTTAGGTCTAAAAATAAAAATACAAATAATAAATAAGTAAATAAATTAATAAAATAAAATTAAAGAATAATAAACATAAAAATGCATATATATATATATATATATATATATATATATATATATATATATATAACCAAAGTACATCACGAACAACATGGAAGCAAAATGCGAGAATGCAAAACATATATATATATATATATATATATATATATATATATATATATATATATATATATATATATATATATATATATATATAACCAAAGTACATCGCAAACAACATGGAAGCAAAATGCGAGAATGCAAAACATATATATATATATATATATATATATATATATATATATATATATATATATATATATATATAAGTCTGAAAAACGGAAATAAGTAAATAAAACGGTAAAGAGGATAATGACAGTAGTATCATCATGGAGCCAGATGCTCCTCGGTCTGGTCAGAACCTCGAACTGTGGCTAACTCACGGCGAAGATCTGCGATCTCCTGATACAAGCAATCGGCCTCCGTCGCGTGAGTCAGATCAGACACCTGGACCTGCAAGGTAAGGTCAGTAACCTCCTGCCGAAGTTTGGCAGTCTCCATACGTAGCTCAACTAGCTATGTGTACATGTCAGGTCTCTGCAAGGAAAAATTATTCGACAACACTGTAATCCTGGGAGAAGGTGGTGTAGGGTGATACTCTGGTGTCGGTGGAGTGCGAGGCTCATCAACTGTTTCTCCATAACCCTCTAAAGCATTACTCCAATTAGCAGGGTCGTGGACACTAGTCATCACAGGATCAGGTAAGGTGAAGTAATGGATGGTATCGCCGTCGATCAAGAGCCTGAACTAGTTGGGGTGAAAGGAAGCTTTCCTCATCAACCCTCGATCTAAACAGAAATCGATATCCAGCGTGGTATACTCGCAGTAGGGAGTCAGGTGAAGCAGCTTACTAGTAAGACCCAAAGCGGTAGCAATCTGAGTAACTGTTCCTCCCACATGGATGATTCCTTCAGAAGATCTGGCTGTGAGTGTGAAGTTATCAAGCAGAAAGTTCCCACAGGCCACAAGACGCGACTGGTTCACACAGAAAAGGAAGAAGAGCTCCTCCTCACTAACATGGACATCAGCATCAGCCTTTCCAAGGAAGGTGTGGGCAAGGATCATCTGAAAATACCTGAGAGTTGGGTTATGGATAATGTGAGATAGCTGGGTGGACGGATCAGGGCTTCCTCCACCTGTGATATCGCTCCAGAACTTGTCGATATCTCAACTCATAAAGTATCCCATAAGTAAATCAGGAATGGCATCAGGGGAAGTCTGGAAACCTAGCAAATCACCAAACCCCTTATGGGTAAAAGAGTACTCTGTCCCAAACAGTCTGAACATGACGCCGCCATCCGGACGATCATATGGCTCATGGCTAAATGAACTGAGGAACTCCAGGGTGAGGTTTCTGTAGGTCGAATGCATGTCATCAGCATACTCATCCCATTGGAGCTGGCTACATAGAAACCATATACTGGGCTCGATGCCTAAGGCGTCCATGCAAGCCTGGTCAAGGTAACGAGTAGGTGCCATGGGGCGCTGATAAAGGACTAGATAGCGCTGTCTTTGTGCGTCATCTCTGAAAGCGACGTGCATGCCGTCGAAGGTCTGCATCCTGAAAAGAAGGGTTAGAGAATGGAACCTGAAAACACAAACATCATAAAAGGTCAGTCTATACAAACAAACTAATAAAAACAAAATGTAAGACATGAAAAGTAATAAACATAAAAGAAAAAATAAAGAAAAATAAAGAAAATCGTGGGTTGCCTCCCATACAGCGCTTGTTTAACGTCGTTAGCTTGACGAGTATAACTCATGTAGCTGAAGTGGGTATGGGTGGATCGATCAGAGTGTGGATGGGGTAGTCAATGGGAATGTCACCTCCTTCGTAGTGTTTTAACCTCTTCCCATTTACAATGAATGGACTACAAGAATGGTTCTTGATCTCAACTGCTCTGGATTTTAGGACTTTAGAAACTTCCAAAGGATCTGTCCATCTTGAACGAAGCTTGCCAGGAAAAAGTCGCAACCTGGAATTAAAGAGGAGAACAAGATCCCCTATATTGAAGTCTTTCTTTATAATTCTTTTATCATGCCAAGCTTTGGTTCTTTCTTTATATATTATGGCATTCTCATAGGCAGACTAGCGGAGTTCTTCTAATTTATGAATGTCAAGGATGCGCTTTTCACCAGCGGTCAAATAATCTAAGTTTAGGGTTTTAATGGCCCAATAGGCCTTGTGTTCTAACTCAAAGGGTAGGTGACAGGACTTTCCATAGACCAATTGGTAAGGAGTTATTCTAATAGGGGTTTTAAAGGCAGTTCTGTAGGCCCATAGTGCTTCTGGCAGCTTCTGAGACCAATCTTTTCTAGTTAGTGAAACAGTTTTCTCTAAGATTTGTTTAATCTCCCTATTAGATACCTCTACTTGGCCGTTAGGCTGTCGATGGTAAGGTGTTGCTAGTCTATGCTTAACTCCATATTTGCTTAAAAGTTTATCAAAAATCCTTGATATGAAGTGCGATCCACCATCGCTTATAACAAGACGGGGTACTCCGAATCTAGGGAATATATAATTCCTAAACAGCTTAATCACTACTCGTGTGTCGTTTGTGGGTGAGGCTATGACTTCAATCCATTTAGACACGTAGTCAACAACTACTAAGATGTATTTATTTCCTAATGAGGATGGAAATGGTCCCATGAAATCGATACCCCAAACATCAAAAAGTTCTACTTCCTGAATGTTCCTTAAAGGCATTTCGTCACGTCTGGAGATGTTCCCAATGCGCTGGCACCGGTCACATTTGACTATATAGGCATGAACATCACGCCACATTGTGGGCCAGAAAAGGCCAGCTTGAAGAATTTTAGCGTGTGTCTTGGAGGTACTATCATGTCCTCCATAGGGTGCAGAGTGACAGTGTTCTATGATATTTCTTACCTCTTCTTCTGGAACGCAACGACGAAAAATACCGTATGTACCTCTTTTAAAAAGAAGTGGCTTGCCCCAATAAAATTGTCTTACATCGTTAAAGAACTTCTTTTTCTGTTGATAGTTAAGGTCAGGAGGTATGATATCAACGGCTAGGTAATTAACAAAATCAGTGTACCAAGGTACGCCATTTACCGCCAAAGATTTTTCAGGGTTCTTATAAGGATCTAAGTCATTTTCTTCAATGGCTTCTATCTTAGCTATTAACCTGTCATAGGCAAAATCATCATTTATAGGCACTAAATCTGGTTTCAGGTACTCAAGTCTAGAAAGGTGATCAGCAACTACATTTTCTGTGCCTTTCTTGTCTCGAATATCTAGATCAAACTCATGCAATAAAAGGATCCATCGAAGTAACCTAGGTTTGGAATCTTTCTTGCTTAATAGGTAACGAATAGCAGCGTGGTCTGTGTATACTATAATTTTAGCTCCTACCAGATAAGATCGAAATTTGTCGATAGCAAAAACTACGACAAGGAGTTCCTTTTCAGTGGTTGCATAGTTAAGCTGAGCAGCATCTAGGGTTCTACTAGCATAGTAAATCACATGTAATTTCTTATCCTTTCTTTGACCTAGAACAGCTTCTACAGCGTAATCGCTAGCATCGCACATGATTTCGAAAGGTTCGGTCCAATCTGGGGGTTGCATAATGGGTGCTGAAATTAGCGCTTATTTCAAAAGGTTAAATGCTTCAATGCATTTTTCATCAAAATTAAATTCGACATCTTTCATCAGGAGGCCAGTTAAAGGTTTGGTTATTTTGGAGAAATCCTTGATAAAATGCCGGTAGAAACCAGCATGTCCAAGAAAACTTCGGACTTCTCTAATGGTCTTAGGGGGTTTTAGGTTTTCTATTACCTCTATCTTAGCTCTATCTACTTCAATGCCCCTTTCAGAGACTATGTGTCCTAAAACTATACCTTCGGTAACCATAAAGTGACATTTCTCCCAGTTTAATACCAGGTTTACATCCACACATATTTTTAGGATTCTCTCAAGGTTAACGAGACAGTTTTTGAAATAAAATCCGCATACCGAGAAATCATCCATGAACACTTCCATAATTCCATCAAGGTAATCAACGAAGATTGACATCATGCAACGCTGGAAGGTGGCTGGAGCATTACAGAGGCCGAAAGGCATTCGTCTATAGGCAAAGGTTCCATAAGGGAATGTGAAGGTTATTTTTTCTTAATCTTCTAGGTGAATAGGAATTTGGAAGAATCCCGAATATCCATCAAGATAACAAAAGTAGGAGTGTCTGGCTAAACGCTCCAGCATTTGGTCTATAAATGGTAAAGGGAAATGATCCTTCCTAGTTGCTTTGTTTAATTTTCTGTAGTCTATGCACATACGCCATCCTCCTTCTATCCGTTTTGCTACATGTTCTCCTTTCTCGTTTTGCACGACTGTGATGCCTCCCTTTTTAGGTACTACATGCACAGGGCTCACCCACTTACTATCTGAGATTTGATAAATTATAGCTGCTTCCAGTAACTTAAGAACTTCCTTCTTAACAACATCACTCATTATAGGGTTTATCCTTCTCTGATGTTCTCTGGAGGGTTTTGAATCTTCCTCAAGTAAAATCTGGTGCATACACACGAATGGACTTATACCTTTCAGATCAGAGATATTATATCCTAAGGCTGAGGGATATTTTCGCAGAACATATAAGAGCTGGTATGTTTCTTCTCGGTTTAAGGTAGCACTGACTATGACTTGACAGTTCATTTCCCCGTCCAAAAACTCATATCTTAGATTCTTGAGTAGTTCTTTAAGTTCTGAAGTTGGTTTCTCGGGGCATGGTATTGGATCGGGGGTAAGGGATAAACATTCGTGAAGGTTATCATCAATGTAGGGTTCCATAAATCCATCATTTTCCCTTATCAGGGTTGAAGGTAGTTTGATTGTTTCTATGGGTCCTTCTTGATCTAATTCCCTAATGCATTCATCAATGATGTCTATGGCATAACATGTGTCTCCTAATACCGGTGCCATAAGAAATTTCGACAAAATGAATTCTATCTTTTCATCACCTACCTCAAAAGTCAACTTTCCCCTCTTGATATCTATTATGGCTCCTGCGGTTGATAAGAATGGCCTACCTAGGAGGATTGGAATGTCATCATCTTCTTTAATGTCCATGACAACGATATCAGTAGGGATAAACAACTGACCGATCCTAACTGGGACGTCTTCTAATATACCTACTGGATATTTGACGGATCTATCGGCTAATTGAAGAGAAATCTTAGTAGGTTGCAGTTCTCCTAGTTTTAACCTTTCACAAACTGCTAGAGGCATTAAGCTCACACTAGCTCCTAAGTCTAGGAAAGCTTTATCAATGACATGACTCCCCAAAATACAAGGTATGGAGAAATTTCCAGGATCTTTCTCCTTTTTGGAAAGTTTATTCTCAGAAACGGAATTGCATTCCAAAGGTTTTGGATCGTCAAGTCTACGTTTATTAGTGAGGATGTCTTTTAGGAACTTGGCATAAGATGGTATCTGGGTGATGGCTTCTGTGAAAGGGATCTCCACATGAAGTTTTTCTATGACTTTAATGAATTTCTGGTATTGGTTATTGATCTTGGTTTGTTTGAGTCTTTGTGGATAGGGTATTGGAGGTTTGTATGGCGGTGGTGGTTCATAAGTTTTATCTATAGCTTCTCCCTTATCTTGATTTTTCTGTTTTTTGGATTCCACTGGTTCCTCCACTTTGTTCGTAGGTACAATGCTTTTCTTAGAAGTTTTGGGCTTGCCCAATGCAGGGTTAAACGGTTCATCGTAAGCGGTCCCACTTCATAAGGTAATTGCATTAGCCTGTCCTCGGGGGTTTTGTTGAGGTTGTCTAGAAAATTGTCCTCCAGGTGTGGTTTCAGGAGCTTGTTTGAGAGCTACCTGAGAGATCTGGGTTTCAAGCATCTTATTGTGGGTGACTTTTTGGTCTACCTTGGTTCCTAACTGGGTAATCATTTCGTTTACATGAATGTTTTGGTTTAGGAATTCTTTGTTTTGCTGGGTTTGAGCCGAAATGAAATTTTCCATGATTTTCTCAAGGTTCGGTTTAGGCGGCACAGCTTGCATAGGTTGGTTGTCTCTGGGCTTGAAAACCGGGTGGTCTCGGAGGTGCTGGGTTTTGGATAGGGTTATTGTTTTTGTAGGAAAAGTTTGGGTGATTCTTCCATCCAGGGTTATAAGTGTTTGAAAATGGGTTCCCTTGGGTATAGTTGACCTGGTCTGATTTAGTTTCATTTAACAGATTGCATTCCGCTGATTGGTGTCCTTTGGTTCCACATAATTCGTATTCCAAGGAGACTGCTGCTGTAGTGGCTGGGTTTGCATACATATGTTCAACCTTAAGGGCCAAAGCATCCATTTTGGCTTGCATCATGTCTATAGAACTTATCTCATGTATTCCTCCTTGGGCTTCTTTCTTCTGCACTGTTGCTCGTTCTGTTCCCCATTGACAATGGTTTTGAGCCATATCTTCGATGAGAGCGCAAGCTTCAGGGTAAGGTTTATTCATCAGAGCGCCACCAGCGGCAGCGTCGATGGTCATCTTAGTGTTATAATGAAGTCCATTATATAAGGTATGAATGATTAGCCATGATTCCAGGCAATGATGTGGACATATTCTCAATAGGTGTTTATATCTCTCCCAAGCTTCAAAGAGTGATTCACCTTGGTTTTGAGTAAATCTGGTTATTTGGTTTCGAAAAACAACAGTTTTACTTAGGGGAAAATATCTAGCAAGAAAAACTCTCCTAAGGTCTTCCCAAGTTGTTATGGAATTGGCTGGAAGGGAATCTAACCATGTAAGGGCTTTGTCTCTGAGGGAGAAAGGAAATAGTCTTAGAGGAATCGCCTCAGAACTAGCACCATTGGTTTTAAAAGTGTCAGCTAATTGGATAAAGACTTTTAGATGTTGATTTGGGTTCTCAGAAGGGAGACCTGCGAATTGGTTTTGCGGTACTAATTGTAATAGGGAGGGTTTCAGTTCGAAATTGTTAGCAGGAATACTAGGGTTTACTATACTAGAACTGGGTTCGTCATCGGATGGTTGAGCCAAATCCTTAAGGGGTTTGGTTACAGTCTTCGGCCATAGCTTCCTTAATTCTACGAAGTGAGAGACGTGCGTGAGCGTAACGTTCAGGTTCCGCTAAAGGATCTATAAGACTACCGGTGCTGCGAGTTCTTCGCATTGACCAGTAGGTAAAGCCTAAGTCTAGACGGTGTAACAACAGGGTACGAAATTTGACGTAATTAGTCCCCGGCAACGGTGCCAAAAACTTGATGCGGTGTTTTCGCAAGTATACGAATCGCGTCAGAGTAATACAAAATATTATCGATCCCACAGAGACCAAACGTCAATCTATTGATTTCTATCGTTACGATGTTTATATAAGGCAAATCAATCGGGAGTTTGAGAGTGCACAGTAAAAGCAGAGTAAAGTACGAAGATATAAAATTCAATAAACAACAGGCTTGAATGTAATTCACACAGTCAGATAATATTCCAGATGCTTGCAAATAGAACTACTTATGGGGTAATGTTTTCTACTTATGAAAAGAACTAATTTAACGGGAACTATCGCTTTCGCGTATTTAGAACCGAGTTTATCCCTTAATCGAACCCTCTTATTGTCACTTATAAAAAGACGTGCATTGCGTTAACGTAATAAACCTATTTTTAAGAAATATAGTTTCTTGACTCAGTTGAAAAGTATTTCAACTTGGAACTTTTATCAAAAAGAGGTTCATGCGAACCGGACTTTAAACCCATAAACGCGTCCGAAAATAGTTTTAAAATCGTTTTTCTAAAGTATTAAAAACTCATACTTAACTGGACAAAGCGCTTTCGCTTCCTTTGAACAGTTAAGACTAACCAAGTTTAACCAAAGGTTGGACGGCTTTCGATCTTACCCAACAGAAATAAAGTGCAGAAAACTTGTGCTAAAAATCAGAATAATCCCTAAGCATTTCTATCGACGCATTGTGTGGAATATTACTTTAACTATGATCCTTACATTCTAACCTTTAAGATTTAACCGGACATGGAAATGTAAATAGACATGTTGAAATAGATCATGTTAAAGTAAATTCTTAAAAAGGTTTTGAAAGTAAAGCGAGTGCGAGAAAATAAAGAAAGTAAAGCGAGTGCGAGGAAATAAAGAAAGTAAAGCGAGTGCGGGAAATAAAGAAAGTAAAGCGAGTGTGAGGAAATAAAGAAAGTAAATGCTGAACTTGTAAATGAAACCTGCTCCAAAGCGGAGGCTTTAAATCTGGTACAACTGGAAATAAATGACTGGAAATGAAAATGGCGGCAGGATTAACTTCTACCAGAGTGCTCCAAACTCGATTACATACTCGATCAAACAGTGTGATAACTCCCCGATTTGAGAAGTTTATCACTTTACAATACTGGAAATATATAGATTGAGTTCTGAAACTAAGCTTGGATGAAGAAAAAGGATTCAGAACTCATCCATTTATAGCCTAGGAAAATAACATGGAAGGACAAAAGTGCCCCCCAACTCCTTTTGGGAAGGAAAACAAACGAAAAAGGTGGTGCCCGCCACCTCCTCATGGCGATTGCCATATGAACCAAAGGAGAAAGATGTGGAGATCATGGCAGTTGACAGCAGTTGACTCCTATCCAAGTCATGGCTTACCCTATGGCGCCCGCCATGGTGGGTGCCATGTGTACAATTTCCTCAAAAACTGGTTTTCTCGCTCGTTTTTCTTCATTTCTTCACAAGGAGCTCTGGAAATACAAAGAACCTAAAAATAAAACAAAACACATGCAAAACACAAGAAAATAGCAATAAAATCCTAAGAAACATGTGCAATCCGAGTCAAATACGCAGTGTGATTCAGTGTTATCAGTTGCTCGCCAAGACATCGTCGTCTTGTGCCTACGTATCCTCAATCGGATGAGAGAGAGGAAGTCAGAGCACTCGTAGTTCGACCTTCGAGTCAGTAGGTGTTTTTTAGGAGGGACGTTAAGTTGGCGTCCGACAGTTAGGGTCAACGCCTGTTTGCGACAGAACGGAAAGAACGTGCTCTTTTCTGAAAATGATTTGAGACCCATCCCGAAGGATAAAAGATTTGAGCTTTGTTTGTATTTTTTAGATAGAAGTGAATTAAGTTAGTTTGAAACTTGTATTGCACTAAAGTCTATGACATAGAATCGAATGCGTTGCAAATCAACCCAAGATGGGACTCATGCAAAACACCCTAGACAAGGTAAGGAGGGCCTCCCGCTTGTCACTTCCCACGTACTTAAGGCTCGTGGCGTACAATACTCGTTGTATTTATTAAGTGTTTTAAACTTGTTTTGAGATGAGAAAAGAAAGGACTCAAAGGGGTAAAAAGAAAAACAACTAGGGGAAACTAGATCCTAATGTTGTCATACACAATGGTCCTAAGGTTGAGATAAAAGGGAAATCTACCCAATGTTAGCATGCAAAGAGATAGACCTAAGGTTAAGGTTTAGAAAGGGACTATCCTAATTATTAACATGCAAAGGATTAAAAGCTTATGTCTCTCCTACCTCGAGCTTAATCGGAAATTAAGCCGAGCTAGGAATCCTAAGGGATCATGTGAACAAACACAAGTAAACATCATGCTAATCAATCACAAAATGAACTATGTCGTGATCTCAGCTAAGAAACAAAACTGAGTGACTCCTCGTCCTCAACTAAAAGAAAATGCAACAGAAACGGACGATGTCATGATATCAACTATGAGGAAGTTGAGTGACTCTTCGTCAATAAGGAAAGAACGGTGTCGTGATCTCAACTATGAAGAAGTTGAGTGACTCTCCATTCTTCCAAAAGAAAACAGAAGACAAGAAAATAAACCAAATACAACAGCAAAAACAGCTCTCCTGCACCTGTACAACAGTAAAATCCAGCATATAAGCAAGACAACTTTTAACAGCACATGTTTTCAGCACATAACAGATGTAAATGGCAGCAACAGAATGGATGCACAACTAACAACATGTGAAAATCCAAAAGGTATGCGTAAAATCTCCGACAGCAATGCATCAAGACAAATGCACATGAATTGGCATCAATCATGCACAATCACGTAACAACACAAAATCAAGTATGCATCCAAGGTTGATCAATCAATGATGAACATGTCATATATCCAAGCACAATCATGTATCAAAAGAATCGCACACAAACATGCTCTCACATTTAAATGGGAACACATGGATTGCAGATATAAACAATCATCAAGCAAAAGCAATTGCTACACATGGACATACAATCAAACATCAAGCAATTAGGCAAAAATAAATCAAAGACATTGCATACTTGAACATCCACCAAAATCATCATGGATAATTCACGAAATCAACACTTAATCATTAAAACGAACACGCAATCATGGAATCGAAAGGAAACATGAACATGAATCATATATTCAGCAATACAAACATCAAGAACAAGCAATCACAATGGCACAAAGGATTATACAACATGATCATCATATTAAGAATGCAAAACAAAAGAATCATGCACATGCGTTACGGAAACCAAAAGTCGCGTGTCGAAGAATCACATCCATAGCATCATGTGAGGCGAAATAGCTCAAGAATAATCCACAAATCAACATCATATCAATCCATTAAGTTTAGGGATGAAAAGGAACTCAAACAAGCTTGAAAATGCAAGAAAATGTCACTTTGTCCCAGTGGTAATCGATTACCTCATCTTGGTGATCGATTACCCTTTGAAAAAAGTCAAAAAAACGTGAAAATTGAGCAGGGTAATAGATTACCCACATATGGTAATCGATTACCACTGAGATAGTGGCAAAAAAACACAGTTCAGAAGCACTTTTCAGTGGCAAATGGCTTATGCATTCATCCAAATGATCATGTTTTCAATTATGCACGAAATTCACATAAAATATCAGTAATCAATCACCAATTGCATCAATCAAACAACAAGATCAAAAATTAAATCAAGCAAATGGATCAAATCACATTGAAAACCATGGATCTACATTGCATAAGTTGAAATTAAGCTAGATCAAGCATAGATCTAAGAAAAACCAACCTACAAAGCTGATAATTGCTTTGGTAGGTATTGTTAAGCTGCAATCAATGAATCCAAGCTAGAAAACCAGAGATCCAAGAGCTCCTTGCAAGAAAAGCTGGAAATCCAAGCAATAAGCCAGAAATGCTTCAAAATCACTTCAAATAACCACTTCCAAAATTCCAGATCTAGATCCAAAAGAAAATCAACAATGGAATCAAGTAATGAAATGGTAATGAGAGGCTTTAGCTCAAGGATTAAAAAATTCCAATGAAGAATTTGTCAACTCTTATGAAAGAGCTTTAGAGTGAGGTTGAAGATGAAGATTGAGAGTGAAAAAGATTTATAGAAAATGGAGAGAAAATTTTGAAAATTCAAGTGCAAATGAGAGTGAATGATAATGAATGAGTGAGGTTTGGAGCAATTTGGTTTAAATAACCCCTAGGTTAGGAATTCAAATGTGGTTTGGAGTGTGGGTTAGTGTTTGGAATGGAAATTAGGAGTGGAATTAGGAATGGGAGTGTTTGAATTTTGGAGGGAAATGTAATTAAATTGTGAAAATGAAGCAATTCTAGATCCTTCTAACTGATGCACAAGGAAATCACATGGTAGAAACTTTGATTCAAATTCTGCAGTGCTGAAAAATGAACAATCTGGGAAAATTTCGCTAGGGTAATCGATTACCCATATGTGGTAATCGATTACCACCTTCAAAAATTCAAATTCTTATTCTTGGCGCCAAATGGAGGGAAACTTGTGGAATCGCCTGTTGCCACCTGTTCTGAGCTTTGTTAGGCCTCTAAAACTTGTCTTTTGATATTGCCACTGAATCATACCTGAAATATGTTGTGAATTTCTTTCCGCACTCGAAATAACCCGCTAAAAAAATAACGGTCTGGTACCGAATCACTGAACAAAAGGAAATGCTGGAGCCTTTGTCAATCAAATCATCTAGTAAGCAAACTAAATGCTTGAAATGACTTTGAAAGCTATCTGTTAAGCTTTAAACACTACTGAAATAAACTCGGAACTGATGACACCTTGAGTTGCTGGAAAATACCTTGATCCCCTGTCTAGGAGAACCATGCAAATGCAGAAATGACAATGCAACTGAAATGAAGCATATGCCAGTTAGATTTTGGAACGGCTTTCAGACATTCAGAGTACATAGAAATTGAATACCAAAAGAACCCAAAAATTTGCAAACTGCGGGGAGTTACGCGATAAAGTGATTGCCACCCGAAGGGGCCCAAAGATAGCGGATACCAACCAAAAGTTGAAATAGCGGAAGATGACAGATGAGTCAACAAAATATGCCAACCAAGAGTTGGGAAACGGAATACTAATCCACAATTAGTATAATGGAGTTGCTGACCGAAGGCTAGCTCATAAAGGGCATCAACCAAAAGTTGAGATAAAACCGAAGATCGCTAACCAAAAGTTGGGAAAAAGGGAAGATACCAACCAAAAGTCAGGATAAAGGATACAAACCAAGAGATTGCCAACCAAGAGTTGGAATAGAAGATACTAACCAAGTGTTTGGATAACCAAAATGCCGACCGAAGGCGAATTCACAACGAAATCTACCACCCAAGAGTTGGGAACGAGGATACTAACTAAGAGTTAGGATAACTAGGACACCGACCAAAGGCGAACTCCCAACAAAAGATACCAACCAAGAGTTGGGATGATATTCCACGAAAGATACTAACCAAAAGTTGGGATACGGGATTACCAACCAAAAGTTTGGAAATAGGGTACTAACCAAGAGTTAGGATAATGGATACTAACCAGGAGTTAGGATAACGGATACTAATCTAGATATTACCAACCAAGAGTTGGGACAGAGGGTACTAACCAAGAGTTAGGATAACAGATACTAACAAAGAGTTAGGATAACGGATACTAACCAAAAGTTAGGATAACGAGGACGCCGACCAAAGGCGAAATCTCAACGAAAGGTACCAACCAAGAGTTAGAAACGAGGAACTCATTGGGTGCCAACCAAAAGTTAGGATAAACCAAAATATACAGGAAGTAGACTCCATGGACTTACAACCTGAAGGGAAGATGACTCCGCTTGGGAAAAAGAGAAGTCTCAACAAACAACTCTGTAGGGGAGTACAAGCATGATGGACAAACTCATCGGCAGCTCCACCGGGGAATAAAGTAAGATTAAATCTTCTGAAATGTGTCATTCTCTGCCGAGAAACTTCTGGCGCAGATAGTATCAAACCTGGCTTGTGCATCAAATGTATATGTTTGAATTTTTCTATGGCGTAATGCTCTATACGAAATGGAAATGCTACGCATTTAGAGGATGCAATGTAAAGATGCTTATGCTATGCAAAAGAGGCCCCTCAGCAAAATAAATGCTAGAAATACGAAGGCAACTCCGCTGGAGATGACAAACTGAATTGTACTTAGGGTTACAAACTATGTTGAGGAAGACCAAATGAACGAAATTCCTGATCAAAACTTCTGTTGAAAAAAAAACCCGAAGAGAAAATCCACCTCGCTGGGGATTAAGAATAACACCTACTGAAGATAAAACCCAAAGAGAAACCTTCCCTCTACTAGGGAACCATGAATAACACCTGATGAAGATAGAACCTGCAGATCTTACGCGGAAAAGTACCAATAACAATTGGGCTTGGAATCTTCCAGGGAGATCAACCACTCTTGAGCTACCTGGCGAGGGAATCAATACCAAACTCTGCTTGGGGATTAAAGTCAAGAATACCAAACCTGCCGGGGAATATCATTAAACATAACCTGCTACTGGGGAAATGACTTTAACCTTACCCTGCTAGGGATAAAAGCACACCGTTGATGGCGAAATTACTTCCTGAACCGCTGAGGAAATTAGATACCGAGACTGTGTGGGGAATATAAGATCTCTGTTAGGGAAGATATATAACAAGTCTCCTGTTGGAGATGCAACATTGTCCTACCTGGGACAATCAGCTTCTGAATACTTGCTGTGGGAGCAATACACCAATCTGACCGAGGGAAAGTAATCCTCTGCACTTTTGCTAGGGGAGAGTGATTAAGAATTTCATAATGCACTACTGAGGATGATAAAACTTTAATTATCTTTGTTAGGGAGAGAACTCTACTGGGGAGAAGAAAGATCAAACAAGCCTCATGCTGGGGAATGTGAAGATATGTGATCCACTGGGAATGACTGTGCCAAATACGGTTCGGCTTTTGGTTTAGGGTGCCAAGTATGATTGGAATTTGGTTTAGGCATGGGACCATATTGATGGTGACTGGATTTTCTTAGGGATTGTATTCTTGGTTACCAATGAAATTGGACTCTGAAGGGGGACAACCAGACGAGAACTGGTGTTTCAAAAGGGGTAAAGTACCAGACGAGAACTGGTGACGAAAGGTTAAGTTATCAGACAAGAACTGACTTCTTGTTGGTTTTCCAGACGAGAACTGAACTTTGAAATGGTGTTTACCAGACGAGAACTAGTTACAAGAATGGGTGACCAGACGAGAATTGGTTTAAAAGCTGACATGTACCAGGCGGGAACTAGTATTTGGTGAAGGGTTGGCCAGACGGGAATTGGACTTAAACGGCTGAGTGATGTAGGCTACAAAGTTCTGACAGATTCAGGTTGTGTGATAAAGCCCAATGACAGAATGCAAGGATATGAAGATTCCCATCAATGGAAGGGAAGTCTTTTGCAGTAAGGCTTCTTCAGAAAGCTAAGGTTATTGGATGGGGTGATGGAATGATTCCCTGACACTCATCTTGAACTCCCCAGTTGATGACAAAATAAAAATTGCTTGAGTAGCTCTGAAAGCAATGAGAGGTTCTGCCCCAGTGAAAATCAACTTGCCCTAGTCTGGTCCTCGGGAATTTTACCTTGAAAGCAGCAAAGTTGATCAGAATCAAGTGTACTTTGTGGCCCTATGAATCTGGGGCATTAACTTCCAATGAATATGGAATCAATCAGTTTAAAGAAAGATCCTTGAGCATCAGTTGATTATGGGACAAGTCAATCGAGAATCGGTGGATCAGAAGTGAATCATCTCGAGACTCTACCAACCAGGGGTAGGTCATCCAAAGGTTCTTTGACTTAAGGGTGAATCCCTTCTGTGTTCAATCAGCATAAATTAAGTCGCTCCAATGCTCATTTAGGGGCAAGCTACGAGTCGGTTAATCAAGGATAAATCCTTTCATGGTTCAAATTCTGGGGCAAACCATTTCGAGATCTGTTCGATTGTTCCCTGTTGGAATTTCCTCAATGTCAAATACTGACCTGCAATTAAAATTGTTTGCCTACGAATGGTAATTTTAATGTGATTCTCATGCAGATTCTGAAAAGTCAATCATTATTAGAATGATGTAATAGTGTGTGACGAATGGACAGTTAGTCCAAACGAGTGATGCTTTAGCTAGTGAAAGATATGGCAAAAAGAAGATTAACAAATCTTGTAGGAGTCAGTTTACTCAACCTTGCCGTAGTATGATTTCAGAATAAACCCCACCTCAATTAGGTCTTTTGAGGGCTGTAACGTGGTCTGGTCCACGGTTATTGAAATAAAGGATGAAAGGCTCAAAGTTTGACTATTACCAACCCCTTCTTTCTTGATGATCTCCAGTCCCACGTTCAGCTAACTTGGCACAAACGCTCACCTTTCAAAAAGTTTATTGAATGGTAGGAGTGATGGTTAAGGAACCCACAAGGTTTTCGGAATGACAGTCACCCTTTTCATCCTTGGTGTCTGTAGTCACATGACTTGCTTTCTTGCTCGAGGATTTTTCTTTTGATCATTTCATTTTTGCTTTTATTCTTTGTTCCCTAAATTTTGCCTGGACTGATTCTTTTATTATTATTTTTTATTTTGAAGTCCAGCGGGATGCCCTAATTTTTGCCTAAGTCATTTACTTTCAAGTTTTTGACTTAGCGAGCTTTCTTTCTTTTTTCATTTCTTTTCTTTTTTCTTTTTTGAAACAAGTCATGTGACACTGGCTGTCTTGATTTCTTCAAAAGGGTTGTGTCTGCCTCACTCTTCGCGGTGAGTGATAACCCTTGTGGTTGGTGAGGTATGACTTCTTGAGAGGGATACGATGTGATTGGTCCTCGAACAGGGACACTCCTCTTGAAATTTGAATGCTCGGTCAAATTAACTGACAACTACCCTGCCCCAGGTTAAGATGTGAGGGTATGAAAGTCTGAAGGAAACTCCTACTTCTAGGCTCGAAGTGGCTAACAAGGGGCTAACTCCTTATCTCTCCGGTGTTTAGGGGATTTGAAACAATGCATGTACATTATCAGCAACATTTTATCTGAAAGCATACCATCAACAATTATGGGTATTCAGTTTTCGTCATCCTCCCACCAGTCTTTGCTAAAACAACAGTGATAAAGTGAAGTGAATAAGAGGTATATGTGTTTGTGCTTTGCAATAAATGAGAAAAATGAGCGAATGTGGCATGATTGATTCAGAAAATGAATAATCACTTCATTAATATCACCATTCAAAACAACAATGTTTAAAAATAAGTAGCAACTAACAGGAAAGAAACTACAAATGAAAATGATAAAAATGATCAAGGATTGCCAATGCTAAGGATGTCATCCTCTCTGGACTACTGGCTTTAGGAGATGACCCTTAAAGTCTTCAAACTCACACAGATGAGAGGTTGACATGCACAACTAAATTTCCTTCTGGAAAGGATATGAAACTCTTATCAATCAACTGTTGTACCTTGGCTTGGAAGGCTTTGCAATCTTCTGTTGAGTGCCCCATGGATCCTCCATGATATCCACACTGCACATGGGGATCGTACCTAGGAGGGTAAGGTTCTGGAACAAGCTTTAGAGTCTTGGGCTCTACCAATGAGTTTCGAACCAGATGTGGCAGAAGTTGACTGTACGACATAGGAACTGGATGTAGAGGAGCAATCCTTCTTTCCAAGTTGTTATAAGACCTATTCTGATTCTAGTGCTGATTCTGATAAACTCGGCCATGGGCTCGTTGATTTGCATGATGAGCGACCCAAGGTTTCTAGCATGGTGCCCTAGGAAATGATGATCACTGAGAAGATGAAGAACCAAAAGATTTCACCGATGCACCCTGAGAATACTCAACATCTACCATTACTGCACTGATCTCATCCTCATTTTCCTCTCGATAACTGCTGAAGGATTCAGTTTCACTTGCCTGACTGCTTGAGACATCCTGAATTTTTCCACTTTTCAAGCCACTCTCAATTCGTTCCCCAGTTATCACCAGATCAGAGAAGTTCGATGTCCCACTACTAATCATTTTATCCACGTATGGTCCTTGCAAAGTATCCATGAATAGGTCAACCAATTCTCTGTCTAGAAGTGGTGGTTGCACTCTGGAAGCCAATTCTCTCCATCTCTGAGCATACCCTATGAATGATTCATTGTTCTCTTGAGACAAGCTTTGCAACTGCATGCGACTGGGAGCCATGTCAAGATTATATTCATACTGCTTCAGAAAAGCTCTGGCTAAGTCCCTCCATGATTGGATGTGGCCACTCTCTAACTGCATGTACCAACTTAAAGATGCCCCACTCAGACTGTCCTGGAAACAGTGGATCATTAGCTTATCATTGTGAACATACGAAGTCATTCTTCTGCAAAACATCACCAAATTTTGCTTCGGGAAACTATCCCACTTGTACTTCTCAAACCTCGGTGCTTTGAAATTTGGAGGTAACACTAAGCCGGGTGCCAGGCTCATGTCTGAAGCATCGAGACCAAAAGCATCCTGAACTTCCAAGGGTTTGAGTTTCTCATCCAACACACGATATCTTTCAGCAAACTTAAGAGCTCTCGGATCCTTAGTTTTCATCATCGGGATCTTCCTTTAGGAATTCAGCATAGAGAATGCAAGACTCTGATAGTCGGTAGTATCAAGAGAAGAGGAATGTCCACCTCGAACAACAGACTGTTCATGTAAATTCTGATTCTCAACAGAGTGCTGCACAGACTGAGCTTGAGTAAGATTATTCACTGGTGGAGGATCTTCATCAGGCAGAAAACCATACAGTGGATTAGTCGTCACAGTAAAACCTGGCGGGAGATCAGCCTTCTGGAGGTTGTCTCATGACATAGTTACCAACAGCTTCCAACTTGACCTTACTTCTTGACACTGCTTGATCTTGCTTCAAACACTTTTTCGTCTTTCAACAGTCCCACTTATTCAGAACGAGTACCAAGGAATCAACTAGTTGATCACAGACAAAGGCAGGATGAGAGTTCTGGCCGGTTGAAGAATGATATGCAAAATGATGCCAAGATGTTTATGATATGCAATTCAATAGACATGGGATCAAAGCTTCCATATTCTGAATAACCGCTGTGCTGTTGACTGTATAAGTTCAAAAGTCCACTATGAAGAGAAAACCAGAATACCAGAATATCAGAATAACCAGAATACTAGGTTCAAAAGTCCACACTGATAAGTAAGCCAGAATACCGAGTAGGTTGAAGGTCAAGGTTTCCTGCAAAAACCCATTTCCTCTCACATGTGGGTTCTAGTATTGGGCACGACAATCCTAGCAGGTCCTTAGTATCACGGACTCTCAGGTCGAGAAATGATGATACGGTCACCATTTTTGGTTTGGCATCATCATCAATCAAGGAGGTCTCAATTGATTTCCAATGAACGGTCTCCAGAGTCATAAGCTCTCTAAGTCAACATCCTGACATGCACAAGACACGCAAGTCGAAATATCTCCCAAGAAAACCTCGTCTGAATGTAAATTTCGTATAAACCAAACTTATCAAGACGCTACGCAGGCCACACTATTTTCCACTCTACTCCTAAGTGTATACTCAAGCCTAGGTATTGGGCTTATCTCTCATGGAACCAACCCACCCAACAGCACCACAGCAGCAGGGAAATATGATAACAATAATCAAATACAATAAATGCAATAAAAATACAGTAGTATACAAAAAATAATGCACATAAGTAAACACCCAATGAAACAGAAATAGACAAGCGCTAGGATCGACTCACATAGGGAACCAGAGTCACCAGCAGAGTCGCCAGCTGTCGCAACTTCGAAAAATAACCGGCGGGAAAGACAGAAGAGTCGCCACCGAACATAATTTATCCCAACGAAGGGAAAGGAAATGATCGAAGAAAATCTCAAAAAGGGAAAGACATGGTCATTGCAACCATAGTCTGGGTTCGAGAGTCGGTTACGCGAGAGGAAGATATTAGCACCCCCTCGCGTCCGTTGTACTCGACGGGATCCACGCTTGTTATCTAATCAAAGGGTGTGTTCTCTAAAGCCTACTGCTAAACGGAAATGGAAAACAAAAGGAGACTCGATAGGACTTCGCCGTCCTAGGCCTACGTACTCCCTCGTACAATACGAAAGTCAGAGTAAACGTAGTTCAGAAGACTACGGGTGAAGGGGGGAGGTTGCTCGCCAAGACATCATTGTCTTGTGCCTACGTATCCTCAATCGGATGAGAGAGAGGAAGTCAGAGCAGTCATAGTTTGACCTACGGGTTGGTAAGTGTTTTTTATGAGCGATGTTAAGTTCGCATCCGGCAGTTAGGGTTAACGCCTGTTTGCGACAGAGCAGAAAGAACGTGCTCTTTTCTGAAAATGATTTGAGACCCATCCCAAAGGATAAAAGATTTGAGCTTTGTTTGTATTTTTTAGACAGAAGTGAATTAAGTTAGTTTGAAACTTGTATTGTACTAAAGTCTATGACATAGGATCGAATGCATTACAAATTGACCCAAGACGGGACGCATTCAAAACACCCTAGACAAGGTAAGGAGGGCCTCCCGCTTGTCACTTCCCATGTACTTAAGGCTCGTGGCATACAATACTCATTGTATTTATTAAGTGTTTTGAACTTGTTTTGAGATGAGAAAAGAAAGGACTCAAAGGGGTAAAAGGAAAAACAACTAGGGGAAACTAGATCCTAATGTTGTCATACACAATGGTTCTAAGGTTGAGATAGAAGGGAAATCTACCTAATGTTAGCATGGAAAGAGATAGACCTAAGGTTAAGGTTTAGAAAGGGACTATCCTAATTGTTAATATGCAAAGGATTGAAAGCCTAGTGTCTCTCCTACCTTGAGCTTAATCAGAAATTAAGCCGAGCTAGGAATCCTAAGGGATCATGTGAACAAACACAAGTAAACATCATGCTAATCAATCACAAAATGAATGATGTCGTGATCTCAACTAAGAAACAAAACTGAGTGACTCCTCGTCCTCGACTAAAAGAAAATGCAACAGAAAGGGACGATGTCGTGATCTCAACTATGAGGAAGTTGAGTGACTCTTCGTCAACAAGGAAAGAACGGTGTCGTGATCTAAACTATGAAGAAGTTGAGTGACTTTCCATTCTTCCAAAAGAAAATAGAAGACAAGACAATAAACCAAATACAGCAGCAACAACAACTCTCCTGCACCTGTACAACAGTAAAATCCAGCATACAAGCAAGACAACTTTTAACAGCACATGTTTTCAGCACATAACAGATGTAAAAGGAAGCAACAGAATGGATGCACAACTAACAGCATGTGAAAATCCAAAACATAGGCGTAAAAGCTCAGACAACAATGCATCAAGACAAATGCACATGAATTGGCATCAATCATGCACAATCACGTAACAACACAAAATCAAGTATGCATCCAAGGTTGATCAATCAATGATGAACATGTCATATATCCAAGCGCAATCATGTATCAAAAGAATAGCGCACAAACATGCTCTCACATTTAAACGGGAACACATGGATTGCAAACATAAACAATCATCAAGCAAAAGCAATTGCTACACATGGACATACAATCAAACATCACACAATTAGGCAAGAACAAATCAAAGACAGTGTATACTTGAACATCCACCAAAAGCATCATGGATAATTCACGAAATCAACACTTAATCATTGAAACGAACACGCAATCATGGAATCAAAAGCAAACATGAACATGAATCATATATTCAGCAATGCAAACATCAAGAACAAGCAATCACAATGGCACAAAGGATTATGCAACATGATCATCACATTAAGAATGCAAAACAAAAGAATCATGCACATGCGTTACGGAGACCAAAAGTCGCGTGTCGAAGAATCACATACATAACATCATGTGAGGTGAAATAGCTCAAGAATAATCCACAAATCAACATCATATTAATCCATGAAGTTTAGGGATGAAAAGGAACTCAAACAAGCTTGAAAATGCAAGAAAAAGTCACTCTGTCCTAGTGGTAATCGATTACCTCATCCTTGTGATCGATTACCCTTTGAAAAAAGTAGAAAAAAACGTGAAAATTGAGCAGGGTAATCAATTACCCACATATGGTAATCGATTACCACTGAGACAGTGGCAAAAAAACACAGTTCAGAAGTACTTTTCAGCAGCAAATGGCTTATGCATTCATCCAAATGATCATGTATTCAATTATGCATGAAATTCACATCAAATATCAGTAATCAAACACCAATTGCATCAATCAAACAACAAGATCACAAATCAAATCAAACAAATGGATCAAATCACATTGAAAACCATGGATCTATATTGCATAAGTTGAAATTAAGCTATATCAAGCATAGATCTAAGAAAAACCAACCTACAAAGCTGAGAATTGCTTTGGTAAGTGTTGTTAAGCTGCAATCAATGAATCCAAGCTAGAAAACCAGAGATCCAAGAGCTCTTTGCAAGAAAAGATGGAAATCCAAGCCATAAGCTAGAAATGCTTCAAAATCACTTCAAATAATCACTTCCAAAATTCCAGATCTAGATCCAAACGAAAATCAACAATGAAATCAAGTAATGGAATGGTAATGAGAGGCTTTAGCTCAAGGATTAACAAATTCCAATGAAGAATTTGTAAACTCTTATGAAAGAGATTTAGAGTGAGGTTGAAGATGAAGATTGAGAGTGAAAAAGATTCAGAGAAAATGGAGAGCAAATTCTGAAAATTCAAGTGCAAATAAGAGTGAACGAGTGAGGTTTGGAGCAATTTGGTTTAAATAACCCCTAGGTTAGGAATTCAAATGTGGTTTGGAGTGTGGGTTAGTGTTTGGAATGGAAATTAGGAGTGGAATTAGGAATGGGAGTGTTTGAATTTTGGAGGGAAATGTAATTAAATTGTGAAATAAAGCAATTCTAGATCCTTCTAACTGATGCACAAGGAAATCACATGGTAGAAACTTTGATTCAAATTCTGCAGTGCTGAAAAATAAATAATCTGGACAAATTTCCCATAGGGTAATCGATTACCCATATGTGGTAATCGATTACCACCTTCAAAAATTCAAATTCTTGTTCTTGGCGTCAAATGGAGGGAAACTTGTGGAATCGCCTGTTGCCACCTGTTCTGAGCTTTGTTAGGCCTCTGAAACTTGTCTTTTGATATTGCCACTGAATCATACCTGAAATATACTGTGAATTTCTTTCCGCACTTAAAATAACCTGCTGAAAAAATAACTGTCCGGTGCCAAATCACTGAGCGAAAGGAAATGCCGGAGCCTGTGTCAATCAAATCATCCAGTGAGCAAAATAAATGCTTGAAATGACTTTGAAAGCTATCTGTCAAGCTTTGAACACTTTTGAAATAAACTCGGAACTAATGAAACCCTGAGCTGCTGAAAAATACCTTGATCCCATGTCTAGGAGAACCATGCAAATGCAGAAATGACAATGCAAATGAAATGAAGCATAAGCTAGTTAGAGTTAGGAACAAAAGGGAAAATTTTGGGGTGCTACAGTTTAACATCATTCAAAATACGGTTGAGTTTGTAGATAACAATCACAATGATAAAGACATTATTTTTATGGTCTTAGTGGTCTGCATTAGGGCCATTGACTAAAATGAAAGTTGTAAAAAAATCCGGAGATGCATCTCCGTATTTTTTCAACGTTTGGATTCTCAAGAGCCAGATATACATCTTTGTATTTTTATTAGTCTACATTTTTTTCTGCTTTTCTTGCTTGTAGGGTTGTTTATAGTAATTGTGTGACACTTGTCTGGTTTACTTACTGGCATTATGGCTGATAGAGACGACAGATTGAGGCACGACAGGATTACACAACATGCATCTGCCTGGAGGGAAAAAAGTCAAGTTTCATAGGCTCTTGTTCCCTATATCTCGATTGATACGGAGGCGTCCACTTTTGGGGATCATATATATGAGTGCTACTTTGTATTTTGAACGATGTCAAAACTAGGATAGTGTAGCAATAATGTATATTAAACGGTACCCTCATATTCTAGATGTGCATCTTAGCATTAGGAAGCATTAAAATGGTTTGGAAAAGATTCATACAACATAATGCATTAAAAATAAGGTTTTTGGCAAAACACTAATGCATATGTCGACACATGCAAGAACATGCCGAACTATAGAAATTTCACTTCATTATAGGTCGACACATAACTTTTCAGGTTGACACCCATGCATCAATATTAAAGGTTGTAGCCTCTATCTGATTTGCTGATCAACATAGGTCGACACATGGTCGATGCAAGACATTGAAAGGTCGACCTAAGACCTTATCAGATTGGCTCATACGCTATTATAGGCTGGCCTATGACTTACATAGGTCGACACACACACTGCATTCCTTAGAAAATCTTATTTTTTCCTCCACCCATTTGCATTTATTTTGCTTCATACCTCTCATACATATAAATACTTATGCATGCATCATATTCTAGTAAGATTCTATTGTAAAACCTAAACGAAACTAGAATTACAAAGTTAACCCATTATAGTCAACCACTCTTTTATGCATACACATAATCAAACTATACATAATCATTTTTCAATTGGGTGACCATATAGATTAGGGTTGACAACGTCCAACTAGGTTGGTGTAACTGAGAATATTGGGTTGGGTTCTTTGTGTGTTTCAAATAACAAAACCAAACTGGGTTTTTCCTTCAAGATCAGTGGGATTTGAAGGTTTTGGAAAAGATCATGCAAACATGAATTCGATCAAGTGAAGAGGCCTTGGTACTTGGTGGGGACAAACTTACAAGGGTGTAACGTGAAACGGTGAATCGTGTTCGTGAATCATGGGTTCAACAAGTACGTGCTATGAATTAATTCGGCTGAGCGAAAACCTTGAAGACGAGGAGGTCTTGCAAGCTAGTAACAAGAAACAGTGGATTGTAGTAGCATTGTTGGTTACTTTATCAATCTTTGATCAAGGGTTTTAGAGGCGGTAGAATCAACAACAAACTATAGGGTTTGTAGGGTTAGAGTTCTTCATCTCTTATATACACATTATTTTGCAAAGTAAGGTTATATTGCAACTATCTCAATTCAATTTTGAATTGAGGGCAGACTTACCCTAGCGAGGCCGATTGGGGAACTACCTAAACAAATCCTTGTATCTCTCTCTCTCTCTCTCTCTCTCTCTATATATATATATATATATATATATATATCTTTGATTGTTGTACTTGAAAATTATTGAATTTTTGTTGTTTGAATCAATTCGTTTGAAAATCATATTTTTGATTATGTTTTGAATTACGATTTGTTGATATAATCATAATCACTTTGATTGTGATTAATTTTAACATCAACAAATCAAATTAAATTTCCAAGCATTATCGATTGCACTCAAGGTGTTCGATAAATTATTTCAATAGTTTTAAATTGAATGTTGATCATTGGAGACAAGCTTTACGCATAACTTAACATTTAATTGTGTGTGAATTAATAGTTGTTGAACAATTTACTCTCATTATCATCCAATTGATTTATGTTACGCATATCTGAGCTTTTCTATATTAGGTTCGGTTACACGATTCAATTCTGGTTGTTTCCGCTGTGCCATAAAACTTTTGAAAAACCACTTTTGCCAAAAGTTAAAATTTTAATTTGTTATCCATTCACCCCTCTAGATCGAAGCATATCGTCTAACAATTGGTATCAAGAGCTCTGGTAAATTCCATGCTTAAGACTTACTTTTTAGAAGAATGGCTACTGAATCAAAGGGAGCATACAATAGAGCACTAATTTTCACCGGCAAAAATTATGGCAATTGGAAAGCTTGTATGCGTATTCATGTCAACTCTGTTGACAAAGTTATATGGGACGTCAATAAAAAGGTTCCGAATGAAATAACTGTGACCAATAATGGTGTAACAATACCTAAATCGGAAGCACAATGGGATGCTAATGATTGGAAATTTTGGTCACATGATTGGAAACCGAAAAAATATACTCACATCCGCTTTAGGTGTTGATGAGTGTTATTGCATTTCTCATTGTGAGACCGCCAAGGATATGTGGGATGCATTAGAGGTTTACCATGAGAGTACTAATGATGTCAAACAAGCTAGGATCAACACATTAAATCAAGAGTTTGAATTGTTTCGTATTGAGCATGGTGAAACCATTGCGGACATGCAAAAATGATTCACACATCTTATAAATCGATTAAATGCACTAGGTAAGCCTATTTACAATGAGATTATTACTAACAAAGTTTTGAGATGTCTTTAAAGGTGAGAAAAGTACATAAGAAGGGGGCTTGAATTGTGTTCTCCAATTTGTGCTGCTTCTGAACAAAGTTCATATTCTAAACAACAATTCAGATTCTGATGATATAGATGCAGCAGAATAATAAATAGAGGCAAGTAAATGACAAATTAACACGCATAATTTATCCTGGTTCCTCTCAAACTGAGAGTAGTCTCGTCCCCTTGCAGCACAAGATATTTTCCATTATAATCAAAGCTGATTACAATTTCTTATGCCCTCGAGCATACAAATTTTATTTGCTCAGACCTATAGCCTAAGACTTGCTTGCTCAATCGACACCTAATCGAGACTTCCTGCTTAAAACCCTCGGATTCAAGACTTCCTTGCTTATACCCTCAAGTACAAGATTTCCTGCTTAGATCCTCAAATTCTAAGACTTCCTTGCTTAAATTCCATGTATTCAAGACTTCCTTGCTTATACCCTCAAGTACAAGACTTTTTACTTAGACTCACAGTATAAGAATTCCTTGCTTAAATCCCACGGATTCAAGACTTCCTGCTAAGATCCCTCGGATCAAAGACTTGATGCTTAAACTCAATAGTTTAAGACTTTCCTGCTTAATCAACAATTTGATCAAGGCTTCAATGCTCAAGCACATAGCAAGAGACTTACTTGGCTCAAGCACACAACAAGAGGCTTTGATGCTCAATCACACAGTAAGAGACTTTCTTTCTAAACTACTAAACAACATGTTTATCAGAATAGATAACAAGGAGTACCTGATATACAATCAGCGGTACAGGGAAATATCTTTAACAAAGATCATAACACTTAAGATTTCTAAGATATAAATTATTTGAGAAATCTTTATTTCTTGTTGATTCTTCAGTTTGAATCTTCAGCTACTTAAATAGTAGATACAAACGAGTAGCCGTTGATTCTTCAGTTTGATACAAAAGAATCAACAACTACTAATTTGTATCTGCTATTTAAGTAGCTGAAGATTCAAACTGAAGAATCAACAAGGAATAAAGATTTCTTAAACAATTTATATCTTAGAAATATTAAGTGTTATGATCTTTGTCAAAGATATATCCCTGTACCTCTGATTGTATATCGAGTACTCCTTATTATCTATTCTAATAAACATGTTGTTTAGTAGTTTAGAAAGAAAGTCTCTTGCTGTGTAATTGAGCATCAAAGTCTCTTGCTGTGTGCTTGAGTCATGTAAGTCTCTTGCTATGTGCTTGAGCATTGAAGCCTTGGTCAAATTGTTGATTAAGCAGGAAAGTCTTAAACTGTTGAGTTTAAGCATCAAGTCTTTGATCCGAGGGATCTTAGCAGGAAGTCTTGAATCTGTGGGATTTAAGCAAGGAAGTCTTGGACTGTGAGTCTAAGCAGGAAGTCTTGTACTTGAGGGTATAAGTAAGGAAGTCTTGAATCTGTGGCATTTAAGCAAGGAAGTCTTAGGATTTGAGGATCTAAGCAGGAAGTCTTGTACTTGAGGGTATAAGCAAGGAAGTCTTGAATCCGAGGGGTTTAAGCAGAAAGTATCGATTAGGTGTTGATTTAATAAGCAAGTCTTAGGTTGTAGGTATGGGCAAAGGAAATTCTTATGCTCGAGGGCCTAAAGAAATTGTAATCAGTTTTGATTATAGTGGAAAATCTCTTGTGCTGCAAGGGGACTGGACTACTCTCAGTTTGAGAGGAACCAAGATAAATTATGTGTGTTCATTTGTCATTTAGTTGCTTCTGTTTATTATTCCGCTGCATCTATATCATTAGAATCTGAATTGTTGTTTAGAATCTGAACTTTGTTCAGAAGCAGCACAAATTGGAGAACATAATTCAACCCCCCTTCTTGTATATTTTTCTCACCTTCAAAGATGACAAGGATTTCTATGAGGAGGATATGGGATTGTTTGTCAAACGATACCATATGTATATTAGGAGGAATGAAGTTAGACACTCCGATAAGAACATAACCAAATATAGAAGGTTAATAAACTCCTCGAAGGATGATGAGTATAGGAAGAGTAAGCTTAGAAGAACTTGCTATCATTGCGGTGAAGTTGGTCATTATAGACCGAAATTCCCTATGAGGAAGAAGAACAAAGGAAAGAATCATCACAAGAAGTCGAGCAAATATAGGAGAGCTTATGTTGCTTGGGAAAGCGCAAGTGACTCCTCTAGTGATGAAAGCACAACGTCAAGCGTTGAATCAGCTCAAATTTGCCTTATGGAAAATAGAAAGAAAAATAAAAAATGTAAGTCCCTCTAAGCTTGAATCTATTAATGATTTATCCTACTCTCAATTACAAAAAGCCTTTGAAAATCTTCATAGACAGGCCTTAAGAGCTTTCTACAAGTTAGCTTCACATGAAAAAGTCATTTTTAATTTAAAAGCTAAAATGATAGAATCCGAAAGGAAATTTGAAGCTATTAAGAAATCTATGATAGATATTAAAAGTGACAAGAATGAGGATATAAAACCTCCTAGGTTTTCTTGTGAACATTGTCATAATAGACAAGAAGAAGTAAAATCTCTTCAAGTCAAATTAGGTGATGCATTACAACCTAATATTGATTTTGATATTGATCCTTTAAAGGTTGAAAACCCTTTGAACCATTCTAAAAAGAAACATATATATGCGCATAAGGATTCCAATAGTAAGGACAAATCTCATAAAAACCTATCTTGTCATTATTGTTGCAAAAAGGGTCATATCATTGAAAAATGCAAATTTAGGAAACTATTTGTTCCTAAAGGAGTTCCTCAATGGTTTCCTAAGTTCAAATTTGATTTCACTCACTCTCAAGGACCCAATGAAAATTGGGTACATATTTCCTTTGTTTAAATTTTTAGGTTGAATGTCTTAACTCTACCGAAAAGATGTAGTATCTTGATAATGGATGTTCAAGGCACATGACGGGTGACATATCTCTCTTCATTGACTTTGTGCCAAAGAAAAAGGGGTTTGTCACTTACGAAGATAATAACAAAGGAGCTATACTTGGAAAAGGTAGTGTAGGTAATCCCTCATCTACTACTATCTTTGATGTTATGCTAGTCGATGGTCTTAAACATAACCTTCTAAGAATTAGCCAACTGTGTGACAAAGGTTTTAAAGTCACTTTTAGAAATACTTGTTTCTTGTTTATGCATGATGAAAATAAGGAATGTATGTTTAAGTTCGTGAGGGTTAATAATACTTATATGCTTAACCTAGATGAGGTATCATTGGATGGAACTAAGTGCTTAGCCACCAAGAGTGAAAACTCTTGGTTATGACATAGACGTCTAACTCATCTTAACTT
Source organism: Lathyrus tuberosus (assembly GCA_022829125.1). Taxonomy (NCBI): domain Eukaryota; kingdom Viridiplantae; phylum Streptophyta; class Magnoliopsida; order Fabales; family Fabaceae; genus Lathyrus; species Lathyrus tuberosus. The sequence goes on from JALAZF010000267.1 coordinate 6,065,133, forward strand.
TGACTTATTAAATAAGGTATTCTCAAATGATTTAGTAATTAGTCTACCTAAAATGAAGTTCACTAAAGACCATCTATGGGAAGCTTGTAAAATGGGGAAGCAAACGAGAATATCCTTTAAATAAAAAAATATTGTTTCTACCTTGAGACCTCTTGAGCTTCTCCATATAGACCTTTTGGGTCCCTCTAAGACCAAAAAAATAGGTGGAAATTATTATGGCTTGTTTATTGTAGATGATTACTCAAGATTTTGTTGGGTTTTGTTTTTTTTAGTAAATATGAGACCTACCCGACTTTTAAATAATTTGCTAGATTATTCCAAAATAAAATGAATTTAAAAATTGTTTCCATTCAAAGTGATCATGGAGGAAAATTTCAAAATCACCTCTTTGAAAAGTTTTGTGACAAATATGGCATTGAGCATACCTTTTTCACTTCTAGAACTTCACAACAAAATGGTGTTGTGGAACGTAAAAATCGGATTTTAGAGGAGTTAGCGAGGACTATGCTTAATGAGTTAATTTGCCTAAGTACCATTGAAGAATAAGGACTCTCTGATATCTCGCTCTTCAGGTGGACCTCTCAAAGGATAACCAAACTTCCTGATAACAAGGGAAGGATTATAGTTAATTCCACCTCTTCTCCCTATCAAGGGTACATTAGGGAATTCTCCGCACTTGCAAATAATCTCCATCCCTAGCAAGTCATGGTTTAACCAAACAATGTTGTCAGTAGTCAAGCCCATTAACCTCTTTGACCATTTCAGAGAATCTTTCGTATCAACGAAAGCGCCAGCTTCGGGGAGATGACTCAGAAACCAAGTAGATAAGAGTGGTGCACAACAACTCACAGTTCTTCCATGCCTGTTTTCATTCTTGTAGTGGACTGAGTGATACACATCACCTAGCAAGGTAGGTATAGGATTCTTTGAAATAAAGATTCTGAAAGCATGCATATCCACCAGATCCGGAACATTGGGAAACAGGACAATCCCATAGATGCACATAGCCAGAATAGCTTGGAAAGCAGTCAAATTCTTCTCCTTAACATGTATGCCAGCTTAATCAAACAAGAACTTCAATAAGAAACCCTTAGCTCCTTGTTTCTCCACAATATTACTGCTCAGAACGGATTCACCAATATGAAGAGCAATGGCCATTTCTTTTATCCCAGGGCGTTCTTCAGAAAAGAATACTATGTCATGCCTGATGGGGATTCCCAAAATAAATGAGAACTCCTCCAACGTTGGAGCCAAGATATAGTCTAGGAAAGTGAAGCAACGCAAAGCCAAATTGTAGAACTGAAGAAGTGTATGAATGGCATCCTTCTCATACTTGGAGATACTGTAGATAAACTTCAGAAGTCTTCCATGCTCTCCACCAAACTCTGTACGAACTCCGGGACCAGCCATACTAATCATCTTGTGAATCAACGTCAAGGTCGGGTCTGGGAACGAATAAGCAACAGTCTTCTTTCTCTGGACATCCATGCTAAGGCAACCTCAGAAAACCGCAATCAAGAGTAAGATACAAGCCCTGAAAAATGTCAAACATGTTAGAATGCAAGAAAAATGATATACACATGCAAACATGGGATCAAGGCATCACTGCTGGATGTGCTGTGCTGTTAACTGAATGAGAACCACAACCCGGAAAACCAGAATTCTAGAACACCGAACCACTGAGATAACCAGAAACCCAAATAATCAAACACTGATGAGAAATCCAGAAAACCGGGTAGGTTGAAGGTTTCGGTTTCCTGCAGACCTGCAAACACCCATCCCATCTCACATGAGGGTTCAAAAAAGGCGAGGATCCTCAATATCACGGGCTCTCAGGTCGAGAAATGATGATACGTTCACCATTTCTGGTTTGGCATCATCATCAATCGAGGAGGCCTCAACTGATTCCCCTAAAAAATAAGGTCATCCTATGCGAGTCCCTCAGCATTGGGTCCTCGGATCGACAAGTGTAATGGGTTTGCCATTTATGGTCTGCCATTATCACAGGTTGGGAGGAGAGGCGCAACTGAGGTATCAGAGAAACGGTCACCAGAGTCGACAACTCTCTAGATCAACACCCTAACATGCGCAAGACACACACGTCAGAATGCGTCCCAAGATAGCCTCGTCTGGTTGTGAATTTCGTGAACACACAAACGCACCAAGATGGTGTGTAGGTCCCACTACTTTCCACTCTAGTCCTAGGGTGTACTCAAGCCTGGGTATTGGGCTTATCTCTCAGAACAACCCAACCTGCCAAACAGAAACCAGCCAGCACATCACAGCAATATCCAGTATGACAGTAATAAAATGAAATGCAATGCAATAAAAGCTGTAAAACAGTAATATACAACATAATAAAGCACAACAAATAAACACCCAACGAAAAAAACAAACAAGCGCTAGGATCGACTCGCTAAAGGGGATGGACCAGCAAGAGGTAAATCAGAGTCCCCAGCAGAATCGCCAGTTGTCGCTCCCAAAAGATTCGCATCCAACGGTACAAACGCGAGAGTGGCACAGAAAACACAGAGTCGCCAGCAATGTGTATTTATCCCGAGAGAGGGAAAGGAAACACTGCATAAACCTGAGGAGAAAGGGGGAAAGACATGGTCATCGCAACCATAGTCCGGGTTCGGGAGTCGGTTATGCGAGGGGAAGGTGTTAGCACCCCACGCATCCATCGTACTTGATCGGATCCACACTTGTTGTCTAAACGGAGGGTGAGCTGTCCTACTATCTATGGCTGAACAAAAAAAGAAAACGAGGATGGGGGTGACTAAGACTGACTCGGTAGGATATATTCGATGCCCTAGGCCTACGTACTCCCTCAGTGCAATGGGAAAGTCAGAGTCAACGTAGTTCAGACGAGAACTGTGGGGGAAGGTTGCTCGCCAAGAAAATCACTGTCTTGTGCCTACATATCCTCAATCGAATGAGAGAGAGGAATCAGAGCTAATGTAGTTCGTGGGTACGACCACGAATGGGTAAGTGTTTTTTACGTGAGCGACGAGCTCTTTTCTGAAAATGAAATTTGAAACCCAACAATCCCGAAGGATAAAAATATTTGAATTTGTTTTGTGTTTTTTAGACAGAAGTGTTTTTTAAGTTAGTTCATAACTTGCATTGCACCAAAGTCTAGGGCACAGGGATGAATACTTAACGAATCGTCCCAAGACAGGACGCCCGCTAAGCACTCTAGAAAGATGAGAGAAAGCCCCTCATTTCTCATTCCCCACGCTTAAGGCTCGTGCGCAATACACTTTATCTTTATTAAGTGTTTTCAAGAAGTTTTGAGATGAGAAGAGAGAAGACACAAAGGAAACTCTAAAGGGAAACTAACAGTCCTAATGTTATCATGCATGGGTAACCTATGGTTAGTGAGGTTTAGGAGAGACGACTATCTAAAACCTAATGCTAATCCTACTCCAAGCTTAATCAAAAATTAAGTTAGACTAGGTAGCTCTAAAGGGAAAGAATCTAAGACTTAAACAAGTCTTGAGATCTATGGGAGGAAGAGAGTGAAAGAGAAGAAAAAGAAAGAGAAGGAGAAAATGAGATACAATAAATGGCAGCAAGCACATCACATCATAAATGTCCAACTCAAATCATCAAAAATGTTTCAAAGATCAATGCAAAACAATTCAAGTAAGCATGCAAAGATAAACATGAAAAAAGGCAAGCATACTTGTATGGAATGCACAAATAAGCATACATGGACTTCATACTAAGATGAAATGAGAAAGGTAAGATGAAGATGAGAACAAGTCATAACTAAGATCATATTATCATCAACAATTCACATATTCAAAAATGATTCACATCATGAAGCATTATGATCCAAAGAAGTCCACAAAAGGAAAGGTAATGATATTCATCATACAATTCAAACCAAATGCATTTAACTATGCTCAAGTGAAATGAAAACCAAGTAAGGAACTCAAGGGGCAGTATCATATGCATCAATATCATATCAAAACCAAACTCAAGTCATACAAGTCCAAACATCAAGCAACACCTTCAAGACATGCACCAAAGTAATCCACAAATGGAAACTCAAAGTTCAAGCCCTTAAAACATACCCAAACATGATCCACAAATTGCAAAATTTGGTCACAAGGGACCTCAACCAGGGGTAAACATCATATAAATTGCACATGCAAAGAATCAAGAAGAAACTCAAGCAAATAGGCATGGCAAGTCAACTTGTGTAAAGAGATGTCAAGATATAATCATGCATAAGTCATTTAAGCACAAATAATCAAATATATATCAAATGACACTCAAAAATTGTGAAATTAGAACTCAAATGACCTAAGTCAAAAGCCAATCAGATGTCAAAATATCTCACAAAAATTCAAAGTTTAAGTACCTCAAACAATTAAGAAAAGATCACATAGGAACCATGAACCAATATGAAAAGGGGAGGGACTAAAATGTAATATGCAAAGAGTTTAAAAATATGAGAAAAATATTTTTAGGAACCTCAACATGTTCTCTAACAAATACAAAAAGAATGAGATGCAAATCATGTATAGATGATGAGAACAAAAATCAACAAGGCAGGGTGTGCATATATGAAACAATCCAAAAAAGAAATTAATTAAACAATTAATTCAGATGCACAAAATAAAATAAAAATGGAAAATAAAATTTGACAAAATTTTATAAAACCCTAAATATGCTTCATGAATTTTTTTCGGATTTTTGGATGCATAAAACTATTTTTAAAAATTAAAAAGCAAAATGCAACAATTAAAATAAAATAAAAAGGAAGAAATAAACATGGGGGTTCAGATAGTAGCCCAAACACGTTATAAAACCAAATGGATCAAATAAGGGGGGTGCAAGAAGCAAAGAAAGCCCAGCCCAGTCCACAACAAAAATCAGCGCAGCCAAACAAAAAAAAAGAAAATGGACCCAGTCAAACATCTTGACTCACACACACCACAAGATTTATCCAACGCATTACAATCAATCATCACAATCAATAGTAAACATGATGAAAGGCCAGGATTGAAAGGACATGATAACACCAATACACGCGCATACAGCAAATCATCAAAAATTAAAAATAAAAACACGTGAGAGGCACATGGTATTTTAATGTGTTGGCATGTTAACAACCATCAGATCAAATCAACGCACGAGGATTAGTCAATCAACACCACAAGTAAACAAAATTAAAGGCCAGATCTGAGGGTGCATGGTAATAAACGTGGATTAAAAACACACAAACAATAAAATAGAAACAAATTTTAAAAGACGTGGCAAGATCTGAACCATCAGATCTGGACCACCAACGGTCCAGATTACGCCTTCCTCATCAAAACCTCCACCGGCCTGAAACATAACCAGACGCCGGAGCCCTAGCTCCGGTCGTCTCCTCCGGTGACCTGCACATCAAAAATCTCCAGAAATTGCAAACAAGTATATTATCTTGACCAGAATTCAACAAGGATCTCATATATGCAATTATTTTACACAAACAACCAACACGCAAGCCAAATTGAACAGAAGAAGTTTAGATACAAAACTTTCAAACTCAAAATACACACATGTTACACGTCCAAACTCAAAACAAAATACATCAGCATGCTTAGTACACATCACAGATCATTATGCACACAATAAAATCAAGTTCTATAATGGTGAAAAGTAAGCTTACCTGAAAGTTGCAGAGCTCGAATTACACCAAGAACTCCTTCTAAAAGCTCCAGATCTTCCTCTTTTGAGCTCTATTTGCAAAATAAATGCAAATAGAGGCTTGAAATGGACTGGATCTAGGATTTTGAAAGTGAACCAACTTGAGATGCACTTGCTGAAAACCTTGCTTAAAGCTTGAAACAGTGGTAGATTCACACTCCTTTTAACTCACTGATCAATAATATGCCAAGAGATTTTCAAAATCCCTCAAGGAATGAGAGATTCGAAGAGAGAAAAGTGTGAGATGAAAATGGAATTCTGAGCAAGAATGAGTGCATGACCTAGCTTTGTGCGTGTGAGTTAGCTTATATACACCTCATTAGACCTCTGATCATGATTAAAACTTGATTAATCCCTTGGTTAATGAAATTGGATGGTTTATGCAAATTTGCACTTTGTGATACCACCACTAATCCACACGTGCAAAGGCCACAAAATAAGCATGATCCAATCACATTTCCTCTGCTGATCACAAATGAATTGGATTTGGGCTTTGAAATGGTTTAATTTGTGAGATATGAATCAATTTGCACTTTGGTCATTTGTTAAATACACCATGAATAAGGCACGGTTTGGCATGAAACAAGGGCCAAAATTGGTGCTCATGGCTTGTACATTGATGGTACAATATGACTTGAAGCAATTGAATTGATTACAAGTCCTTATGCAAATGGTGGAAAATTGGTACATGTGGAAAACCTCAAAATGCACCTCGCCTTGCCTTAGCCATAACTTGAGTTTCACAAACGATATGGAGACAAACTAATACTTTTTGGAAATGGGAGAGAAAGATCTTCAACTTTCATGTTGGAGGAAAATTCATTTGAAGCTTCCTTGATGATGAAAAGTCAAGTTGAATGTGGTGGAAAAACTGCCAAAAATGGAAAGTTCTCATTATAGGTCATTTTCCAAATTTAGTAACTTTTGCACAAACTCTTGATTCTTGAAGAATGATGTCATACATGCTATTCCTTGACCAAATAAAGGTACATGGACTTGGGAAACATGATTTGAACCCTTGAAAACTCATGGTTGACTTTCCTTTTGAACTGTTGACTTTTGCTTACTTCACAAGTAACTGATCCACTGAACATCTTCCACAATGAATCACTAGCCAAATCTTCCTCCATGAGTGCTTGTGAGCATATAGAACCCCATGAGAATGTATTTGAACAAGCAAAACCCATCAAGAAGTCTTTTGGGTCAAAAACCCTAATTTGGTCCCTCTGGTTAGGAGGGAAAGATTCACTTGAAATCCTTTGCCATTCTTGACCTTATGAAGATATGATCCACTTCTCAAACCACCTTGAGGCTTGAGACTCCTTTGAAATGAACCAAGTACCTTGATCCCATGCTAAGAACCAATGCTATGCATAAATGCTAATGCAAGAAATGCAAGGAAACATAAGCCAGTTAGCCAAAAACAAGAGGGCAAATTTTGGGGTGTTACAACAGTCTAGCAAAGCATATAGGGTTTATAACAAGAGATTATTTATTATTGATGAGTCTGTACATGTTACGTTTGATGAGTCTTACCTAAAAGATGTTGGGAAAGGTGTTGTTTTTCATGGTGTAGGTATATCTTCTCAAGAAATTCTCAATGGAACCGAACAAGGAATTGATTAACCTAAAGCGGTAGACCATGAGAGAAGATGACGAGTGTGAAGAGGAAAAGGTTGAAAATCCAGTTGCAGTGGAAGATATACCTTTAACTTGGAAAACATCTAAAGATCATCCTATTGACAAAATAATTGGGGATATCACAAAAGCCGTGACAACGCGCTCTAAGATAAGTAATTTTTGTTATCACTTTGTGTTTGTTTCTCAAGTCGAACCTAAAAATGATAAAGATGCATTACTTGATGAGCATTGGCTTATGGCCATGCAAGATGAACTAAATCAATTTAAAATAAATGACATTTGGGACCTTGTCCCTCGTCCTAAAAATCATCAACTAATTGGCACCCGATGGGTTTTTAGGAACAAGCTTGACGAAAACGAGGTGATAACCCACAATAAAGCCCGACTAGTTGCTCAAGGGTATAACCAAGAAGAGGGAATCAATTATGAGCAGACTTATGCTCCAATTGATCGCCTTAAGGCTATACGTCTTCTTCTAGCCTATGCTTGCGCAAAAAATTTCAAGTTATTTCAAATGGATGTGAAAAGTGCATTTCTAAATGGCTATATTAATGAAGAAGTGTATGTAGCTCAAATCCCTGGTTTTGAAAGTCACGAGTATCCAAATTATAAATACAAGCTCAAGAGAGCTTTGTATGGTCTCAAACAAGCCCCTAGGGCTTGGTATTAGAGATTAAGCAAAAGTATAATTGATCAAGGATACTCAAGGGGAAAAGTAGATACTACATTATTCATTAAGCGCCAACGGAAGTATACTCTTCTCTTTCAAGTTTATGTCGATGAAATTATTTTGGGATCAACTAATATTCAACTTGTAGAAGAGTTCTCTAAGCTTATGCAGGGAGAGTTTGAGATGAGCCTTATGGGGGAGTGTAGCGTGCAGTTTTTTTATGTGACGTGACCACCTTACCGCAAACGGTTTGGGTGCTACTTTTTGATTTCTGTATTTATCCTATGAAGCTGGTTAAGGAAGGGGAAGATATCTTAAACTAACCCTGAACACAAATGTTTTCTTTAACAAATGCTAACAGATCGGGGATCGGGGTCTGGTTATACAAAGGGAAGTTGTTAACACCCAGTGTATCTATGGTAATCCATAGGAACCTTCTTTTACACGTATTTCTGTTAACTTAAAATGCTTTCTTCTGTTTATCTGCTGTGGATTGGGAAAGTTTCTCCTTTGGGAGTGTTGAGAGAATGTTTTTGCTGTTTTTGGGTTTTCTGTTGTTTTTGGGAAGGTATTAGACCTAAAGTTTTTGATTTGTGTGCTCGCTAATATTTCGCAATCTTATGCCTACGTATTCCCATAAAGAGATATGGGGAAATCAGAGCAATTGTCGTTCCTCTTATTTCTATGGGAGGAAAGAAAATTTGGTGTCTTGTTTAAAGCCCAAGATTGAAGCCATCTGAGTATTTGTGTCTTGTTTAAAGCCCAAGATTGAAGCTAAAGGTGTTTGTGTCTTGTTCAAAGCCCAAGATTGAAGCTAAAGGTTGTCTGAGAGAGAATTTGTCATCTCTAAAGGGAGATATCTCACCTATTCGTCACAAAATGTTAGGTAATTGGTTATAAGGGAAATTACTTTAAATTGGATGTGTGAAATCCAACAATGCCATAATTTCCTTTATAAGAGAGATGCCATGAAGGAAGAAGCTTTAACTCAGTGTAGAGCAATGCCACTTTTTCCTTTATGAATCTTTCATGCTAAGAGAGGGAGATTGGCTTGGATGTATAGAATCCTGAGGCTTGCCACTTATTGGTGTTAGATGAAAGATAAATTTTAGTCAGGATAAGGGAAGGACTCCAACTTGGATTTTGAATCAACAACTGTGCCACTTACAACAATTATCTGGGAAAAAGGTTTTGATTGTTTATTTTGATATGTGATGTACAAAGGATATATCTTCCTACAGAGAGAACTCATGGTCTCATCTGAGGGGATGTTGATTTTTGTGTGCCTTGATCAAAGCCCAAGGTTGAAGCTAAATAAAATGACTCCTCTAAGGAGTGTTATATCTGTCTTGTACAAAGCCCAAGATTGAGGCTGACTGGGGAAATTCTTATATGAAGCCTAAGAGGAGGCTGACTTTTGCTGAGGATTTATGGAAATCTAAGAGCAGGTCTAAATTGTTTTGGGGAATCCAAAAGGAATCTAACTCTTGTTGGGGAATCAAGGAAGAGTTTAGGGTTAAGTTTAAAACCCTTAGAAGTTTTGACTCTGCTAGAGACTGGTGTATTGGTGAAATGATCAGGGTTTTTTCCTATGCTTTGAGGGTCTCTGTGTGAGATCCAAGAGGAGATGAGACTTTCCAAGTCTTATTTGTATGAAGTCCCAGAGGAGGCTGAGACTGTCCAAGTCTCTCAAGAAATGGTAGGCTCTGGTGTAGAGAGGGGTCTTTGTATGATGCTCAAGAGGAGGTTATTGGTTTAAGGGATGAAAATCAACCTTAAAATGGGATGATGTTCTGGAAATTTGACTCTCCTGGGGAGTGAACTAGTAGAGATAACTAATTTCTATCCTATACTTTTAGGAAGCCTGCGGGTCCTTGTATTTAAGCCCAAGAGGAGGCTGGGAAACTTTTAAGAAGCCTGTTGGTCCTTGTACTAAGCCCAAGAGGAGGCTGGGGATGCTTCTAGGAAGCTTGTGGGTCCAAGCCTAAGAAAATTTCAAGAAAGGTTTCACTGGGAATTAATCCTTTCTTTGCTGAACAGTTCTAAGGTTTGAAGAAATTCAAAATAGGTTTCACCGGGAATTAATCCTCTTCGGGGAAATAAATTTCTTGCGCATATATATATATATATATATATATATATATTTCTAAGTTTTGACAGTCTTGAGAAAAGTTTCACCGAGAATAATGCCTTTCTCAGTTCCATATTGAATAAGCCCAAGAGGAGGCAGATTGTATTGAGGGAATTTCCTATGAGGGAACTAGTTTGACTAAGTTAGAAAGTAACCTCTGGTTTGACCTAATGTATACCTAACTGCTGGGGGGAAACTCTAAACAACTATGCACAATAATATATACAAATAAGTGAATTGACAGGTATATAAACAAATATTCATTAAAAAGATGTTGGGACTTATACTCTGAGACGAGGCCCAAGTGTATGGTGATTGATTGTGTTGATTTACAACTGTATGTTTAGGGTTTTAAGAAATTGAAGAAAATTTTGAGAAAACTTTGAATTTGAATTTGAATTAAAAACAAGTGGTTTAAAAGAAAGAATGTTTGAGGCTTATAACTCAAAGAGAGGCCCAAGTGGTCTAAGAGCAGTTTCACCGAGAATAATGCTCCTTTTAGTACCAGTTAAAAACAAACAGATGATTTTGAAAACAAAGGTATGGGGCTTACAACTCAAGGAGAGGCCCATGGAGTTTGTTTATTGTTTAAAACAAAGTTTATGTACAAAAGATTGGGGCTTATACTCAAGGAGAGGCCCAGATGACTTATTTGAAAACAATGATCACACTGCGATACCGAAAGACGTTGTGTGACTTATACTATAGCAGAGGCCCAAAAGTGTTTTTGTACAAAGAGGGGTTGCGTCTTACACTCTAATAGAGACCTAAAAGTGTTTGTGAAGAAAGAATAATGGGGCTTATACTCAAGGAGAGACACAGATGATTTATTTGAAAAGGCGACGATCGCGTCGCGGTTTTGAAAACCACAGAGGGACTTATACAATGACCGAGGCCCAAAATATTTATTTACAAAAGGGATGGGTCTTACACTCTACAAAGAGGCCCAAAAGGTTATTTTTATACAAGAGTTGGGGCTTATAGCTCAAGGAGATGCCTAGATGAAAAACAACGATCGCACCGTTTATTTTGAAAATCGTATCGGGACTTATACAATGACCGAGGCCCAAAAATATGTATTTACAAAGGGGATGGGTCTTACACTCTACAAAGAGGCCCAAAAGTGTTTCAAATGAAGTTTGAAAAATTAAAATCAAGAAAAAACCCTATTTTTAGTTAAAAATATATTTTTTCAAAGAAAATTAAATAAAAAATTATATAAAATATCAAATATATTTAAAAACAAGTTGTGAGTTTTGAAAAATCATGTTATGTTTATATGAAAGTGTGAAATTCATTTGAATTTGAAAAATCAAGAGGAAAATTTCATTAAAAATGTTTAAAAACAATTAAAATTCTTTACAAAAATTCAAACTATATTAAATAAATAATATAAATTTGATTTTTTGTAGAATAAAATATTTTAACATTTTTGTGAATTTTTAAAAAAAGATCCAATAAAAAATTATTAAAATTGAGGAAGAAATTAATTTTTGAAATAAATTAAGAAAATAACTTAAAAATTCAAAAATTCAAATAATTTGAAAAAGGCGCCAACGATCATCTTCTTCTTCCCCGTGCCTGCGCCATGGATGATTTACAAAACCTCACCTTTCTGTCTGATTACTCAATGATTTTGCACGATTCAAACATCAATCTCACTCGTTTTTGAATAAGGATTCTAATGGTACCAATTAATTGCATTTATTTTCAGTGTGGAGTGAGAAATCAAGTGATGACCACATGAACCCTAATTTCTGCAAGAACACTATGAAATCCTATACACGATAGCCACAAAGCAATTGATTGAGGGGAAACACTCTACATAAGTGCAGACACATGTTTGTAACTTGAAAACACATTTATGATGCATGGATCATAGAGTTTGAGAGTTCAGGCTTACCTCTTGCAAGAAGAAATTGAATTGTGTGTTGGAGGTGTTACAGATGTTGTTTGATGACTTGGACAGCTTCAATGGACCTTATGTAATGTGTTTGGAAGCTTGGAATGGATTGAAACAACCTGGATCACCTTGTGCAAACTCAACTGCAAATAGGCCTGAGTTTGATTTTGAGCTTTGTGATTTTGAGGTTACAGATGTGTGGGAAGTGTTTGGATAGCTCACATATGATGTATATGATGTGTCTACACCATTGGTTTTGATAGAATCGCTTCCGATTGAAAAATTCGCATGTTACTTGAAAAAGAAGCAATTTCTGGTTGTTTGAGAGTGAAATGAAGAAGAGCGTGTGTTGTTGTAACGCCCCAGTTTTGCCAATTTTATTTTATTGAGTCTTTTGATTATTTTATTATTATTTTATTTTATTTTCGACTTTTATGTGAAAATATGTTATTTTTCGTCGTGATTATATTTTATCGCGTTTTGGGAACGTTTGAGAGATATTTGAGTGTGGGGGTATTTTGGACATTTCATAGATATTTTTACTAAGTTAGTAGAAAAAGAAAGAAAAAGAGAAATAGAAAGAAAAAGAGAAAGAAGAAAAGAGGAGAAGAGAGAAAAGAGAGAAATTGAAGAAAAGAGTGGAAAAATCATCAAGAGCAAGTAGTAAAGTCGATTAAATCGGGTAAGGGTGCGAAACTCGATTATTCTATGATTGTATACGATTATGTATGTGTTTTATTTTTGTTTGGAGAATATTAGTAAAACCTAGATTGTGTAAAAATTGATTAGAAATGAATTTGATTGTGGTAAAAATCTTGTTGAATGCATTGTTGATTGTTCATACATGTTTGTGGTATGTTATTACACTTCAAATTGCTGTTTTTCTGAGATTGGGATGATGAATTGGAGGTTTTTGGGTGGAAAATCGTGGAACAAATTATGCAGGAATTTTTCTGGTTTTTCCAGGTCATACGCGTATGGGGCATGTTCATACGCGTATGGACCTTGGCAATACGCGTATGGGGGGGCGAGTCATGGGCCAATACGCGTATGAGATGTTGTTTTTCCCGGCCATCTGCCCATTTGCGTATGATACGCGTAGTATTTCATGGCAATACGCGTACGAGAGAGGGCATTACGCGTATGGGTTTTTACACGTGATCTTTGGGAAAATGAGCCTCTGCTCATACGCGTATGGCTCATGGTGGTACGCGTACGAACAGAGCTTTTGCAAAATGTGACTTTTCAAAATATCGTTTTTCGTTTTCGTTCGTAACTTTTGATCCGTTTGTCCGATTTTTACATTCTTGGTATCGTTGCGTAGCTATTGAGCAGTACTTTATTGTTATGATGATTTTGGAATTGTTAGCCGATTTAATTATGTCAGAAAGTCGGGAATAGTGTCGATTGTTGACTTTTGTCGTTATGCTTGTACGTAATTGAGGTATATTGTGCAAGGTGCTGTTGTTTGATGTAAATGCATGTGTTTAGATGATGTTGTGGTGATTTGTGGCCGTATGGAAATTAAATGCATTGTTTTGGGCATAAGTGCAAAGTGTGGTTTTATCGATGAATGAATGTATGTATGCGTGCATATTGAATGTCATGGGTCATTGTATGCCAAGCATCATAGTGTGCATTGTTGAAACGTCCTGAGTGGCGGTTTGGTTCCTGATGGAATCTGCTATAACATCGTGTGCCTCGAAAATATGAGGCGCTGCCTGAGGACCTAAAGCGGTGGTTATAGACGATTGTGGGCTCCTTTGGAGACTTAAAGCAATCCTTAACGTCGTGTGCCTCTAATATATGAGGCGTTGCCTGAGGACCTAAAGCGACGGGGTGAACATCGTAGGCCCGACGGGGAGTTACTTGAGATTCTCAGTAACGAGCGATGGTTCCAATAGTTCCTGAGTGAACTGATGATGATACATGAGACATTGGAAGTCGGTACCGCATGGCATGTGCATAGAGTCGTTGTGTCGGTCTATGTGCATTGCATAAATCATGAATTAAAAGTGTGTGAATTTGTGAATGTGATTGATGATTGTATGGTATATGTGTGGTGTGTAATGGTATTCGATGCTTGAGAATTATGCGGTATTATGTTATATGTGGTTGTGGTGAGAATGTGTTACTTGTACATTTTTGTGTTTATATATATAATTTTATTCAATTATATTATGGTTGTTTTTCTCACCCTTCTGCTGTTTTATAACGCTCTATGAGGCGTTGCAGATTAGAGCTGCTGGAGGTATTCCTTTTTGTGAAGCGTTGCGTCTTCATTCTTTTGGTCAGTCGGCTCTGATATGTGACTCCGGGTAGTTAGGGTGGCCGTTTGCGATTATTTTGTATATCTGATGATACATTTTGGCTGTACATATGCTACCTGATGTATGACAAACTGTTTATATGTGTATATGTATATATGTTAATCAGATTTTAGATTTTCCGCTTTAATTCTAATTTCTGAAAAGTGGGTGTAAGGAACAAAGTTTCCTCTGTGTGATTGCTACCCCACAGTTGCATATCATTATGGGCAGGTGTTGCATGTTATGTGTATGTTTTGTTACAATTGATGTGATTCCTCCCTTTCTATGCCGCGAATTCAAATATACTCTGACGAATTTTTGAATTTTCTTTTACTGCTTTAATTGCGTGTTAATTGGGGGTATAGTTTGGGGGCGTCACAGTTGTTATGCTCTGGTGTACTCAAACTGATCAGAAAGGATCCATATTTATAGTAGATCAAGTTTGTTTTGGGAGCAATAGTGATTGATGTAGCGTGCGATTTTTGTCGGTGACGCGGCCTCTCTTTTCCTCACCGCAATGGTAGGGATTGGGTGCTACTTTCTGATTTCTTATTTATCCTATGAAGCTGGAAAGGAAAGGGAAGCTATCTAAAACTAACCTTGCATGCGAATGTTTAACTGAACAAATGCTTAAGAGATTGGGGGGTTCGAGGTCAGGTTATACAATGGGGAGTTGTCAATTATCCATCCTATATGTGGTTATCCACAGGTCATTAGCAATTTCTATTGTTTTCCTACTTACTGGTGTTTGTCGGGAAAGTTTCTCCTTTGGGAGTGTTTGAGAGAGAGAGAGAGAGTTTTTGTTGATTTCGGGTTTTCCGATGTTTTTGGTATGAAGGTACTGGACCTAAGGTTTTTTATTAGTGTGTGAAGGTACTGGACCTAAAGTTTTTTTAATTGGTATGCTCACTAAAATTTCGCAATCTTATGCCTACGTATTCCCGTTAATGAAAATAGGGAAATCAGAGCAATCGTAGTTCCTCCTATTCTATGGGAGGAAAAAGATGTTTTAGTGTCTTGTTCAAAGCCCAAGATTAAAGCTAAAAGGTTGAGTATTTGTGTCTTGTTCAAAGCCCAAGATTGAAGCTAAAAGGTTTGACTGAGAGAGAATTTGTCATCTCTAAAGGGAGACATCTTGTCTGTATATCACAACTGTTGGGTGACTGATTATAAAGGAGAATTACTTTAACTGGGATATGAGAATCCAGTAATGCCATAATTTCCTTTATGATGATTTGTCCTGTAGGAGAAAACTTTAACTCAGTGTAGAGTAATGCCATTTTTCCTTAGGAGTCTTTCATGCTAAGAGAGGGACATTGGCGTGGATGTAAATAATCCAGAGGCTTGCCACTTACAGCAATTAGATGAAAGAGGAAGTTTACCAGGATAAAAGAGAGACTACAGCTTGGATGTTTGAATCAACAAGTGTGCCACTTACAGCAGTTATCTGGGATTAAGGTTTGTTTTGAATGTCTGTTTTGATGTGTGATTGTATAGAGAAATGTCTTCCTACAGAGAGCTTTTGATTTCCTCTGAGTGAATGGTGGTTTTTGTGTGCCTTGATTAAAGGCCAAGGTTGAAGCTAAGAGATTGATTGACTCCACTGGGGAGGTCTTTATACAAAGTCTAAGAGGAGACTGGAAAAGACTGATTCAACAAGAGAGTGTTTATCTGTCTTGTACAAAGCTCAAGATTAAGGCTAAAAGAGAATTGACTCTTTTGGGGATATCAGTATACAAAGCCTAAGAGGAGGCTGAAAGTTGACTTTTTTGGGGAAATATTTTGTCTGTCTTGTACAAAGCCCAAGATTGAGGCTGAAAAGGATTTTTGATTCCACTGGGGGAATATTTATATATGTGTTGTACAAAGCCGAAGATTGAGGCTAAAATGGGGAAAATGACTCTACTGGTGAGAGGTTTTATCTGTCTTGTACAAAGCCCAAGATTGAGGCTGAAAGAAGATTGACTCTGCTGGAGAGTATGATTTGTCTTGTACAAAGCCCAAGATTGAGGCTGGAAAGAGGATTGATTCTGTTTAGGGAGATTTATATGTGTCTTGTACAAAGCCCAAGATTGAGGCTGAAAAAGATTTTTTATTCTACTGGGGAATATTTATATGTGTCTTGTACAAAGCCCAAGATTGAGGCTGAAAGGAGACTGACCTAACTGGAGATATTTATGGGTGTCTTGTACAAAGCCCAAGATTGAGGTTGACTTTTGCTGAGGAAAAGAAGGATCATTATACAAAGCCTAAGAGGAGGCTAAAAGGTGATTAACTCAACAAGAGAGTGTTTTTATCTGTCTTGTACAAAGCCCAAGATTGAGGCTAAAAGGATGATTGACTCAACAAGAGAGTGTTTTAAGATCCTTATACAAAGCCAAAGAGGAGGCCAAAAGTGATTAACTCAACAAGAGAGTGGGGAAATATCTTTATACAAAGCCTAAGAGGAGGCTAGCTTCTGCTGAGGATTATTGTGATCCAGAGACAGGTCCAAAATGGGGAATAAACTCTTATTGAGGATTACAGAAGAGTTGAAATATCAGATGCCTTGAGGTTCTGATAAAGGTTTATTGATAGTGATTTGACCCTAGCTGGGGAAATTTAAAGTGAGAGTTTAAACTCCGTTGGTGATTGATGAGATGATTAGGATTTATCTTTGTATGATGCCCAAGAGGAGGCTGGTGTTTTAAGGGATGAGAATAAACCCTAAATTGGTTTAATGTTTTGACTCTTAGAAAGATTGCTCTATCAAAGGATGACTAAGTTCTGTCATATACCTGTAAGAGGTCTTTGGGTCCTTGTATTAAGCCCAAGAGGAGGCATGAGAAATTTTAAGAAGCCTGAGGGTCCTTGTAAAAGCCCAAGAGGAGGCTGGGGATGCTTTTAGGAAGCCTGTGGGTCCAAACCTAAGAAAAGTTCAAGAAAGGTTTCACCGGGAATAATCCTTTCTTTAGTGAACAGTTCTAGGGTTTGAAGAAATTCAAGAGAGGTTTCACCGGGAATTAATCCTCTCTGGGGGAAATGAATTTCTTTGACAATTTTCTAATAGTTACAGTCTGAGAAAAGTTTCATCGGGAATAATGCCTTTCTCTTTGTTCCATATTGTATAAGGCCAAGAGGAGGCAAGACTGCATTTGGAATTTCCTATGGGGAACTAGTTTTGACTGTGTTGAAAGAGTGACCACTGGCTTTATCTAATCCTAGACTTAATTGCCGGGGAAAACTCTAAGCAGATATATACAAGCATATATATACAGATAAAATATATACAAGTATGTAAAAGAGGGTAGGAGGACTTACAGGTGAGCAAGCTTCCAGCACAAACAAATATATATATGTGCAAGTATGTAAAAGAAAGATGTTTAAAACTTACAGGTGAGCAAGCTTCCATTGTAACAGCTGTATGGTTAGTTGTTCAAGAAATTAAAGAAAGTTTTGATAACAACTATGAATTTGAATCTAAATCAAAAGGAAAATTGTTTTGAAAAGAAGATTGGGGCTTATACTCAAGGAGAGGCCCAGATGAGAAACAGTAATTGTACCGTTGATATGAAAATTGTATCGGGACTTATACAATGACTGAGGCCTAGAAAAGGTTTCCTGTACAAAGAGATGGGTCTTACACTCTATTAAGAGGCCCAAAGTGTTTGAAAAAAGAAAATAAATAGGACTTACAACACAAGGGTAGGCCCAAATGATTTTGTTTAAAGGGTGACGATCGCACCGCGGTTTTAGAAAACACAGTGGGACTTATACAATGACTGAGGCCCAAAAATGTTTATATTTACAAGGGATGTGTCTTACGCTCTATTAGAGGCCCAAAAGTTATCTTTGTACAAGAGATGGGGCTTATAACTCAAGGAGAGGCCCAGATGAAAAATAATGATCGCACCGTTATTTTGGGAATCGTATTGGGACTTTTACAATGACTGAGGCCCAAAAATGTTTATGTACAAAAGAGGGTTAGGTCTTATACTCTATTAGAGGCCCAAAGTGTTTTGTGAGGTTTGAAAAAAATCAAGAATTAGAGAAAACCCTAATTTTTGCATTTTTAGATAATTTTCAAAGGAAATTAAATAATAAATGATATAAAATACCAAATATATTCAAAAACAAGTTGTATACTTTGAAAAACATTTTGAAAAATCATGTTTAAACACATGAAAGTTTAAAATTCATTTGATGTTGGAAAATCAAGAGAAATAAATATTTTCAAATGTTTAAAAAAAACCAATAAAACATAATTCTTTACAAAAATACCAAATATGTGAAATATATAATATTTTTGTGAAATTTTTGTGGAATAAAATATTTTAACATTTTTGAGAATTTTCAAAAAAAGAATCAATAAAATATGATTAAAATTGAAAGAGAAATTAATTTAGGAATTAATTAATAAAAACCATAAAATATATGAAAAATAGCAAAAAGAGAGAAAATGGCAAAATGGTCTGGGTAGGTGTTGAACCCATGACCTGCCAAACAAACACACATGCGCGCTACCACTGGGGTGGTGATACATCCGTGTATCAAAACCTCCCCATAAACATATATGGGTGACTTGGTTTTTAGGCCTGGCCAAGGCAAAAAACCAAGTTTTGGTGGATTTGCATGAAGGCTCTAACTTCCTCAATTCTCCATGGATTTGGACAAAATTTAGGTGCATCCTGCCTAGAATTTCATGAGTAATCCAATGGTGCTTTTAGTTTTTTTCAAAAGATGTCCCTATTTTAAAATCCGATAGTGATTTCAAAATAGGCCTAGATTTGCATGTTCTATGCTATCTCATCATACAGGCAATAATAGCAAGGCAAATTGGTTCAAACACAACATATACAATATGTATGAGATGTCCATGATCAACGGACCTCAAAGCAATGCATGCTTTAAAGAGTTCAAGTTGTGATGCACTTACCTCTTGAAGCTCCTTGTGCTAACTGTCAAGATCCTTGTGCCATAAGTGATTCAATGCTTTAGACACTCTTGATTGATCCCTTAGAAGCTTTTAGGATGATCAAAACCAGCTGGAATCCTCAGGAACAAGTATAGGCTCTTTCTTGCAAAAGTGGCAAAAGTGACCAAAATGGTAACTCTCTCAAATGGTGTTCCAGATGAGGGAAACCAATTGGGACAGTTTGAGAATGATATTTGGAGTGTGTTTGAGGCCTTGTTTGGTTTTGGAAGTGACTGAATCAAGACATGGCTTAAAAAATACAGAAAAGCCAAAATTTGAGGTTTTGGAGGTTGACTTTCTAGTTTTTGTGTTTTAGATCAAGGGTGAATGTTTGAACAGCTTATATATGATATGTTGGATGTGTTTGGATTATGAGCTATGGTGGAATTGCTCTCCAACTCAAAAAATCAGTGGTGACTTGCAAAAGAAGGCATTTTGGCATAATGAGAGAAATTTTGAGGAAAACAAGTGTTGTAGTGCTTTGGTGTACTTAAACTGATAAAAAATGAGCTCTATTTATAGTAGAGCAAGTTTGTTTTGCAAGGAATAGTGAAGGCAGCTTGGACAGTCCTTTGGCCAATGTTGATCAAAAGGCATCTTTAGTCTCCTCTAGCCATTGACTTGAGGTTAGGGCACATGCCTATGGTACTTTAATTTAGAGCTGAATCTTGACTCATTCAGTTAGATTTGCCTCAGTCCATGCCACCTTGATGTATCTATTGAATGCTTAGAAACAAAATTGGAGTCTTGGAGCTTTTTAGCCTTTTTAGGGCATTTATAGCTACATGTAGTTCCTTGGACTTGGGAGGCTTGTGGATCAGATCATTCCTCTTTGATTTTATCCCTTGAGGTGTCCAAATGGATGACAAGGCTTGGAATTATCTGATTTGGCCAAATCGAGCAAATGTCCTATAATCTGCCTTGAAGAAAATCAGTCCATGATGCCATGTTCCAAGGGTTGGAACTCCCTACCCAAATTGAATTTGGAGATGATCTGGTACTTGTTGGAAAGCCCTCATGGCATACTTCAACTTTGATGTCCAACATTGGTCCTAGTTTAGCTTGGATCAAAGTGAAAAATGCCTCTACATTTTGGAAAAAGTAAGGCAGATTCTGACTTATTGAAAATTTCACTAAGTGTTGGAAAAGTTGTCATTTTCATGTTTTTGTGATTTTGATCAATCCATAACTCAAAATCCATGAGGATTTGGAATCTCTTGTAGTTGACATATTTGAAGTATGTCAGATGGAATTTCATTTGAACTTTGAATGGGATAAAAAAGCCTTGTGGTTTAGGAGTTATGACCTTGCAAAGTTGGGTAAAAACCACTTTTGTTCCATAACTTAGAAAAAATTTGGTTTCTTAAGGTTGCCCCGTTTGCAAGAAACCTCACTTTTCTTGATTCTTCTTGATGGATGATGATCAATACCATACATTAACATTGTTTTTGACTTAGGGAACCGTATTTGTGAAAAATTCCAAAAAGTCAAACTTGATTTTGTGCACAGTTGACTTTTTGTCAGATGAAATCCAAACTGTGTGATACTTTGAGAAATCAAGTTCTTGACCTAATTCAAACCTAATGGATGGATTCCGTGGGTGTTTTAGGGTGTCTTGAATCATGTCCCAAGGTTTGGGAGCATGTCTTGGTCAAAAGTCAAAGATACAATTGACTTTTCCTTCAAAACCCTAATTGTGGTCTAGATGAAAATGAAACTTGTGAATCAAGCTTCTTAGATCAATACACTGTTCCAAATGGATCAATGTGGTGTATTTGAGGCCCTCAAATCATGTCTTGAGGTCTTGGCTCATGCTTTGCTCTAAAAGTCAACTTAGGGGTGAATTAGGTCAAGAAACCCTAATTCCTGATTTTTTATGAATGCCTCCCCTGAGGTTAAATTAACTTAATGATTGGATCCATGAGGTCCCTTGGAGTATCTTGGGTTGTGCTTTGAAGCATTGGCTCATGCGCAGAGGAAAATTTTCATCTGGAGGCCCTGGTCGACCAAAACCCTAATTTGGTGACACTGGCAATTTCGAGGCTTGATCCACTTGGAATGTTGCAACTTTGTGCT
Organism: Lathyrus tuberosus; assembly: GCA_022829125.1. Taxonomy (NCBI): domain Eukaryota; kingdom Viridiplantae; phylum Streptophyta; class Magnoliopsida; order Fabales; family Fabaceae; genus Lathyrus; species Lathyrus tuberosus. Next base: position 6,086,523 of record JALAZF010000267.1, read on the forward strand.
TGATTCTTGATGTGGGAGTCCTCTTGATACTTTGTAGGTGTTTGAGAGGTTAGACAAGTTGAAGATCATGTCATTTCTTGATTGATCCTTTGTCTAAGTGCTCTGAGAGGGCTTGAAACCCTAAGTCTTGGTTGTAGTGAAAGCTTATAAATCCTTGAGGAGATTGATGAGGCATGAAGGTACATCCATATTGTGATGATGATTTGCACAATGATGGGAAATCTTGGTGGTCAAAATTTGGGGTATGACAGATGCCCCTATTTAATCTTCCTGGACCCGAAGGTGTGAATGGCGAAGATATTCGGACATTCAGGGTGCAAGAGGATTAAATATCGAAATACCTGAAATTTTGACAGTGGTTATGGATAGCAGTTTGCTCATCCGTCTTCTTTTGCTAATAAATGATACTCAGAAAAGGTAAAAACTTCCTCTCGATCCTGGTCTTCAGCCACGGAACTGGTCTTAGTTTTTTTTTGTAATAAACCTCCCCTCGATCCTGGTCTTCAGCCAAGGAACTGGTCTCAGTTTCTAAAATAAACTTCCCCTCGATCCTGGTCTTCAGCCACGGAACTGGTCTCAGTTTCTTCTTGTCAAGTTTCTTCCTTGACAAGGGACGCTACGTGTAGCGGTTTTCATCAAACTTCTCGCCAAGTTTTCTACTGAGGGAGATGCCATTTGATGGAAAAAATTTGAGGTCAGACTTGCTGGGGACACCCATTTGTTTGAGCGGTAGAGGTGTGCAAACTTCTCTGTTGGAGATGCCATTTGTTGATTCTACTGGGGAAAAGCGATTCTCTTGAAAGACTGCTTGTTGCTTGGGGATACTACATCATACTTTTCTTCGAGATCTTTTCGAAGAAATGCCATGTGACGTAATCCAATTTTGAGGTGCTGATGACTTCATTAACATCGAATTTCTTGGGAGAAAAACCGATGTATTGCTGAGAGTCTTCGGTTAAGAAGCTTTCTCTAGGGATTTTCCTTAATCCGAGAAAGCAAAAAATATCATCTTCAATGATGAAGAGTGATGTTCCGAAGGTGTTGGTCGAATGTCTTCTTGCCTTTCAGAGGTTCAAGTTATCAAAGTGGTCGAGGACCGTCTCCGATCCAGAACTAAACTGGGGAGAGATTGTTCTGACAATACTTTTCCTAACGAGGAAAGAACTGATAACTTGATTGACAAGAGGACTTTATCACTTGGGAAATCAGTATGATCAGAGTGATAGTAATGCAATATGATTATGAATGTGAATCAACAATGTATGATGTATGTATGTTTATGCTGACAAAACTGACGCGACATACAAACTAGTAGATAAACACGACTGGATACTCGGCCACTGCGGGGGATGAAAAGTATCACTGGTTCAAAATAGCAATCCTGCCTTGCTTAGGAGAGGTAGTCCCCGTGGGGAAGAGAGAATTGTCAATCGGTCTTAAGAGGTAAGAACTCTGTCGGGGATCTCAGATGAAACATGGCATCTAAAACAGTTGATCCTTCATTCAGGTGCACTGATTTAGAAGGAGTACTTTGATTCTGCACTTTGAGGTTCAATCACCTCTGGAGAAGCTATCAATGTTCTTTTTAATGCTTGAAGTCAAAAGGAATTGCCATCTTTATTTTAAAAGAAAAAAATTTTTGACAAGTAAATTCATTTTTTTTGTTTTATTTCAAGAATCGTTGATCATGTTAAAATGTGATTCTGTAAAGCTAAAACAAATAAGAATTGCAAATAAAAGCATTAAGGCTCAAATTTTATTGATGGAATGGAAATCAGCCAAGTGCGTGATCCCATAGAGCATTACAAAGTTTAGAAAATGGTAATTTAAGGGAAAAGGGCTGCATTGAAACATAAAAACCGTTATCCTTCTACCAACTTTGAATTCTGGACATCCTGAGCTTCTGTCGAAGATGACCTTGACTGGAAGTTTGTCGACGAATAATGTTACCGTTGGGGGATTTAACCTTGTCGGACGTAGTTACTTGCCTTGAATCCCTAATTTTTGCCTGGATTGTACTTTGAGATTTCCAATCCATCGGGATGATTTTTGCTTATGTCTCTAATTTTTGCCTGGACCGCCCTTTCGGGTTTTCAATCCACCGAGACATTTTTTTTTATTTAGGCGAAGTATTTCTTGACTACGTCAACATTCGTGGGGTACGTAAACTCCTTTCCATCCATGGTTGCGAGTCTCAAGGCGCCGCCTGAGAAGGCTTTCTTGACCACATAGGGGCCGTCATAGTTCAGAGTCCATTTGTCCCGGGAATCAGTGAGGAATGATTGTATCTTCTTGAGCACGAGGTCTCCTTTCTTGAAGACACGGGGTCGAACATTTTTGTCAAACGCTCTCTTCATTCTCTGTTAATACAACTGACCATGGCATAAAGTCGTTATTCCCTTTTCTTCGATTAGGTTCAGTTCACCGTGTCGACTTTGACACCATTCAGCTTCTGTTAGCTTAGCTTCCATCAATACCCAGATTGATGGGATCTCTACTTCTATAGGGAGTACTCCCTCCATGCCATATACTAGAGAGAAAGGGGTTGCCCCTGTTGAAGTGCGGACAGATGTGCGATAACTGTGAAGAGCAAAGAGTAGCATTTCATGCCAGTCTTTGTAGGTTACAACCATCTTTTGAACAATCTTCTTGATGTTCTTGTTAGCCGATTCTACCGCCCCGTTCATCTTAGGTCGGTAGGGAGATGAGTTATGGTGTTCGATCTCGAACTCAACGCATAACTCTTTCATCATCTTATTGTTTAAGTTAGATCCATTATCAGTAATGATCTGGCTTGGAACACCATAACGGCAGATGAGATTGTTCTTAATAAATCGGACCACGACTTGTCGGGTTACATTGGTCTATGACGCTGCTTCGACCCACTTGGTGAAGTAGTCAATGGCTACCAAGATGAACCGATGTCCGTTCGAAGCCTTGGGTTTGATCAAGCCAATCATGTCGATTCCTCATATAGAAAAAGGCCATGGAGAAGAAAGAACTTTGAGATGCGTTGGCGGTACATGGATTTTGTCAGCGGATATCTGACACTTGTGACATCTCCTTATGTACTTGTAGCAATTGGATTCCAGGGTCAACCAATAGTATCCTGCTCTCAGAATTTTTCTCGCCATTGTGTGTCTGTTGGCATGAGTGCCAAAGGATCCATCGTGAACTCCTTTCATCAGCAAGTTTGCTTCTGGTCTGTCTACGCATCGGAGCAAGACCATGTCAAAGTTTCTCTTATAGAGTGTATCATCGCTCAGGAAGAAGTTTTCTGCCAATCTTCTGAGGGTTTTCCTGTCTTTTCTTAATGCCCCAGGTGGGTACTCTTGTTACTGAAGGAAGCATTTGATATCATGATACCAAGGTTTGTCGTCTATGACTGCTTCGATCGCGAAGATGTAAGCAGGCCGTTCTAGGCGCATTATCTCAATCTTAGGTACATCGTTCCATTGATTAACAACAATAATGGAAGAGAGTGGCTAGTGCACCAGCCATGTGATTTTCTTCACGAGGGGTATGATGAAACTCGATTCTGTTGAAGAATGGTAACAATCTTCTCGCGTAATCTTTGTAAGGAATCAGTCCTGATTGGTATGTGTTACAATCTCCTTTGATCTGATTGATAACCAGGGCTGAGTCTCCATACACATCCAAGTTCTTAATTCTTAAGTCAATAGCTTCTTCGAGACCCATGATACAAGCTTCGTATTCGGCCTCGTTGTGTGTGCACTTGAATGTTAGTCTGGAAGTGAAAGGAATGTGGGTACCCTGAGGTGTTACGACGATTGTCCCAATTTTGTATCCATAATTATTTACAGCTCTATCAAAGATTAGTCCCTATTGGGAACCTGGTTCTGGCCCTTCACTAGGTAGCGATTCATCGCAATCTTTCATTTTTAAGTACATGACATCTTCGTCTGGGAAGTAAAATCTGACTGATTCCTGATCATTAATCGGTTGATAAGCCAAATGATCTGCTAAAATACTTCCTTTGACAGTTTTTTGAGCGTGGTACTCTATGTCGTATTCTGATAACAGCATCTGCCAACGGGCGATCCTTCCCGTCAGAGCAGGCTTTTCAAAGACGTACTTGATTGGATCCATTTCAGAGATCAACCAAGTAGTGTGGTAAATCATGTACTGGCGAAGAAGTTTGGCTGCCCAAGCCAAAGTATAGCAAGTTTTCTCGAGCATAGTGTATCGAGTTTCATAGTCAGTAAATTTCTTGCTCAAGTAGTAGATGGCAGACTCTTTTCTTTTCGTTTCGTCTTGTTGGCCAAGCACACACCCCATGGAGTCTTCCAAGACTATTAGGTATATGATCAGTGGTCTTCCCTCCACTGGAGGAGACAAAATTGGTGGATTCAACAGATACTCTTTGATACTGTCGAAGGCCTTTTGGCAATCTTCTGTCCATACACAGCTTTGATACTGTCGCGGTCATGAGGGATATGAATCTTGAGATGTAATTCAGACATCCCAAAAATCCTCTGAATTGTTTTTCAGTCTTTGGTGAAGGCATTTCTTGAATGGCCTTGACCTTGTCAGGATCAACCTCAATTCCCTTTTGGATGATGATGAACCCTAATAGTTTTCCTGAGCGAACACCGAACGTGCATTTATTGGGATTCAAGCGGAGTTTGTACTTACTCAAATGCTCGAATAACTTTGACAAGTGGGTCACATGTTTCTCCTCTGTTTTAGATTTGGAAATCATGTCATCGACATACACTTCGATTTCTTTGTGCATCATGTCGTGAAACAGAGTAGTCATGGCCCTTTGATAGGTTGCCCCGACGTTCTTCAAACCGAACGACATTACCTTGTAACAAAAGGTGCCCCATGGGGTGATGAATGAAGTTTTCTCTATGTCTTCTGGCGCCATTTTGATTTGATTATAGCCCTAGAATCCATCCATAAAGGAGAAGACTTTGAACTTTGCTGTATTGTCTACCAGCATGTCAATGTGTGGGAGGGGGGAGTCGTCCTTTGGACTTGCTTTGTTCAGATCCCTGTAGTCCACACACATTCTGACTTTTCCGTCCTTTTTCGGAACTGGTACTATGTTGACTAACCATTGAGGATATTCTGAGGTGGCAAGGAAGCCTGCATCAATCTGTTTCTGCACTTCCTCTTTGATCTTGATGGCCATGTCAGAATGAGTTCTTCTCAGCCTTTGTTTTACCGGCGGGCATTTTGATTTCAATGGTAGATAATGCTCCACAATGCTGGTATCCAACCCTGGCATGTCCTGATAGGACCAAGCAAACACATCGGGAAAATCTTTGAGAAGTTTTATCAAGCTTTCTTTGATAGCCGGACTGAGCAGTGCTCCAATCTTGACTTCTTTCCTCTCTTCTTCTAAACCTAAGTTGACCGTTTCCAACTGCTCTTTGTGAGGTTCAATGGACCTTTCTTCTTGTCTGAGTAGTTGGGATATCTCTTCCGGAATTTCCGCGTCCTCTTCTTCTTCAGCCTCAAATACCAGGAATTCAAAGTTAGGAGAAGGCATTGGATCGTATGTTTCAATGGGGTTTAAAATAAGCATTATACATGACGTGATGATTTTTTTTAGATGAGATAGAGAGAAATGCAAGAGAGTATTTTTTTGAAAAATGCTTGTTTTTATTTTGAGTTGTTTTAGGATTACCATTTTCTGAAAAGCGAAAAGTGAAAAATAGCAATAAATGCGGGAATGACAGAACGGCGTTTATTTATTTATGATTTGGTCGATTCTTGAAACTACAACCCTATAAAACAAAACTTTGTCGCTTTGGGCGAAGCGAAGAGGGACATTTACAGAAAAGTGAGCCCTTTAAAAACATCTGTTTCACCTGGGCAGGGTGAAAGGTTAAAACAAAGATGGCAATTACTTAGACTTATGGACGACTTTCAGGACATCGTCAGCAACCCATTGGCGACAAACTCCTCGGTGAATCACAAAGTCTGGTACCTTTTTTCTTGGTTTGTCCTCAGAAATGACGCTGATTTCTGGCGGAGCAGGATCGTTGGAGTCTTCCTCCCATGCAGATTTGTCATAGACGAACTCTTCTGTTGTGTCTTCCTTAATGTTTTCACCCTCGAGAGGATCTCCCCATCCAGTTAGCTGGATGTCCTCGTATCTGATACGAGAGCTTTCAGGAGCGGTGTACTTGACCAAGAAATTGCACTTACCACTTTACTGTTCTAGGGTGTCCCATACTTCTGTGGGGGTAGAGGAGTCATCCTTCTCAATGACATTGACCTCAGGAAAAGCATAGTCGATGAACTCTTGTCCTGCAACCTTTGCAAATTCATCGTTGTGCTGGATATCTTCGGAATATCCTGAGTAATGATCCCATGATTTGGTGGGGACGCATGTATTCTTTTCAATGATGCTCAGCTGATACGCATCGTTGGGCTGACCCTTTTGCCCCAAGTCTTCTGGGTACGGCTGCCAGATAGGCAAGTCATCCAGGGGATTATAATAGTTATAGTCGAAGTTGTCTTTCATCGGAGTGTCCTCCTCTAATGAGTTGGGCGGAGCATGGCATCCTTCCGGATCACAATCTCCGTACATCGTCTTGATGTCTGATCCTGGTATATATCTCGGACTCTGGGTGGGAAAGCAAAATAGCATATGCGCCTCACTCTTAGACATATAACCGTCCTCGTTCAGATATGACTTCCACTCTTCATCTGTATCGGAGGAGTCACCCTCGTTGATGGTGTGTACTTCTTGAGACACTGGGTGGGGGAAGCCTCCAGTGTGGAAGAAGTCCTGCATAGGATGAAAGTTTTCATCTTTGGTAGCAGTCTGGGTACAGGCTGAGGAGAAACCAAGACCTTTCTTTGTCTTGTTATCCGTAGGAATTACAAGTCGTCCCCATCCTTTTATGTCGTTACTCTTGATCACTTCGAGAGCATCTTTGTATGAGGAAATCGATGTTCCTCTTTCTGATCGATTCTCATTGCTCACTAAGAGTGCTTGAAACTGGGTTCCAATAACCTCCTCGGGTTCTACACAGGAGAATGATGATAAGTTGCTCACTATTAAGGCTTGTTCTCCGCATACTGTGACTAACTTGTCATTATTGACGAACTTCAGCTTCAGGTGAAGTGTCGAAGTGACTGCCCCAGCTTCGTGTATCCAAGGTCTTCCTAATAAATAGTTGTATGCTGCCCAGATATCCATGACCTGGAAAGTGACTTGGAAAGTGTAAGGACTGATGGTTATGGAAATATCAACTTCGCCGATAACTATTTTTCTGGATCCGTCAAATGCTTTGACGACGATCTCACTCCCTCTTATCGGGGCTCCTTGAAGTGATAGTCGTATCAGAGTTGATTTTGGCATAACATTTAGAGCTGATCATGTTTCTACCAGTACGCTGGTTAGAGCATCGTCCTGGCAGTTGACTATAATGTTAAGTGCCATGTTGTGATTTTTGCCTTCTTCCGGCAGTTCTTCATCACTGAATCCTAAGTTGTTGCAGGAAGTGATGTTGGAAATAATGCTGTCAAACTGTCTTATCGTCACATCTTGTACCACAAAGGCTTGCTCTAAGACTTTCTGTAGAGCTTCTCTGTGAGCTTCGGAACTGAGTAATAGAGATAGCACCGAGATTCTCGAAGGAGTTTGCAACAGTTGATCTACAATGTTGTACTCGCTTTTCTGGATGAGCTTCAGCATCTCATCATTGTTTTTTACCAGTTCCAGATTACTGGATTGACCGACTGGTTGATTAGGAACTTTTGTTTGAGGTTCCTTTTCCCTGGTGGGTTCTCCAACTCCTCAGTTGAAGATCCGACCACTCCATGTTACCCGACTGATGCCGGCAATGTTTATGATGGAGGGTAATGGAGTTTCTTTTCCATTTTCGATTGTTGTTGCACCGTACTTGTAAGGGATAGCCTTATCGGATTTGTACGGTATTGGACCTGGTAAGTAGATAACCACGGGAGCTTTTTGGTTTTTCTGACCATTATAGGAAGCTTCAATTGGTTCCAGGTTAAGTATCCTTCTACTATCAAGAGGGATTCTTGATTCATCGAGTAGAGGGATTATGGTGCATACCTCTTTGGTCCTCCCATGATCAGAGATTATGACAACATCTTTGCATTGATCAGGAAGATAGTTTTGCACCATGTTGATCGAACCAGAACTTGAACATGGTCAAATCTCTTTCCGGTCCAACTGATTTTGAAGAGCTGATCGTACAAGGTAGCATCCTTGGTTGTTCTCTGAGCAAACTCTACAACGCTCATAGTTGTCTGGTGGCACCCGACCACGTTTGCTTTGTATGCAGTGCAACTTTACTATATCTGTTTCCATCGAACGGACATCATGACTTTGATGCATGTCAGGATTCTTGTCAGTCATACTGATCTGTTGTGTAGCTTCATCCAAGTATATTGGAAGCCACTAGTGGTCCAACAAGTGTTGAAGTGTTCTTTGGACGAGTGCACACCCTTGATCATTCTTACGACACTCTTCACAGTCTTGATAATCATGTGAAATCAGAAAGCCAAGCTTGACTCCCTTAGTGTGTAATTTTACCAGACTGGTATTCATCAAGTGTATGTCAAAGATTTGAATCATATTGACCTGATGGTTATTTCTCTCCTGATAGTCTGAGATCCATCCGAGATCCATCTGCCGTTGGAGGGCCTCTTCTACAAAAGAGCATCCCTGATTGCTTATTGAGCAGATCGAACAGGAATTGTAATCGTGTCGTGGCAGATTATGATGTTGACTTTGCATTGAATTCATCGCCACCAAGTTGACTTTCATCGCAAGAATGTTGTGGTTCTGAATAATGTTGGGGTTTGTGTGGGTCATATTGACTTCCCGGATTCAGTGGTCCTGGATCCAACCCAGATCCATCTGTTCTTGTAATGTTGATTGCACTACGGAACATCCCCGATTATTCTTTGAGCAGATATCACACTGGTGATAATTGTGAGGCGGTACATGATCGTACCTACTCTGTCTACAATGCATCTTGACCAGATTGGTTCCTAATATGAGTACATCGTGAATTTGATAACTGCGGCTAGATTCTTCCTCTATTAAATTCACTGCAGTCTTCTCATGTTGAGGCAACGAGTTCGTCTGAACATTTGGATTAGTATCTTTGAAAGATAGGATCCCGTTCCTGGCAAGCTTCTGCACATCGGACTTGAAGCTGATACAGTTCTCAATGTTGTGCCCCGGTCCTCCTTGATGGTAAGGGCAAGTTTGATCCGCTTTGAACCAAAAAGGCAGATTTTTGGGTACTGTAAGAGGAGACCTTGTTTGGACATGCCCCTTGACCAGTAGTAGTGGAAACAGTTCTGCGTATAACATCGGTTGATTTGGTTGGCTCTGAGCAACCTAAGGTTGATACGTCAGAGGCGGTGTTGGGTTGACAGAGGGAGTTACCGCTGCTACTGGTTGATACCTTCGCCGTTGCTTTCCGAGAGAGATATTACCAATATCTTGCTTTTTTTTTTCTTTGGGAAAGTACTACCGTATCTTTTGGTACTGCTTGATGGCTCTGCATCTTTGACCAATCGTCCTTCTCGGACTGCTTCTTCAAGGCGTACTCCCATGTTCACCATTTCAGTGAAGTCACTGGGCGTACTGGCAACCATTCGGTCGTAATAGAATGAGCTTAATGTTTTCAAAAATATATTTGTCATCTCTTTTTCTTCAAGAGGGGGACAGATCTGAGCGGCAATTTCACGTCATCTCTGAGTATATTATTTGAAAGTTTCTTTGTCTTTCTGCGACATTTCTCTGTGTTGATCTCTGTCTGGTGCCATGTCCAGGTTATACTTATACTGCTGAACGAAGGCTGCGCCAAGATCTCTGAAAGTATTGATCTTGGTGCGGTTTAAACCCATGTACCATTTGAGTCCGGCACCGGTTAAACTGTCTTGAAAATAATGGATCAGTAGCTGTTGATTCTCTGTCTGAGCTGACATCTTTCGAGCGTACATCACCAAATGACTTTGAGGGCAAGAGTTGCCCTTGTATTTTCAAAGCTAGACACCTTGAATTTGTGCGGTATCTTTACATTAGAGACCAGACAAAGGTCTGCGGCGTCCTTTCCGAATAAATCCTGACTGCAAATGGCATGCAGTTCCTTCTGCATCTCCAGGAATTGCTCCTGGAACTCATTCATTCTTTCGTACATGTCTTCATTTCCACCAGAAATTACTTGTGGAATCTGTCCTTCCGGGACAGTGTGTACCACTGGTTGTGGTATAGTCATTACGGCGGTGACTCTTGGTGCTTCCATGCCCCGAAGTTTGTAACCTTCAGGAGTTGCTGTCATAACTCTTGCGTCTTCGCTTTCCCAAAGTTTGTAACCTTCAGGCCCAGCGGTTCTTGCTGCAGTTTCTGGGTCTTCAGTGACCGGCAGGATGTATCCTTCAGGGAAAAAGTTGAGAGGCATGCCCCAGGGACGATCTTTAGGCATGTTGTACCGAGGATCATATGTCTCCACTATGGGCGTAGATGTGATCTCCGAGATCACAATCCTTTGTTGTTGTCTCTGAGTTGCTGCCAGGGATTGCATGTCACTGTGAAGTTTTTTCAGATCTTCCTTCAGAGCATCGACTTCTTCTCTCAGCTCTCTGTTCTCTTCCTCGAGATCGTCCATTTTATTTTGTCGATTGGCCCGAGTATTGTATGAGTGAGACAGTTTGACTCTAGAATCGTAACACATACGTGAGACTCGAAGATAGGAAGAACGCGTTATGTGAGAATGATGAATGCAATGATATATATTTTTGTTTTTTTTGCTTTAATCAAAAAGAAGCTTCAGGAAACTTCAGCAAATATCATACAGTGGGGAGACCCATTTTTTTATTGAATTTGAAAGATTGCAGAAAGGGAAAATACAGTATTTTACAAAGTGCTATAAAGAAAATGTCTAAGTTTATGGATCCTGAGTCCTCTCCGAAGAGAACTCAGATGCTGGTTCTGGTATTTTCCTTTTCTTTGACTGGGGCTCTTCAGCCGTTGTCAGGTTGTCAGTCCTTTGCCAAGTGAAAGGAGCGAGCAAGTTCCTTTGATCTTCTATAGCATGCTGTTCTAGAATCTCAATCAGAGCATCCTTTTCTTTTAACAGTTCCTGAATTCTGGTACACTCCACATTGAGGATTCGGTACTTGTTTTTCCAAGAGCTTTTCTCCCGTTGAACTTTGTTGAGAGCGACCTGGAGTTTTTCCGTATCAGACATAAAATAAAGGACAAATTCCTTTAACGGAAGAACTTCTTGACGAGGGTAAGGCATCCCCAGCTTGAGGGATCTAGTTTGTACCCAATAGAGATAAGGTTCCATAGAGGTACAGTCTGGTCTTCCTAGAGACTCTCTTCCTTTCCTGTGAATATGTTGCCAGGCATGCACTATTTCCTTCTTTAGTGCCCTGTCATTTTCTCCTTCATTGAAGAAAAGACCTTTCAGATGAATATTATGCGGGATATTCTTCATCGGGTATCCGAGTTGATGACGAACTAAAATTGGATGATAGTTAATTCCTCCTTTAGTTCCTATGAGGGGTACATTAGGGAAGTTTCCACATCTGTCGATGATCCTTATCCCCTCGTAAATCCTATTATACCAATCTATGTCAGAGTTGGTAAGAGACACGATTCTCTGTGACCAACGTAGAGTACTCTTATGGTCCCAAAAAGCAGCAGACTTGCGTAAATGGGAAGTGAACCATTTGTAAAGCAGGGGTACACAACATGTGATCATTCCTCCACTGTACAAATTCCTTAAGTGTATAGAATGATAAGTATCTGCGAGCAAAGTTGGTACGGGGTTTCCAATCAGAAATATCTTAATGGCATTGGTATCGACGAAGTTATCGATGTTGGGAAAGAGGAAAAGCCCGTATGTGAGTAGAACAAAGATATCTTTGAAAACAGTTATGTTTCCTACACTGGCAAAGTATAGAGCTTTCTCTGTCAGGAATTTAACTGGTAAACCCTGGATTCCTTCCTTAGTGGTCATGTGAGTCCTGACTTCTGACTCGTCTAAATAGATTGCTCTTGCAATGGTTTGATCCTTTGGAATTTCTTCCAGTCTAGAAAAGGGAGCTTGGTCAGTGATGGGTAAACCAGTCAGATGAGAGTACTCCTCTAGTGTTGGTGCTAGTTGATAATCCGGGAATATGAAAGTGATAAACTGGATCGTAAAACTGAATTAACGTAGACAGTATTCCTTAAACTACATGGACCCTTAACAGAGACAACAGTCCTCCATACTTAGCTCTGAAAGCATCAGGGTTGGTAATCATCCTCGCCAACCTTCTTAAATCCTCTAGTTTTGGAGCCTTGAAGGTGTACTTGTGCGTCTTTCTTCTACCAAAATCCATAACGCAATCTTTCTGATATTTACAATTATTGTTTTAGTTTATTTTGAAAAAGAAAGAGAAGAGAAAATAGAAGAAAAAGAGAAAGAGGAGAAGATTTTTTCTTTTTTTAAGAGTTTTTTAAATGAATGCATGAATGCAGCACACACAAACATTGAAAAAACATGGGTTCAAGGGTTCAACGTCATGAGCATGGAGTCATGGCTCTACCCATCCCCAAAGGTTGTATTCTGGTAAATTTTTGTACCTGTAGAACGGGTTAAAGGTTCCCAAAATCATTGACCCCCAGGGATATCAGCTGGTTCACCCGAGCGAGCTGTAGCATCCTAGGGTAATCTCATTTGAGTGTAGTATCGCGTATCGACTATTCCCGATAGTCACCGCACTACCAAATGACCATATGGTTAATGTCTACTAAATCCTCAGGGTCACGATGTCGCTCCCAGGATTTTCATCCAAGTACAAACGCGAAAGTGGCACGGAAACAGAGTCGCCAGCAATGTGTATTTATCCCAAGAGAGGGAAAGGAAACACTGCATAAACCTGAGGGAAAGAAAAAAGCATGGTCATCGCGACCAAGAGAAACGGGTAAGGGAGTCGGTTACGCGAGGGGAAGGTATTAGCGCCCCCACGCGTCCATCGTACTCGATGGGATCCACGCTCGTTGTCTATGTCTAAAGGGTGAGTTATCTAAAGCCTACTGTTAAATGGAAATGGAAAAAGAAAAGGGGAAAAGAGACTCGATAGGACATCGCCGTCCTAGGCCTACGTATTCCCTCATGCAATGGGAAAGTCAGAGTCAACGTAGTTCGGAGGACTACGGGTGGATGGGGGAAGGTTGCTCGCCAAGACATCGTCGTCTTGTGCCTACGTATCCTCAATCTAACCAGAGAGAGGAAATCAGAGCAGTCGTAGTTTGACCAACAGGTCGAAAAGAGGGAAGAGTGCTCGCTAAGACATCGTCGTCTTATGCCTACGTATCCTCAATCTATCCAGAGAGAGGAAATCAGAGTGTCCGTAGTTCATGGTAACGACCACAACATAACAAAAACAAACAAGCTCGAGGAGTATCCACATCGCTCGAGTAGCACATATCCGACTGTGGATTCATGTCATCACAGTGGCCAAGGGAGACCTAGCAACGATATCATATCATCGAAGCGGGACAAAGCAACAGGGACACCTAGCCACAATATCAATTTATCGGGCAGGATGAGGAGACAAAGCGATGATATCATGCCATCGAAGCTTGCAAGCGGTAGGAAATAAGAGAGCCTAACCACGATATCATGTCATCGGGTAGGACAGAAAGTGCGGGGAAAAAGTAAATTGTGCGTACGAGTACAAAGCATCAGCTTCGGTCGACGCGAGCTAAACAAAGTGTGGGGGTCTGATTGCTAGACCCTTCTTCCACTTGACGACTCGATACCAAGAGTGAGGGCACATGTTCAAAGCATCAACGTGTAACGTGAGCTAAGAACGACTCAACAGAATGTGTGGGGACTGATTACAGGTCCCTTTTCGCTTGCCTACTCTAAGGACTTATCAGGGGGAATCGGGGATGTGACGCCTCTTTTGAGGTCTTTGGCACAAAAGTAAACAATCACAAACATGGCCTCCTTTGAGGACTTCCAGAATTGCTGGCCAAGTGGCACAGACTCCCAATCCTACATCTCATGGCATCAAAAGAAAAAATGCGGAAAGTGAGTAAATCGGTTCAAGAAATTATACCAAACAGATAGCAATTCGTAAATAGCGATGCAAGTAGAACAAGAAACCCGGAGATTAAGCTATCATCAGGAAAACAAAAGCGAGTCAGAAATCTGGTACAAGCATAAGCGTCAAAACATTGTCGGTGTGAAAATAAATCATAACCGACATGTGGTGTGTGTATCAGACACCACCATACAACTAACTAGCAAGAAAACGCAATCCAGGAAAAACACAACAAATGCATATATATGTCTCAAGAATGAGAGACAAAGAGAAATCACATCGGAAGTGAAGCGGTATCCCACAAATAAAGTGGAATACCAAACGATCAATCGTCGTCGAAAACCTTGCAAATCCTTGCACAAGCTTAACAAACACGTTAGAAACAACAAGGAAATGCAACCGGAATTTGCACGTTCAATTCACAACTCAAAAAAAAATAGCAACATGATAATATGCAATCCAATAAAACATCGGAACCAACACTTTGAAACCCGGGCAGCGGTGACACAAATGTTTGAAACACATACAAAACCAATCCGGAAACAAGCAAACTCAAGCGCAATAGTCCATAAATGACCAAAAAGACTCAAACATATATCATACAAAAGCTGAAACTCAAAGTACACATCAAATGGAGTCGAATAACATTAAATTCAAAAGTAGGCGCACAAAATCATCGGAACGGAATCGCATGAAAATCGCACGATAGCCTACAAACATGCCAACGGACTCAAAAAACTATATGGCTCGAATTAAATCCAACCGAAAGTACGACTTCCGCGCACGGGGCAGTAGCAAAACGCGGAAAAAAGTTGTCTCGGAATTGCATAAAAATCACACGGCAGCTTGAAAACGTGCCAACAGACTCAAAAATGAACTCGGTTCGTCCAAATTACATGCAGAAGTATGATTTTCAAAACTGGACAGTGGCAAAATACTCATGAAAATAGGCTTAAAAGTGTATGAAACTTGTGCAAATATCACCAAAAGAGCTTACCAACTCAAGCCAATGAACTACCGTAATGTCCATGTGTTGCAATATAAGAAATCTCATCGAAAAGTGACATAAGCCAAGCCTAAACACAGTTCTACAAGTTTATGCAATTTATGTTGGATTAAGTTTTTTGTGTTAAAAGAAAGTGAATGAAATCTCTATTCAACACACCATTGCATTAACTCATAAATTTGCAACGAGTAATAGTCAAAAGATGCTTCAATATGCACAACAACTTAACAATTAGTAACTTGGAAACACACTTCAAGCTCAAAAATGAGTGACCAATTCACAACTAGTTAATATCCACACTAAGCACCAAATATTATGTGAAAAAACTCATGAAAATCAATCAACAAAAGATAAATGAATTCACACATGAGAAATCAGATTCCACAAGTTTATGCCAAAGTTCAAGAATCAAAACAAATACCAATTCTATGACATCTCAACCAATTCCGGATTTAAGCATCATAACAATATGAATTCAAGAGTTAAACACTTCAAACCATAAAAATTCACAACAACTAGTTTTCTTAGGAATTTTATCAAACACCTAACATTCAACAATTATCACAAACCAATTCTAACAAGAATTCACAATATAGTTCCAATTCAATTCACAAAATCAAGTATCAAGTGAAGAATTGTTACCGAAAGGATAATCGAAACTTGAATTGGAAGCGAGATCGCGAATCGGAAGCAAAATCCGGAGGGAGGAGGCTCGGATTTGCGTAAAAAACCGAGGGAGGGAGTCCGCGACTTTCCGAAGGTGGAGAGGAGGATTCCGACGGCTCCTTGCGGTGGTGCTCAGGGCGGCGCGGTCGGCTGGCCGTGGAGAGGTTGGATTTTTTCTTTGAAGATTGATGAAGAAGTTGTTGTTGTTCTTGAGAAAAAGTTGAGAGAATTTGAAGTTAAGAGTGTTTGATCTTTGAGAGAGTGAGTGAGAATGTTTTTGGTGTTTGTGAGTTTGAGAGCAAATAGTGAGAGTTTGTGAGAATGAGAAAAATTGGAGGGAAATGAGAGAGAATTATGAATATATAGGGTGGTGGAAAAATGAAGTGAAACGGTAAAGTTCCAGCTTATCGGCAGCTTAAGTGAAAACAACACCTTGATCGGTACAAAATTTTGACTTTGAACCTCTTATGAAATTGTCCACGTCTGAGTCACGGACGCAAAGAAAAAAGAACGAATGCCATACGATCAAAATCGAATGAGTTTGATACGTTTAAGCGGCGAGACGTCACTGTTAAAAGTCGTTTTTCATCTTATTTAGCATCTGCTACTCGGAAAAGTGACAAGCTCATGCCTTTCGGAGCAGAATTTTGACTCGGCTTTGTTAACAAAGTTGTAGATCTATGAGTCAGTGACGTCTTGTTAAAGGATGAGCACGATCAGATAAAAAACGAGTGAGATATGAATTTTACGGTGGAGCAACATTCGGCTTTTTTCTTCGGTTCAGCATTTCCGTTTTGTGAAATAAACCAAAGCGAAATTCTTCGGAGCACCGTTCAAACTCGAGCTTGTCTTTGAACTTAAAGATAATAAAATTTGTGATCTTGCGCTTCGAGAATGGACGCGATACGATAAAAATCGACCGAGTTATGATTTTTCCAAAATCGGACAGACAGTGAACCGCATCAAAGAATTCCTCGGGTAATTCACACTTTTGAAGTCTTTCTGCTCAGAACCGGCTCTCGTTGAAAACATAGGGCACGAAGATAACATCAAGATGGAAATAATGCCGAATGAACGGGTCAAAACCGATGAACGAGTTGAAATTTATGAATTTTTTAAGATACAAAATACACCGGTTCAGCACTGATTTTCACTGTTTTTCCATTGCATCGACTCAGAGAATTCGCGTGTTCGGAGATTTTCTTCAAAGAATTAGCCTTCGGCCAAAACATGAAAGTTGGAGAAGATATCAAACTGGAACTTTTGGCACCAGAACCACTCAGAGATAATGATCCAATTAGAAGTTATGAACTTTTGAACACCACTAGCAGAGTTAACTAGCGAAACCGAAATTCCAGAAACAATTAATTCCCGCCACTTCCCTTGATGAATTGGCTTCCGAGCCGAACATAAAAGTTGTAGAAAATACCGAGACTGTTCTAACTGTTGAATATCGAAGAACCTTGGTACCATAACCATAGAACCAAATGATATGCATGAACTAGCTAAAATGCAAATGAATGAAGCATAAGCCAGTTGGGTAAGGAACATGAAGGCAAATTTTGGGGTGCTACAGCTGTCCTATTCAATCGACCTGGTCCTGAAGGTTTGATAGCAATGGCTTTCAGACAATCAAGGATGCACGGAGATTGAATACCAAAATAACCCTGAAATTTGCAACCTGTGGGGATATGTCTAAAGTGTTTGTCAACCGAAGGTGGACTCAGAATTAAGGAGTGAAAGAGGGAATGCCGGCCGGAGGCGGTCTCACAAACAAACAAAGGTTTACCAGCCGAAGGTGGGTTCACAAGAGGAATGATCTCAAACAAAGGTTTACCAGCCGAAGGTGGGTTTACAAAAGCAATGTCGACACGAAGGCGGTCTCACAAACAAACAAAGGTCTACCAGCCGAAGGTGGGTTTACAAAAGGAATTACGACACGAAGGCGGACTCAGAACCTAAACTCTAAGGTAGGCCGACACGAAGGCGGTCTCATAACCAAAGGTTACCATCACAAGATGGATTTCAAAAGGAAATCTGACACGAGGGCAGTCTCAAATCTAAACACAAAGGTAGGCCGACATGAAGGCGGTCTCATAACCAAAGGTTACCATAACAAGATGGATTTCAAAACGAAAGCTGACACCAGGGCGGTCTCAAATCCAAACACAAAGGTAGGCCGACACGAAGGCGGTCTCATAACCAAAGGTTACCATCACAAGATGGATTTCAAAAGGAAAGCTGACACGAGGGCGGTCTCATATCCAAACACAAAGGTAGGCCGACACGAAGGCGGTCTCATAACCAAAGGTTACCATCACAAGATGGATTTCAAAAGGAAAGCCGACACGAGGGCGGTCTCAGATCCAAACACAAAGGTAGGCCGACACGAAGGCGGTCTCCTAACCAAAGGTTACCATCACAAGATGGATTTCAAAAGGAAAGCCGACACGAGGGCGGTCTCAAATCCAAACACAAAGGTAAGCCGACACGAAGGCGGTCTCATAACCAACGGTTACCATCACAAGATGGATTTTAAAAGGAAAGTCGACACGGGGGCGGTCTCAAATCCAAACACAAAAGTAGGCCGACACGAAGGCGGTCTCATAACCAGAGGTTACCATCTCAAGATGGATTTTTAAAAGGAATACCGGCACGAAGGCGGTCTCAGATCCAAATAATAAAGGTAAGCCGACACGAAGGCGGTCTCATAACAAGAGGTTACCATCACAAGATGGATTTTAGAAGGAAAGCCGACACGAGGGCGGTCTCAGATCCTAAACTCTAATGTAAGCAGATATGAAGGCGGTCTCATAACCAGAGGTTACCATCACAAGATAGATTTTAGAAGGAAAGCCGACACGAGGGTGGTCTCATATCCAAACAAAAAGGTAGGCCGACACGAAGGCGGTCTCATAACCAGAGGTTACCATCACAAGATGGATTTTCAAAAGGAATGCCGGCACGAAGGCGGTCTCAAATCCAAACAACAAAGGTAGGCCGACACAAGGCGGTTTCATAACCAAAGGTTACCATCACAAGATGGATTTCAAAAGGAAAGCCGACACGAGGGCGGTCTCAGATCCTAAAGCTAGTAGAATCAACTGATGTACAAAGATGACTCCGCTGGGGGAAAAGAGAAATCTAACCAGACAACTCTGCAGGGGAGCACCAGGGGAGAACAACAATAAGAAGGACGAATCCATTGGTTGAGGTGTAAAGTTAAATAACATCTCCTGAGTTATGCCACTTTCTGCTGGCAAAGTATATCAAACCTGGCTTATGCTTCGAATGCATATATTTGAATTTGTCTATGGCGTAGTGCTCCATACGAAATGGAAATGCTACACATTTGGGAGGATGCTGTGCAAATGATGCTTATGCTATGCAAAATGGCCACTTCAGCGAAATAAACACTGAAAACAAAGGCAACTCCACCGAGGATGACAACCTAAATTGTCTCCAAGAACAAAACCCTGCTGAGGAAAATCACACTGAACAACTTTCCTGACCACATCCTCTGCTGAAGATGAAACCCAAAGAGAACTTTCCCCTCATCTAGGGATTACAATGATCTTTGTTAAAGATAGCACCCAAAACCTGATACTTCTTCTCCGCTTGGGGAATTAAGAATGACAACTGCTGAAGATGGAACTGAAAGATCTGCTACGAAAAAGGTGCCAATAACCATTAGACTTAAAACATGCTGGGGATGTCAACCACTGTTGAACAAACTATTGTGAGGATTACCACCAAACTCTGCTTGGGGAGACAAGTCAATAATACGAAACCCGTCGAGGGATATCATTGAGCTTAACTTGCTGTTGGAGGAAAGACATTACCCTGCTGGGGATTAGAGCATATCATTGCTGGTGAAAAATACCCTTCAGACCTGCTGAGGAAAGTAAATACCAGACTCTGTGGGGAAGATGAAATCTTTACCAGAGACAACCAACACGTCTTCTTCTGGAGATACCATAACATCCACCTTGGAGCCACCCACTTCTGACTGCTTGCTGGGGAATAATAAACCAACCATGACTTCGGCCGGGGACACAGTCCTCTGCACTCTGGCTGGGGAGAGTAATAATCTGCTGAGGATAATGAAATCTCAATGCTGGGGAGAGAAACTCTACTGGGGAAAAAACAATTTTTCTACCCTGCAGCCGTACAGTAAACTGAACCGTTTCTATGTTCATAGACTCTGCTCGAGAATCCAACCACCTCCGTTCCGTAATAAAAATTTGCTAAAAATGCCCTATGGCTCTGCTGAAGAGAAGTACCAATGGAAATTGGCCTCTAACCTGCTGAGGAAGGCTAACCATCACCCACAAATCTGCTTGGGGAACGACAATTGACGATATCTGCTCCGCTAGGGGACGATATTCTGCCATTACTCCGTCGGGGAGACGGAAACCACTTCACCACAAGCTAGAGCAACATCATCCCAACACAATGGACTTGTACGGGGGAATATAAATTCGTGCTGAAAAGCAACAAACTTCACCAACCCGGCCGGGGAGAGAAAACTTCTAAACTCTGGTTGGGGAGGATAGTCAGAATTTTCATAATGCTCTGCCATGGATGATAAAAATTTAACTATCTTTGCTGAGGATGAATAAAAATTCAATTGCTTCATTGGAAAAAAGATACCCTTTGGCGTTTCATGCTTCTGTTGATCGACTGCATGCTGATTCTCACACGTGACCAACGCCCGTTTGAACTTTCCACACCCCAGACCACCAGGTCTAATGGAAGAAATCGTCTCAAGAGGATTTTACAGAAAACCTGGCTTTCAACATGCCCCAGGGTCTTCAAACTCTTGGAGAGATTTATCGGATCTCGACGTAACTGTCCCAGACTTTATAATCTATAAGTAATTTGCCTCGCGAGGGTTCGTAATGCCTTGAAATGTTATGCCCTAGTATTTTGAACCTTGAAGAGGTGCTTTCAATTAACCATCTTCAGGAGTGGACAACTTCTCATGCTCTAGAGGTGGCCTGCCCCAATACGAGCCTTAAAGTGAATTGGCCTCTGACCGACTGGTCTTCGAGAGATTTGCCGAATCTCGACGTGATTGCCTTTGCTTGGCTACTTTAGGGAGATTTTTCAACATGACTGCCCCAGATTGGCTGAACTTTTAGAGAAATTTCTCAACTTGAATGCCCCAGCTTGGCTACATCTTAACACAACTTGCTAGGAAAACTCATGCTCAACATGGTCAGCGAGTGGGTTCGCTAAGCAAACAAATCAGCGAGCATGACATATGATTGTGTTTCTGGTGTTGAGTGTGGTGTCTGTGGGATTCTTTGGCCGCTTCGCTAAGCGAAGGTTGTAGCGAATAGGTTCGCTTAGAGAATCCTGGAGCGAACATCTGCTGTTCGCGAATTTGTTTTGTGTTGCTGTGCTGTTTTGATGTTTTGATGTTGTGATGTATATGATGATTTACCATGATGATATTGATGAATATGAGATTATGATATTGCGGTTTTGATGAATAATTAATTATGTGAATTACTATGAGATATGTTGATGATTTTATGACGATGATACTTGACTATTTGATGTGAATTACCATGAGTTATATTGATGATTACGAGATGCTGATTAATGATGTTTTGATGACGTATTTGATGATATGATGAATATGTGAGTTTGATGGATGATGATGCACATAATGAATTTTGTTGATGATGATGATTAGGATGTTGTGCATCATGCATTCATAGCATTTGGACTTCGGTCTATTGATGATGTTAGGACTTCGGTCCAGTGATGATGTTAGGACTTCGGTCCAGTGGTGGCTTCAATCCCATTGTGTGGATTAAGGTGTTTATGACGTGCTCCCTTGTGGAGGGTTGATGGCCTAGTGTCCATCTTTTGTGACGATTGATACCACATACATGAGTCTTGTTCTGCATTGCATTTTATGTGGCATTGACGTGATGTTGTGATATAGTGATTCCTGATGTTTTCCTTTATGATGACCCTGATGATGTTGTATATGATGATGACGCCATTTTCCATATCCTGTTTTTATATAGATTATAATGAATTGTGATTACTCACCTTGTTTGTTTGAATGTTGCCTCCACGTGGGTAACGTGCAGGTGATCAGGTTTAGCTGTGGATGCCTTCGAGGACTTTTGGAGTTGTACTTTACTTTTGGTCGATGTAGAGGGTCTTGCTCTGATAGTGTAACATCGGGTTGGGTTGTTGAGTCGAACCATTATTGAGTTGTTGTTTTGTGATATTTAATGACTATGGGTTATTTTGAAACCTTTTTTATTATTGTGGTTATGGTGGTTCTGCTGCTAACTTTGATGGCTTTTATTGAAAACCTTTTTATTTTGAATTATTGAGTTCTGTTGCCATATGAAGGCTTTTGAGTATTTTTGAGGAAAACCCGTGTTTACGGAGCAAGTGTTTAATTTGAATTTATTGAGAAATGTGCACCCTTCGAGGTGGTTTTTGATTTTACTCTGATAAATTATATATTTTGCCGTGTTTATTCGTGGGGTAGACAAGGGTGTTACACAGTGCCCCAATCTTGACCTCCTTTCTCTCTTCTACTGAGCCCAAGTTGACCGTTTCCAACGGCTCTTTGTGAGGTTTAATGGACCTTTCCTCTTGTCTGAGTAATCGGGAGATCTCCTCTAGAATTTCTTCGTCATCTTCTTCTACAACATAAAATACCGGGAATTCAAAGTTGGAAAAAGGCATTGGATCGTATGTTTCAATGGGGTTTAAAACAAGCAATCTGCATGACGTGATGATTATTTTTAGAGGAGATAGAGAGAATGCAAAAGTGTGTGCAGTGTATTTTCTGAAAACTGCTTGTTTTTATTATTTGAGTTTGTTTTAGGATTACCATTTTCTGAAAAAAAGAAAAGAGAAAACAGCGAATAATGCGGAAATCACAGAATGACGTTATTTTATTAATGATTTGGTCGATTCTTGA
Organism: Lathyrus tuberosus; assembly: GCA_022829125.1. Lineage (NCBI taxonomy): Eukaryota > Viridiplantae > Streptophyta > Magnoliopsida > Fabales > Fabaceae > Lathyrus > Lathyrus tuberosus. The sequence continues at coordinate 6,109,226 of JALAZF010000267.1, forward strand.
AACTACAGCCCTATAAAACAAAACTCAGTCGCTTTGGGCAAAGCAAAGAGGTATTTACAGAAAAGTGAGCCCTACTAAAACATTTGTTTCACCTGGGCAGGGTGAAAGGTTAAAATAAAGACGGCAATTACTTAGACTTATGAACAACTTTCGGAACGTTGAATGCAACCTATTAGCGGCAAACTCCTCGGTGAATCACAAAGTCTGGTACCTTCTTTCTTGATTTGTCCTCAGAAATGACGCCGATTTCTGGTGGGGTAGGATCGTGGGAATCTGCCTCCCAGGCAGAGTTGTCGTAGGAGGATTCCTCAGCCGTATCTTGCACAGTGTCTGTACTCTCAGGTGGATCTCCCCATCCAGTTGGCTGATTGTCTTCGAGCCTGATACGAGAGCTTTCAGGAGCGGTGTACTTGACCATAAAGTCGTATTTTCCACTCGGTTGTCCTAAGGTGTCCCACACTTCTTTGGAACCGGGGGAGTCATCTCTCTCGATGACGTTAACCTTAGAAAAGAGTAGTTGATGAACTCTAGCCCTGCGAGCTTTGTAAATTTATCGACGTGTTGGGCATTGTCCGAATGCCCTGAGTAAGGATCCCATAACATGGTGGGGACGCAGGTATTCTTTTCAATGATGCTGAGCTGATATGCATCATTTGGCTGACTCTCTTGCCCCAAGTCTCCTGGGTACGGCTGCCTAATAGGCAGGCCATCCATCAGGCCATAATAGTCGTGGTCAAAGTTATCTTTCATCAGAGTGTCCTCCTCTAATGAGTTTGGCAGAGCACGACACCCTTCTAGATCACAATCTTCATATATCATTTCGACATCTGACCTTGGTATAAATCTCGGACTCTGTGCGGGATAGCAAAATGGCGCAGGCACCTCTTCCTGAGACATATAACCGTCCTTGTTAAGATTTGACTTCCATTCTTCATCTGTATCGGAGGAATCTCCCTCGTTGTGGTATGTACCTCTTGAGACACTGGGTGAAGGAAACCTCCACTGTGGAAAATGTTCTGAATGGGATGAAAACTTTCATCGTTGAAAGCAGATTGGGTAAAGTTTGAAGAAAAACCAAGACGCTTCTTCGCTTTGTTGTCAGTAGGAATGACAAGCTGTCCCCATCCTTTTGCATTGTTACTTTTGATTACTTTGAGAGCATCTTTGTACGAGGAAATCGATGTTCCTTTTTCTGATTAATTATCATTACTTACTGTTAGTGCTTGGAACTGGGTTCCAACAACCTCTTCTGGTTCTACACAAGTGGATGACGATAAGTTACTCACGATCAAGGCTTGCTCTCCACAGACTGTGACTAGTTGGTCATTCTTGACGAACTTCAGCTTCTGGTGAAGTGTCGAAGTGACTGCCCCAGCCTCGTGTATCCAAGGTCTTCCTAACAAACAACTGTATGCTGCCCGTATGTCCATGACCTGGAAAGTGACTTAGAAAGTGTGAGGACCGATAGTTATGGGAAGGTCGACTTCGCCGATAACTGCTTTTCGGGATCCGTCAAATGCTTTGACGATGACCTCACTACCTCCATCGGAGATCCTTTGAATGATAGTCGTATTAAAGTGGACTTCGGTATAATGTTGAGAGCCAATCCACTATCTACCAGTACGCTGCCTAATGCATCACCCTGGCAGTTGACTGTAATATTTAGCGCCATGTTGTGACTTTTGCCTTCTTCTGGCAATTCCTCATCACTAAACCCCAAGTTGTTGTAGGAAGTGATGTTGGAGATGATGCTGTCAAATTGTCGTATTGTTACATCCTGTTCCATAAAGGCCTGCTCTACGACTTTCTGTAGAGCTTCCCTGTGAGCTTCAGAACTGAGTAAAAGTGATAACACAGAGATTTCTGAAGGAGTCTGCAATAGCTGATCAACAATGTTGTACTCACTCTTCTGGATGAGCTTCAGCATCTCATCGTTGTTCTTTGAAAGTGTCATACCCCAAATTTTGACCACTAAGATTCCCCATCATGGTGCAAATCATCATCATAATATGGATGTACCATCATACCTCATTAGTCTCCCCAAAGATGGGTGAGCATCCACTGCAATCAAACTTAGGGTTTCAAGCCCTCTCAGAGCCTTTAGACAAAAGATCAATCAAGGAGTGACATGCTCTTAAACTTGGCTAAACCTCTCAAACATTCACAATGGATCAAGAGGACTGCCACATCAAGAATCAAGCACAAGGTTGCAGCATGCTAAGTGGATCAAGCCTTAAGATCGCCAGTGTCACCAAATTAGGGTTTTGGTCGACCAGGGCCTCCAGATGGAATTTTTCCTCTGGGCATGAGCTAATGCTTTAAAGCACAACCTAAGATTCTCCAAGGGACATCATGAACCCAACCATCAAGTCAATTTAGCCTCAGGGGATACATTCATAAAAAATCAGGAATTAGGGTTTCTTGACCTAATTCACCCCTAAGTTGACTTTTGGGACAAAACATGAGCCAAGACCTCAAGAAATGATTTAAGGGTATCTAATAAACTACATTGATCCATTTGCAATAATGGATTGATCCAATAAGCTTGATTCACAAGTTTCAAGTTCATCAGAACAACAGTTAGAGTTTCGCGGAAAAAGTCAACTATGCCTTTGACTTTTGACCCAGGCATGCTCCCAAACCTTGGGAAATGATTCAATACACCCTATAACACCCATGGAACATGTCCATTAAGTTTGATTTAGGTCAAGGACTTGATTTCACATAGGATCGCACAGTTTGGAATTCATCTGACAAAAAGTCAACTGTGCACAAAAGTCAACTTTGATTTTTTGAGATTTTTCATAATTATGGTTATTTGACCCTAAAATGATGTTAATGTGTGATTGGAATCATCATTAATCAAGAGAAATCAAGAAAAGTGGGATAACTTGTAAAAGGGGTAACCATAAAAAACTTAGAAATTTTCTAAGTTATGGAACAAAATGGCTAGGGTACCAACTTTGGAGGATCATAACTCCTAAACCACAAGGTCATTTTTTCCCCGTTCAAAGCTTGATTTGTAGCTCTCATGGCCCTCTACAAAAGCTTCAAATACACCTCATTCCAATTCATCATGGATTTTGAGTTATGGAATGATCAAAATGGCTGAAAACATGAAATGTCACTTTTTCCAACACTTAGTGAAATTTTCACTAAGTTAGAATCTGTCTTGCTTTTTTTTTCCAAAAGTAGGGGGATTTTTCACTTGGATCCAAAAAGTATCAAGACAAACTATGATCAAACATATGTTGTATCATATGAGAGCTTTCCAAAATGGCCAAGAACTCCATGAAACTTCACTTAAATCATGAGATATGACCATGCCAATATGCCTTGCTGCAAACTATCATGGCAAGGAAGATTTAGGGATTTTGCTCAATTTACCCAAATTTTGCAAAGGACAAGCAAATCTATCCATCTGAACACCTCAAGGGGGGACCAAGGAGGGACAAACACTGATCCATCAGCATCCCAAGTCTTTGGAACCAAAAGTAGCATGCCAAACCTAGAAATGCCTAAAAGAGGGACAAGACTCCAATTTTGGTTTGGAGCATTTAATGGATGCACCAAGGTGGAATGGACTGAGCCTCTTCCAACTTAATTATGTCAAGGATGATCCAAGAACTAGGGAACCAGCAGCCTGTGCCCTAACCTCTAGTCAATGGCTAGAGAAGACTTGGATTCCTATTGATCAACATTGGCCAAACCTCAGCAGCAGTTGCTGTTCACTATTACAACCAAAACAAACGTGCTCTTCTATAAATAGAGCTCATTTGTGCTCAGTTTGAGTACACCAAAGCACTACAACACTTGTTTTCCTCAAAATCTCTCTCTCTTAGCAAAAATGCCTTCTTTAGCAAGGTAACTCTGAGTTTTTTAGTTAGAGAGTAATTCCACCATAGCTCATGATCTAAACACATCCAATATGTCATATCTAAGCTGTCCAAACCTTCACAAGTGACATGTAACACCAAAATCACAAAGTCACCTCTCAAAACATCAAAATAGGACTTTTGTGCATTTTTCAAGCCATGTCTTGATTCAATCACTTTCCAAACTAGATAAAACCTCAAACACACTCCAAATATCATCCTTAAACTGTCCCAAATGGTTCCCCACATCTGGAACACCATTTGAGAGAGTTTCTATTTTGACCACTTTTGCCTTTTTTGCAAGAAAGAGCTCAAACTTGTTCCTGAGATTTCCAGCTGATTCCAACCATCCTAAAAGCTTCTAAGAGATCATTTGAGGGTCTCCAAAGCATTAAATCATTTCTGGAATAAAGCACTTGGCAGATTGCACAAAAGCTCCAAAAAGAGGTAAGCATCACAACTTGAATTCTTTGAATCATGCTTTCCTTTGATGTCCACTGATCATGCACATCTTATACATGTTATATGTGTTGTCTTTGAACTAATTCATCATGTAATTGATGCTTGTAACAAGAGATAGCACAGAAAATGCAAATCATGGCCTATTTCAAAATCACTATCGGGTTTTTCATTAGGAGCATGATCTGAAAAAAACACCACCACCATTGGATTCCTTGTGAAATTCTAGGCAGGATAGCCCTAAATTTTGTCCCAATCCATGGAGAAATGAGAAAGTTATGGCCTTCACGTTTCTAACCAAAATCTTGCCTTGCCTTGCCTTGGGCCAGGCCAAAAACAAGGCAATCATTGTATATTTGTGGTTGTGTTTCAATACACGGATGTATCACCACCCCAGTGCTAAGGCGCGCATGCTGTACACAAGGGGTCTGGGGTTCGAATCCCCCTCGCCCCAGACCCTCTTTTTGCTATTTTTTTCCACTTTTCTACTATTTTTCATAATATTTTTAATAGTTTGGAAAATTAATAACTCCCTCAATTTTAAGTATTTTTTATTGGTTCTTTTTGCAAAAAATCACAAATATGTTGAAATATTTTATTCCACAAAAAAATAAAAGTTATATTATTTATTTAATATAGTTAGTATTTTTATGAATAAATTCATTTTAATTATTTTTAAACATTTTTAAAGTGAATATGCATCTTGGAAATCAAAACCAAATGAGTTTTAATTCATCTTTTGATTAATCCCTCATTTTCCAAACCATAACCATAAATCATAAGTTGTTTATTAGCACTTATTTGGTATTTTTATCATTTTATTAATTTTCCTTGAATAAATTACTTTAAAATAATGAAATTAGGGTTTTATGGGTTGATTACCTTAAAACAAATCTTTTTCACCTCTTTGGGCCTCTAATAGAGTGTAAGACCCAACCCCTTTTTTAAAAAAAATGATTTGGGCCTCAGTGCATTGTATAAGTCCCGATACCATCAAAATGTTTGGCGCGATCGTCGCCTTTTTAACAAAAACCTTTGGGCATCTCCTTGAGCTGTAAGCCACATCTCTTGTACAAAAATAACCTCTTCGGGCCTCTAATAGAGTGTAAGACCCAACCCCTTTTTTGTAGAATACCTAAAACCTTGGGCCTCAGACATTGTATAAGTCCCTCGACATTAAAAGAAAAATCTCGGCGCGATCGCCAGTTCAAAAATAAATCATCTGGGCCTACCCTCGTGTTATAAGCCCCATTTGTTTTCCTTAAACTCTTTGGGCCTCTTGAGAGAGTGTAAGACCTATCTCTTTGTACAGAAAACCTTTTGGGCCTCACATATTGTATAAGTCCCACTTCAAACAACAATGCATTCACTGATAAAACCTTGGGCCTCTCCTCGAGCTGTAAGCCCCAACAATCTTTTCAAAGCACTTTCTCCTTTGATTTTGAATGTGTTGTTATAAAAAATTTCTTTGTTGAACAACTAACCAAACAGCATGGAAGCTCTACAACGGGTAAGTGTTTATCCGCTTTCATTTATTGCTTTCCTATATATAACTGTATTGTTGGGCTATTTCACTGTAAGTCTTCTTTCACAAACTTTTATATACTTGTCAAATATCCACTGTGTAATACTAGTATAGTTATTTAGAGTTTTCCCTGGCAACTACGTCTAGCACTAGGTAAAGCCCTGTTGGTCACTCTTAAATACAAACAAAACTAGATCCCCATAGGATTTCCAGATATAGTCTTCCCTCCTCTTGGGGTTAAACAATATGGAGACGTGAAAGAAAACATTCTCGGTGAACCCTTTCTCAGACTGTCACCATTAGAAATTGTCAAAGAAACTCTAACTCCCCAGAGATGATCTTTTCTCCGTGAATGGCATCTCTTGAGTTTCTTCCAAATTCTCAGAATTTCCTGGCTTGATCTATTCTCGGTGAATAGCATGTCTTGAACTTCTCGAGTTTGGGGACCCAGAGGCTTCCTAAAAGCATCCCCGCCTCCTCTTGGGCGTTGTACAAGGACCCTTCGGCTTCTTATAAGTTCTCATGCCTTCTCTTGTGCTTAATACAAGGACCCCGACGACCTCTTAAAGGTATAAGACAAAACTTAGTCATCCTTTGCTAGAGCAGTCTTTCCCGTGTCAAAACTCTGGCCGTTGCAGGGTTGATACTCATCCCTTAATGCTTGTGCCTCCTCTTGGGCATAGTACAAAAGATAAAACTCTAGGCTTGGACAGTCTAAACTTCTTGAGTCTCAAAGACATTCTCAAGTTTCCTTTCAAACATAAGAAGAAACCCCGGTCTCTCTCATAAGAGTGCCCCACGCTTGGACCTGCCTAGGGATCTCAATAATCCTCAGCAGTGAGTTTAGCCTCCTCTTGGGCTTTGTACAATGATTCTCCCCAGCAGAGCTAACCTTTTCAGACTCTCTTGTTGAGTCAACCACTTTTAGCCTCCGTCTTGGGCTTTGTACAAGACATATAAAAACACTCTCTTGTTGAGTATAAAAGACTCTCTTGTTGGGTCAATTAACTTTCATACTCTCTTGTTGAGTCAATGTCCTTTTAGCCTCTATCTCGGGCTTCATACGAGATAGTAAAACACTCTCTTGTTGAGTATAAAAGACTCTCTTGTTGGGTCAATAAACTCTCAGACTCTCTTGTTGAGTCAATCACGTTTTCAGACTCTCTCGTTGAGTCCATCTTCCCTTTTCGCCTCCGTCTCGGGCTTCATACAAGACACCAAATTACTCTCTTGTTGAGTATGATAGACTCTCTTGTTGAGTCAAACCTTTTTGCCTCAATCTTAGGCTTTGTACAAGACAGAAAGAACATCTTCCCCAGAAAAGTCAACTTCTAGCCTCCTCTTAGGCTTTGTATAAAGAAAACCCCGGTTGAGTCAATCAACCTTTTAGCATCAAAGTTGTGCCTTTCCCACAGCAGACAAACATCAACAACTCTTCTTTAGAGATGACAAATTCTCTCTCAACATAAACCCTTCAGCTTCACATCTTGGGCTTTTAATAAGATACAAATAGACCTTTCAGCTTCACATCTTGGGCTTTGAACAAGATACAAATCACCCCTTTAGCTCCAATCTTGGGCTTTGAACAAGACACCAAAACACCTTTTTCCTCCCCTAGAATAGGAGGAGCTACGATCGTTCTAACTTCCCTGTGTCGGGAATACGTAGGCATAAGATTACGAAATCTTAGCGAGCATACTAATCAAAAACCCAAAATCCCGTACCTTCATACATCAATCGAAAAGCATCCGACCTAACCAATAGCCTAGACATTGTTCTTAAGCAAATAACCGTAAAGAAGAACCCCCTCTTGATAGCATCTGTAAACCAACAGTTTTGACTATTTAATCTCAGTTTGCAAGTAGGGTTAATTGGAGACATCTATTTCCCTTCCTTAATCAGCTCAATAGGACAAAAAATGAATCGAACTGTAGTACCAAAGCGATAGTGATTCGAAACCACAAAAACCGCGCTACAAAAAAATGGCGACCACTGTGGGAGGTATTCTTTCTAGTCTCTTTTAGGATGAAAGCCTTAAGTTCATGAAATACTACAGTAATGACGACTCTGTTGGGGGGTCATTGTCTATATAGGATCATAAGACTAGAGGTCTAGGATGATTAAGACAAATATATATACTACTTTTCCTAATTGATATCTGTGTTTATTTTTCTGCTAATGGGAATGCGTGTGATGCCGCATGTGGAAAAATTGAGTATACAACTAAGATAGGTGGTGCCAATGCAGGTAATCTTGCGGGGAGTGAATCCCAGTTAAGAGTCCCCGATCGACCATCAAACTCAGTGGAGACTCCCTTTGCAGATACATTGCCTATACGACTTCGGTTGTTGAAAGTAGTGTGGTTGACTGGGTTATCTGAGAAGCTGAGGTTTTTAGTAGACTTAAACCATTTTGTAGTGCGGAAGCTATCGGAAATAGTTGTCACGTGATACTACCCTCATTTGAGATTACTCTAGGATACATCAGCTCGCTGGCGATCCGCTTGCTGTTGTTATCCCAAGAGGGGTCAATGATTTTGCGGACAGGTACAAAAAATCACCAGTATAAACCTTTGGGGGGTGGGTAGAGGCTTGACTTCATGACACCGACCCTTTGACCCCATGTTTTTTCTATGTTTTTGTGTGCTGCATTCATGCATTCATCTAAAAAACATTAAAACAAAGAAAAATTTCTCTTCTAGTCTCTCTTTTTCAAATTAAACTAAGACAATGATTGCAAATGTCAGATAAAAAGATTGCGCTAATGGATTTCGGTAGAAGGAAAACTCACAAGTATACCTTCAAGGTTCCAAAACTAGAGGATTTAAGAGGATTGGCTAGGATGATAACCAACCACGAGGCTTTCAGAGCCAAGTATGGAGGACTGCTGCCCTTGTTAAGGGTCCACGTAATTGAAGGAATCCTGTCCATATTAATCCAGTTCTACGATCCAGTCTATCACTGTTTCACATTCCCGGATTATCAGCTTGCACCAACACTGGAGGAGTACTCTCACCTAACTGATCTACATATTACTAATCAAGCTCCATTTTCTGGACTGGAAGAAATTCCAAAGGACCAAACCATTGCAAGGGTAATCTATTTGGATGAGTCAGAAGTCAGGACTTACATGACCACTAAGGGTGGAATCCAGGGTTTTCCAGCCCAGTTCTTTACAAAGAAAGCCCTATATTTTGCTAGTATAGGGAACATGGCCTCTTTCGAGAGCATCTTTGTTTTGCTCACCTACGGGTTATTTTTGTTTCCCAACATTGATAACTTTGTAGATATCAACGCCATTAAGATTTTCCTGATCGGAAACCCTGTACCGACTTCGCTCGCAGATGCTTATCATTCGGTACACTTAAGGAATTTGTATACCGGAGGAATGATCACGTGTTGTGTACCCCTACTGTACAAATGGTTCACTTTTCACTTGCCCAAGTCTGCTGCATTTTGGGATTAAAAGAATACTTTACGTTGGTCGCAGAGAATCATGTCTCTTACCAACTCTGACATCGATTGGTATAATCGAATCTATGATGGGATCAAGATCATTGACCGTTGTGGAAATTTCTCAAATGTACCCCTTTTAGGAACTAAGGAAGGAATAAATTATTATCCAGTTTTAGTTCGTCGTCAATTTGGATACCCGATGAGGCATATCCCGCGTAATGCTCATCTGGAAGGTCTTTTCTTCAAGGAAGGAGAAAATGACAAAGCACTAAAGACGGAAATAGTGCATGCCTGGAAACACATTCACATGAAAGGAAGAGAGTCTCTAGGAAAACCAGACTGTGTCTCGGTGGAGCCTTATCTCCACTGGGTACAAACTAGAGCTCTCAAGTTGAGGATGCCTTACCCTCGCCAGGAAGTTCTTCCATTAAGGGACTTTGCCCTTTATTTTATGTCTGAGACGGAAAAACTTCAGGTTACTCTCAGAAAAGTTCAGCAAGAGAAGAGGTCTTGGAGGAACAAATACCGTATTCTCAATGTGGAGTGCAAGAAAATACAGCAACTATTGAAAGATAAAGATGCTCTGATTGAGATTTTATAGCAACATGCTGTAGAGAATCAAGAAGACCAAAGGAATTTGCTCGCTCCTTTCACTTGGCAAGGGAATGACAACCCGACAACGGCTCAAGAGCCCCGGTCAAAGAAAAGGAAAGTACCAGAACCAGCACCTGAGCTCTCCTCAGAGAGGACTCAGGATCCATTAGCTTAGATTTCCTTTCGTAGCACTATGTAAATTACTGTATTTCCATTTCTGCAATCCTTTGAATTCAATAAAATGGGGCTTCCCCACTGTTTGATATTTGCAATCCAGGTGTCGAAGTTTACTTTGAACAAAAAAAAAATACAATTAATATAATCATTGCATATCATTCATCATTCTCACTTAACGCATTCTTCTTACCTATGAATTTCACGTTTGCGTCTCGATTCTAGAGTCAAACTGTCTTATTCGTACAATACTCTGGCCAATCGTCAGAAAAAGATGGATGATCTCGAGGAAGAGAACAGAGAGTTAAGGGAAGAGATTGACACTCTGAAAGAGGATCTGAGAAAGCTTCATAACGACATGCAAGCTCTAGTAGAGGCTCAGATGCAACAACAAATGACTGTGATCTCAGAGATCGCATCAATGCCCATAGTGGAGAAGTATGATCCTAGGTACAAAATACCGAAAGATCGTCCCTGGGGCATGCATATCAACTATATCCCAGAAGGATATGTTCCGCCGATCAATGAGGATCAAGGAACCACAGCAAGAGCCGCTGGGCCTGAAGGTTACAAACTTTGGGAAAGCGAAGATGCCAGGGGCATGACAGCAACTCCTGAAGGTTACAAACTTCGGGAGGCACCGAGAGTCTCGGCCATAATGACTATACCACCGCCCGTGGTACACACTGTCCCGGAAGGACAAATTCCACAGATACCTACTGGTGGAAATGAAAGTATGTTTGACAGAATGAATGAGTTCCAGGAACAATTCCTAGAGATGCAGAAAGAACTGCAAGCCCTTCGCGGTCAGGATTTATTTGGAAAGGACGTCGCAGACCTTTGTTTGGTCCCCAATGTGAAAGTCCCGCACAATTTCTAGGTGGCCGATTTTGAAAAGTACAAGGGTAACTCTTGCCCTCAAAGCCATTTGGTGATGTACACTCGACGAATGTCAGCTCAGACAAAGAACCAGGAGCTACTGATCCACTATTTCCAGGATAGTTTAACTGATGCCGCATTAAAATGGTACATGGGTTTAAACCGCACTAAGATAGCCACTTTCAGAGATCTTGGCGCCACCTTCGTTCAACAATAGAAGTATAATTAGGACATGGCACTGGACAGAGATCAACTCGGATCGATGTCACAAAAGGACAAGGAAACCTTTAAGGAGTACGCTCAGAGATGGTGTGAAATTGCCGCCCAGATTTGTCCACCTCTTGAGGAAAAAGAGATGACAAAGATCTTTTTGAAAACCTTGAGCTCATTCTACTATGACCGAATGATCGCCAATGCGCCCAGCGACTTCACCGAGATGGTGGGCATGGGAGTTCGTCTTGAGCAAGAGGTCCGGGAAGGACGTTTAGTTAAAGACGCTGGATCATCAAGCAGTACAAAATGATACGGTAGTGCTTTCCCTAAGAAAAAAGAGCAGGATATTGGGAATATCTCTCTCGGAAAGCAAAGGCAACGATATCAACCAGTAGCAGCTGTAACTCTTGCTATCAATCTCGTGCCTGTTCCTACGTATCAACCTCAGGTTGCTCAGAGCCAACCTAATCAACAGCAACTTCAGCAAAGGACACAACAACCTCTTCAACAGACTTGTCCTCCATACAACAACAACCGTGCAACACGACCTCCAGGGTTTGATCCTATACATGTGTTGTACGCGGAACTTTTTCCATTACTACTGGTCAAGGGGCATGTCCAAACCAGGTATCCTCTTACCATACCGGAGAATCCGCATTTTTTGTTCAAGACAGATCAGACGTGCCCTTACCATCAAGGAGGACCAGGGCACAACATAGAAAACTGTCTCAGTTTCAAATCCTACGTGCAAAAGCTTGTTAGGAGCGGGTCTTATCTTTCAAAGATACAAATCCTAATGTTCTCACGAACCCGCTGCCTCAACATGAGAATGCTGCTGTTAATTTGATAGAGGGAGAGTCTAACAACAGCTATCAAATTCATGATTTACTCTTATTGAGGGCCAATTTGGTCAAGATGCATTGTAGACAGAGTGGATACGGCCATGTGCCACCTCATAATTATCACCAGTGTGATATCTGCTCTAAAAATAATCAGCGATGTTTTGTGGTTCAAGCAGCTCTACAGGAACAGTTGGATCTGGGATGGATCTAGGAACACCAAATTTGTGGTGTCAACATGACTTATATGAATTCCAACATCATTCAGAACCACGACATCCGTGCAATGAAAGTCAACTTAGTGGCAATGCACTCAAGGCAAAGCCAGTATCATAATCTGCCGCTGAACGATTACAATTTCTGTCTGACTTGCTCGGTAAACAAACAGGGATGCTCTTTTATGCAAGAGGCCCTCTAGCGTCAGATGGATCTTGGATGGATCCAGGACTACCATGATAGAAATCCCTAATAGATCAACATGGTTCAAATCTTCGATATTTGTTTGATGAATACCAGCTCGGTGGAGTTACATGCCAAGAAAGTCCAACTCGGTTTTCTCACTTCACAAGATTATCTGAGCTGTAAAGTATGTTGTGAGAGTAACCAAGGGTGCGCTCTCATTCAAAGAACTTTGCAACACTTGTTAAACCACTGGTGGCTTCTAATCTATATGGATGAAGACACGCAACAAATCAGTATGGTTGACGGGAACCCTACTCGGCATCAAAGTCAGGATGTCCGATCTATGGAAACAGATCTAGTGAGGTTACACTGCATTCAAAGCGGGCATGGCCAGGTGCCACCACACAATTATGAGCGTTGTAGAGTCTGCTCGGAAAATAATCAAGGATGTTACCTCGTGTGAGCAGCCCTTCAGAGTCAGTTGGACCGCAAAGAAATCCAACAATATTCAGTTTCGGGGTCTATCAACTAGACGCCCGACTATTTTGCTTATCAGATTAAGAATGTTGTTGTGATCTCTGATCATGAGAGGACCAAGGATGTTTGCGCCATCATCCCTCTACTTAACAAATCGAAGGTTCTTAACCAAGAATTGATTGAAGTTACTTACGACAGTCAAAAAGTCAGAAGGCTCCTGTAGTTATCTATCTACCAGGACCATTATTGTATGAATTAGCTAAGGCTATCCCTTACAAATACGGTGCAACAACAGTTGAGAATGGGAAGGAAATTCCATTACCCTCCGTCGTGAATATTGCAGACATCAGTCGAGTAACACAAAGCGGTAAAATCTTCAACAGAAGAGTTGGAGAACCCAGCAGAGAAAAGAAACCTCTAACAGAAGTTCCTAATCCACCAGTCGGTCAATCTAGTGATCCTGACCTTTCAAAGAACGATGATGAGATGCTGAAGCTCATCCAAAGGAGTGAATACAACATTGTTGATCAGCTGTTACAAACTCCTTCAAAGATCTCAGCGCTATCACTTTTTCCTAGTTCCGAAGCCCACAGAGAGGCTCTACAGAAAGTCTTAGAGCAGGCCTTTGTGGAACAGGATGTGTCAATACGACAGTTCGATAGCATCGCCTCTAACATCACTTCCTGCAATAACTTGGGGTTTAGTGATGAGGAATTGCCAGAAGAAGGCAAAAGTCACAACATGGCGCTCAATATCACAGTTAACTGCCAGGACGATGCCTTAGCCAGCGTACTGGTAGATACTAGATCGACTCTCAACGTCATACCAAATTCCACTCTAATGCGACTATCATTCAAAGGACCTCCAATGAGAGGCAGTGAGGTCATCGTCAAAGCATATGACGGATCCAGGAAAAAGGTTACTAGCGAAGTTGACCTTCCCATAACTATCGGTCCTCACACTTTCCTAGTCACTTTCTAGGTCATGGACATCCGGGCAACATACAGTTGCTTATTAGGAAGACCTTGGATACACCATGCTGAGGCAGTAACTTCGACACTTCACCAGAAGCTGAAGTTTGTCAAGAATGACCAACTCGTCACGGTCTGTGGAGAACAAGCCTTGATCGTGAGTAACCTTTCATTATCTACTTGTGTAGAACCCGAGGAGGTTGTTGGAACTCAGTTCCAAGCACTTTCGGTGAGCAATGAAAATCAGTCAGAAAAAGGAACTTCGATTTCCTCATACAAAGATGCTCTTAAAGTAATCAAGAGTAACAGCGCAAAAGGATGGGGACAACTTATCATTCCTACTGATAATAAAATAAAGAAGGGTCTTGGTTTTTCTGCAACCTGTACCCAGACAGCTGCTAGCGATGAAAGTCTTCATCCCATTCAGAACTTCTTCCATAGTGGAGGTTTCCTTCACCCAGTGTCTCAAGAAGTACTTACCATTAACGAGGGAGATTCCTCCGACACATATGAGGAATGGAAGTCCTATCTTAACGAGGACAATTATATGTCTCAGGAAGAGGTGCCTACGCCATTTTGCTATCCCGCACAGAGTCCGAGATTTATACCGAGGTCAGACGTCAAAATGATATACGGAGATTATGACCCGGAAGGATGCCGTGCTCCGCCAAATTCATTAGAGGAAGACACTCCAATGAAATACAACTTTGACCACGACTATTATGGCCCGATGGATGGTCTGCCTATCTGGCAGCCGTACCCATGGGACTTGGGGCAAGAAAATCAGCCCAACAATGAAAATCAGCTGAGCATCATTGAAACAAATACCTGCGTCCCCACCATGTCATGGGATCAACACTCAGGTCATTCAGAAAATATCCAGCACGACGATGAATTTGCAAAGTTTGCAGGACTAGAATTCATTAACTATGCTTTCCCCGAGGTCAACGTCATCGAGAGAGATGGCTCCTCCAGTTCCAAAGAAGTGTGGGACACCTTAGGACAATCGAGTGGAAAGTACGACTTCATGGTCAAGTATACCGCTCCGAAAAGCTCTCGTATCAGGCTTAAAGACATTCAGCCAACTGGATGGGGAGATTTACCTGTGAGCACAAATGCTATGCAAAATACAACAGAGGAATCCTCCTACGACAACTCTGCCTGGGAGGCAGATTCCAATGATCCTGCTCCACCAGAAATCAGCGTTATTTCTGAAGACAAATCAAGGAAGGTACCAGACTTTGTGATTCACCGAGGAGTTCGCCGCCAATGGGTCGCAGTTGATGTTCCAAAGATCGTTCATAAGTCAAAGTAATTGTCGTCTTTATCTTAACCTTTCACCCTGCCCAGGTGAAACGGATGTTTTGATAGGGTTCACTTTCTGTAAATGTCCCTCTTCGCTTTGCCCAAAGCGACAGAGTTCTGTTTTATAGGGCTGTAGTTTCAAGAATTGACAAAATCAAAAATAAATAAACGTCATTCTGTAATTTCCGCGTTAATTGCTGTTTTCTCTTTTCATTTTTCAAAAAATGGTAATCCTAAAGAATAATTCGAATAATAAAAACAAGCAGTAAAAAAAATACACTGCACACACTCTTGCATTTTCTCTATCTCTTCTAAACACAAATCATCACGTCATGCAGATTGCTTGTTTTAAACCTCATTGAAACATATGATCCGATGTCTTCTCCCAACTTTTAATTCCCGGTATTTGAGGCTGAAGAAGAAAATGACGAAGAAATTCCAAGAGAGATCTCCCGATTACTCAGACAAGAGGAAAGGTCCATTAAACCTCACAAAGAGCCGTTGGAAATAGTTACCTTGGGTTCAGAGGAAGAGAGAAAAGAAGTCAAGATTGGGGCACTACTCAGTCCAACTATCAAAGAAAGTTTGACAAAGCTTCTCAAAGAGTTTCCCTATGTATTCGCTTGGTCCTACCAGGACATGCCAGGGTTGGATACCAGCATCGTGGAACATCATCTACCGTTAAGATCAGAATATCCGCCGGTAAAACAAAGGTTGAGACGGACTTATCCAGATATGGCCATCAAAATCAAAGAGGAAGTACAGAAACAGATTGACGCGGGTTTCCTCGCCACATCAGAATATCCTCAATGGTTAGCCAACATCGTACCAGTTTTGAAAAAGGACGGGAAGGTCAGAATGTGTGTAGACTATAGGGATCTGAATAAAGCCAGCCCAAAGGATGACTTTCCTTTACCACACATTGACATGCTGGTTGACAGTACATCAAAGTTCAAAGTTTTCTCCTTCATGGATGGATTCTCGGGCTATAATCAGATAAAAATGGCACCGAAAGACATGGAGAAAACTTCGTTCATCACCCCATGGGGTACTTTTGTTACAAGGTAATGTCGTTCGGTCTGAAGAACGTCGGGGCAACCTATCAATGACTACTCTTTTTCATGACATGATACACAAGGAAATCGAGGTATATGTTGATGATATGATTCCAAAATCTAAAACAGAAGAGGAGCATGTGACCCACCGGTCAAAGCTATTCGAGCGATTGAGAAAGTACAAACTCCGCTTGAATCCCAACAAGTGCATATTCGGTGTCCGTTCAGGGAAACTATTAGGGTTCATTGTCAGCCAGAAAGGAATTGAGGTTGATCTTGACAAGGTCAAGGCCATTCAAGAAATGCCTTCTCCAAAGACCGAAAAACAAGTCAGGGAATTCCTGGGACGTTTGAATTACATTTCCAGATTTATATTCCTCATGACAGTGACATGTGCGCCGATTTTCAAATTACTCAAAAAGAATCAGGACTGCATTTGGACAGAAGACTGTCAAATCGCCTTCGACAGTATCAAGGAATACCTATTGAACCCACCAATTTTATCACCTCCAGTGGAAGGATGACCACTGATCATCTACCTAATAGTCTTGGAAGACTCGATGGGTTGTGTACTTGGCCAACAAGACGAAACAAAAAAGAAGGAGTCTGCCATTTACTATTTGAGCAAGAAATTCACCGACTGCGAGACTCGGTACACTATGCTTGAGAAAACTTACTGCGCTCTGGCTTGGGCAGCCAAACGTCTTCGCCAGTACATGATTCTTCACACTACTTGGTTAATCTTTGAAATGGATCCAATCAAGTACGTCTTTGAAAAACCTACTCTCACGGGAAGGATTGTCGTTGGCAGATGTTGTTATCAGAATATGACATCGAATACGACGCTCAGAAAGCCGTTAAGGGAAGTGTTTTAGCCGATCATTTGGCTCATCAAACAGTTGACGATCAAGAATTGGTCGGATTTGACTTCCCAGACAAAGATGTCATGTATCTAAAAATGAAAGACTGCGATGAACCGCTACCCAGTGAAGGGCCAGAACCAGGTTCCCAATGGGGACTAATCTTTGATGGAGCTGTCAATCATTACGGAAATGGAATTGGGGCAATTATCATAACACCTCAGGGTACCCACATTCCTTTCACCGCCAGACTAACATTCAAGTGTACAAACAACGAGGCCGAATACGAAGCTTGTATCATGGGTCTCAAAGAAGCGATCGACTTAAGGATCTAGAACTTGGATGTATATGGCGACTCAGCCCTGGTTATCAATCAGATCAAAGGAGATTGGAACATATACCAATCAGGATTGATTCCTTACAAAGACTACGCAAGAAGGTTGTTACCTTTCTTCAACAGAATCGAGTTTCATCATATCCCTCGTGAAGAGAATCACATAGCTGATGCATTAGCCACCCTCTCTTCCATGATTAGTGTAGGTCAATGGAACGACTTACCTAAGATTGACATAATGCGCCTTGAACGGCCCGCTTACATCTTCACGATTGAAGCAGTCATAGACGACAAACCTTGGTATCACGATATCAAATGCTTCCTTCAGAAACAAGAGTACCCTCACGGGGCATCCAGAACGGACAGAAAAACCCTCAGAAGGCTATCAGGCAGCTTCTTCCTAAGCGGTGATACACTCTATAAGAGAAACTTCGACATGGTCTTGCTCCGATGTGTAGACAGACCAGAAGCAAACATGCTGATAAAAGAAATTCATGAAGGATCATTTGGCACTCATGCCAATGGACACACAATGGCGAGAAAAATTATAAGATCAGGGTACTACTGGTTGACCATGGAATCCGATTGCTACAAGTACATGAGGAAGTGTCACAAGTGTCAGATATACTCAGACAAAATCCATGTACCACCAACACATCTCAAAGTTCTCTCTTCCCCATGGCCTTTTTCCATATGGGGAATCGACATGATTGACATGATTGAGCCCAAGACTTCAAACGGACATCGGTTCATCCTGGTAGCCATTGATTACTTCACCAAGTGCAAAGCAACGTCGTACACTAATGTAACTCGACAAGTCGTGGTCCGCTTTATCAAAAACAATATGATTTGCCGTTATGGTGTTCCAAGCCAGATCATTACTAATAATGGATCTAACTTGAACAATAAGATGATGAAAGAGTTGTGCACTGAGTTCAAGATCGAACACCATAACTCATCTCCCAACCGACCCAAGATGAATGGAGTGGTAGAAGCGGCTAACAAGAACATCAAGAAGATTATTCAGAAGATGGTTGTAACCTACAAAGACTGGAACGAGATGCTACCCTTTTCCCTTCACGGTTATCGTACATCTCTCTGCACTTCAACAGGGGCAACCCCTTTCTCTCTAGCATATGGCATGGAGGCAGTGCTCCCCATAGAAGTATAGATCCCATCAATCCGAGTATTGATGGAAGCTAAGCTAACAGAAACTGAATGGTGTCAAAGTCGACACGACGAACTAAACCTGATCGAAGAGAAGCGAATAACGACACTATGCCATGGTCAGTTGTATCAACAGAGAATAAAGAAGGCCTTCGACAAAAAGGTTCGACCTCACGTCTTCAGGAAAGGAGACCTTGTGCTAAAAAAGATACAATCATTCCTCACTGATTCTCGGGGAAAATGGACTCCGAATTATGACGGCCCCTATGTGGTTAAGAAAGCCTTCTCAGGCGGTGCCTTGAGACTCGCAACCATGGATGGAGAGGAATTTGCCTACCCCACGAATGTTGATGTAGTCAAGAAATACTTCGCCTAAATAAATATAAAAAAAAAGAAGAGAAGAAAACGTCTCGGTGGATTGAAAACCCGAAAGGGCGGTCCAGGCAAAAATTAGAGACATGATAAAAAATCATCCGGTGGATTGGAAACATCACAGTATAATCCAGGCAAAAATTAGGGTATAATGGCAAGTAACTACGTCAACCAAAGGGGCAAGTCCCTCAGCAGCAGTTACACCATCCGAGAAAAACTCCAGTCAAGGTCATCTTCGACGGAAGCTCAGGATGTCCCGAATTCAAAGTTGGTAGAAGGATAGTGGTCGTTATGTTTCAATGTAGCCCTTTTTCCCTTAAATTACCATTTTCTAACTTCGTAAATACTCTATGGAATCACGCACTTGGCTGATTTCTATTCTATCAATAAAATTTGAGCCTTCGTGCTTTTGTTTGCAATTCTTATTTGTTTTAGCTTTACAGAATGACATTTTAATATGATTTAAGATTCTTGAAATAAAACAAAAATGAATTTACTTGTAAAAAAATTTCTGCTTTTAAAATAAAGATGGCAATTCTTTTGACTGTTGATCATCGAAAGAACCTCGATCGCTTCTCCAGAAGTAATCGAACCTCAAAGTGCAGAATCAAAGTACTCCTTCTAAACCATTGCACCTAAATAAAGGATCAACTGTGTCAGAGACCATGTTTAATCTGACACTCCCCGGCAGAGTTCTTACCTCCTAAGCCCGACCAGCGGTGTTCCCCGCAGGGATTACTTCTCCTAAGCAAGGCAGAATTGTTACTTTTGAACCAGTGATACTTTTCATCTCCCACTGTGGCCGAGTATCCCGTCGTGTTCGTCTATTAGTCAGTATGACGCGCCAGTTTTGTCAGTATAAACATACATACATCATGCATTATTGATTTACATTCATATTCATATTGCATCACTATCACTCTAGTCGGTCTTGTTCCCTAGTGATAAAAGTTCTCTCAGTCGAGTTGTCAGTTCTTTCCCTGTCAAGAAATGTCGCGTCTGAGCAACCTTGCCTCCAGTTTATTTCTGTATTGAAGCCGGCCCTTGACCAATTTGATAACTTGAACCTCTGAAAAACAAGAAAACGTTCGACGAATGTCACTTTTCGCAATTGAAGATGATATCGTCGCTTTCCCGGATTGAGGAAAATCCCCAGAGAAAGCCTCACAACTAAAGACTTTCAGCAACACGTTGATTTTACTCTCCAGGAAGTCGATGTTAATGAAGTCACCAACACCTCCAAATTGGGATACATTGTATGGCATTTCTCCGAGAAGATCTCGCAGAAAAGTATGATGTGAATTCCCCAAGCTGGAAACAGTCTCTCAAGAGACTCATTTCCCCAGTAGAGTCGACCAATGGCGTCTCCAAATAGAGAAGTCTATGCACCTCTACAACTCAGATGAGTGGGTTCCCCAGCAAGCCCGACATCATATTTTCTATCAAATAGTGTCTCCCCAGTATAGCTCGGCGAGAAGTTTGATGAAGACCGCTACGAATAGCGTCCCTTGTCAAGCAAGTTTATTGACAAATTGTAATTGAGACCAGTTCCTCGGTAGGAAACCAGGATCAAGGGGAAGTTTATATCAGACACTGAGACCAGTTCCTTGGCAGAAGGCCAGAATCGAGGGGAAGTTCATTTCAGAAACTAAGACCAGTTCCTTGGTAGGAAACCAGGATCGAGGGGAAGTTATACCTTTTCTAAGCATCATTGCTTAGCAAAAGAAGATGAATTCGCAAGTTACCATTCATAACCACCATCAAAATTTCTGGTATTCTGATATTTAATCCTCTTGCACCCCGAATGCCCGAATACCTTCGTCATTCACACCTTCGGGTCCAAGAATATTAAATAGGGGCATCTGTCATACCCCAAATTTTGACCACTAAGATTCCCTATCATTGTACAAATCATCATCACAATATGGATGTACCATCATACCTCATTAGTCTCCCCAAAGATGGGTAAGCATCCACTGCAATCAAAATTAGGGTTTCAAGCCCTCTCAGAGCCTTTAGACAAAAGATAAATCAAGGAGTGACATGATCTTCAACTTGGCTAAACCTCTCAAACATCCACAATGGATCAAGAGGACTCCCACATCAATAATCAAGCACAAGGTTGCAGCATTCTAAGTGGATCAAGCCTCAAGATCGCCAGTGTCACCAAATTAGGGTTTTGGTCGACCAGGGCCTCCAGATGGAATTTTTCCTCTGGGCATGAGCCAATGCTTCAAAGCACAACCTAAGATGCTCCAAGGGACATCATGAACCCAACCATCAAGTCAATTTAGCCTCAGGGGATACATTTATAAAAAAAATCAGGAATTAGGGTTTCTTGACCTAATTCACCCCTAAGTTGACTTTTGGGACAAAACAAGAGCCAAGACCTCAAGACATGATTTAAGGGTCTCTAATAAACTACATTGATCCATTTGCAACAATTTATTGATCCAAGAAGATTGATTCACAAGTTTCAAGTTCATCAGAACCACAGTTAGGGTTTCGCGGAAAAAGTCAACTATGCCTTTGACTTTTGACCCAGGCATGCTCCCAAACCTTGGGAAATGATTCAATACACCCTATAACACCCATGGAACATGTACATTAAGTTTTATTTAGGTCAAGCACTTGATTTCACAGAGGATCGCACAGTTTGGAGTTCATCTGACAAAAAGTCAACTGTGCACAAAAGTCAACTTTGACTTTTTGAGATTTTTAGCAATTATGGTTCTTTGACCCTAAAATGATGTTAATGTGTGATTGGAATCATCATTCATCAAGAAAAATCAAGAAAAGTGGGATAACTTGTAAAAGGGGTAACCATAAAAAACTTAGAAATTTTCTAAGTTATGGAACAAAGTGGCTAGGGTACCAACTTTGGAGGATCATAACTCCTAAACCATAAGGCCATTTTTCCCTATTCAAAGCTGGATTTGTAGCTCTCATGGCCCTCTACAAAAGCTTCAACTACACCTCATTCCAATTCATCATGGATTTTGAGTTATGGAATGATCAAAATGGCTGAAAACATGAAATGTCACTTTTTCCAACACTTAGTGAAATTTTCACTAAGTCAAAATCTGTCTTGCTTTTTTTCCAAAAGTAGGGGGATTTTTCACTTGGATCCAAAAAGTATCAAGACAAACTATGATCACACATATGTTGCATCATATGAGAGCTTTCCAAAATGGACAAGAACTCCATGAAACTCCACTTAAATCATGAGATATGACCAGGCCAATATGCCTTGCTGCAAACTGTCATGGCAAGGAAGATTTAGGGATTTTGCTCGATTTGCCTAAATTTTGCAAAGGACAAGCAAATTTATCCATCTGAACACTTCAAGGGGGGACCAAGGAGGGACAAACACTGATCCATCAGCCTTCCAAGTCTTTGGAACCAAAAGTAGCATGGCAAACCTAGAAATGCCTAAAAGGGGGACAAGACTCCAATTTTGGTTTGGAGCATTTAATGGATGCACCAAGGTGGCATGGACTGAGCCTCTTCCAACTGAATTTAGTCAAGGATGATCAAAGAACTGGGGAACCAGCAGCCTGTGCCCTAACCTCTAGTCAATGGCTAGAGAAGACTTGGATTCCTATTGATCAACATTGGCCAAACCTCTGCAGCAATTGCCATTCACTATTGACCAAAGCACTACAACACTTGCTTTCCTCAAAATCTCTTTCTCTTGGCAAAAATGCCTTCTTTAGCAAAGTAACTCTGAGTTTTTTAGTTAGAGGGTAATTCCACCACAGCTCATAATCTAAACACATCCAATATGTCATATCTAAGCTGTCCAAACCTTCACAAGTGACCTGTAACACCAAAATCACAAAGTCACCTCTCAAAACCTCAAAATAGGACTTTTGTGCATTTTTCAAGCCATGTCTTGATTCAGTCACTTTCCAAACCAGATAAAACCTCAAACACACTCCAACTATCATCCTTGAACTGTCCCAGATGGTTCCCCACATCTGGAACACCATTTGAGAGAGTTACTATTTTGGCCACTTTTGACCTTTTGCAAGAAAGAGCTCAAATTTATTCCTGAGGTTTCCAGTTGATTCCAACCATCCTAAAAGCTTTTAAGAGATCATTTGAGGGTGTCCAAATCATCAAATCATTTCTGGAACAAAGTACTTGGAAGATTGCACAAAAGCTCCAAAAAGATGTAAGCATCACAACTTGAATTCTTTGAATCATGCTTTCCTTTGATGTCCACTGATCATGCACACTTATACTTGTTATATATGTTGTGTTTGAACCAATTCATCATGTAATTTATACCTGTAACAAGAGATAGTACAGAAAATGTAAATCATGGCCTATTTCAAAACCACTATCGGGTTTTTCAATAGGAGCATGATCTGGAAAAAAACACCACCACCATTGGATTAATTATGAAATTCTAGGCAGGATAGACCTAAATTTTGTCCCAATCCATCGAGAAATGAGAAAGTTATGGCCTTCACGTTTCTAACCAAAATCTTGCCTTGGGCCAGGCCAAAAACAAGGCAAGTCTTGTATATTTTTGGTTGTGTTTCAATATACGGATGTATTGTAACACCCCAAATCTACCCGGTAATTATAATAAAAATATCAGAGTATTTAAAAAAAATTTCAACAAAACATGGGATGTCACATTTCAACTTAAAACAACAAACAACTTATATTTCATTTAAAAGTGATACATAGCATTCGGCAATCCCAACTTATAAATCAGCTAACAACTTTATTCAACCAAAACAACGTTCAATTTATAATTATTCGACAATTAGTAATAACAACAACCTAGAACCAACTACATAAACATTCCCCCCGAGTGCTACGTATCAGAGCAAGACCAACTCGGACTAACAGCAACTAAAGGACTTCATAAAATTACTTCACTTCCACAGCTATTCTTCAGTACCTGCTCAATTACCCATAATAGGTAACATCATTACAGAAGGGGTGAGATATCAACCAACATAAACAAGTATATGATAAACAATATATTAGATTAGGATCATACAAATTTCACCACTTCAACGACAATTATACAACAATCAACAAACAACTCAAACCAATACAATTAATAACAACAACTTAAATCAACCAACCCATCATCATAGCAACTTATAATATACAACTTCAATTCATCACGACTTAACAACAACAACCACAACTTTAACAATAATCCACAATCTCTCAACATACTTTATCGACTTATTGCACATATCAACATTTACGACATAATCACTACAATCAACCTAATCAACATGAACAACTTTATCAACTTAAGCAACATGAACAACTTTATCAACTTAAGCAACATGAACAACTTTATCGACTTGGGCAACATAAACAACTTACTCAACTTCAACAACCACAATCAACACAAACAACATAAATAATGCGACACAGGATGCGACTCGACTATGCATATGCATGTGGTACCATTCGGAGTAGAACTCCCAACTTAAACATATGCCAGGTTATCAAGGCATTTCAACAAGGCATAAGCCTTCAACGTGGTGCCATCAAGGCCAACTTAAATAGGTGCCATCAAGGCCAACGTGGTGAGCATCAACTCCAACTTAAAAATTGCCAATCCAGGCCAACGTGGTGTGAGCAACGGCTCCGACAAAAATGCAAATGCCATGATGCAACGACTCAACACAAAACGACAACCAACTCCGAGCAACATATAACAACCACATAACAACTTTAATTCAACACGATTCAACTTTGGCCAAAGGCCTACAACTTATATACATCAACGTTGGTCATACGACCTACAACTTTAACATCAACATTGGTCCTTCGACCTACGACTTGAAAATGCCCACAAACCGGAACAAAACCACATAAGCAACGGTACAAGAAATCCACACATCCAACACAAATTCAACATAATAAATCGACTAAAATCACCTACTAATTACTACTAGCTACCTCGACAATTTTCGTTAAATTCCGAACAACTAGTTTTACCGCGTAATTCCACCCGGTCGACTAAATCGGTACTGTTTTTACTACTATTACTGCTACCAATAATTTCCCAACTTGCTGTCATGAAACTGCTCATTTTCTGTCAAAACATGTTTCTGCTACTTGTTCTCATTTTCTGTTAAAAAAACTGCTACTACTATTTTTCTCAATTTTCTGTCAAAATTCTGTTATGAAAACTCCTAAAATCTGCTTCTGTCAAAACTTACTAATTTTCTGATTTTCTGTTGAAATCTGTTAACTCAGAAGTTCAGCTATTTTCCTCACAAATGCACCCAATTTCCTTCAACTGTATACTTACTGTTACTATTAATCCATCTCGTTCCGTAGAATATGAACATTTACAAATTCTGCTTCTGATATTATATACCTAACACATTCTTACAGTAAGGCTAATTTTCTGTATAAAACAAAACCACTAATACCCATTAAGAATGGGTGGCTTGCGCCACCCTAGCACTGAGGTCAAGTGGCTTGTGCCACATTCCAACAATTCATTTAGAAACCATGAAAGTAATAACAGCATAAAAATTAAAGTGGATACTTCTTTAATATGGGTGGCTTGCGCCACCCTTTAAGAAGCTTCATGGCTTGCGCCATTTGGCTCTCGCCACTTACTATTCTTTTTTTCTAATTCTTATGGTGGCCTACGCCATGCATTGATGTGGCTCCCGCCACTTACTATTTCCCTTACTTTGGGTGGCCTGCGCCACCCCTATGTGTGGTGGGTGGTGGCCAGCGCCACCCCTAAAACTCAGTTTTTGTCCCAATTATTATTTTCCAGAAACAACACAATTCCCTGCGACATTTACCAATCAACCAGTAACAATTTCATAAAAATTCAATCAATTAACATTGTTATAGAATTAACCAATTCCACTGCAGTACCTACAAAATCCACCCAACAATAAAACTCGACAACTTCAACACAGAACAACAACATCACAACAATTCACAAAATCAATTATCATACGGCAGAGTCACAATTTGACAACATCTATATTAATTCCTCACAGCCAATAACATTTATAGAAATCAATGGAAACAATTATACAATTCTCAACCTTCATATCATTCATCACAACCCGGTTATAGAGATTGAACCCCACCCTTACCTAGATTTAATGGTAGTTCGAATTTCCCGATCGAATTCCTTATTTTCGGTCGAACTTCGATTCGGCTTTCCGGTCTGCAATTTCCTCTTCCGGCGGCTTAATCCACAAACCCTTGGTTTCTCCTCTTTCTCCCACGTACAGCAACTTTTCTCTCTTCACAAACCCTTGTGTTTTTTTTCTTCTTTTTTTCTCTTTGTTCCAAATATTAATAATAACTAATAATACTATTATTTGATTTAATGGGCCAACTAATCCACACCTCCACATTGCTACATACCACACCACAACTAACCCAAATAAATAATAATATTATTACTAATATTACTCCTTCAGCATAATCAACTTATTAATTTTTCGATTAACCGACTATTAATCCAACTTTAACTTAATAATTCCGATCGACATATCAATCCAATTAGCCTCTTAAAATAATACCGATAACACCCAATTACTCGATTAATTCTCAAACTTCGTCTAAATCCAATAATAAAATCCTTCGATAATTTAATTAACTAATTAATTAAATTCGGGGCGTTACAACTCTCCCCCACTTAGGACATTTTCGTCCTCGAAAATCTATCCGACACAACCATCCTTAACACAACATTCGTATTTTAATCTTTCGATTTAACAACAACTCAATCACGGTTTTAACCTAATACGTATACTCCGATACTTCAATTACTCTTGCAACATAACCGTTACTATTCGCCAACCATTCTAGCAATATCTTGAAACGGTCACCTTACAACATAGTAACAACCTTCACTTGCCTATACTGGACTATACAACATCGCATCATTACCGCAGCAACATAATCAACACCAAAACACACATACGATTCTTATCTCCATACTCAGGTGCTCTTCATCAACGAAGCACCAACAACTCCATTCGTCTCGCCATATTACTCTTATCGTGACATTAATATAGCCAACTTGATCAACTTTCTCATGCTATAAAGTATTACTCATCACCTACGGTAACCAACAACAATATTACCGCAACAACAACCAAATTATTATAATGCCAATTTAATAACATAATTTGACTAATAGCCACACAAATCATCATCAACCAACAACTTACAAGAACATCCTATTACAATCAGCGCTACTCACAAGAAAACACAACACTTTGGCACATCACGCTTCAACTGCGCAACTCTGATCCTTTCAAGGTACTAACGCTACTCAGTTGACCTCCAACTTCCAATCATCAAAATCGACATAATACCAAGGCTTTCGACTTAAATCTTCGGGATCTCCCCGTTAACACCACGCATAAACTACAACTTTACTATCTTTTATCAACATAGTTCCCAAAATCACCTTAGGCGCATAACAACATTACAACAACATTTGACACCTGAGTCCACTTAAATTCAACAAGATAAATCATCTTTACCAACCAAAACTCCACTTTTACAAATCCACTTATAATTCAACTTCTTGTTCTACCTGTAACTCAACTCTCACATTATCAGTCTCAACTGAAATTTTCCATACTACTCATGAATCAAACACAGCTTCGTGCTGTCATCCTTAAATTCAACTAATATTCTAACATATGAACTTGTATCAGTAAAAACAAATAACCTTCAAGCACTTGGCTTGACTTCGACCAATTCAACGTACATACTATACTAGTTGGCACGACACATCTATCCATCAATTATGACTCCGTCTACTATCAACAATGGATTAAGGGTGATCAGTTCCTCAATTTGTCAATAGACAGCCGACAACCATAACGGTGAAATAAATCATCAATACCCAACACAATAGTGTACTTCAACTTGTGCCCAAAGTCCGTAAGCATAATGCTCCGCCAACTTTCTAAGGCTTACCAATGCCACTCTTAGTTTCTTTAGTTTCAACTTCGTCAACGATACAAAATGTTCGAAATCCATTACGCATCCTCTTATGCACGTTCATAGTACAACACGACTTTAAATATTTTTCCAACACCGAAATCGCTACAACATTGAGAACGATCCAATTCAGTCTGCTCCAGTTACAACTTTCAACCAAGGTGAAAATCCTTAGCAACACAAATCAACATTCACATTTCTCTCAACATTACCTTTACTTAGCATCATCGTCTTAATCATCCTCATTCAACATAAATTGCATCTCCAAGCATTCTCCGATACAATCACCTCTTACAAATACCAACATTCTATTCTTAATAATATTCCACACTTGTTTTCATCCTTCCAAAATTTTCAGCAAATGTCGCTCAACTTCAACCATATATATCTCCTTCAATACAGATCTCTCAATCACAAAATCCTATTCCAAAATGAAGAGAATTTCGTGTAGATTCCAGAACTTCAAGAATCGCTCAAATCCGATTTACGAGTAAAGAGTTATCATCCTTACAATGGGACTGGTCCAGAATTTCCGTATGCAGAATTTTCCAAAAATCAGCATCAGACCCAAACAATAAAATGCACTTTTCTCCCTCTTCACAAACCTCCTGAAGGCAAACCTTGTATGCAAACTGTAGGGAATTTTGTAAGCTTTCCCAAAAAGTCCAGAACCGCTTCCATCCGAATCACGAGTCAAAAGTTATACCTCGCTTACTGACAACTGCTCCAAAATCACCTTAAACCAGAATTTGAGGTTGATGAACATAAGTTCCATTTCCATCTCTTGCTTCCAAGATCTACCAACATCCTCCTTTTTGTCTAACTACGAAAATCACTCAACTTTAATCCAACTATACTCAAGATATACAACTTACCGGATTAATCCACCAACTTATCATTCCATTTGGAATAATTCCTTAATTTCAATCATCTTTGATTCACCGTCCAGACTCTACGCACATCTCCAACTTGACTGATACGGATTCGCGAGTCCAAACTCTCGCCGGTCCGCAATAACATCGCTCCAACATATGCACTCTTGCAAGCAACATCACCTTGAAACAACTTCTACATACGAACAACACGTAAGGGAGCAAACTTCTCCCCCACTTAATTCAAACCAACCTGTAGACAACTACTAGAAACTACTAACAAACAAGCACCGACAGTGTTCCACACACATGTCGAGTACTAAGGAAGAAACAACATTAGACAACATTGGCCGGACAGACCAACCAGGCTCTGATACCACTAATGTAACACCCCAAATCTACCCGGTAATTATAATAAAAATATCAGAGTATTTAAAAAAAATTTCAACACAACATGGGATGTCACATTTCAACTTAAAACAACAAACAACTTATATTTCATTTAAAAGTGATACATAGCATTCGGCAATCCCAACTTATAAATCAGCTAACAGCTTTATTCAACCAAAACAACGTTTAATTTATAATTATTCGACAATTAGTAATAACAACAACCTAGAACCAACAACATAAACATTCCCCCCGAGTGCTATGTATCAGAGCAAGACCAACTCGGACTAACAGCAACTAAAGGACTTCATAAAATTACTTCACTTCCACAGCTATTCTTCAGTACCTGCTCAATTACCCATAATAGGTAACATCATTACAGAAGGGGTGAGATATCAACCAACATAAACAAGTATATGATAAACAATATATTAGATTAGGATCATACAAATTTCACCACTTCAACGACAATTATACAACAATCAACAAACAACTCAAACCAATACAATTAGTAACAACAACTTAAATCAACCAACCCATCATCATAACAACTTATAATATACAACTTCAATTCATCATGACTTAACAACAACAACCACAACTTTAACAATAATCCACAATCTCTCAACATACTTTATCGACTTATTCCACATATCAACATTTACGACATAATCACTACAATCAACCTAATCAACATGAACAACTTTATCAACTTAAGCAACATGAACAACTTTATCAACTTAAGCAACATGAACAACTTTATCGACTTGGGCAACATAAACAACTTACTCAACTTCAACAACCACAATCAACACAAACAACATAAATAATGCGACACAGGATGCGACTCGACTATGCATATGCATGTGGTACCATTCGGAGTAGAACTCCCAACTTAAACATATGCCAAGTTATCAAGGCATTTCAACAAGGCATAAACCTTCAACGTGGTGCCATCAAGGTAAACTTAAACAGGTGCCATCAAGGCCAACGTGGTGAGCATCAGCTCCAACTTAAAAATTGCCAATCCAGGCCAACGTGGTGTGAGCAACGGCTCCGACAAAAATGCAAATGCCATGATGCAACGACTCAACACAAAACGACAACCAACTCCGAGCAACATATAACAACCACATAACAACTTTAATTCAACACGATTCAACTTTGGCCAAAGGCCTACAACTTATATACATCAACGTTGGTCATATGACCTACAACTTTAACATCAACATTGGTCCTTCGACCTACGACTTGAAAATGCCCACAAATCGGAACAAAACCACATAAGCAACGGTACAAGAAATCCACACATCCAACACAAATTCAACATAATAAATCGACTAAAATCACCTACTAATTATTACTAGCTACCTCGACAATTTTTGTTAAATTCCGAACAACTAGTTTTACCGCGTAATTCCACCCGGTCGACTAAATCGGTACTGTTTTTACTACTATTACTGCTACCAATAATTTCCCAACTTGCTGTCATGAAACTGCTCATTTTCTGTCAAAACATGTTTCTACTACTTGTTCTCATTTTCTGTTAAAAAAACTGCTACTACTATTTTTCTCAATTTTCTGTCAAAATTCTGTTATGAAAACTCCTAAAATCTGCTTCTGTCAAAACTTACTAATTTTCTGATTTTCTGTTGAAATCTGTTAACTCAGAAGTTCAGCTATTTTCCTCACAAATGCACCCAATTTCCTTCAACTGTATACTTACTGTTACTATTAATCCATCTCGTTCCATAGAATATGAACATTTACAAATTCTGCTTCTGATATTATATACCTAACACATTCTTACAGTAAGGCTAATTTTCTGTATAAAACAAAACCACTAATACCCATTAAGAATGGGTGGCTTGCGCCACCCTGGCACTGAGGTCAAGTGGCTTGCGCCACCCTGGCACTGAGGTCAAGTGGCTTGTGCCACCCTGGCACTGAGGTCAAGTGGCTTGTGCCACATTCCAACAATTCATTTAGAAACCATGAAAGTAATAACAGCATAAAAATTAAAGTGGATACTTCTTTAATATGGGTGGCTTGCGACACCCTTTAAGAAGCTTCATGGCTTGCGCCATTTGGCTCTCGCCACTTACTATTTTTTTTTCTAATTCTTATGGTGGCCTGCGCCATGCATTGATGTGGCTCCCGCCACTTACTATTTCCTTTACTTTGGGTGGCCTGCGCTACCCCTATGTGTGGTGGGTGGTGGCCAGCGCCACCCCTAAAACTCAGTTTTTGTCCCAATTATTATTTTCCAGAAGCAACACAATTCCCTGCGACATTTACCAATCAACCAGTAACAATTTCACAAAAATTTAATCAATTATCATTGTTATAGAATTAACCAATTCCACTGCAGTACCTACAAAATCCACCCAACAATAAAACTCGACAACTTCAACACAGAACAACAACATCACAACAATTCACAAAATCAATTATCATACGGCAGAGTCACAATTTGACAACATCTATATTAATTCCTCACAGCCAACAACATTTATAGAAATCAATGGAAACAATCATACAATTCTCAACCTTCATATCATTCATCACAACCCGGTTATAGAGATTGAACCCCACCCTTACCTGGATTTAGCGGTAGTTCGAATTTCCCGATCGAATTCCTTATTTCCGGTCGAACTCCGATTCGGCTTTCGGGTCTGCAATTTCCTCTTCCGGCGGCTTAATCCACAAACCCTTGGTTTCTCCTCTTTCTCCCACGTACAACAACTTTTCTCTCTTCACAAACCCTTGTGTTTTTTTTCTTCTTATTTTCTCTTTGTTCCAAATATTAATAATAACTAATAATACTATTATTTGATTTAATGGGCCAACTAATCCACACCTCCACATTGCTACATACCACACCACAACTAACCCAAATAAATAATAATATTATTACTAATATTACTCCTTCAGCATAATCAACTTATTAATTTTTCGATTAACCGACTATTAATCCGACTTTAACTTAATAATTCCGATCGACATATCAATCCAATTAGCCTCTTAAAATAATACCGATAACACCCAATTACTCGATTAATTCTCAAACTTCGTCTAAATCCAATAATAAAATCCTTCGATAATTTAATTAACTAATTAATTAAATTCGGGGCGTTACATGTATCACCATCCCAGTGGTAAGCCGCGTATGATGTACACAAGAGGTCTGGGGTTCGAATCCCCCTCGCCCCAGACCCTCTTTTTGCTATTTTTTTCCACTTTTCTACTATTTTTCATATTATTTTTAATAGTTTGGAAAATTAATAACTCCCTCAATTTTAAGTATTTTTGGTTGGTTTTTTTTGCCAAAAATCACACAAATGTTGAAATATTTTATTCCACAAAATAATCAAAGTTATATTATTTATTTAATATAGTTAGTATTTTTATGAATAAATTCATTTTAATTGTTTTTAAACATTTTTAAAGTGAATATTCATCTTGGAAATCAAAACCAAATGAGTTTTAATTCATCTTCTGATTAATCCCTCATTTTCCAAACCTTAACCATAAATCATAAGTTGTTTATTAGCACTTATTTGATATTTTTATCATTTTATTAATTTTCCTTGAATAAATTACTTTAAAATAATGAAATTAGGGTTTTATGGGTTGATTACCCTAAAACAAATCTTTTTCACCTCTTTGGGCCTCTAATAGAGTGTAAGACCCAACCCCATTTTGAAAACCAAAATGATTTGGGCCTCAGTGCATTGTATAAGTCCCGATACCATCAAAAAGTTCGGCGCGATCGTCGCCTTTTTAACAAAAACCTTTGGGCCTCTCCTTGAGCTGTAAGCCCCATCTCTTGTACAAAAATAACCTCTTTGGGCCTCTAATAGAGTGTAAGACCCAACCCCTTTTTTGTAGAATACCAAAAACCTTGGGCCTCAGACATTGTATAGTCCCTCGGCATTAAAAGAAAAATCTCGGCGCGATCTCCAGTTCAAAAACAAATCATCTGGGCCTACCCTCGTGTTATAAAACCCATTTCTTTTCCTTAAACTCTTTGGGCATCTTGAGAGAGTGTAAGACCCATCCCTTTGTACAGAAAACCTTTTGGGCCTCACATATTGTATAAGTCCCACTTCGAACAACAGTGCAATCACTGATAAAACCTTGGGCCTCTCCTCGAGCTGTAAGCCCCAAAAATCTTTTCAAAGCACTTTCTCCTTTGATTTTGAATGTGTTGTTATAAAAAATTTCTTTTTTGAACAACTAACCAAACAGCACGGAAGCTCTACAACGGGTAAGTGTTTATCCGCTTTCATTTATTGCTTTCCTATATATAACTGTATTATGGGGTTGTTTCACTGTAAGTCTTCTTTCACAAACTTTTATATACTTGTCAAATATCCATTGTGTAATACTAGTATAGTTATTTAGAGTTTTCCCCGGCAACTACGTCTAGCACTAGGTAAAGCCCTGTTGGTCACTCTTAAATACAAACAAAACTAGATCCCCATAGGATTTCCAGATACAGTCTTCCCTCCTCTTGGGGTTAAACAATATGGAGACGTGAATGCCAGCATTCTCGGTGAACCCTTTCTCAGACTGTCACCATTAGAAATTGTCAAAGAAACTCTAACTCCCCAGAGATGGTCTTTTCTCCGTGAATGGCATCTCTTGAGTTTCTTCCAAATTCTCAGACTTTCCTGGCTTGATCTATTCTCGGTGAATAGCATATCTTGAACTTCTTGGGGTTTGGGGACCCACAGGCTTCCTAAAAGTATCCCCGCCTCCTCTTGGGCGTTGTACAAGGACCCTTCGGCTTCTTAGAAGTTCTCATGCCTTCTCTTGGGCTTAATACAAGGACCCCGACGACCTCTTAAAGGTATAAGATAGAACTTAGTCATCCTTTGCTAGAGTAGTCTTTCCCGTGTCAAAACTCCGGCCGTTGCAGGGTTGATACTCATCCCTCAATGCCTGCGCCTCCTCTTGGGCATAGTACAAAAGATAAAACTCTAGGCTTGGACAGTCTAAACCTCTTGAGTCTCAAAGACATTCTCAAGTTTCCTTTCAAACATAGGAAGAAACCCCGGTCTCACTCATAAGAGTTCCCCACGCTTGGACCTGTCTAGGGATCTCAATAATCCTCGACAGTGAGTTTAGCCTCCTCTTGGGCTTTGTACAATGATTCTCCCCAGCGAAGCTAGCCTTTTCACACTCTCTTGTTGAGTCAACCACTTTTTGCCTCCGTCTTGGGCTTTGTACAAGACATATAAAAACACTCTCTTGTTGAGTATAAAAGACTCTCTTATTGGGTCAATTAACTTTCAGACTCTCTTGTTGAGTCAATATCCTTTTAGCCTCTATCTCGGGCTTCGTACGAGACAGCAAAACACTCTCTTATTGAGTATAAAAGACTCTCTTGTTGGGTCAATAAACTCTCAGACTCTCTTGTTGAGTCAATCACCTTTTCAGACTCTCTCGTTGAGTCCATCTTCCCTTTTCGCCTCCGTCTCGAGCTTCATACGAGAAACCAAATTACTCTCTTGTTGAGTATGACAGACTCTCTTGTTGAGTCAAACCCTTTTAGCCTCAATCTTGGGCTTTGTACAAGACAGAAAGAACATCTTACCCGGAAAAGTCAACTTCTAGCCTCCTCTTAGGCTTTGTATAAAGAAAACCCCGGTTGAGTCAATCAACCTTTTAGCATCAAAGTTATGCCTTGCCCACAGCAGACAAACATCAACAACTCCTCTTTAGAGATGACAAATTCTCTCTCAACATAAACCCTTCAGCTTCACATCTCTGGCTTTGAACAAGATACAAATAGACCCTTCAGCTTCACATCTTGGGCTTTGAACAAGATACAAATCACCCCTTTAGCTTCAATCTTGGGCATTGAACATGACACCAAAACACCTTTTTCCTCCCCTAGAATAGGAGGAACTACGATCGCTCTGATTTCCCTGTGTCGGGAATACGTAGGCATAAGATTACAAAATCTTAGCGAGCATACTAATCAAAAACCCAAAATCCCGTACCTTCATACATCAATCGAAAAGCATCCGACCTAACCAATATCCTAGACACTGTTCTTAAGCAAATAACCCTAAAGAAGAACCCCCTCTTGATAGCATCTGTAAACCCACAGTTTTGACTGTTTAATCTCAGTTTGCAAGTAGGGTTAATTGGAGACATCTATTTCCCTTCCTTAATCAGCTCTATAGGATAAAAAATGAATCGAACTGTAGTACCAAAGCGATAGTGATTCGAAACCACAAAAACCGCGCTACAGAAAGGTCAGGATTACTGGACTGACCGACTGGTTGATCAGGAACTTCTGTTTGAGGTTCCTTTTCTCTGGTAGGTTCCCTAACTCCTCGGTTGAAGATTCGACCACTCCGTGTTACTCGACTGATGTCTGCAATATTCAAGACGGAGGGTAATGGAGTTTCCTTTCCATTCTCAATTGTTGTTGCACTATATTTGTAAGGGATAGCCTTAGTTGATTCATACGGTAGTGGTCCCGGCTGATAGATAACTACAAGATCCTTCTGATTTTTTTGACCATTGTAAGTAATTTTAATCAGTTCCTGGTTAGGAACCTTCGATTCGTCAAGTGGAAGAATGATGGTACAAACATCTTTGGTCCGCTCATGATCAGAGATTACGACAACGTCCTTGATTTGATCAGTGAAATAGTCTGGCATCCAGTTGATTGACCCAGAACTTGGACACGGTCGAATCTCTTTGTGGTCCAACTGACTTTGGAGGGCCGCTCCTACGAGGTAACATCCTTGATTATCTTCCGAGCAAACTCGACATCATTCATAGTTGTGTGGTAGCACCTGGCCACGTCTGCTCTGTATGTAGTGTAACCTCACTAGATCTGTTTCCATTGATCGAACATCCTGACTTTAATGCCTAGTAGGGTTCCCGTCAACCATACTGACTTGTTGTGTGTCTTCATCTAGATAGATTGGAAGCCACCAATGGTTTAACAAGTGCTGAAAAGTTCTTTGAACGAGAGCGCATCCTTCGTCGCTCTCATGGCATACTGTACAGCTCTGATAATTATGCGAAGTCAGAAAACCGAGCCGGACTTGGGTAGCGTGTAACTCCACCAAGCTGGTATTCATCAAGCGAATATCAAAGATTTGAATCATATTCACTTAATACTGATTTCTATCGCGGTAATCCTGAATCCATCCAAAATCTATCTGACGCTAGAGGGCCTCTTGTACAAAAGAGCATCCCTGTTTGTTCACCGAGCAGATCAGACATGAATCCTAATCGTGCCGTGGTAGATTATGATGTTGGCTTTGCCTTGAGTGCATTGCCACCAAGTTGACATTCATCGCACGGATGTCGTGGTTTTGAATGATGTTGGAATTTGTGTAAGTCATGTTGAACCCACGAATTCGGTGATCCTGGATCCATCCGAGATCCAACTATTCCTGTAGAGCTGATTGCACCACAGAACATCCTTGATTGTCTTTAGAGCAGATATCACACTGGTGATAAATATGAGATGGTACATGCCCATATCCGCTCTGCCTGCGATGCATTTTGACCAGGTTGGCCCTCAATAAGAGTACATCATGAATTTGATAGTTGTGGTTAGACTCTTCCTCTATCAAATTTACTGCAGCTTCTCGTGTTGAGGCAACGGGTTCGTCTAAACGTTTGAATTTGTATCCTTAAAGGATAAGACCCCGCTCCTAACAAGCT
This sequence comes from Lathyrus tuberosus, assembly GCA_022829125.1. NCBI lineage: Eukaryota > Viridiplantae > Streptophyta > Magnoliopsida > Fabales > Fabaceae > Lathyrus > Lathyrus tuberosus. Next base: position 6,146,130 of record JALAZF010000267.1, read on the forward strand.
TCTGTACGTCGAATTTGAAACTGAGACAGTTTTCTATGTTATGCCCTGGTCCTCCTTAATGGTAAGGGCAAGTTTGATCCGCTTTGAACCAAAAAGACGGATTCTCCGGTATTGTAAGAGGAGATCTGGTATGGACGTGTACTTTGACCAGTAGTAATGGAAATAGTTCGGCGTACAACATCGGTATAGGGTCAAACCCTGGTGGTCGCGTTGTACGGTTGTTGTTACATGGAGGACGAGCCTGCTGAAGAGGTTGTTGTGTCCTTTGGGGATATTGTTGTTGATTAGGTTGGCTCTGAGCAACTTGAGGTTGATACGTAGGAACAGGCGCATGGTTGATAGCAGGAGTTACAGTTGCTACTGGCTGGTATCGTCGCCTTTGCTTTCTGAGAGAGATATTACCAATATCTTGCTATTTTTTCTTAGGGAGAGCACTACCGTATCTCTTGGTACTGCTGGATGATCCAGCATCTTTTACTTAACGTCCTTCTCGGACTGCTTCCTCCAGACGAACACCCATGCCGACCATTTCAGTAAAGTCATTTGGTGCACTGGCAACCATTCTGTCGTAGTAAAATGAGTCCAAGGTTTTTAAGAAGATCTTTGTTATCTCTTTTTCCTCGAGAGGTGGACAAATCTGAGCAGCAATTTCACGCCACCTCTGAGCGTACTCCTTAAAGGTTTCCTTGTCCTTCTGCTACATGGCTCTGAGTTGATCTCTATCTGGTGCCATGTCCAGGTTATACTTATATTATTGCACGAAGGCAGTGCCAAGATCTCTGAAAGTGACGATCTTGGTGCAGTTTAAACCCATGTACCATTTGAGTGCGGCACCAGTTAAACTATCCTAGAAATAGTGGATCAGTAGCTGTTAGTTCTTTGTCTGAGTTGACATTCTCCGAGCGTACATCACCAAGTGACTTTGAGGGCAAGAGTTACCCTTGTATTTTTCAAATTCGGGCACCTTGAATTTGTACGGAACTTTCACATTGGGGACCAAACAAAGGTCTGCGACGTCCTTTCCAAATAAATCCTGACCGCGAAGGGCTTGCAGTTCCTTCTGCATCTCCAGGAATTGTTCCTGGAACTCATTCATTCGGTCGAACATACTTTCGTTTCCACCAGACAGTACCTGTGGAGTCTGTCCTTCCGGGACAGTGTGTACCACGGGTGGTGGTACAGTCATTATGGCCGAGACTCTTGGTGCCTCCCAAAGTTTGTAACCTTCAAGAGTTGTTGTCATGCCCCTGGCATCTTCGCTTTTCCGAAGTTTGTAACCTTCAGGCCCAGCGGTTCCTGCTGCAGTTTCCGGACCTTCAGTGATCGGCGGAATATATCCTTCCGGGATATAGTTAAGTGGCATGCCCCAGGGACGATCTTTCGGCATGTTATACCTAGGATCATACTTCTCCACTATGGGCGTTGATGTGATCTCTGAGATCACAGTCCTTTGTATCTGAGCTTCTGCCAGAGCTTGCATGTCATTATGAAGCTTTCTCATATCGTCTTTCAGAGCGTCGAGTTCTTCTCTCAACTCCCCTATTCTCTTCCTCGAGATTCTCCATTCTCTTTTGACGATTGGCCAGAGTATTGTACGAATAAGACAGCTTGACTCTAGAATCGAGACACAAACGTGAGATTCGTAGGTAATAAGAATGCGTTATGTGAGAATGATGAATGATATGCAATGATTATATTAATTTATTTGTTTTTTGTTTAATCAAAATAAACTTCGACAATTGGATTGTAAATATCAAACAGTGGGGAAGACCCCGTTTTATTGAATTCAAAGATTGCGGAAATGGAAATACAGTAATTTACAAAGTGCTGTAAAAGGAAATGTCTAAACTAATGGATCCTGAGTCCTCTCTGAGGGGAGCTCAGGTGCTGGTGCTTTCCTTTTCTTTGACCGGGGCTCTTGAGCCATTGTCGGGTTGTCATTCCTTTGCCAGGTGAAAGAAGCGAGCAAATTCCTTTGGTCATCTTGGTTTTCTACATCATGTTGCTCTAAAATCTCGATCAGAGCATCTTTTTCTTTTAACAGTTATTGTACTTTCTTGCACTCCACATTGAGAATACGGTACTTGTTCTTCCAAGACCTCCTCTCCTGTTGAACTTTGTTGAGAGTAACCTGAAGTTTTTCCGTATCAGACATAAAGTAAAGGACAGGGTCCCTTAATGGAAGAACTTCCTGACGAGGGTAAGGCATCCTCAGCTTGAGAGCTCTAGTTTGTACACAGTGGAGATAAGGTTCCACCGAGACACAGTCTAGTTTTCCTAGAGACTCTCTTCCTTTCCTATGAACATGTTTCTAAATATGCACTATTTCTGTCTTTAGTGCCCTGTCATTTTCTCCTTCCTTGAAGAAAAGACCTTCCAGATGAGCATTACGCGGGACATGCCTCATTGGGTATCCGAATTGACGAAGAACTAAAACTGGATGATAGTTGATTCCTTCTTTAGTTCCTATGAGGGGTACATTAGGGAAATTTCCACAACGGTCAATGATTCTGATCCCGTCATAGATTCGATTGTGCCAATCTATGTCGGAGTTGGTAAGAGACATGATTCTCTGCGACCAACGTAAAGTATTCTTTTGATCCCTAAATGCAACAGACTTAGGTAAATGGGAAGTGAATTGTTTGTATAACAGGGGTACACAGCATGTGATCATTCCTCCGCTATACAAATTCCTTAAGTGTACAGAATGATAGGCATCTGCGAGCAAGGTCGGTACAGGTTTTCCAATCAGAAAAAACTTAATGGCGTTGATATCTACAAAGTTATCGATGTTGGGAAACAAAAATAACCCGTAGGTGAGCAAAACAAAGATGCTCTCGAAAGCGGCCACGTTCCCTATACTAGAAAAGTATAGAGCTTTCTTTACCAAAAACTTGGATGGTAAACCTTGGATTCCCCCCTTAGTGGTCATGTGAGTCCTAACTTCTGACGCATCCAAATAAATTACTCTTGCAATGGTTTGATCCTTTGGAATTTCTTCCAGCCCGAAAAAGGGAGCTTGGTCAGTGATGGGTAAATCAGTCAAATGAGAGTACTCCTACAGTGTTGGTGCTAGTAGATAATCCAGGAATGTGAAACAGTGATAGACCGGATCATAGAACTGAATGAGCGTAGCCAGGATTCCTTCAATTACATGGACCCTTAACAAAGACAGCAGTCCTCCGTACTTAGCTCTGAAAGCATCAGGGTTGGTTATCATCCTCGCCAACCCTCTCAAATCCTCTAATTTTGGAACCTTGAAGGTGTACTTGTGAATTTTCCTTCTACCGAAATCCATTAGCAATCTCTTTATCTAATATTTGCAATCATTGTCTTAGTTTAATTTGAAAAAGAGAGACTAGAAGAGAAGATTTTTCTTTGTTTAATGTTTTTTTTTAATGAAATGAATGCATGAATGCAGCTCTCAAAAACATAGAAAAAACATGGGGTCAAAGGTTCGGGGTCATGAAGTCAAGGCTCTACCCATCCCCAAGGTTTATACTAGTATTTTTTGTACCTGTCCTCAAAATCACTGACCTCTCTTGGGATAACAACAGCAGGCCAGAATCACCCGAGCGAGCTGTAGTATCTTAGAGTAATCTCAAATAAGGGTAGTATCGCGTGACAACTATTTCCGATAGCTTCCGCACTACAAAATAGTAACATGGTTTCAGTCTACTAAAATCCTCAGCTTCTCAGATAACCCAATGGAACAATCTGCTTTCAACAACCGAAGTCGTATAGGCATTGAATCCGCAAAGGGCATCTCCACTAATTTGATACTCGATCGGGACCTCTTATTTAGGAGTCACTCCTTGTAAGATTACCAGTATAGTGCCATCACCTATCTTAGGTGTATACACAATCTTTCCAGATGCGGCATCACACGCATTCCCATTAGCAGGAAAATAAACACAGATATCAATTAGGAAAAACAGTATATATATTTGTCCTAACATCCTAGACCTCTAGTCCTATTTCCTATACAGACAATGACTCCCCAGCAGAGTCGCCATTTTTCTGTAGCGAGCGATTTTTGTCGGTGAAGCGACCACCTTATCGCTGGGGTTTTTCTCCTCAATGGAGAAAAGGGGTGCTACTTTCTGATTTCTTATTTATCCCATGAAGCTGGAAGGGAAAGGGAAGCTATCTAAAACTAACCTTGCACGCGAAATGTTTAACTGAAAAAAACGCTTAAGAGAGATTGGGGAGTCCGGGGTCAGGTTATACAATGGATAGTTGTCAATTATCCATCCTATATATGGTTATCCACGGGATGTTAGCTTTGGCTACCACTTTGTAATTGATAGTGTTTATCTGCTGATGGGTTGGGAAAGTTTCTTGGGAAGATGTGAGTGAGAGAGTGAGTTTTTATTGATGTTCGGGTTTTTCCGATTGTTTTTGGTAAGGTACTAGACCTAAGGGTTTTGATTGATATGAAGGTACTGGACCTAGAGTTTTGGTTTAGTATGCTCGCTAAGATTTCGCAATCTTATGCCTACGTATTCCCGTTTAAACGAAACAGAGATATCAGAGCAATCATAGTTCCTCCTATTCTAAGGGAGGAAAAAGATGTTTGGTGTCTTGTTCAAAGCCCAAGATTGAAGCTAAAAAGGTTTATTTGTATCTTGTTCAAAGCCCAAGATATAATTTGTCATCTCTAAAGAGGGATTGTTGATTTTTGTGTGCCTTGATCAAAGCACCAGTTTGATGCTAAGAGATTGATTGACCAGACTCGGGGATTTCTTTATATAAAGCCTAAGAGGAGGCGGGATATGACCGACTTAACAAGAGAGTGTATATGTCTTGTACGAGGGCCAAGATTGAGGCAAAAAAGAGACTGACTCTTTGGGGGTATCATTATATAAAGCCTAAGAGGAGGCTGAAAAGAGTTTGACTCTGCTTATGAAATTTCTCGAAGCCTAAAGGAAGGCTGGGAGGAATTGACTCTACCGGGGAAGATGTTTGTCCCAAGCTTAAGAGAAAGTTACGAAGATTTATGTCTTGTACAAAGCCCAAGATTGAGGCTAAAAGGGTTTGACTCAACAAAAGAGTGCTTTTATCTGTCCTGTATGAAGCCCAAGATTGTGGTTGAACAAGTTGGAGAAATCGTCCTACCCAATAGGAATTTGACTTCTGCCAGGGGAAATCCTTACACCAGGCCTACGAGGAGGCTGGAAAAGATTGACTCAATAAGAGAGGGTTTTTATCTGTCTTGTACAAAGCCCAAGATTGAGGCTAAAGAGAATTGACTCAACAAGAGAGTCTGACAGTTGATTGACTCAACAAGAGAGTCTGAAAGTTGCTTGACTCAACAAGAGAGTCTTTTATACTCAACAAGCAAGTGATTTGTTGTCTCGTACGAAGCCCGAGACTGAGGCTAAAAGGAGATGGACTTAACAAGAGAGTCTGAAAAGGTTAGCTCTGCTGGGGAGAAACATTGTACAAAGCCAAAGAGGGGGCTGCCTACATTGAGGAAAGATCATTATACAAAGCCTAAGAGGAGGCTATCTTACTGCTGGGGATAATTGAGATCCCTAGGCAGGTTCAAGGGTGGGGAACTCTCATGAGAGAGATCGGGTTTCTGCTGGGGATTAATCCAGGGTGATCGGTGGTTTTTCCTATGTTTGAAAGGAACTTGAGAATGTCTTTGAGACTCAAGGGGTTTAGACTGTCCAAGTCTACTAGTGTTGAAGAATTTTATCTTTTGTAGGATGCCCAAAAGAGGGTAAGGGCCTTAAGGGATGAGAATCAACCCTAAAGTGGCCTGAGTTTTGACACTGGAAAGACTGCTCTAGCAAAGGATGACTAAGTTCTATCTTATACCTTTAAGAGGTTATTAGGGTCCTTGTATTAAGCCCAAGAGAAGGCATGAGAACTTCTAAGAAGCCGAAGGGTCCTTGTACAAAGCCCAAGAGGAGGCGGGGATGCTTTTAGGAAGCCTGTGGATCCCCAAACCAAGAGAAGTTCAAGAAATGCAATTCACAGAGAAGAGATCATTCCAGGAAAGTTCGAGGGTTTGGAAGAAACTCAAGAGATGCCATTCACGGAGAAAAAATCATCTCTGGGGAGTAGAGTTTCTTTGACAATTTCTAAGGGTGACAGTCTGAGAAAAGGTTCACCGAGAATACTGCCTTTCTCTTTGTTCTATATTGTTTAACCCCAAGAGAAGGGAAGACTGTATCTGGAATCCTACGGGGGATCTAGTTTTGTTTATATTTAAGAGCGACCAACAGGGCTTTACCTAGTTCTAGACCTAGTTGCTGGGGAAAACTCTAAATAACTATACTAGTATATATACAGTTGATATATGACGAGTATTTAAAAGAGTATGAAAGAAGACTAACCATGCGCAGTTTCCCACAATACAATTATATATATGACATGCATTTAAAAGAACAAAAGAAGACTAACCATGCGCAGCTTCCCACAATACAGTTATATATACGAAAGCAGATAAAAGAAAGCGGATAAACACTTACCCGTTGTAGAGCTTCCATGTTGTATTGTTAGTTGTTCAGAGAAATTAAATAAAGTTTTGAAGAATATATATATTTGAACCTAAATCAAAATGGGATTGTTTTGAAAAGATTGTTGGGGCTTACAACCCAAAGAGAGGCCCGGGGTTTGAACAGTAATTGTACTGTTGTTTTGAATATCGTGTCGGCACTTATACAACGGCTGAGGCCCAAAGAGGTTTATCTACAGGTGGGTCGGGTCTTACAACTCAAGGAGAAGCCCAAAAAGGTTTTTTAAAAAAGAAAAGTGGGGCTTATAACACGAGGGTAGGCCCAAAATTGTTTTACTCTGAAATGGCGATCGCGCCAAGATTCTTTTAACGCCGAGGGACTTATACAATATCTGAGGCCCAAAATGATTTTGGTTAAAAGGGGATTAGGTCTTACACTCTAATAGAGGCCCAATGGTTTTCTTTTAAGAAAAAGAATGAGTCTTACAACTCAAGGAGAGGCCCAATTGATTTGTTTGAAAACGGCGATCGCGCCGAAGTTTTTGAAAACACAGGGGGTCTTATACAATGACTGAGGCCTAAATTATTTTGGTTTTCAAAAGAGGTTGGATCTTACACTCTATTAGAGGCCCAAGAGTGTTTTGAAAAAGTTTGCTAGGGTGAAAATCGACAAAACCCTAATTTCGTCATTTTTTAAAGTAATTATTCAAAGAAAATTAATTAAAATGATAAAGATACCAAATAAGTTTGAATAAACAACTTGTGATTTTTGGTTAAGGTTTGAAAATGATATTTAACCACAAGATGAATTAAAACTCATTTGGCTTTGATTTTTCAAGGTGAATATTCATTTTTTTAAAAGGTTTAAAAATAATAAAAATGAATTTATTTACAAAAATATCAACTATATTAAATAATTAATATAAATATGATTTTTTGTGGAATAAAATATTTCAACATTTTTGTGATTTTTTGCAAAAAGAACCAATCAAAAATAATTAAAATTGAGAGAGTTATTAATTTTCCAAATCATTTAAAAATAATATGAGAAATAATGAAAAGTGGGAAAAATGATAAAAAGAGGATCTGGGGCGAGGGAGATTCAAACCCCATACCACTTGGGTGCAGCGCGCACCCTCTACCACTGGGGTGGTGATACATCCGTGTATCAAAACCACCCCAAGGCGAGGCAAGGTTTTGGCCAAAAATGTGAAGCTTATAACTTTCTCATTTCTCCATGGATTGGGACAAAATTTAGGTCTATCCTGCCTAGAATTTCACAAGGAATCCAATGGTGATGGTGGTTTTTTCAGATGAGGCTCCTATTGAAAAACCCGATAGTGGTTTTGAAATAGGCCATGATTTGCATTTTCTATGCTATCTCTTGTTACAGGCATGAATTACATAATGAATTGGTTCAAACACAACATATATAACATGCATGAGATATGCATGATCAGTGGACTTCAAAGCAATGCATATTTCAAAGAGTTCAAGTTGTGATGCTTACCGCTTTAGGAGCTTTTTGGGCAATCTGTCAAGTGCTTTGTTCCATAAATAATTTGATGCTTTGGACACCCTCAAATGATCCCTTAGAAGCTTTTAGAATGGTTGGAATCAATTGGAATCCTCAGGAACAAGTTTGAGCTCCTTCTTGCAAAAGGGGCAAAAGTGACCAATATGACAACTCCCTCAAATGGTGTTCCAGATGTGGGGAACCATTTGGGACAGTTCAAGGATGATATTTGGAGTGTGTTTGAGGTTTTATCTGGTTTTGAAAGTGACTGAATCATGACATGGCTTGAAAAATGCAAAAAAAAGTCCAATTTTGAGGTTTTCAGAGGGGATTTTGTGATTTTGGTGTTACAGGTCACTTGTGAGAGTTTGGACAGCTTAGATATGACATATTGGATGTGTTTGGACCATGAGCTATCGTGGAAATGCTCTTTAACTCAAAAACTTAGAGTTACCTTGCAAAAGAAGGTATTATTGCCTCGAGAAAGAGATTTTGAGGAAAGCAAGTGTTTTAGTGCTTTGGTGTACTCAAACTGAGCGTAAATGAGCTTTATTTATAGTAGAGCAAGTTTGTTTTGCAAGCAATAGTGAATGGCAACTACAGCAGCTCATTGTCCAATTGCATCACTTTGGAATCTTAAGTCTCCTCTAGCCATTGACTAAAGGTTGGAGCACAGGCCTATGGTTCTTTGGTTCAGAGCTTATCCTTGACTCATTCAGTTGGAAATGGCTCAGTTCATGCCACCTTGGTGCATCCATTGAATGCTTGGAAACAAAATTGGAGTCTTGGTCTCTTTTAGGCTTTTTAGGGTTTGGCATGCTACTTTGGGAATCTTGGACTTGGGAGGCTGATGGATCAGTGCTTGTCCCTTGGTTATTCCCCCTTGAGGTGTGCAGATGGATAAGCATGCTTTGAATTGCACAATTTGAGCAAATCAAGCCTTTATGCACAAGTCTGCCTTGCCAAGACAGTTTGCAGCAAGGCATGTTGCAGCTGTCATAAATCCTAGCTCAGGCGGAGTTTGATGAAGCTCTTGGCCATTTTGGAAAGCCCTTATGTGATACAACACATGTGTGAACATAGTTTGTCTTGAAACTTTTTGGATCCAAGTGAAAAATGCCCCCACATTTTTGTAAAAAAGCAAGACAGATTCTGACTTAGTGAAAATTTCACGAAGTGTTGGAAAAAGTGACATTTCATGTTTTCAGCCATTTTGATCACTCCATAACTAAAAATCCATGAAGAATTGGAATGAGGTGTAGTTGACACTTTTGAAGTATGCCATGAGAGCTACAAATCCATCTTTGGACCAGCCAAAATGGTTGCTTGGATCTCAAGTTATGATCCTTGGAAGTTGGTACCCTAGCCACTTTATTTCATAACTTAGAAAAATTCTAAGTTTTTATGGTTACCCCTTTTACAAGTTATCCCACTTTCTTTGATTTTTCTTGATGAATGATGATTCAAATCACACATTAACATCATTTTAGGGTTAAAGAACCATAATTATGAAAAATCTCAAAAAGTCAAACTTTGACTTTTGTGCACAGTTCACTTTTTATCAAATGAATTCCAAACTGTACGATCCTCTATGAAATCAAGTCCTTGACCTAAATTAAACTTGATGGATATGTTCCATAGGAGTTATAGGGTGTATTGAATCATGTCCCAAGGTTTGGGAACATGCCTTGGTCAAAAGTCAAAGGTACAGTTGACTTTTTTCCTTGAAACCCTAATTGTGGTCCAGATGAAATTGAAACTTGTGGATCAAGCTTCTTGGATCAATCCATTGTTTCAAATGGATCAATGTAGTGTATTGGAGACCCTCAAATCATGTCTTGAGGTCTTGGCTCATGTTTTATCCCAAAAGTCAACTTAGGGGTGAATTAGGTCAAGAAACCCTAATTCCTGATTTTTTTTTGTAAATGCATCCCCTGAGGTTAAATTGACTTGATGATTGGCTTCATGATGTCCCTTGGAGCATCTTAAGTTGTGCTTTGAAGTATTGGTTAATGCCCAGAGGAAAATTTCCATCTGGAGGCCTTGGTCGACCAAAACCCTAATTTGGTGACACTGGCGATCTTAAGGCTTAACCCCTTGGAATGTTGCAACCTTGTGCTTGATTCTTGATATGGGAGTCCTCTTGATCCATTGTGGGTGTTTGAGAGGTTAGAAAAGTTGAAGATCTTGTCATTTCTTGATTGATACTTTGTCTAAGGGTGTTCTGAGAGGGCTTGAAATCCTAAGTTGGATTGTAGTGGATGCTCACCCATCTTTGGGGAGACTAATGAGGTATGATGGTTCATCCATATTGTGATGATGATTTGCACAATGATGGAAAATCTTAGTGGTCAAAATTTGGGGTATGACAATGTGTCTTGTACAAAGCCCAAGATTAAGGCTGAAAAAGATTTTTTATTCCACTGGGGAATATTTATATGTGTGTTGTATAAAACCCAAGATTGAGGCTGAAAGGAGACTGACCTAGCTGAAGATATTTATGGGTGTCTTGTACAAAGTCCAAGATTGAGGCTGATTTTTGCTGAGGAAAAGAAGGATCATTATACAAAGCCTAAGAGGATGCTGAAAGGTGATTAACTCAACAAGAGAGTGTTTTTATCTGTCTTGTACAAAGCCTAAGATTGAGGCTAAAAGGAAGATTGACTCAATAAGAGAGTGTTTTAAGATCCTTATACAAAGCCTAAGAGGAGGCCAAAAGTGATTAACTCAACAAGAGAGTGAGGAAAGATCTTTATACAAAGCCTAAGAGGAGGCTAGCTTCTGCTGAGGATTATTGAGATCCAGAGATAGGTCCAAAATGGGGAATCAATTCTTACTGAGGATTACAGAAGAGTTGAAATATCAGATGCCTTGAGGTTCTGACAAAGGTTTATTGAAAGTGATTTGACCCTAGTTGGGGAAATTTAAAGTGAGAGTTTAAACTCTGTTGGTGATTGATGAGAAGATTAGGGTTTATCTTTGTATGGTGCCCAAGAGGAGGCTGGTGTTTTAAGGGATGAGAATCAGCCCTAAATTGGTTTGATGTTTTGACTCTTAGAAAGACTGCTCTATCAAAGGATGACTAAGTTATGTCTTATACCTGTAAGAGGTCTTTGGGTCCTTGTATTAAGCCCAAGAGGAGGCATGAGAACTTTTAAGAAGCCTGAGGGTCCTTGTACAAAGACCAAGAGGAGGCTGGGGATGCTTTTAGGAAGCATGTGGGTCCAAACCTTAGAAAAGTTCAAGAAAGGTTTCACCGGGAATAATCCTTTCTTTAGTGAACAGTTCTAGGGTTTGAAGAAATTCAAGAGAGGTTTCACCGGGAATTAATCCTCTCTGGGGGGAAATGAATTTCTTTGACAATTTTCTAATAGTGACAGTCTGAGAAAAGTTTCACCAGGAATAATGCATTTCTCTTTGTTCCATATTGTATAAGCCCAAGAGGAGGCAAGACTGTATCTGGAATTTGCTATGGGGAACTAATTTTGACTGTGTTGAAAGAGTGACCACTGGCTTTATCTAATCCTAGACTTAATTGTCGGGGAAAACTCTAAGCAGATATATACAAGCATATATATATACAGATGAAATATATACAAGTATGTAAAAGAGGGTAGGAGGACTTATAGGTGAGCAAGCTTCCAGCACAAACAAATATATATATGTGCAAGTATGTAAAAGAAAGTTGTTTAAAACTTAAAGGTGAGCAAGCTTCCGTTGTAACAGTTGTATGGTTAGTTGTTCAAGAAATTAAAGAAAGTTTTGATAACAACTATGAATTTGAATCTATATCAAAAGGAAAATTGTTTTGAAAATAAGATTGGGGCTTATACTCAAGGAGAGGCCCAAATGAGAAACAGTAATCGTACTGTTGATCTGAAAATTATATCGAGACTTATACAATGACTGAGGCCCAGAAAAGGTTTTCTGTACAAAGAGATGGGTCTTACACTTTATTAAGAGGCCCAAAGTGTTTGAAAAAAGAAAAGAAATGGGACTTATAACACAAGGGTAGGCCCAGATGATTTTGTTTAAAGGGTGACGATTGCACCGCGGTTTTAGAAAACACAGCGGGACTTATACAATGACTGAGGCCCAAAAATGTTTATATTTACAAGGGATGGGTCTTACACTCTATTAGAGGCCCAAAAGTTATCTTTGTACAAGAGATGGGGCTTATAACTCAAGGAGAGGCCCAGATGAAAAATAACGATCGCACTGTTATTTTGAGAATCGTATCGAGACTTATACACTGACTGAGGCCCAAAAATGTTTATGTACAAAAGAGGGTTGGGTCTTACACTCTATTAGAGGCCCAAAATGTTTTGTGAGGTTTGAAAAAATTAAGAATTAGAGAAAACCCTAATTTTTGCATTTTTTAGATAATTTTCAAAGGAAATTAAAAAATAAATGATATAAAATACCAAATATATTCAAAAACAAGTTGTATACTTTGAAAAACATTTTGAAAAATCATGTTTAAATACATGAAAGTTTAAAATTCATTTGAAGTTGGAAAATCAAGCGAAAGAAATATTTTCAAATGTTTAAAAAAAACAAATAAAACATAATTCTTTACAAAAATACCAAATATGTGAAATAAATAATATTTTTGTGAAATTTTTGTGGAATAAAATATTTTAACATTTTTGTGAATTTTCTAAACAAGAAACAATAAAAAATGATTAAAATTGAAAGATAAATTAATTTTGGAATTAATTAATAAAAACCATAAAATATATGAAAAATAACAAAAAGAGAGAAAATGGCAAAATGGTCTGGGTGGGTGTTGAACCCACGACCTGCAAAACAAACACACATGCGCGCTACCAATGGGTGGTGATACATCCGTGTATCAAAACCACCCCATAAACATATATGGGTGACTTGGTTTTTAGGCCTGGCCAAGGCAAAAAACCAAGTTTTGGTGGATTTGCATGAAGGCTCTAACTTCCTCAATTCTCCATGGATTTGGACAAAATTTAGGTGCATCCTGCCTAGAATTTCATGAGGAATCCAATGGTGCTTTTAGTTTTTTCAAAAGATGTCCCTATTTTAAAACCCGATAGTGATTTGAAAATAGACCTAGATTTGCATGTTCTATGCTATCTCATCATACAGGCAACAATAGCATGGCAAATTGGTTCAAACACAACATATACAATATGTATGAGATGTCCATGATCAATGGACCTCAAAGCAATGCATGATTTAAAGAGTTCAAGTTGTGATGCATTTACCTCTTGAAGATCCTTGTGCTAACTGTTAATATCCTTGTGCCAAAAGTGATTCATTGCTTTGGACACTCTTGATTGATCCCTTAGAAGCTTTTAGGATGATCAAAACCAGCTGGAATCCTCAGGAACAAGTATAGGCTATTTCTTGCAAAAGTGGCAAAAGTGACCAAAATGGTAACTCTCTCAAATGATGATCCAGATGAGGGAAACCAATTAGGACAGTTTGAGGATGATATTTGGAGTGTGTTTGAGGCCTTGTTTGGTTTTGGAAGTGACTGAATCAAGACATGGCTTGAAAAATGCAGAAAAGTCAAAATTTGAGGTTTTGTAGGTTGACTTTCTGGTTTTGGTGTTTCAGGTCAAGGGTGAGTGTTTGAACAACTTATATATGATATATTGGATGTGTTTGGATCATGAGTTATGGTGGAATTGCTCTCCAACTCAAAAACTCAGTGGTGACTTGCAACAGAAGGCATTTTGGCCTAATGTGAGAGATTTTGAGGAAAGGAAGTGTTGTAGTGCTTTGGTGTACTCAAACTAATAAAAAATGAGCTCTATTTATAGTAGAGCAAGTTTATTTGCAAGGAATAGTGAATGGTAGCTTGGACAGTCCTTTGGCCAATGTTGATCAAAAGGCATCTTTAGTCTCCTCTAGCCATTGACTTGAGGTTAGGGCACAAACCTATAGTACTTTGATTCATAGCTGAATCTTGACTCATTCAGTTAGATTTGCTTCAGTCCAAGCCACCTTGATGTATCCATTGAATGCTTAGAAACAAAATTGGAGTCTTGGAGCTTTTTAGCCTTTTTTTGGGCATTTATGGCAACATGTAGTTCCTTGGACTTGGGAGGCTTGTGGATCAGATCATTCCTCTTTGATTTTATCCCTTGAGGTGTCCAAATGCATGACAAGGCTTAGAATTATCTGATTTGGCCAAATCGAGCAAATGTCCTATAATCTTCCTTGAACAAAATCAGTCCATGATGCCATGTTCCAAGGGTTGGAACTCCCTACCCAAATTGGATTTGGATATGATCTGGTACTTGTTGGAAAGCCCTCATGGTATACTTCAACTTTAATGTCCAACATTGGTCCTAGTTTAGCTTGGATCATAGTGAAAAATGCCTCTACATTTTGGAAAAAGTGAGGCAGATTCTGACATATTGAAAATTTCACTAAGTGTTGGAAAAGTTGTCATTTTCATGTTTTTGTGATTTTGATCAATCCATAACTCAAAATCCATGAGGATTTGGAATCTCTTGTAGTTGACATATTTGAAGTATGTCAGATGGACTTTCATTTGAGCTTTGAATGGGACAAAAAGGCCTCGTGGTTTAGGAGTTATGACCTTGCAAAGTTGGGTAAAAACCACTTTTGTTCCATAACTTAGAAAAAATTTGATTTCTCAAGGTTGCCCCTTTTGCAAGAAACCTCACTTTTCTTGATTCTTCTTGATGGATGATGATAAATACCATACATTAACATTGTTTTTGACTTAGGGGAACCATATTTGTGAAAAATTCCAAAAAGTCAAACTTGATTTTGTGCACAGTTGACTTTTTGTCAGATGAAATCCAAACTGTGCGATCCTTTGAGAAATCAAGTTCTTGACCTAATTTAAACCTAATGGATGGATTCCATAGGTGTTTTAGGGTATCTTGAATCATGTCCCAAGGTTTGGGAGCATGTCTTGGTCAAAAGTCAAAGATACAGTTGACTTTTCCTTCAAAACCCTAATTGTGGTCTAGATGAAAATGAAACTTGTGAATCAAGCTTCTTGGATCAATACATTGTTGCAAATGGATCAATGTGGTGTATTTGAGGCCCTCAAATCATGTATTGAGGTCTTGGCTCATGCTTTGCTCTAAAAGTCAACTTAGGGGTGAATTAGGTCAAGAAACCCTAATTCCTGATTTTTTTATGAATGCATCCCCTGAGGTTAAATTGACTTGATGATTGGATCCATGAGGTTCCTTGGATTATCTTGGGTTGTGCTTTGAAGCATTGGCTCATGCCCAGAGGAAAATTTTCATCTGGAGGCCCTGGTCGACCAAAACCCTAATTTGGTGACATTGGCAATTTCGAGGCTTGATCCACTTGGAATGTTGCAACTTTGTACTTGATTCTTGATATGGGAGTCATATTGATACTTTGTAGGTGTTTGAGAAGTTAGAAAAGTTGAAGATCATGTCATTTCTTGATTGATCCTTTGTCTAAGTGCTCTGAGAGGGCTTGAAACCCTAAGTCTTGGTTGTCGTGAAAGCTTATCAATCCTTGAGGAGATTGATGAGGCATGAAGGTACATCCATATTGTGATGATGATTTGCACAATGATGGGAAATATTGGTGGTCAAAATTTGCCGTATGACAATTGGCAGCTGATCATGGTGTGTAGCTTGTAGCCATTGACTTGGATGTTCCAAACTGCCAAGTCAACTATATCTTGACTCCATTCAATTTCTACAGGTTTGAATGCTCAGAGTTTGGACTAAATCTTGACTTGTGTGATTGTTATGGCTTGGTTTATGACACCTCAATGCATTTCATTAATGTAACCTTGCCAAAATTGAATTTCAAAGTTCATGTCATGATGGTTTTGCACATGCCAAGTTGAATTCTTGACTCCTTGATCAAGAAACAAGTGAGTCATCAGAAATTTTGAGTTTTTGGAAGATGACAAAGTTGGCAAAATGGAAAGACTTGAGTGAAAAAATCGTGTGGCACAAGTTATGTTTTCATGCTTTTGTGTAGGCAGGGTGAAAAATGCCATTTTTGGAGGCTTATAACTCCTTGCTCAAGTTGAATCATGGAAGGCTCTTATACTTTTTAGAAAGCCCCTATATCATACTTCAACTTTGATGTTTAACTTTGGTCTTGAATCATCTTGGATCATAATGAAAAATGGCCTCAAAGTTGGAAAAAATGCAAACAGATTCTATCCAAAATTTCACTAAGTGTTTGAAAAATGTCCATTTTTCATTTTTTGTGATTTTGATCAATCCATAACTCAAAATCCATGAGGATTTGGAATATGTTGTAGTTGACAATCTTGAAGTATGTAATGAGAGCTTTCATTTGAGGTTTGGATGGAAGAAAAAGGTTACTTGGATCACAAGTTATGGTCTTGCAAAGTTAGGTAAAAATCACTTTTTTTCATGACTTAGTGAAATTTCAAGTTTCTTAAGATTGCCCCTTTAGCAAGTAACCTCACTTTTCTTGATTTTTCTTGATGGATGATGATCCAAATCATAAGTTAACATTGTTTTTGACTTAGAGAAGCCATGTTTGTCAAGAAATCCCAAAAGTCAAACTTGGTTTTTTGGCACAGTTGACTTTTTGTCAGATGAATTTCAAACTTTGTGATTCTCTATGAAATCAAGTTCTTGACCTAATTCAAACCTAATGGATGGATTCCATAAGTGTTTTAGAGTGTCTTAAATCATTTCCCAAGGTTTGAGATCATGTCTTGGTCAAAAGTCAAAGGTAGGGTTGACTTTTTCTCAAAAAACCTAGTTTGTGGTCCAGATGAATTTGAATCTTTGTATTGCTCAAAAACCAAGTTCTTTGTGTCAATTTAAACTTGTAAGAGGATCAATGTAAGATATTTGAGGTCTTCAAAACATTCCTTGAGGTCTTGGCTCATGTCTTGTTCCAAAAGTCAAATTAGGGGTGAATTAGGTCAAGAAACCCTAACTCCTGATTTTTTATGAATGCATCCCTGAGGTTATGTTGAACTTATGATTGGATCCATGAGGTCCCTTTGAGCTTCTTGGATTAAGTTTTGAAGTATTAGCTCATGGACAGATGAAAATTTTCCTCTGGAGGCCTTGGTCAACAAAAACCCTAATTTGGTGACACTGATGATCTTGAGGCTTGATCAACTTGAGATGTTGCATTTTCATGCTTGATTCTTGATGTGGGAAACCTATGGATCCTTCATGGATGTTTGAGAGGCTTGACAAGTTGAGGATCATGTCCATTTTTTATTGATCCTTTGTCTGAGTACTCTAAGAGGGCTCAAAACCTTAATTCTTGATTAGAGTGAATGCTCAATAATCTTTGAGAGGATTGATGAGGCATGAAGGTACATCCATATTATGGTGATGATTTGCACAATGATGGGAAATCTTGTGGTCAAAATTTAGGGTATGACAGATGCCCCTATTTAATCTTCAAGGACCTAAAGGTATGAATGACGAAGACGTTCATACATTCAAGGTAAAAGAGGATTAAATATCGGAATACCCAAAATTTTGATTGTGGTTATGAATGGTAGATAATTTGCTCATACATCTTCTTTCACTAAGTAATGCTACTTAGAAAAAGGTGAAACTTCCCCTCGATCCTGGTCTTCAGCCATGGAAGGTCTTAGTTTTCTTTTTGTCAAGTCCTTTTCTTGACAAGGAATGCAATCTGTGATGGTTTTTTGTCAAACTTCTTGTTGGGGAGATGCCATTTGATGGAAAAACGATTTGATGTCAGACTTGCTAGGGAAATTTCTCTGTAGAGGTGTGCAAACTTCTCTATTGGAGATGCCATTTACTGGAGAGATTACATCATACTTCCCCTCGAGACTTTTTCGGAGAGACGCCATGCGATGTAATTTAATTTTGAGGTGCTGATGACTTCATTGAAAGCAAATTTTTCGAGGAGAAACTATCGTATTGCCAAGAGTCTTCTGTCGAGAGGCTTTCTCTGGGGATTTTTCCTTAATCCGGGAAAGCAAAATATCATCTTCAACGGTGAAGAGTGATGTTCCAAATGTGTATAACCATACGACTTCTGGTCATTCAGAGGTTCAAATTATCAAAGTGGTTGAGGACAGACTCCAATCCAGGAATAAACTAGAGAGAGATTGTTTAGACAGTGTTTCCTGATTAGGAAAGAACTCAAACCGGGATTTTGGTCCTATATGTCGTATAAAGTAAGACTGACGACTCTATCGAAGAGAGGACGCTTATCACTTGGGGATGAATATGACCAGAGTGATATTAATGCAACATGTGTATGAATATGAATCAATTATGCATGATGTATGTATGTTTATGCTAACAAAACAGACACGACATACAGACTGGTGAAGAACACAACCGTATAGTCGGCCACTTTGGGAGATGGGGGTATCACTGGAGATTCTGAAAGTTGTACTTTTGCTTGGGAGTAGGGATTTCTGCATTCGTTCCGGTTTCCGGAGGTACAAACCTGCTAGGGATAAAAACTCGTTCTTGCTCTTCAAGGGTAGATTCTACTGGGGAGAAAAGCCAATCATTGGTTTTCATAGGTAAGAACTCTACCGGGGATGTCAGATGGGACATTTTTCAGAAGCAGTTTGTCCTTTAATCAGGGTGTACTGATCAAGAGGAGTACTTTGATTCTGAATTTTGAAGTTTGATCACGTCCGGAGAAGCCGTCGATGTTCCTTTTTGTGCTCATTAATAAAAAAGAAATTGCCATCTTTATTTTAAAAGCAGAAGTAAATTTGAAAACAAAAGTAAATTTATTTTTTTTTGTTTGAAGAATGTTAATCAAATAAACATGTCATTTTGCAAAGCTGAATGAATGAGAATTGCAAACAAAGGCACAAGGGCTCAAATTTTTATTGCTAGAATGGTAATCAGCCACACGCATGATCCCATGGAACATTATAAAGTTTAGAAAATGGTAAATTAAAGGGAAGGGGGCTACATTGAAACATAACGACCGCTATCCTTCAACCAACTTTGAATTTTGGACATTCTGAGCTTCTGTCAAAGGTGACTTTGACTGAAGTTTTTGTGACAGATGATGTTACCGCCGAGGAGTCAATCTTGTCGGATGTAGTTACTTGCCATGAATCCCTAATTTTTGCCTGGAGTACCTTTTCAGGTTTTCAATCCATCGGGATGGTCATTGTTTATGTCTCTAATTTTTGCCTGGACCGCCCTTTTGGGTTTTCAATCCATCGAGACGTTATTTTTTTTTATTTAGGGGAAGTATTTCTTGACTACATCAACATTCGTGGGGTAGGTAAATTCTTCTCCATCCATGGTTGCGAGTCTTAAGGCACCGCTTGAGAAGGCTTTCTTGACAACACAAGGGCCATCGTAATTTGGAGTCCATTTTCCCCTAGAATCAGTAATAAATGATTGTATCTTCTTGAGCACGAGGTATCCTTCTCTAAAGACACGGGGTCGGACTTTTTTGTCGAACGATTTCTACATCCTTTGTTGATATAACTGATCATGGTATAAAGCCTTCATTCTTTTTTCTTCGATTAGGTTCAGTTCATCGTGCCTACTTTGACACCATTCAACTTCTGTTAGCTTGGCTTCCATCAATACTCTCATTGATGGGATCTCTACTTCTATGGGGAGCACTGCTTCTATACCATATACTATAGAGAAAGGGGTTGCCCCTGTTGAAGTGCGGACAGATGTACGATAACCGTGAAGAGCAAAGGGTAGCATCTTATGCCAATCTTTGTAGGTTACGACCATCTTCTGAATTATTTTCTTAATGTTCCTGTTAGCCGCTTCTACCGCTCCGTTCATTTTAGGCCAGTAGGGAGATGAGTTATGGTGTTTAATTTTGAACTCAGCACACAACTCTTTCATCATCTTGTGTTTCAGGTTCATTCCATTATCCGTAATGATCTGACTTGGAACACCATAACGGAAGATGATATTGTTCTTGATAAATCAGACCACTACTTGTCGGGTCACATTGGTGTATGATACTGCTTCGACCCACTTGGTGAAGTAGTCAATGGCTACTAGGATGAACCGATGTCCGTTTGAAGCTTTGGGTTCAATCATGCCAATCATGTCGATTCCCTATATAGAGAAAGGCCATGGAGAAGAAAGAACCTTGAGATGTGTTGGCGGTACATGGATTTGTCAGCGTATATCTGACACTTGTGACACCTCCTCGTGTACTTGTAGCAATCGGATTCCATTGTCAGCCAATAATATCATGCTCTCAGAATTTTTCTTGCCATTGTGTGTCCATTGGCATGAGTGCCAAAGGATCCTTCATGAATCTCTTTCATTAACATGTTTACTTCTTGTTTGTCTACGCATCTGAGCAAGACAATGTCAAAGTTTCTCTTATAGAGTGTATCACTGTTCAGGAAGAAGTTGTCTGCCAGTATTTTGAGAGACTTCCTATCTTTTCTTGATGCCCCAGGCGGGTATTCCTGTCTTTGAAGAAAGCATTTGATATCGTGATACCATGGTTTGTCATATATGACCGCTTCAATCACGAAGATGTAAGCGTAGGTACGTCGTTCCATTGACTCACACTAATCATGGGGGATAGGGTGGCTAATGCATCATCCATGTGATTTTCTTCACGAGGGATATGATAAAACTCGATTCTGTTGAAGAATGGTAACAACCTTCTCGCATAGTCTTTGTAAGGAATCAATCCTGGTTGATATGTATTCCACTCTCCTTTGATCTGATTTATAACCCAAATTCTTTATCCTTAGGTCAATAGCTTCTTCGAGACCCACAACACAAGCTTCGTATTCGGCCTCATTGTTTGTGCATTTGAACGTCAATCTGGCAGTGAAAGGAATAGGGGTACCCTGAGGTGTTACGATGATTGCCCCAATTCCGTTTCCATAAGCATTAAAGGCTCCGTCGAATATTAGTTCCCATTAGGATCCTGGTTCTGGTCCTTCGTTGGGTAGCGGTTCATCACAATCTTTCATTTTCAAGTACATGACATCTTCGTCTGGGAAGTCAAATTTGACTGATTCCTGGTCGTCAATCGGCTGATGAGCCAAATGATCGGCTAAAATACTTCCTTTGACGGCTTTCTGAGCATGGTACTTGATGTTGTATTCCGATAACAACATCTGCCAATGGGCAATCCTTCCCGTGAGAGTAGGCTTTTCAAAGACGTACTTGATCGGATCCATTTTGGAGATTAACCAAGTAGTGTGACAAATCATGTACTGGCGTAGACGTTTGGCTGCTCATGCCAGAGCACAACAAGTTTTCTCAAGCATAGTGTATCGAGTTTCACAGTCCGTGAACTTCTTGCTTAAGTAGTAAATGGCGGACTCTTTTCTTTTTATCTCGTCTTGTTGGCCAAGCACACAACCCATGAAGTCTTCCAAGACTGTTAAGTAGATGATAAATGGTCTTCCTTCCACTGGAGGAGACAAAATCGGTGGATTCAATAGATATTCTTTAATGCTGTCGAAGGTCTTTTGGCAATCTTCTGTCCATATACAATTTTGGTTCTTTCTAAGTAGTTTGAAGATCGACGCGCATGTCGCGGTCATAAGGGATATGAATCTTGAGATGTAGTCCCAAAAATCCTCTTACTTGTTTTTCAGTCTTTGGAGAAGGCATTTCTTGAATTTCCTTGACTTTATCAGGATCAACCTCAAGTCTTTTCTGGCTGACAATGAATCCCAAGAGTTTTCCTGAGCGGACACCGAATGTGCATTTATTGGGATTCATGCGGAGTTTGTATTTTCTCAGACGCTCGAATAACTTTGATAGGTGTTCCACATGTTCTTCTTCTGTATTAGATTTGGCGATCATGTCATTGACGTACATGTCAATTTCTTTTTGCATCATGTCTTGAAACAGAGTTGTCATGGCCCTTTGATAAGTTGTCCATGCGTTCTTCAAACTGAACGGCATTACCTTGTAACAAAAGGTGCCCCATGGGGTGATGAATGAATTTTTCTCCATATCTTCTGGCGCCATTTTAATTTGATTATAGCCCGAGAATCCATCCATGAATGAGAAGACTTTGAATTTTGATGTGCTGTCTACCAGCATGTCAATGTGTGGTAGGGGAAAGTCATCCTTTGGACTTGCTTTGTTCAGATCTCTGTAGTTTACACACATTCTAACTTTTCCGTCCTTCTTGGGAACCGGTACTATGTTGGCTAGCCATTGAGGATATTCTGAGGTGGCGAGGAAACTTGCGTCGATCTGCTTTTGCACTTCCTCCTTAATTTTGATGGCCATATCTGGATAAGTCCTTCTCAGTCTTTGTTTTACTGGAGGACATTCTGTTTTCAGTGGTAAGTGATGTTCCACGATGCTGGTATCCAACCCTGGCATGTCCTGGTAGGACCAAGCAAACACATCTGGAAACTCTTTGAGAAGTTTTATTAAGCCTTCTCTGAAAGTTGGACTAAGCAGTGCTCCAATCTTAACTTCCTTTCTTTCTTCTTCTGAACCCAAATTGACCATTTCCAACGGCTCTTTGTAAGGTTCAATGGACCTTTCCTCTTGTCTGAGTAATTGGGAGATCTCTTCCAGAATTTCTTCGTTCTCTTCTTCTTCAACTTCAAATACCGGGAATTCAAAGTTGGGAGAAGGCATTGGATCGTATATTTCAATGGGGTTTAAAACAAGTAATCTGCATGACATGATGATTCCTTTTTAGAAAAGACAGAGAGGATGCAAAAGTGTGTGCAATGTATTTTCTGAAAACGCTTGTTTTTATTTTGGGTTGTTTTTTAGGATTACCATTTTCTGAAAAACGAAAAGTGAAAACAACAATAAAAATGCGGGAATTCAGAATGACATTATTTATTTATGATTTGTCGATTCTTGAAACACACCCCTATAAAACAAAACTCTGTCGCTTTGGGCGAAGCGAAGAGGGACATTTACAGAAAAGTAAGCCCTATAAAACATCCATTTCACTTGGGCAAGGTGAAAGGTCGAAACAAAGATGTGGCAATTACTTAGATTTATGAACGGCTTTCTGGACATCGACCGCAACCCAATGGCGACGAACTCCTCTGTGGATCACAAAGTCTGGTACTTTCCTTCTTGGTTTGTCTTCCAAAATGACACTGATTTCTGGCGGAGTGGGATCATTGGAGTCTTCTTCCCATGCAGAGTTATCATAAGAGGACTCTTCTGTCGTATCTTCCATAGTATTTTCACTCTCAAGAGGATCTCCCTATTTGGTTAGTTGTATGTCCTCGTATCTTATGCGAGAGCTTTTGGGAGTAGTGTATTTGACTAGAAAGTCGTATTTGCAGCTTGGCTGCCCTAAGGTATCCCAGGTTTCTGTGGGAATAGATGAGTCATCTTCCTCAATGACGTTGACTTCAGGAAATGCGTAGTTAATGAAATCTTGTCCTGCGATCTTTGTAAATTCATCAACACGGTGTTGGTCATTTTTGGAATGTTCTGAGTAAGGATTCCATGACTCTGGGAGAACAGGCGTATTCTTTTCAAGATTACTCAGCTGATAGGCATTATCTGGCTGACTCTTTTGCCCCGAGTTTTCCATGTATGGCTTCTAGATAGACAAGTCATCCAGGGGATCATAATAATCATAGTCGAAGTTGTCTTTCATCAGAGTGTCTCCCTCTAATGAATTGGGTGGAGCACGGCATCCTTCGGGATTATAATCTCCGTAGATCATTCTGACGTCTTATCTTGGTATATATCTGGGACTTTGCTTTGGAGAGCAGAATGGCATGTGCGTCTCTCCCTGAGATATATAACCTTCATCGTTAAGATAGGGCTTCCACTCCTCATCTGTATCAGAAGATTTGTTCCTATCGATAGTGTGGGCTTTTTGAGATACTGGGTGGAGGAAGCCTCCGTTGTGGAAGAAATCCTGAATGGGACAAAAACTTTCATCCTTATTCGTAGTCTGGGTACAGGTCGGAGAGAAACCAAGACCTTTTCTTGTCTTGTTATCAGTAGGAATTACAATCTGTCCCCATCCTTTTATGTCACCACTTCCCATTACTCTGAGAGCGTCCTTGTATGAGGAAATCGATGTTCCTTTTTATTGATGATTCTCATTGCTCACCGAGAGTGCTTGAAATTGAGTTCCAACGACCTCCTCTAGTTCTACATAGGAGAATGATGATAATTTACTCACGATTAAAGCTTGCTCTCCGCATACTGTAACTAATTTTTCGTTCTTGACAAACTTCAGCTTCTGGTGAAGTGTCAAAGTGCCTGCCCCAGCTTCGTGTATCCAAGGTCTTCCTAATAAACAGCCGTATGCTGCTCGGATGTCCATGACCTAGAAAGTGACTTGGAAAGTGTGAGGACCGATGGTTATGGGAAGATCGACTTCGTCGATAACCATTTTTCTGGATCCATCAAAAGCTTTGACGATGATCTCACTCTTTTCATGGGAGTACCTTGAAAAGATAGTTGTACCAAAGTTGACCTTGGCATGACGTTCAAGGATGAACCTGTGTACACCAGTACGCTGGCTAAAGTATCGTCCTAGCAATTGACTGTGATATTGAGTGCCATGTTATGGTTCTTGCCTTCCTCTGGAAGTTCTTCATAACTGAATCCTAAATTGTTGCAGGAAGTGATGTTGAAGTTAATGCTGTCAAATTAACCTACTGTCACATTTTGTTCTACAAAGACTTGTTCTAAAACCTTCTGTAGGGCTTCTCTGTGAGCTTCTGAACTAAGCAGGAGAGATAGTACAGAAATTCGAGACGGAGTTTGCAACAATTGATCCACAATGTTGTACTCGCTTTTCTGAATGAGCTTCAGCATTTCATCGTTGTTCTTCACAGGTTCCGCATTGCTGGATTGACCGACTTGTTGATTAGGAATTTCTGCTTGAGGTTCCTTTTCTTTGGTAGGTTCTCCAACTCCTCTGTTGAAGACCCGACCACTCCGGGTAACTCGGCTGATGTCGACAATATTCACAACGGATGGTAATGGAATTTCTTTTCCCTCTTCTATGGTAGTCGCACCGTCCTTGTATGGAATAGCCCTTTCTAACTTGTATGGCATCGGACCTAGTAAGTAGATGACCACAGGGGCTTTTTCGGCCTTTTGACTTTCGTAGGAAACCTCAATCAGCTCTAAGTTTGGAATTTTCCTATTGTTAAGAGAGATTTTTGACTCATTGAGTAGAGGAATTATGGCGCAAACATCCTCGGTTATTCCATGATTAGACTATGACAATGCTTTTGTCTAGTAGTCATTGGTCCTTGTTTTGAACAGGGAAGTAATCTTGTATCACGTTGATTGATTCAGAATTCAAGCATGGTTGAATTTCCTTTCGGTCTAACTGATGCTGGAGAGCTGATCGTACGAGATAACATTCTTGGTTATTTTCCGAGCATATTCCACAGCATTCATAATTGTGAGGTACTACCCGACCATATCCGCTTTGTATGCAGTGCATCCTTACCATATCCATTTCTAGTAAGCGGATATCACAACTTTGGTGTCTACCAAGATTCCCATTAGTTATGCTAACTTGTTGCGTGTCTTCATCCTGGTAGATCGGAAGCCACCAGTGGTCTAACAGATGTTGAAGAGTCCTTTGTACAAGCTCATACCTTTGGTCATTTTCGTAGCATTCTTTACAGTCTTGATAATCGTGCGAGGCCAGAAAACCGAGTCTGACCTGTTTGGCATGCAATTCTACTAGACTGGTATTGATTAAGCGGATGTCAAAGATCTGAGCCATATTGACTTAATGATCATTTCTTTCATGGTAGTCTTGGATCCATCCGAGGTCCATTTGGCGCTGGAGGGCCTCTTGTATGACAGAGCATCTCTGGTTGTCCTTGGAACAGATTGGGAAAACGCTGTAATCGTGTTGCGGTAAATTGTAATACTGACTTTGTCTTGAATGCATTGCCACTAGATTGGCGTTCATTGCACGAATGTCATGGTTCAGAACAATGTTGGGATGTGCATGGGCCATGTTTACTTCACGAATCTTGTGATCCTGAATCCATCCCAGATCCATTTGCTCTTGAAGAGCTGCTTGTATTATGGCACATTGTAGTACCCCAAAATTTGCCCTACCTTTTTTTGGCTTTTGTTTCGCATCCATCTGCATATCTGTTAGGTCATAACTCGTTCATAAATCATACACATCATTGGTTTTCCTAAGACATGGGATCACAGTGTTCTTTAAATAGGGGATTCTATGGATATCTATCAGAGCACGGAGTAGAGAATCGAAACCGGAGCCACAGCATCATTTTTCAAGCAAAGTGGGGAATTTTTGGCCTGGTTAACCGGTTAACACAATTATAGTGCAATTATGTTAACCGGTTAACATGTTATAATTTTGCGTATTTGGTCTGATTTTGAACTGTGTAACCGGTTAGCAGTTATGCTGTAACCGGTTAACACAGGCAGATTTTGCATATTCTGCTGCTTTTTCAGGACAGCACCATTGCACACGCTTGGGTCTTTGATTCTACAATATTATAGCAGCAAGTGGAATATTCTAGACATCTCTAGACATTGCAATTCAATCCAATTAATTCCAAGGGCATTTATTCTAATATTTCATTTCTAATTGAGTGCACCATGTTCCTTGTTTTCCAAGCATCTCCACCTTTGGATGTTGAAGTTCACCTTGAGATTGTTATCGAGTTGGTTCTAACTAACCGAGTTAACCGCCTTGACTCGGTGAGTCAAGTCCAACTAACTCCGACCCTAGCTCCAAACCCAAAGCTACGTCCTAAGCTAATCTCAAACCTCCCACACTCCAAACCTAAAATCTATATAAGAAACCCTTGACTCATTTTTCAAAAGGGAGGAACCATTCTACAAAATTTCTCGCACTTTTCACTCTCAATTCTCTCATTTTCTCTCTGAACTTTCTGCTACTTCTACATCTTCATCTCAATTCTCTCTTCCAAACCCTCACAAAAAGCTCTTATTTCTTGAAGGATAATCACTTTTCACATTGAAAAGTGATTAATTCTTGAGCTCAAAGTCCATCATTTGGCTTTCTTTGGTTGGATTTCTGGAAGTTAAGATTATTCTACTTCAATCCAAGGGTTTCACACCATTTATTTTGGTGCAAGTTCGATCTCGGTGATTTTTCGCAATTTTGCTCGGTTTCGACACGTTTCGGCTACTAATCAAGGAATCTCTGGTTTTCTTTAATTTTCTGCACCAAGATCACTTTGCAACAATCACCAAAGCAAATCTCCGCTTTGTAGGTTGGTTTTCCTCAGATCTATACTTGATTTAGCTTATTTGTAACTTATTCGATGTAGATCTTTGGGGATTTTTGATTTGGATCCATTTGCTTGAATTTGATTCTTGATGTTGTTGTTTGTTGGATCCAATTGATTGTTTGATGACTGTAATTCCATGTAATTTCGTGATTAATTGATTGCATGTTCATTTGGATGTGTGGAGAAGTGATTTGCTGCTGAAAAGTGCTTTTGGAGCTGGTTTTTTTGAATTTTGTCCCAGAGTAACCGGTTAACACAATTGCATTGCAATTATGTTAACCAGTTAACATGTTGTAATCCTGCGTATTTAGGCTGATTTTGAATTGTTAACCAGTTAACACACATACGTTAACCGGTTAACACTGCTGTAGAATGTGATTTTCTTGCATTTTCTTGTTCTTTTGAGATCCTTTGCATGTCTAAACTTCATGGATTAATGTGTTGATGATTGGTGGACTATTCTTGAGTCGTTTCACTTCACACTATTGCATGATCATGATTTTCCGACACGCGACACTTGATTTTTAATCGATGAATGTTTATGTTTGCATTGTTGATTAATTGATGCGATGAACGCATAATGCACACACATTGAGCTTGTTAATTGTTAATTGATGCTTGTGTTGCTGGAATTGTTATGTGCATGTTCATTTGCTTTCTATTTCAAGAGGTGCACACTTGATTTGGCTTGTTCACGTACTTAAAGTTATGCATTCTTTCATGATGATTTCAAGGATTGTTTACCATGTTGTGGTATCATTGTGATCATGTCTGATTGAAATATGTGTTGTTTGATGCATGTCCATTGTGCCATGATTGAATCATCTTCAAATGTTGCATGCTGCCCTGATTTTCTACTGTTGTCTGTGTGCACACATCTGTTATATGTGCTGCTGATTGACTTTTTATAGCTCCTTTTGTGCTGAATCATGTGCTGTTATAAGTTGTCTTGCTTATGTGCCACTTTTTACTGCTGTATGGATGTTGTAGCGCTGTTATAGCCGCTGATTTTCTGGTTTATTCTCTTTCTCTTTTTATGGATTACATGATATAATGCTTGGTGGTGTAGAACTTTCTCACATCCCTTAGGGATCCTAGGTCATCCTTAATTTTTTATTAAGGTGAGGTAGGATAAGCATTAGATAGTGCTATCCCTCTCTTCTTTTAGACTTAGGTGGTTCCTATTACCTCACATAACCCTAGGATCTCCATGCATGATAACTTTAGGATAACTAGTCCCCCACTTAGACTTTTTCCTTTCTTAACACCTTTGAATCTCTCTTTTCTCATCTCAAAACAAAATTCAAAAACATCTAATAAAGATGACTCGTATTGTACGCCATGAGCCTTAAGTACATGGGAAATGGAGAGTGGGGGATTTTCCGTGGCTTTCCTAGAGTGTTTAGCGTACATCCCGTCTTGGGCCGATATGCGAGGCATTCGATCCTATGTCATAGACTTTAGTGCGATACGTGTTACAAACACAAAATAATCAAAACACTTCTTCTTAAAAGACTAAAACAAACAACAATTCTCTTCTCATCTCTTTCATTCTTTTGCAAGGATGCGTCACATCTGTTCTACCACAAACAGGTAAATGCCTAAGACTCCGTACAACGAGTTGCGACACCTAACTGTTGGAACGCACGCCTGGACGTACTCCACTTAAAAACAAACAAACAAACCAATCCATCCCTAGTGAGGGGAACTACGTCGCTCTGATTCTTGCGTGCGAGCGGGATACATAGGCAGGAGATCGTGCGAGATCTCTCCGAGCACCATCATTCTCTTTTCCCCCCGAACCGTAGTCCAAACTATGTTGACTCCGACTTTCCCATTGTACGAGGGAATACGTAGGCCTAGGACTCCGAGGACGTCCTACCGTGTCACTTCTTTTTCTTTTCCCCCCGTTCTTCGTTCTTTTCCGTTCTTGTCCCTTTTCCTTCTTCTTTCCAGCAGCAGCGGAGTACCTGTTGACGACACCCTTTGATCGGGACAACAAGCGTGGATCCCATCGAGTACGATGGACGCGTGGGGTGTTAACACCTTCCCCTCGCGTAACCGACTCCCTTACCCATTTCTCTTGGTCGCGAGACCATGCTCTTTTCCTTTCCCTCAGGTTTACGCAGTGTTTCCTTTCCCTCTCTTGGGATAAATACACATTGCTGGCGACTCTGTTTCCGCGCCACTTTCGCGTTTGTACTTGGATGAAAATCCTGGGAGCAATACACATCATTGATTGTTCTTGGAACAGATATCACACTAATGATAGTTGTGAGATGGCACATGGTTGTACCCGCTCTGTCTGCAATGCAATTTTACCAGGTTGGTTCCCAGTAAGCGTACATTGTGAATTTGATAACTGTTGTTAGGTTCTCCTTCTATCAAATTCACTGTAGTCTTCTCATGTTGCGTTAAAGGGTTCATCTGAACATTTAGATTAGTATCTTTGAAAGATAAAACCCCGTTCCTGATGAGCTTTTGTACATCAGACTTAAAGCTAAGACAATTCTCAATGTTATGTCCCGATCCTCCTTGATGGTAAGGGCAAGCCTGATCTGCTTTGAACCAAAAAGGTGGATTTTCAGGTACTTTAAGAGGAATCCTGGTTTGAACGTGCCCCTTGGCCAGTAGAAGTGGAAATAACTCTGCATACAACATCGGTATAGGGTCGAACCCTGATGGCCGTGTAGTACGATTGTTATTATTGTACTGCGGGCGACCTGCTGAAGAGGCTGTTACGGCCTTTGATGATACTGTTGTTGACTTGGTTAGCTCGTAGCAACCTAAGGTTGATATGTCAGAGTTGGCGCTGGGTTGATAGCGGGAGTTACTGCTGCTATCGGTTGATACCTTCGTCTTTGATTACCTAGAGAGATATTACTGATATCTTGCTCTTTCTTCTTTTGGAAAGCACTACTGTATCTTTTAGTACTGCTGGATGGCTCTGCATCTTTGACCAATCGTCCTTCTCTGACTACTTCTTCAAGGCGTACCCCCATGTTCACAATTTCAGTGAAATCACTAGGTGCACTTGCAACCATTCGATCGTAATAAAACGAGCTTAATATTTTCAGGAAGATCTTTGTCATTTCCTTTTCTTCGAGAGGAGGACAGATCTGGGCGGAGATTTCACGCCATCTCTGAGCATACTCCTTGAAGGTTTCTTTTTCTTTTTATGACATTGCTCTGAGCTGGTCCTTATCTGGTGCCATGTCCAAGTTGTATTTAACGAATGCTGCCCCGAGATCTCTGAAAGTACTGATTTTGGTGCGATTTAAACCCATGTATCATTTGAGTGCGGCACCAGTTAAGCTGTCTTGGAAGTAATGGATTAGTTGTTGTTGATTTTCTGTCTGAGTAGACATTTTTCGAGCGTACATCACCAAATGACTTTGAGGGAAAGAGTTGCCTCTGTATTTTTAAAAGTCGGCCACCTTGAATTTGTGTGGTATCTTTACATTAGGGACTAAGCAGAGGTCAGCGGCGTCTTTACCAAACAAGTCTTGACCACGAATGGCATGTAGTTCCTTCTGCATTTCCAAGAATTGTTCCTGGAATTCATTCATCCTTTCGTATACTTCTTCGTTTCTGCCAGAAGTGGCCTGCAGAATCTGTTTCTTCGGGATAGTGTGTACCACTGGTTGTGGTATAGACATTATTGCGGTAACTCTTGGCGCTTCAGTGACCTGAAGTTTGTAACCTTCAGGAGTTTCCGTCGTAACCCTTGCATCTTCATTTACCTGAAGTTTGTAACCTTCAAGCCTGGAGGTTCCTGTGACGACTTCCGGGTCTTCAGTGACCAGTGGGATGTATCCTTCAGGTATAAAGTTAAGAGGCATACCCCAGGGAAAACCTTTAGGTATGTTGTAATAAGGATAATTGCCAGGTGTCTCAAATGCTGGTGTGGATGTAATCTCCGAGATCACAGTCCTTTGATGTTGTTGCTCATGGGCTGCTGCCAGGGATTGCATGTGTTGTGGAGTTTCTCCAAACTCTCCTTTAGAGCGTTGATTTCTTCTCTTAGCTCTCTGTTCTCTTCCTCGAGATCGTCCATTTTCTTTTTGTCGATTGGTCCGAGTATTGTACGAATGAGACAATTTGACTCTAGAGTGCGACACATATGTGAGACTCAAAGACAAAGATGTGCTATTTGAGAATGATGAATGATATGCAAAGAATGAAAATGATATATTTTTTTAGTTTTTGTTTTCAAAAGAACTTTTAACAATTATATTGCAAATATCACACAGCGCGGGGGGGGGGGGGGGGGGGGGTGGAGGCTTTTATTGAACTCGAAATATTGCAGTATTTTACAGGGAAAAGTACAGTATTTTACAAAGTGCGAGAAGGAAAACTAGGCCTATGGATCCTGAGTTCTCTCTGAGGAGAGCTCAGATACTGGTTCCTAAATTTTTCTTTTCTTTGATCGGGCTCCTTCAGTCGTTGTCGGGTCGACGATCCTTTGCCAATTGAAAGGAGTGAGCAAATTTCTTCGTTCCTCCTGACTTTCTATAGCATGCTACTCTAATATCTCAATCAGAGCATGCTTTTCCTTTAGCAGTTCCTGAATCTTGGTACATTCTAAATTAAGAATCTGGTATTTATTCTTCCAAGAGATTTTCTCACGTTGGACTTTTTTGAGAGCAACCTGAAGTTTTTTCGCATCATACATGAAATAAAGGACAGATTCCTTTAAGGGAAAAACTTCTTGACGAGGGTAAGGCATCCTCAATTTGATGGCTCTAGTTTTCACCCAGTGGAGATAAGGCTCTACAAAGATGCAGTTTGGCCTCCCCAGGGGCTCTCTCCCCTTCCTATGAACATGTTGCCATGTATGCACTATTTCTTTCTTTAGTGCCTTGTCATTTTCTCCTTCCATGGAGAAAAGACCTTCCAGATGAGCATTATGTGGGATATTCTTCATCGGGTATCCAAGTTGATGGCTAGCTAAAATTGGATGATAGTTGATCCCTCCTTTAGTACCAATGAGGGGTACATTGGGGAAATTTCCACATTTGTCGATGATTTTTATTCTGTCATAGATCCGATTGTACCAATCTATGTCGGAGTTGGTAAGAGACATAATCTTCTGCAACCATCGCAGACTACTCTTGTGATCCCAAAAAGAAGCAGACTAGGGTAAGTGGGAAATAAACCATTTGTAGGGTAATGGTACACAACATGTGATCACCCCTCCACTGTACAAATTCCTTAAGTGTACAGAATGATAAGCATCCACGAGCAAATTTGGGACCGGGTTCCCAATTAGGAATATCTTAACAGCATTGGTGTCGACGAAGTTGTCAATGTTGGAAAAGAGGAATAACCCATATATGAGCAGAACAAAGACATCCTCGAAAGCGGTTATATTTCATATACTAGCAAAGTATAGAGCTTTCTCCATCAGGAATTTAGCTGGTAAACCCTGGATTCCTCCTTTGGTTGTCATGTGAGTCCTGATTTCTGACTTATCCAAAGAGATTGCTCTTGCAATGGCTTGATCTTTTGGAATTTCTTCCAGTCCGAAAAATGGATCTTGATCAATGATAGGTAAGTCAATCAGGTGGGAGTACTCATCCAGTGTTTGTGTGAGCTGGTAATATGGAAAAGTGAAGTAGTGGTAAACCGGATCGTAGAACTGAACTAGTGTAGACAGGATCCCTTCAACCATGTTGACTTTCAAAAGAGACAAAAGTCCTCCGTGCTTAGCTCTGAAAGACTCGGGATTAGTAATCATCCTTCCCAATTTCCTTAGGTCTTCTAGTTTTGGAACCTTGAAGGTGTACTTGTGCGTTTTTCTTCTTCCGAAATCCATAACACAACTTTTCTGATATTTGCAATTATTGTTTCAGTTCTTTTAGAAAAAAAAATTTCTTGTTTAAAAAAAGCGTTTTTTTAATGAATGCATGGATGCATGAATGCAGCAAACAAAAACACTTGAAAACATGGGTTTAGGGGTTCAGCGTCACGAGCATGGAGCCATGGATCTACCCATTCCCAAGGTGTGTACTAATAGGTCAATTTTTGTACCTATAGAACGGGTTCTAATAGAGGTTCCCAAAATCATTGACCCCTCTTAGGGATATTAACAACAAACCGATTGACTCAGGAGAGCTGTAATATCCTAAGATGAATCTCCTTTAGTGTAGTATCGCGTATCAACTATTCCCGATAGTCACCGCACTACCTAATGGTTTATTGGTTAAGTGTCTACTAATCCTCGTCTTCAATGGTAACCCAATGGGAAAAAAACAATGATTTCACGACATGCTCGTTCAACATTGGTAATTCCACACGGGCACCTCCACTGATTCGGTGGACTCTCAAGTCAGCTTGGTCGGGATTCACTCCCTATAAACCTCCCTGAATACGCCACCACTTATCTTAATGTTCTCTCGGACTCATCACATGCGTATTAATCGCATTCCCAAATAACAGTAATTTAAACAAGGGTATCAAATAATATGACATCAAATGATATATATAAAAATTAGAAAGCAATTAAGATAACCGAAAAATAAATGCAAAGCAAGGCCTATACCTCTTAGGAAATCTAATCCTAAACTTCTAAGCAGAGTCACCATTTTTCTGTAGCGTGCAGTTTTTTCGGTGACGCGACCACCTTACCGCAAACGGTTTGGGTGCTACTTTCTGATTTATGTATTTATCCTATAAAGTTGGTTAAGGAAGGGAAAGATATCTTAAACTAACCTTGCACGCAAATGTTTTCTTTAACAAATGTTAAGAGATCGGGGATCGAGGTATGGTTATACAAAGGGAAGCTATTAACACCCAATGTATCTATGGTAATCCATAAGAACCTTCTTTTGCACGTATTTCTGTTAACTTAAAATGCTTTCTTGTGTTTATCTGCTGTGGATTGGGAAAGTTTCTCCTTTGGGAGTGTTGAGAGAATGTTTTTGCTGTTTTCGGGTTTTCTGTTATTTTTGTGAAGGTACTGGACCTAAAGTTTTTTATTTATGTGCTCGCTAAGATTTCACAATCTTATGCCTACGTATTCCCGTAAAAAGATTTGGGGAAATCAGAGCAATCATAGTTCCTCCTATTTCTATGGGAGGAAAGAAAATTTGGTGTCTTGTTTAAAGCCCAAGATTAAAGCCATATGAGTATTTGTGTCTTGTTTAAAGCCCATGATTGAAGCTAAAGGTATTTGTGTCTTGTTCAAAGCCCAAGATTGAAGCTAAAGGTTGACTGAGAGAGAATTTGTCATCTCTAAAGGGAGATATCTCACCTATTCATCACAAAATGTCAGGTAATTGGTTATAAGAGAAATTACTTTAACTAGGATGTGTGGAATCCTGCAATGCCATAATTTCCTTTATAAAAGAGATGTCATGAAGGAAGAAGCTTTAACTCAGTGTAGAGCAATACCACTTTTTACTTTATGAATCTTTCATGCTAAGAGAGGGACATTGGCTTGGATGTATAGAATCCAGAGGCTTGCCACTTATAGCTGTTAAATGAAAGATAAATTTTAGCCAGGATAAGGGAAGGACTTCAGCTTGGATTTTGAATCAACAAGTGTGCCACTTACAGCAATTATCTGGAAAAATGTTTTTATTGTTTGTTTTGATATGTGATGTACAGAGGATATATCTTCCTGCAGAGAGAACTCATGGTCTCATCTGAGGGGATGTTGATTTCTGTGTGCCTTGATCTAAGTCCAAGGTTGAAGCTAAAGAAAATGACTCCTCTGGAGAGTGTTATATCTGTCTTGTACAAAGCCCGAGATTGAGGCTGACTGGGGAAATTCTTATATGAAGCCTAAGAGGAGGATCAATTTTGCTGAGGATTTATGGAAATCCAAGAGCAGGTCTAAATTGTTTTGGGGAATCCAAAAGGAATCTAACTCTTTTTGGGGAATCAGGGAAGAGTTTAGGGTTGAGTTTAAAACCCTTAGAAGTTTTGACTCTGCTAGAGAGTGGTGTATTGGTGAAATGATAAGGATTTTTTCCTATGCTTTGAGGGTCTCTGTGTGAGATCCAAGAGGAGATGAGACTTTCCAAGTATTATTTGTATGAATCCTCAGAGAAGGCTGAGACTGTCCAAGTCTCTCAAGAAATGGTAGGCTCTGGTGTAGAGAGGGGCCTTTTATGATGCCCAAGAGGAGGCTGTTGGTTTAAGGGGCGAAAATCAACCTTAAAATGGGATGATGTTTTGGAAACTTGACTCTCCTGGGGAGAGAACTAGTAGAGATAACTAATTTATATCCTATACTTTTAGGAAGCCCGTGGGTCCTTGTATTTAAGCCCAAGAGGAGGTTGGGGAACTTATAAGAAGCCTGTTGGTCCTTGTACTAAGTCCAAGAGGAGGCTTGGGATTCTTCTAGGAAGCCTGTGGGTCCAAGCCTAAGAAAAGTTCAAGAAAGGTTTCACCGAGAATTAATCCTTTCTTTGCTGAACAGTTATAAGGTTTGAAGAAATTCAAAAGAGGTTTCACCGGGAATTAATCCTCTCTAGGGAAATGAATTTCTTGTGCATATATACATTTCTAAGTTTTTACAGTCTTGAGAAAAGTTTCACCGGGAATAATGTCTTTCTCTGTTCCATATTGAATAAGCCCAAGAGGAGGCAGATTGTATTGAGGGAATTTCCTATGAGGGAACTAGTTTGACTAAGTTAGAAAGTAACCTCTAGTTTGACCTAATGTAGACCTAACTGCTGGGGCAAACTCTAAACAACTATGCTCAAGAATATATACAAATAAGTGAATTGACAAGTATATAAACAAATGTGCATTAAAAAGATGTTGGGACTTATACTCTGAGAAGAGGCCCAAGTGTATGGTGATTGACTGTGTTGATTTACAAATGTATGATTAGGGTTTTAAGAAATTGAAGAAAGTTTTGAGAAAACTTTGAATTTGAATTTGATTTAAAAACAAGTGGTTTAAAAGAAAGAATGTTTGGGGCTTATAACTCCAAGAGAGGCCCAAGTGGTCTAAGAGCAGTTTCACCGGGAATAATGCTCCTCTTAGTACCAGTTAAAAAAAACAAACAGATGATTTTGAAAACAGAGGTATGGGTCTTATAACTCAAGGAGAGGCCCATGGAGGTTGTTTATTGTTTAAAACAAAGTTTATGTACAAAAGATTGGGGCTTATACTCAAGGAGAGGCCCAGATGACTTATTTGAAAATAGTGATCGCACTGCGATACCGAAAGATGTTGTGGGACTTATACTATAGCAGAGGCCCAAAAGTGTTTTTGTACAAAGAGGGGTTGGGTCTTACACTCTAATAGAGGCCTAAAAGTGTTTGTGAAGAAAGAATAATGGGGCTTATACTCAAGGAAAGGCCGAGATGATTTAGTTGAAAAGGTGATGATCGCGTCGCGGTTTTGAAAACCACAGAGGGACTTATACAATGACTGAGGCCAAAAATATTTATTTACAAAAGGGATGGGTCTTACACTCTACAAAGAGGCCCAAAAGGTTATTTTTATACAAGAGTTGGGGCTTATAGCTCAAGGAGATGCCCAGATGAAAAACAACGATCACACCCTTTATTTTGAAAATCGTATCGGGACTTATACAATGACTGAGGCCCAAAAATATGTATTTACAAAGGGGATGGGTCTTACACTCTACGAAGAGGCCCAAAAGTGTTTCAAATGAAGTTTGAAAAATTAAAATCAAGGAAAACCCTAATTTTAATTAACAATATAGTTTTTCAAAGAAAATTAAATAAAAAATGATATAAAATATCAAATATATTTAAAAACAAGTTGTGAGTTTTGAAAAATGTTTTGAAACAAGAGGAAAATTTCATTAAAAATGTTTAAAAACAATTAAAATAAAATTCTTTACAAAAATTCAAAATATATTAAATAAATAATATAAATTTTATTTTTTTGTAGAATAAAATATTTTAATATTTTTGTGAATTTTTAAAAAAAGAACCAATAAAAAATGAATAAAATTGAGGAAGAAATTAATTTTTGAAATCAATTAAGAAAATAACTTAAAAATTCAAAAATTCAAATAATTTGAAAAAGGCGCCAACGGTCATCTTCTTCTTCCCCGTGCCTGCGCCATGGATGATTTGCAAAACCTCACTTTTCTCTCTGATTACTCAATAATTTTGCACGATTCAAACATCAATCTCACTCGTTTTTGAACAACGGTTCTAATGGTACCAATTAGTTGCATTTATTTTCAGTGTGGAGTGAGAAATTAAGTGATGAACACATGAACCCTAATTTCTACAAGAACACTATGAAATCCTATACACGATAGCTACAAAGCAATTGATTGATGGGAAACACTCTACATAAGTGCAGAAACATGTTTGTAACTTGAAAACACATTTATGATGCATGGATCATAGAGTTTGAGAGTTTAGGCTTACCTCTTGCAAGAAGAAATCGAATTGTGTGTTGGAGGTGTTACAGATGTTGTTTGATGAATTGGACAACTTCAATG
The DNA here is from genome assembly GCA_022829125.1 of Lathyrus tuberosus. Classification (NCBI taxonomy): domain Eukaryota; kingdom Viridiplantae; phylum Streptophyta; class Magnoliopsida; order Fabales; family Fabaceae; genus Lathyrus; species Lathyrus tuberosus. Next base: position 6,183,742 of record JALAZF010000267.1, read on the forward strand.
GACCTTATGTAAGGTGTTTGGAAGCTTGGAATGGATTGAAACAACCTGAGTTTGATTTTTAGCTTTGTGATTCTGAGGTTACAGATGTGTGGGAAGTGTTTGCATAGCTCACATATGATGTATATGATGTGTCTACACCATTGGTTTTGATATAATTGCTTCCTGTTAAAAAATTCGCATGTTACTTGAAAAAGAAGCAATTTTTGGTTTTTTGAGAGTGAAATGAAGAAGAGCATGTGTTGTTATGCTTTGGTGTACTCAAACTGATCAGAAAGGATCCCTATTTATAGTAGAGCAAGTATATTTTGGGAGCAATAGTGATTAGCAGCTGATCATGGTGTGTAGCTTGTAGCCATTGACTTGGATGTTCCAAAGTGCCAAGTCAACTATAGCTTGACTCCATTCAATTTCTGCGGGTTTGAATGCTTAGAGTTTGGACTGAATCTTGACTGGTTTGGATTGTTATGGCTTGGTTCATGACACCTAAATGCATTGCATTAATGTAACCTTGCCAAAATTGAATTTCAAAGTTCATGTCATGATGGTTTTGCACATGCCAAGTTTAATTCTTGACTCCTTGATCAAGAAACAAGTGAGTCATGAGAAGTTTTGTGTTTTTGGAAGATGACAAAGTTGGCAAAATGGCAAGACTTGAGTGAAAAAGTCGTGTGGCATAAGTTATGTTTTCATGCTTTTGTGTAGGCAGGGTGAAAAATGTCATTTTTGGAGGCTTATAACTCCTTGCTAAAGTTGAATCATGGGAGGCTCTTGTACTTTTTAGAAAGCCCTTATATCATACTTCAACTTTGATGTTTAACTTTGGTCTTGAATCATCTTGGATCATAATGAAAAATGGCCTCAAAGTTGGAAAAAATGCAAACAGATTCTGTCCAAAATTTCACTAAGTGTTTGAAAAATGTCCATTTTTCATTTTTTGTGATTTTGATCAATCCATAACTCAAAATACATGAGGATTTGGAATATGTTGTAGTTGACAATCTTGAAGTATGTAATGAGAGCTTTCATTTGAGGTTTGGATGGAATAAAAAGGTTACTTGGATCACAAGTTATGGTCTTGCAAAGTTGGGTAAAAATCACTTTTTTTCATGACTTGGTGAAATTTCAAGTTTCTTAAGATTGCCCCTTTTGCAAGTAACCTCAATTTTCTTGATTTTTCTTGATGGATGATGAGCCAAATCATAAGTTAACATTGTTTTTGACTTAGATAAGCCATGTTTGTCAAGAAATCCCAAAAGTCAAACTTGGTTTTTTGGCACAGTTGACTTTTTGTCAAATGAATTTCAAACTTTGTGATTCTCTATGAAATCAAGTTCTTGACCTAATTCAAACCTAATGGATGGATTCCATAGGTGTTTTAGAGTGTCTTGAATCATTTCCCAAGGTTTGAGATCATGTCTTGGTAAAAATTCAAAGGTAGGGTTGACTTTTTCCTCAGAAACCCTAGTTTGTGGTCCAGATGAATTTGAATCTTTGTATTGTTCATGAACCAAGTTCTTTGTGTCAATTTAAACTTTTAAAAGGATCAATGTAAGATATTTGAAGTCTTCAAAACATTCCTTGAGGTCTTGGCTCATGTCTTGTTCCCAAAGTCAACTTAGGGGTGAATTAGGTCAAGAAACCCTAATTCCTGATTTTTTATGAATGCATCCCCTAAGGATATTTTGAACTTATGATTGGATCCATGAGGTCCCTTTGAGATTCTTGGATTAAGTTTTAAAGTATTGGCTCATGCCCAGATGAAAATTTTCCTCTAGAGGCCTTGGTCGACCAAAACCCTAATTTGGTGACACTGATGATCTTGAGGCTTGATCAACTTGAGATGTTGCATTTTCATGCTTGATTCTTGATGTGGGAAACCTATTGATCCTTCATGGATGTTTGAGAGGCTTGAAAAGTTGAGGATCGTGTCCATTTTTTATTGATCCTTTGTCTGATTACTCTGAGAGGGCTCAAAACCCTAATTCTTGATTGGAGTGAATATTCAACAATCTTTGAGAGGATTGATGAGGCATGAAGGTACATCCATATTGTGGTGATGATTTGCACAATGATGGGAAATCTTGTGGTCAAAATTTAGGGTATGATAGGGAGTTAAACTACTTCCTCGGTCTTCAATTCAAACAAATGAATGAAGGCACATTTCTCGGAAGTGGATATTTATTCTTGGTATTCACTTTATTCAACTGCCGATAATCAACACACAACCTCATACTTCCGTCTTTCTTCTTCACTAACAGCACAGGAGCACCCCACAGAGAAACACTTGGTCAAACAAACCTTTTCTCAAGCAACTCTTCCAACTGTTTCTTCAGTTCACTTAACTCGGAAGCTGACATCCCGATAAGGAGCCATAGACACTGGACTCGTACCTGGTATTAAGTCCACTGCAAACTCTACTTCACGTTCTGAAGGCAAATCACTGATGTCCTCCAGAAACACATCTGGAAATTCACACACAACAGGTAATTCGACACTTGCAGCTTCACGATCAATCTACAACGATGCAAACATTGCAAACACCAGGGCTTCATCTTCCATAACTTCATCCACTTGCTTAGCAGACAAGAACATCAACTCTCCAGCATCACCAAACTCAGGAAACTCCACCGTCTTGTTATAACAATTGATATGAACACGGTTGAATTCCAACCAGTTCATTCTAAAGATTACATCGATTTGGTGCAAGGGTAAGCACACCAAATCCATCACAAAACTCTTCTCAAAAATCGTCATAGGACATCTCAAACACACAAAGGTAGCAGTAACAAAACCATTAGCTGGAGTTTCTATTACCATATTATTATTCATATCAGACAACTTCAAACCCAATCTATTAGCACATTCAAGAGAGATAAAAGAATGAGTAGCGCCAGTATCAATAATAGCAACCAACTCGATATTATTAATAAAACATGTACCTCGAATCAGGTTGTCCTTCTCTGGCGCTTCTGCACCACTCAAAGCAAACACTCTTCCACTGGTCTGAGCAGTAGTGGCAGTCTTCTTTGGCTTCTCACATTGGGTATTGATGTGACCCTTCTCCCCACAATTGAAATAGATTGGACCATCATCTTTGCATTCAGTAGCTCTATGCCCCCTCTTACCACACTTGTGGCACCTCAACACCTTATTGGTACACGCATCAGCATAGTGGCCCTGCTTACCACACTTATAACACTTCCCATAAGCGGGAGCTGCTCCCCCACTTGTCTTTTTCCCCTCTGAAGCCTTCTGCTTCCCTTTGTCAGCTGAAGTTGTATAAGGTTTACCCCAATACTGCCCTTTCTTCTCACTCAACTGCTTGTAGTGAGCAGATCGAGCTCGGCTATCCTCATCGTAGATCCTACTCTTGTCCACCAACTCAGGAAACCTGTGAATTTGTTGGTACCCAATACCCTGCTTGATTTCTGGTCTCAGCCCATTCTCGAACTTGAGACACTTGGACATCTCAGCATCAGCACAGTTGTAATGCAGACAGAACATCACCAGCATCTCGAACTTCGCAGCATACTCCGCCATAGTCATGTCTCCTTGGTTCAGCTCAAGGAACTCTACTTCTCTTTTGCCACAAGCATCTTCTGGAAAATACTTTCCCAAAAACTCCAGCTTAAACACAGCCCAGGTTATCACAGTGCCAACATCTGTGAGTCTCTGACGGGTGTTATCCCGCCAATCCTCAACCTCATCTTTCAGCATATGCGTTCCAAACTGAACTTGATTCTCATCAGTACACCCCATCACTCTGAAGATCTTCTCAATCGCCTTCAGCCACTTGTGTGCACTTGCCGGATCATGAGCACCCATAAAAGTCGGTGGATTGTTCCTCTGAAACTTCCCCAAAGCACGAAACTCGTCCTAAACTCCACCATTGGGATTGAGTTATGCCACTACATTAGCAACCGATTCAATGCATCAGCAATAGCACGATCATTTCTTCCAGCCATCCTGCATACCACCAACAAGGTTAAAAGAAACAAAACATCGACAGTGTATACACACTCGTTGACTGACAGGGGACTGACATCACGTAAAAACCTGGCCGGACGGACCGACCTACTCTGATACCACTAATGTAACACCCTTTTCTACCCCAAGAATATACACGGCAAAATACACAAATTATCAGAGTAAAATCACCTCAGAAGGATGCACATTTCTCAATAAAACTCAAAATAACACATTTACTCCGTAAACACGGGTTTTCCTCAAAATACTCAAAGGTCATCAAAATACTCAAAAGCCATCAATTATAGCAGCGGAACCACCATAACCACCATGACAAAAAAACAAAAGGGTTTATAATAAAAACCATAATCTTCAAAAATAAAAATAATAATAACAAATAATAGGTTCCACATGGTTCGACTCAACGACCCCAACCCGATGTTACACTATCAGAGCAATGACCCTCTAAGTCGACCAAAAGCAAATAAACTTCAAAAGTCCTCGAAGGCATTCACAGCTAAGCCTGATCATCTGCATGTTACCCACGTGGAGGCAACATTCAAACAGGCAGGGTGAGTAATCACAAATCATTATAATCAATATAAAAATAGGATATGCATAAAATTGACGTCATTATCATATACAACATCATCAGGGTTATCAAGGAAAACATCAAATCATGATATCATAAATCACATCAATGCCAAATATATGCAATGCACAACAAGACTCATGCATGTGGTACCAATTCATCAAAATCGATGGACACTGGGCCATCACCCTCCAAAGATCCCCATCAATAGGATCGATTCTACACAAGAACCGGAGCATGTCAAAATACCTCACCTCCACACAATGGGATTGAAGCCACAATAGACTGAAGCCTAACTCACTGGACCAAAGTCCTATAATCATCAATAGACCAAAGTCTAAACCACTGGACCGAAGTCCTACAATGCTATGAATGCATGATACACAACATCATACTCATCATCATCAATAAAAGTCATTATGTGCATCATCATTCATCAAATCTCATGTTAATCATATCATCAATTATTCATCAAAACATCACGAAATCATCATCTCATAATCATCAACAACATCATGGTAAATCGTCAGAAAAATCACAGCTCAAAACATCACAACATCAGGACAACACAGAATCGTAAAACAAGATTTCACGAACAGCAGACGTTCGCTACTGAGTTCGCCGTGCGAACCTGTTCGCTTTGGAGTTCACTTTGCGAGCTGCCAACGAACCTCAAATCCCATACAAAAACCAGAGAGTTCCCATTCTGCCTCTCCTCGCCACCTTCATTCGCTTTGCGGACCCACTCGTTGGGACGTTCGCTTTGCGAATCAAATGTCACCCTTCACTTTCATTCCAGCATCATCAAACCAATTATCGCGCATTCGCTGCGCTACTCACTTTGCGAGTCTGGGGCAAGTATTTGCCTTGCAAAGGGATGGTTCGCTTTACGAACCTGCAATTTTAGGAAATCGCTGCTACGCATCAGTAGCACAACAGACCCAAAAACCTATACGATTTCAACCCCAATTACCCCAAAAACATCCCTACAACATTCCTAAGGCATCATGGAAATCAAGGACACAAATCCTACAACAATTGGGTCGATTAATTATACTATCTGGACCTCAAAATCACCAAAACCTTCACAACCCCAAAGATTCTCATAAACCCCATAAATCCCTTTCACCACAAGGTCGAAACAACATCGACAGGGAAATCACCCTCAAGGTCTAATTTATCCGATTTAGTTCAACCCTTAATAATCGATTCACAAAATACCCTCAAATCATCAGTTTACTCATAAATCCCATAAATTCACATAAACCTCAAAAATCAGCTTTAAACACATCGAATCCCTATATCGAAAACAATGAAAGGCAATACTCCCCATACCTTAGATTGTCGATTCAGAGCTTCCTCTATTGAGTCTTTAGAAACCTTCTCGAATCCTCGCCTTTCCCTTTTTCCTCAGAGCTCTCGCCTTCTCCTTCTTTTCACGTTTTGATCAAATGAATCCTATTTTTCCCAAAATTCTCCTTTTTGTTTAAACCTATCCTTTGGGCTTCTCAAATGGGCTTTCCTAATATTATCCTCACTAACTCCTCCTTAAAGTCAGATTTACCCTTAATCCTTCTAATATTATTTAAATTAATAATAATACTAATATATTCATATTATATACTATTATTTAATTAAATAACCAAAATTCCAGGAAAATGCCAACGTCAACACAAACCACCAAAATTCACAAAAATTCATGAATATTATATTTAAATAAATTAAATAAATATTCTTACAGATTTGGGGTGTTACAATGTGTTCCTTCAAAAATATTATTTTTCCTCCATCCATTTGCATTTCTTTTGCTTCACACCTCTCATACATATAAATACTCATGCATGCATCATATTCTAGTAAGGAACTAGTGTAAAACCTAAACGAAACCAGAATTACAAAGTTAACCCATCATCTTTAACCTCTCTTCAATGCATACACACAATCAAACTACACATAATCATTTTTTGATTGGGTGACCATCTAGATTAGGGTTGATAGCGTCCAATTAGGTTAGTGTAACCGAGAATATTGGGTTGGGTTCTTTGTGTGTTTCAAATAAGAAAACCAAGTTAGAGTTTTCCTTCAAGATCACTGGAATTTGAAGGTTTTGGATAAGATCACGAAACACGAATTCGATCGAGTGAAGAGGCCTTGGTACTTGGTGTGGATAACCTTACAAGGGAGTAGCGTGAAATGATGGATCATGTTTGTGAATCTTAGGTTCAACAAGTGTGTGTTAGGGACTAATCCGACCGAGCAAAAACCTTGAAGATGAGAAGGTCATGCAAGCTAGTAACAAGAAATGATGGATTGTAGCAGCATTTTTGGTTACTTGATCAATCTTTTATCAATGTATATATATATTTTTGGTTACTTGCAAAAATCTCTCTCTCTCTCTCTCTCTCACACTCTCTCTCTCTCTCTCTCTCTCTCTCTCTCTCTCTCTCTCTCTCTCTCTCTATATATATATATATATATATATATATATATATATATATATATATATCTTTGATTGTTGTACTTGCAAATTATCGAATCTTTATTGTTTGAATCAATTCGTTTGGAAATCAAATTTTTTATTACGTTTTACATTATGATTTGTTGATATAATCATAATCAATTTGATTGTGATTGGTTTTAACATCAACAAATAAAATTAAATTTCCAAGTGTTATCGATTGCATTCAAGGTGTTCGATAAATTATTTCAATAGTTTTAAATTGAATATTGATCATTGGAGATAAGCTTTACGCGTAGCTTAACATTTAATTGTGTGTGAATTAATCATTATTGAACAATTTGTTCTCGTTATCATCCAATTGGTTTACGTTACGCATATCCGAGCTTTTCGATAGTAGGTTCGGTTAGACGATTCGATTCAGGTTGTTTCTGTTGTGGCATAAAACTTTTGAAAACCCATTTTTGCCAAAATTTAAAATCTTAATTTGTGATCTATTCACCCCCTCTATATCGAAGCCTATCGTCTAACCATATATCTTCACCTTCTTCTTCCCATAGGAGACATGTGTCACCTAGTGACGCATTACTGCCTCCATCTTCCCGTAGGTAACATGTTTCACCTACTCAGATAGCAAAGGTACCCGAGTCACCGGAGGTGCCTCAGTCACTATAGGAACCAATGCCACCCAGGAACCATAGGGACCTTAGGATGATGAGGCAGCAAAGGCATTTGGAGGAGGCTTGTTAGAGTTCTCACTACTTCCTTTTTACCCGGACCATACTGCCAGGCATATCTGGGACGAAGAGGTAAAATTAGTTGGATTCATTCTTTTTAAATTACGTTCATTATTATATTAAAATTTTCTCACGATGATTTATTTTTTTGCAGGACTGTGATTCATTGAAATTCATTAACCATGGGCGAAAGATTTTTGGCTTGCATCAACCTACTGACGAGTGGTTTCAGAATACTTTACAACTATCTGGGATGAAGGACTTATGCAAGACCGATTATGTTACGGTGAACCACAGGATGTATAATGCATTTGTAGAGAGATGGCATATTGAGATATCATCATTTCATATACCACTTGGTGAGATATCTTTCATATTCGATGATGTGTCGTGTCTATTGAATCTTTCGATTAGGGTGCTTTTAGATTATGGGACGATTAGCAGAGATGAGGCACTTGATTTGATTATAGACTATTTGGGAGTTGACCCAGATGCCACCTTGAGGGATTTTAAGGCCACCTGAGAGGCTCATGTTAGGTTTCGATTCCTGCATAAGCTATATACAGATGAGCTAGTTAGAGCAAAGCATGTTACTGGTAATGAGGAGCAGGTTGGGCAGCATAGAGAGTATGATATGATAACATACCTGTTATATTTGGTTGACACTGCCATTTTTGTGGCAAGAGTGCCACTTATATGGATATCCTCTACCTTGGATACTTCGAGGAATTTGAGCGAATCCATGAGTACAACTAGGGAGCGCTTGTTTGGTCTACTTGTACTTTAAGTTATCAGATGGCTATAGGTGGAAGACGAAGTAGGTGACAGATAATATCACACTTTTGACGGTAATTATCGCGGTGCGAGATATCACCCGGGCACGTCACATGCTTGGAATAAACAAAAAAGTTGCCATGGATATTTATTTGTTCCAAGGTAATGAGAAAATATCGAAATAAACCTGCTAAAGCTAAGGGAAATGTTCATCGCAACCAGATCGGGTTTGGAAGTCGATTATGCAATGAGAAGGTATTAGAACCCCTCACATCTGTTGTACTCAATGGGACCCATTTAGTTAGTTATTCAAATGAGTGTTAGCGTGACGTGGTTTGCAGTTTTCTACTTATTATGCGAGTAATAAGGAAAAAAGAAAGAAGGGTTTTTGTTTTCTAGTTTATTGTGCCTGACAAGATTTCAAAATCTTGCTCCTACGTATCTCTTTAAAAGCAATCAACAAACAGTTCTTTATTTATATGGATTGTTTTGCGTCAAAATGGATAAAGTATACTCGTTTCTAAAAAAGTTGTTCAAATTCGCACACGGGAGAAAAAGAGGTTTGATGAGTTGAGATCGATTTTATATGGACTGGGGTAACCGTTGGAGCAAGGTGGGCATTAAGCGTCGTTTACCCTGAGGCTTGTAGAGAGATGTGCATCTCTCGATCCTTTGGCATCCACTTTTATCCTAAGGCTCGACGTTGGATCAAGCGTTTCAAGTTGATTATGAAATAATTTGAATTAAGAGGAAGAGGTAACCGACGGTGGATCAAGCACTCACATTGGTGAAAATGATTAGAAAATGAAATTGATTGTTGAAATTGTGGAATGTTTGTGAAATTATACGTACGATTAATTAATGCGTGATGATATAAACATGGATTTATCTAATTAAATAACTACACTCATTGAAATCAAATGATCAAAATAATCAATTTAGCAAATAAAAGCAAATAATTGAATTATAATCGACCAATCAATTAACAAATAGCTTAATTAATTAATTAAGAATTAAATCAATCAAAAGAAATATTCTAAAATAAGATAAAAAATAAAACACATGAGAGTGGTGTAAATATAGACATGGAGTTTTTTAGAGACCAAATGAAAAAACAAAAGAAATGCCAAATGTTGACTCAAGGCCCATTCTCACCAAAAACCCTAATCCAAGAAAATAAACATAATAATTAATAATGAAAACTAAATGAGAATTCACATAAATAGGGAGGGGCGGCGGAAATCTATTTGGAGAGAGAGAGAGAGAGAGAGAGAGAGAGAGAGAGAGAGAGAGAATTTTGAAATTTAAAAGTCCTCCATTCAGCTCTTGACACATGGCATGCATTTAGAAAAAAAAACAGAAAACAAGAAATATCATTCTCTTTCTCTATCTCTCTCTCTATCTCTCTCTCTCTCTCTCTCAATGCTTATTTCTATAAAAAATTCAAGTTATCTCTCACAAAATATTCCTCACTCATGTCTCACTCTCCTGTCTGCTATGAAAAACTAATCACAATACAAACTTCACAACATAATAAAAACAAATCCAACAAATCTCAACCTATGTGAATGGTACTGACGGGGATGACGGAACGGAGAGGGAGCATCAACGAGTTCAGCGGTGGTTGCCGGCGGTGTGTCGCGAGCGATGACTTCTGATCGTTTTTTCATTTCTGGTGAGTGGTGATCGTAGCTCTGGTTGTTTTGTCATGTGTGTGGCTGTTGTTGCACAGTGATGGTCATGTCGCAACCGGCGTCGGGCAGTGGTGAGTGTTATGGTTCGTGTGGAAGCTTACATTGTTGTCGTTGTGTCGCATATTGAAAGATGAAAGGCAATGATAATGGTGAGAAGATGTTGTTTGAGTTTTAAAGAAAAATGGAGAAGTAGTAGGTTTGTGAGATGGCGAAAGAAGAAGGAGAATGAAGGAGTTAATGTGAGGTGTGTTATGTGAGAGAAGAAGGTTTGTTTTTTTATGGTGATTTGGAGGAATGAAGTAAAGATATTATATAAGATGTGTAGAAGGAGGTTTAAGTTGGTGAGAGGAAGAGTGTGTTTTAGTGGTATAAAAGATGAAAAACCCACAACAACATGATGCGTATCCGCAAGTGCACGAAAATGTCAATTATAGTATAAAAAGTGTCGAACCCACAAAGACCAATGTCAACCTACTATAATCTATTGTAGCTTTGCAAATCTAAAGCTATCGATAGACGTTTGTTTGTTCTAAAATTAATTGAAACGAAATAAAAAAATAACTAGATTAAGATTTGAATAAAATGAGACCGGAATGTGATTTCCAGTGTACCTTTGGGACTCAGATAAATTTCGGCGTTTGTTTTGGTTTTAAAATATTTTTTTGGAGGAAATATTAATTTAAAAATAGTGCTCACTTTCGCGCAACCCGTGTTATGTTTCAAAACCGTAAATGCTTTGTTGTCGCTCACCCATATACAATTTCGAAACAATTTTTGAAAAATAATAAATCCTAATTAATCACTGAAGCGCAATCGCTGTTTTTAGAAATTAAATCCAATTTTTACAATCAGGTACAGGTCTTACACTGTAGTGTTGTTCACCTGTACCTGAGTGTCTTCGCTTTTGCGCAAAACCTTTTGATTTTAAAACTAAAGACTAGAACTGGAAAAACAAGTTAATATTAAAAATATAAGCCAAACTAATTTACTGAGTCCCTTCAGGACAACGATCCTCACATATGGACTCTAGGAATTTAGCCGGACATGGTTGCAAAAATAAACATGCAATTATTGAAATTCTGGTACGCAAATATCAGATTTCAAGATAGATGTCACAATACTGGGATCAAAACAGCTTGATAGCACAAATAAAGATACAGAATCTTAAATGACAGAAAAGTAAAAATAACACCAGTAATTGTTAACCCAGTTCGGTGCAACTCACCTACATCTGGGGGCTACCAAGCCAGGAAGGAAATTCACTATGATAGTATTAGTTCAAAGTTAAACTCCCTCGCTTACAACTTCTCTCCTAATCCCTACCTTGTGCAACTTCTACCTAGACACCCTCTAGATATGAGATCCCCCCCCCCCCCCTCACTTCCTAATCAGTCACAATCCCAGTGGCAATTCAACAACAACCAATAATTGAAGTAGAACACTTCCAAGACAATACTTGATTTTGCTTAAAAGTTTCAACCAAGAACAATACACTCTTGCTTAAAAGCTTTAGAGTGAATAATTAACAATGAACAATCAATCAACCTCAATGCATCAGAAGATACATGAGTGACATATAATTAACAAGCACTAAACTCTAAAGACCAACCAAAACACGACTAATCCTAATGCTTCAATCTTCACGTGATGTCCATCTTCATTAGGGTTAGGTCTTCTCTTTAAATAGCCTTCTGTCCACTTGGACCTGGGCTTCTTTTACGCGCAAAAACAGCATAAATAAGTTTTATTTCACTGCAAATCATCCTGCACAATAATAGGAACAAAATACAAACTTTCCTAAAGAGGCTCAATGATCCTTTTTATGAAAACTAACAGAATCTGTTATAACATAAATTCCCACAATATACTCCCATGAATAACGCACATGTGTGAATCAGAACACACTAAAAAATCACACAAAAATACCAAAATAGTCATGCCCTAACTTTCAGGTGTAAGATGTCCTGGCACATGTCACAACATCATACTAAACATGATATCTGACTGTCATGGCAGAACATCTGGTTTAACATCTTGCTAACAGCATGTTGTTTTACCAAAATGTAGCCAATCCATAAATCATAGAACTTACAATCTCCCCCTTTGACAAATTTTGGCTAAAACAACCTTAGCACACATCAGAGGCATACACAGCAGAATCAAAAGGAAACATAGAAACCCAGACAACAAGAACCACAAACCCAAGCACAATGTCAAGACACCCGGTCTGACATCATAAAACAACACAAGCTACATGAGAACATGTAAGCTTTGTACAAATTGCAACTCTACAACAACATATCATACACGTACATAACTCTCCCTGTCATACATAACCAGTACAAGAAAACTACACATAAACGCTTGCAAAGGAACAAAAAAACAAACATAAGCACACTCCCCCTGAACATCACAACCTACTGTAGAGAATAATGCATTCTCCCTGACACAGCATATGAAATGATGTCAGAGCATATAAAATGACATCCCAGAACCACCAACACAAGCCTCCATGCAATACAAAAGAAACCATAAGACTGGAATGATCATGTCTATGCTTCACACTCTGAGACTTTCTCCTTCTCACAGTATCAACATTATCATCACCACTACTACTCCCCCTTTTTAGCCACAAATTTGACAACACTGCTCTTCTTTTCCTTGTATCCTGCATGATCAAGGTTAATTGTTATAACTCTTCAACAATGCAAATTCCGAGTTCTCCTCTTAGTTTCTCAAATTGGTTTACATCCAAAGCTTTAGTGAAAATATCAGCCAGTTGCTTCTCATTGGCTACATACTCAAGGCTGGTCACTTTTTCTTCAACAAGATCTCTGATGAAGTGATGGCAGATGTCAATATGCTTTTTCCTACTATGTTGAATGGGATTCTTGGTTATGTTGATAGAACTCAAGTTGTCGTAGTACAATGTCATGACATCTTGCTTGATATTGTACTCCTTCAAGATCTGCTTCATCCAAAGTAACTGAGAGCAGCTGCTTCCTACTGCAATATACTCAGCCTCAGTAGTGGATAGAGACACACAATTTTGCTTCTTACTGAACCAAGAAATAAGGTTGTTTCCCAGGAAGAAGCATCCACCATAGGTGATTTTCCTATCATCAGCACTACTTGCCCAATCGGCATCACAATATTCAACCAACATAGCATCAGAACCATGTGAGTACAGCATTCCATAGTCACAAGTACAGTTCACATACTTTAAAATCCTCTTTACTTGATTGATGTGATTAACTTTGGGCTTAGCTTAATATCTAACACAAACTTCAACAACAAATATGATATCAGGACGACTAGCAGTTAGATATAACAGACTTCCTATCATGCTTCTGTAAAAACATTGATCCACACTAATCCTATTTTCATCTTTATAAATCTTCAAATGAGTAGGTGCAGGAGTCCTTTTATGAATGGCCTTTTCCATCCCAAACTTCTTTACTATATTCTTGGCATACTTGCTTTGGGATATGAAAATAGAATCCTCCATTTGTCTAACTTAAAGTCCCTAAAAATTAGTTAATTCCCCTACTAGACTCATCTCAAATTTAGACTGCATCTGTTTGACAAAATGTTGGAACATCTGGTCTGACATTCCACCAAAGACAATGTCATCAACATATATCTGAGCAATCATGAGCTTGCCATCCATTTCCTTAAAAAACAAAGTCTTGTTTGTTCCTCCTTTTCTATACCCATTGCTGACCAGGAATTCTGTCAGTCTTTCATACCAAGCCTTAGGGGCTTGCTTCAGACCATAAAGAGCCTTCTTTAGTTTTTACACATGATTTGGAAAAGTGGAATCCACAAATCCTTTAGGATGTTAAACATAAACTTTCTCTTGTAAGATCCCATTCAGGAAGGCACTTTTTACATCCATATGATACAACTTAAATCTCAGTAAACATGCCACCCCTAGTAAGAGTCTTATAGATTCAAGACGAGCAACTGGTGCAAAGGTCTCATCAAAGTCAACACCTTCTATTTGAGTGTACCCTTGAGCCACAAGTCTGGCCTTGTTCCTGGTAACTACTCCATTTTCATCAGACTTATTCTTATATACCCACCTTGTACCAATGACATTGGTTCCCTTAGGTCTAGGAACTAAATCCCAAACTTCATTCCTTTTGAATACTCCAATTCTTCTTGCATGGCATTGATCTAGAACTCATCAGTTAGAGATTTTTTCACATTTTTAGGTTCAATTTTTGAAACAAAAAAGCATTGGATATCACTTACCTTAACCTTGTAACAACCCCTTCATTAGGATTTTCTATTATGAGCTCTTTGGGATGATCCTTCTAAATTCTGATAGACGGCCCTTTACTTGTCTGATTATCATCATCTTCCACAATAACAAGATAATTGTTGATGTTATTGTCAGCATCATTTCTTCTGTGACAGTCTCCTGCGGTGAGGTTTAAACATCATCTTCAACATCTGTGTGCTTCTCTAGAGTTGAGTTATCTATTACCACATTAATAGACTTCATCATGGTCTTGGTTCTTGTGTTGAATACTTTATAGGCTCAGTTGTTTGTGGAATAGCCAAGGAAAATCCCTTCATCACTTTTAGGATCCATTTTCCTTTTTTGTTCATGATCAGCCATAATATAACACTTGATTCGAAAGACATGGAAGTACTTGACAGTAGGTTTTCTTCTCTTCCATAACTCATAGAGAGTGGTTGAAGTACCAGTTCTCAAGGTAACTCGGTTATGAATATAACATGCAGTATTCATTGCTTCAGTCCAAAAATGATATGGCAGGTGCTTAGCATGAAGCATGACCCTAGTAGATTCTTGAAGAGTCCTATTCTTTTTCTCAACTACGCCATTCTGCTGAGGAGTGATGGGAGACGAAAACTCATGATTGATGCCTTCAGAAGAGCAAAAATCAGCAAACTTACTATTTTCAAATTCCTTTCCATGATCACTTCTAATTCTTAAAAATTTTCTTTCCTTCTCTCGTTGAAGGTTTTGACATAATCCCTCAAAAACTTCAAAGACATTTAATTTTTCTCTGATGAAATGCACCCAGGTGAATCTTGAGTAATCATCAACAACAACATAAGCATACCTTTTTACACCAAGGCTTTCAACTTGCATGGGACCCATTAAATCCATGTGAAGAAGTTCCAACACTCTTGAAGTGGTCAGATGTTGAACCTTGGGATGAGACATCTTGGTTTGCTTTCCAATTTGACACTCACCACAAATTTTTCCTTCCTCGATCTTGAGCTTGGGAATTCCTCTAATTGCTTCTGCTGATACAATTTTCTTCATTCCTTTTAGATGCAAATGACCAAGTTTCTGGTGCCATAGTGGAACTTCAACTTCTTTAGATAGTAGACATGTAGGAGAATTCTTTGTTTAATGGGGTGTCCACACGTAACAGTTGTCTTTAGATCTGACTCCTTTCATCATAACTTCATCCTTCTCATTAGTGACCATACATTCAGACTTAGTGAAGTTGACTTTCAATCCATGATCACATAACTGACTTATGCTTATCAACTTGGCAGTCAATACTTTTACAAGAAGTACATTTTCAAGACTAGGAGATCCTGCACAAGCTAGCTTTCCAATCCCTTGGATTTCTCCTTTTGCACCATCTCCAAAAGTGACATAACTAGTAGAGTGTGGACGAATGTTGACCAGGAAGTTTTCTATACCAGTCATGTGTCTAGAACACCCACTATCAAAATACCAGTCTTCTTTGGCAAAAGTTCTGAGAGAAGTATGGGCAATAAGGGATTTGATAGTTTCTTTGGGAATCCACTTCTTTGTACTCTTCAATGCTTTATGACTAACCTTGGGCTGAACACAGGACCTAGGATATCCATGCAGTCTGAAATAGAAAGGTTTGATGTGACCAAATCTACCATAGTAATGACATATCAACTGTTGGGTCTTGCTTCCCTTTTTACTAAACTGATACCTGCCTTGATGTTGAGACACTTGTTTTGACATCCTTGACTCTTTCACTCTCCCAGTTGAAACAGGTTTTGTAGCCTTAGGGTCTCCTTTCAGAATCTGATTATTAAACCATATGCCTCTTAAGTCCCCAGCCCGTTATTCAACTTGAAGAATTTCGTCTAACATGTTAGAACCATTATTCAACATTCTTATAGGCTTGGTCATATTTTCAAGCTTGGAGGTCAACACGGTCACCTCATCTTGCAGACCGTAGATGTTGGACATACACCCCTCCTTCTCATACTATAGTTGAGCAATAATTTCCTGTTGTTTCTCACTCTTAAAACACATATCTTTGTAGGAAACAACTAGTTCAGCATAATAAGTCTCTTCATCATTGGACTCTACATCAGATGCCCATCTTCCAGTTAAAGTTGTTACTCGTTTTGCTGTTTCATCATCACTTTCACTTTCTTCTTCTGGCCACAAAGCCACAAAGCTGTCAATCCCTTAGATTTTTTCTTCAGATAAGTTGGACATTCTGCTTTAATGTGTCCAAACCCTTCACATTCATGAGATTTAACCCCTCTATTCTGATTGGTCCTTTCGTCAGTTCGTGCTCTTCCTTGAGAGTTATAGTTCCTAATGGAGTCAGAACTGATATTCTGGACTTTAGGTTTTGACTTCCTCTCCATTCTCTTCAGCACTTGATTAAACTATCTTCCTAGTAACACAATGGCTTGGCCATCCTTTCATTTATGTCAATTTCACCTTCTTCCTCTTCATCTCCTGAATTGGAAACAAAAGCAATGCTTTTGTTCTTTTTCTCAGCTCTGTCATTTATGGTCATTTCAAATGTTTGAAGTGACCCCACTAGCTCATCAACTCTCAAACTACTGACGTTTTGGGCTTCTTCAATGGCTGTGACCTTCATGTCAAATTTCTTAGGGAGAGACCTAAGAATCTTCCTAACAAGCTTTTCTTCTGATATCTTTTCTCCCAAGGCACTAAATGCATTAGCTATATCAAGCACATTCTGTTAGACGATGGCTATGGATCTAGAAGGGGAGTTGAATAGATCCCTTGAGTTTTACACACAAATGGTTTACAAAAATCTGTTTTAAAATTTGTTTAACGGAAGCTACCACTGGATAGAACGTCTACAACGAACCTTCTACCAAAAGGATCGGATATGCGCGAATATATCACGGATGAGTATGGAAGAGAAAAATCCAGTTTAGAATACTACACTTAAAAACGCAGTCAACAAAATATCCCTTGCTTGATGTTTAATCCAATCCAATGAGGTAAAGTGATAAGCAATTAAAGGCAACGAGTTCAAATTTTGCTTTGAAACAAATTATCAAACACCTAGTGTGCGTAAACACACTAAGTGCAGAATTTCTATGGAGGGTAATGTAAAGCTGCTCCAAGATACAATTCAAGGAATTGTATCAATTTAACAAAACATTTTATCAGCTTACAATTACTCTACGACAGAAATTTCGATGACTTACAACTTCACAAATTTGAACGAACTGAATTGTAAAAGAGTTAAGGAGAGAGAGAACAAACACGGTTTGATTAGGCAGTTCCCCAATCGTCCTCGCTTTGGGTACGTCTGCCCCCAACTCCACAAATGGAATTGAGATAGATATATATATATATATATATATATATATATATATATATAGTTGTTGAAAATTGTTTATTACAAGAGAAAACTATGAACATCCAAACCCTCGAACGTCTTCGATCGTTGATGCAGAATTTTCTCTTCCCTTGATTCGAGATGGATCAAGTCCTTCGAATATGGTTGATCCAATTATCATCCCACGCTACTAAACCGAAAGAATTAGCCGTTCTTCGGTTACCTTCACTCGATCAATTACGATCTACCAAAAATTCGAACCCAAACCTCTCTTCTATGATCCTCTGATTACAGCTACTAAACTGAATAATTGCGCCAATTTCCAGTTACCTTCGCCCAGCCGAATCCCTGTAGAACGAATAGGTTTGTACAAAAACTCCCAAAATCAATCCGATTCTTGGAGGACAAAACCAACTGGTTTGACTCAAGAAACACCTGCCAAACTCTCAACCCAGAAGATGAAGATCACACTTCCTAAATTCTGAACGTTATCAATTCGATCAATGGGCGACACAAACAAAGATGATTATGTGTGATTGTTTGTTTACTCAATGAAGAAGATGAAGATGAAGAGAGAAATGACATATATCTTTCACGTTTCTTGTTTTGGAATGAAAGGATGACCAAAACTATTTATAGGAAATTAAAATGACCCACAAAAAATAATAACAGAAATAACAGAAAAGAAATTAAGTGAAAAATGCAGAATTTTGAAGTCATGCGTCGACCTCCTAACTCCAGGCGTCGACGCATAAAAGAATATTTTTGTGTCCATTGAATTCTGCGCTTTCCCGCAGGTTTTGGAGGTTAGCGCATGAATTTGGAGGTTAGCACATGAACTGGGAGGGTCAACGCATGAAGTGCATTTTTTCAGGAAATTCAATTTTCTTAGCATTTTCACCAAACCAAGATCAGAAACACATACTAGACACAACTAAAACGATAGTGGACATTTATTTTTGGGAAAGACAAGATCCTATGCATCTAGACACATGAACGATAATGGTTAGACGCAATATGCCCGACACGTGTAGTGATACCGCTCAAATTACAATCTAATTTCTTACATGTTTGTTGACATCATTAAAACACGGTAAATAGAAGAATATCCCTCACATACTCCCCCTTTTTTATGATGGCAACACTTTCTTAGATGTCATGAGATTTACAATTTGAGAGTGAGCAACATGAGCAAAGCTCCCCCTGTCTTTGACACTAATTTAGTAAAATTTCTGCATTTGTTGTTATTCTTCTCCCCCTTTGACAACGTCAAAAAGAAGAAAAGACGGTGGTCAAAATAAAACACTATAATACGTAAAGGATCATCACAAATTTGCAACATACAGACATTAACAAACACTTAAATAAGGGAAAAACGTAAATGCAATGCATTCAATCCGATAAAGTTCAAATAAACGGAAGCAACATTCAAAGTTCAACAGCAGAGAGCAAAAACAAAACAGAAATGCAAGCACAAATGAAATATGATGCCCTAAACTCTATGGCCTTCTCCCCCTAAATGGATGACCTCTTCCCTTATAGTATTGGCTTGGTGGTGGAAGGTCCTCTAGATGTAGCTTGAGTTCAAGCAACGTGCTGTTTAGGTCTCCAAGACTATTTTCCAGGTTCTGGTTTTGTTGAGTCAAGTTGGCGTCCATCTGATTGAAACGATTCATAGTAGCGTTAGCAAAATTGTTGAAGTTGGTAATGTGAGATGAAACTTGATCAGACAGATTGGTGAACCGTTCTTCCTGAGCAGAGTAACGAGTATCTCGCAGAGCTTGAAATTCTTGATGTTGAAGAGTCAATTCGTTCAACCTAGCCAGAATTTCTTCAGAAGCCTGCGGATCATGCTGAGGCGGTGGAGTTGGAGGAGCAGAATTGTCAGGTTGCTGCCATTCATAGTCCTCACCATAGGTTGGAGGCACATAGGTGTTTCCAGACACAGTCCAACAATTTTGTTGCCACTGACCCCAGCCCTGATTTTCAGAAGTTTCTTTAGGTTGATAGCCCATCCATGCCTCATTGTCCTCTTCTTGCATAACCACATTTTCTTGCATAACCACATCTTCTTGCATGACCACATCTTCATCATTAACAGCTTGATTTGCATTTCCTGGAATGCCCTCATCATCACTTCCTTCAAGGTGAACAGGTTCATCATGTTCAGGATGGGTGGATCTTGGTCGATAAATGAACTTGTTCTCACGTGAATGCCAAAAGTAACCCATCATGGAAAGGGTTTTGGCAATAAATTGTTGTTCAGCGGTAATATGAATGTGAAAAATCTGCAGAACAGGAATATCAAAGTGATTCAAAATATTTGCAACAACAGATGCATAACCAAGTGCCAGAAATTTGCTGGAGCTGCGAGTAACGAACATCCTATAAGCAAAATAATAAGGCCAGTTAACTTTGATCTTATTCTTGATGATATAGATGAGATGAACTTCTGCCTGCTCAACTCTTGAGTACCCTCCTTTCTTAGGCCTCAAGATGCGAGCAACAATCCACTGAAGAATACGGTCTTTAAATTTTAAATGACCGGTAGTGACACTTTTAGGAAGTAGTCCACTTGCCACAAAATCATCTGAATACGGTTCCCGCAACATCGAATTCATAGCAGTTTTGAACTCATAGTCCTTAACAAAGGTTTTATTAGTAACCTTTGGGAGAGTGTCATCAGTGTCCAATACAAACAATGTAGACCACATTATTGGTCACTTCAAATTCTGCATTATTCATAGAGAATTTAAATTCATCCCCATGAAATTTGCCCTTGATCCCACAGTAGAACAACCGAATCAAATCTTCATTATACTTATCATCACATTCCATTGTTAAGATGATGTTCTGGTTGCTGCTGGTCGTGAAGATGAGCCTCTTGTTCCCCTTCTACTAGGATTTCTTCTTGAAGCCATGGTTGAAGAAGAGTTGGAAGAAGATGATGACACTTGATTTTCGTAGAGAGTGAGGAGGAGATATGTGCTGTAACACCCCATTTCTACCCGGGGAATTATATTAAAATCAGAGTTATAAAATTTTCGACATAAAATGGGATATCACATTTTCAACTTTTAAAATCAACCACATACTCGTTATTCATGAAAGATACATAACGCTTCAGGGAAACATAAAACAACAAAAGGTCTTCAACTTTATTCAACTTAAACAAACACAACGCAGCGGATTCATTAACAACTTAGTAGCATTCCCATTCAACATAAAATAACTTCAAAATTAAACAGCAAGGTATTTTTCAGCAGTTTCATTAAAAATTCAACATGTAGACTAATAAATAAAAGACATGCGTCATCCCCCCGAGTGCTACATATCAGAGTGACAACCACCGACTCGAACTAAGGTAACCGGCTACTCCTCTTGATTACCTGCACGTTGCCAACATAGGGACAACATTCAAACAGAAGGGGTGAGTTACCGAAAATTATAAACAGCGTATGATAAATAATATATAGGCAAGAATCATACAAATAATCACCACTTCACATCAACGACCAACAAACAAAATCAAATCAACAACAACTTAAGAAAATGCGACTTTAATGAGACTCGACAATGTTATGCATGTGGTACCATCGGAGTAAAACTCCCAACTTAATATTGCCAATTTATCGAGGCATCAAGGCATAAGCCTTCAACTTTCAACTTTCAACATATGCCAATCCAGGCCAACGTGGTGTGAACAACGCTCTGACACAAAATGCAATGTATGTTTTATGACATGCACAACTCATCAACATAAGCAACTCAACAACTTCCACAACATAATCAACTTAAACAACATTGCAACTTTTTCGACATAAACAACTTATATCAACGTTGGCTTATCAAGCCTACAACTTACAACTCGTCTGTAAACCGGAACAATGTTACAATTCAGTTGTACCTGTAATTCCACTTTTGCAACAGAATTTCAACGAAATAATTCCACAAAAGTCACCTACTAAATTACCCGACTTACCCCAACAATTTTCGTTAAATTCTGGACAACTAAGTTTTTCGCCTAAACCGGCTAAACCGACTAAGACTGCACTATTCTTGACCTCTGTTATTTAATACCAGTTTATTTCAAAATTCTACTTTCTGTTACAATTTCCTTAAAAATCATTTCCAAGCTTCTGTCATGAATTGTTATTAATCCTGTTGCTATCAAAATTCTGTTTGCTATAACAAAACCTGTTATTTTCATTTTCTGTTAAAAACCATCACTGCTACTAATACATTTCTAATTTTCTGCTAAAACCTGTTTACTGCTATTGTTTCATTTTTCTGTCACAAATTACCACTGTTGGGTTAATTAGATTTCTGTCCAAAAACTTGAGCATGAGCTTTTCCTACTAATCTTGATTTTACTAATTCTGGTTACCAATTAATCTCTCTGCTACCAGACCAATTAAAAGGATTCTGCTGCACATTATTAGTGGCTATAATAATTTTCTGCTATGAAGTCTATTATTAACATCTTGGTTGCCTAATATGTGGTTTATTAATACATTAATTTAAATAAGAGAACATGCTTATGTTTACAGTGCTAGTAATTAGAAGTCATAGCCTTAAAGGTGTGGAAAAGTAAGTGGGACCCCACCTACATGGGTGGCTTGCGCCACCCTTTGAGAGGGATCATGGCTTGCGCCATGTATTGCTAGGTGGCTAGCGCCACACATAGCTTGTGGTGGTCGGGCCCACCTGCTTCCCTTTTCCAACTAAGTGGCTTGCGCCACATATATTTTCTTTTGTTCTGGGTGGCCTGCGCCACCCGTGCATTTGCACAGTGTTATCTAATCCAACCAAGATTTCCAGAAAAACAAATATTCACTACAACATTCATAGAAAATTACCAGCAGCAATTTCACAAAACTCAATCAATCGACATTTTTACATTAGCCAAATCAGTTTCACGGGAACGCTTACAAGAATTCATTCAACTATAATTTTCAACCACTTCAACACAGAAACAACAACATCATAACAGTAGCATTCACAATTCAACAACATCATAATTAATTTCCACACAGACGACAACCCTATCGAAAATCAATGGAAAAAAACTCATATAATCCCCAACCCTTATACCATTCATCATAACCCGGTTATAATAATCGAACCCACCCTTACCTTGGATTGAAGGCAGCTCGACGATCGATCGGGTTCTGGAAATCGACACCGGTAGCGGTTTCTCTCGCAACTTCTTCTTCTCTCACGTTCTCAACTTTTCCTTTTCCTCTAACTGATTCCAAAAACTCCCCAATCTTTCTATTTCCTTTATCTTATTTGTTTTATTAAAATAATAATGTTCAATTATAATATCTAATGGGCCTAAACATACACCCCCCCTAATTTACTAATTCCGACCCGAAACCAAGCCCACTTAATCGAACACACTCCAACTACGATAATATTACTACTAATATTATTCCGCGACTATAATATTATTCCTAATATTATTTCTACGACTTACCAACTTAAAATTCCGACTTAACGACTAAATTCACCGCAACACCAAAATCAACCGAATAATCACAAATAATTAATTAAATATTCAATTAAATAAATAATTAAATATTTGGGCGTTACAACTCTCCCCCCACTTAGAATATTTTTGTCCTCGAAAATTTACCTGATTCAAACAGCTCGGTATAGGAGTCTCGCATCTTGCTCTCCAACTCCCACGTCATGCTTTCTCCAGTAGCTCCCAACCAGACAACTTTCACCAACGTGATCTCTTTCCCTCGCAAAGTCTTCATTTCACGATCCGCGATTCGCACAGGCTTCGTCTCCACCGTGTGATTATCCCGTACTTGCACATCATCCATATTAACCACATGAGACGGATCTGAAATGTACTTCCGAAGCTGCGACACATGAAATACATCATGCAAATTCGAAAGATTTGGCGGTAACGCCATTCGGTAAGCAACTTTCCCAACTCTGTCCAAAATCTGATACGAACCAATAAAACGAGGAGTGAGCTTCTTAGACTTCAAAGCTCTCCCAACACCAGTCACAGGTGTGACTCTCAAAAACACATGATCACCCGCTTGGAATTCCAATTCCTTCTTCCGCTTGTCATGGTAACTTTTCTGTCTACTCTGAGAAGCTTTCATCTTCTCCCGAATCAACTTCACTTTCTCAGTAGTTTCTCAAACTAATTCCGGTCCAAGTACCACACTTTCACCGGATTCATGCCAACACAACGGAGTTCTACACCTCCGACCATACAGCGCTTCAAAAGGTGCCATTCCGATACTAGAATGGTGACTATTATTATAAGTGAACTCTATTAATGGTAGATGAGTGTCCCACGAACCTCCCTGCTCGAGAACACATGCTCGCAACAAATCCTCCAACGACTGAATAGTTCTCTCAGTTTGACCATCTGTTTGAGGATGATACGCCGAACTCAACCTCAGCTTAGAACCCAACGCCTCCTGTAGGCTCTTCCAAAACTCCGACGTAAACCTCGGATCTCTATCCGACACGATACACAAAGGAACACCATGCAACTTCACAATTACACGGATATAAATCTCTGCCAACTTTGCAATTGGATATGTGATGTTAATAGGTATAAAATGAGCCGACTTCGTAAGCCTATCAACAATCACCCAAATTGAGTCATGTCCGCTTGAAGTCATAGGCAACCCTGTCACAAAGTCCATAGAAATGCTATCCCATTTCCATTCTGGAATCTCTAACGGTTGCATCAACCCAGCAGGTTTCTGATGCTCAACCTTCGACTTCTGGCAAGTCAAACATGCATACGCAAATCGTGCCACATCTTCTTTCATTCTGGACCACCAAAATATCTTCTTCAAGTCTTGATACATTTTAGTAGCTCCCGGATGAATACTCAGATTACTTCTATGACCCTCTTCAAGAATTTTCTTTTTCATATCTCTATCATCTGGTATACAAATTCGATCATGCAGTCTCAACACACCTCGTGTATCAATCTTAAAGTCACTCTTATCCGATTGACCACACTCATTCATGATGTCCACTAGTTTCACATCCAGTTTCTGAGCCTCTCGAATACTGTCTAGAAAATCATTGTTAATCTTCAACATACCCAGCATAACACTCTGCGGTGTCACTTCACAAACCAAACTCATATCTCGAAACTGCTCAATTAATTCCAATTCCTTAATCATCATTGCTGACATATGTGTAGCACCCCGAAATTTTCCCTCCTTACTTTATTACTAACTGGCTTATGTTTCATTTCATTCTTTGCATTATCATGTATGCATATCATTAGCATGGGATCAAGGTTCTCTGTTCAAGCATCGTCAGGTTGCAACAGACGTTTATTTCGTCACTCGACATATGCGCAAAGTATTTCTCCGGGTTATGTAATCAACGGGTCAGCAAAGCTCTTATCAAACATAATTTTTCATGTCAAGAATCTCAGAGAAAGTCGAAGTTTTCAGCCGATTCAGAACAGTTTAAGCAGAAAATCAGCTTGCTGTGCAAATTTGCAAAATTCATAACTCTTGCTCTGGAACTCATTTTGGCTGGATATTCAATAGTTAGAACCATCTTGGTATTCTCTACAACTTTTATGTTCGGCTCGGAAGTCAATTCATCAAGGAAAGTGGTGGGAATTATTTGTTTCTGGAATTTCGGTTTCGCTGGATAATTGCGTCAGTGGCATTCAAAAGGGCTTAGCTTCTGATTGGATCATCATTTTTGAGCGATTCTAATGCCAAAAGTTCCGTCTGGATATCCTCTCCAACTTTCGTGTTTTGGCCAAAAGCTAATTCCTTGAGGAAGATCTCCGAATACGCGAATTCTCTGAGTCGATACAGCAGAAGAACAACTGAAAATAGTGCTGAACCGGTGTATTTCGGACACTAAAAAATTCATAACTCTCAGCTCGTTCGTCAGATTGATGCCGTTCCGGTGCCTAAAATTCCGTTTAGATGTTATCTTCGTGCCATAAATTCAGTTTGGGTCAGGTCCGAGCGGAAGGACCCCGAAAATGCGAATTACCAGTGGGGTTCTTTGATGCAGTGCACTGTCTGTCAGATTTTGTAAAATTCATAACTCGGTCAATTTTTATCGGATTGTGTCCATTCTCGAAGCTACGGTTCACAAATTTTGTGATCTTTAAGATTGAAGACAAGCTCGAGTTCGAACGATGCTCCGAAGATCATCGTTTTGGTTTATTTCGCAAAACGGAAGTGCTGAACCGAAGAAAAAGGCTGAAAGTTGTTTCACGGGAAAATTCATATCTCACTCGTTTTTGGTCCGATCCCGCTCATCTTTTGACACGAGGTCACTGACTCATAGATCCACAACTTTGCTGACAAAGTCGAGTTGAGATTATGCTCCGAAGAGGTTGACCTTGTCTCGTTTTCGAGTAGCGGACACCAAATAAGCTGAAAAAAACGACTTATTCAGTGACATCTTGCAGCTTAAACATATCGATCGCACTCGATTTTGATCGTATGACGTCCGTTCTTTTTGCGTTGCGACCGTGATTCAGAGACGAACGATGTTGTGGAAGGCTCAGAGTCGAAATTCCTTGCCGAAGACGATGTTATTTTCACTTAAGCTAAAATTCTACCTTTTGCCCTTCATTTTAGACTCCACTATATATTCAAAACTTTATCTCATTTTTCGATAACTTCACTCATTCTCAAAAAAACCAAAAACCCTAATCCTTCTCTCCTTCGAATCTCATCATCCACAAGAGTTTTTCACAAACTACTTTCACAATCTGAATCCTTGGGTTCCATAGAGCACGAATCAACCACCGTTTGAAGCTAACAACAAGGGTACGGATTGCGTGACCTCAGGTTAGTGCATTTTTCAGGATCTTAGAACTCAATTTTTTGGAGTGTATAATGATATAGGATATCCACTGATAATTCTGGTATGTTTTATTTTGAGATTGGACGTGTATTATGTGCATATTGTGAGTTTGAAAGTTTGTGATCTAACATTGTTTCGTTCGATTTGGCTTATGCATTGTTTATTTGTGATTTTTAATTGCATATTATTAATCCTGGTGAAATTCTGGCCAAGAAGGTATATTCGTTTGTGTGTTCTGATGACTTTTTGGTTGCAGGTGGTCGAAAGGGATGACCGGAACCCTAGCTCCGGCAGCTGGTAAGGTTTCCGGCGAGGTTAGGGTTTGGGCGAAGAAGATGAAATCCTGGTCGTCCGTTGGCCATATCCAACGGTCATCAGCTGGCCACGTTTATTTATTTTTTATTATTATTATTTTTTATCATTTAAACTAATTATTTATTCAATTTCTTTTTGCATTATCCATACCATGCATAAATTTCTTTATTTTCATTCTCCTCATCTATAAAATATTTTTGATCCGTTCTTTTTGCATTCATTCATTAACATTCTAAAGTGCTTAAAACTATTTTTCTTTCATTTTTAAATTTATTTTTACATTGCATTTAGGTCCCCCTCTTTGGCACATTGGACCCTATCCCTTACTTGAGTTTTATATGATTAGTTGAATGACAAACATTTTGGATTTTTGCAGGGACTTTTTATATGTTGTTTGCCTCTGGTTGAGGATCCCTAATGATTAATTTGGGAATTTTAGGAATCATTTTTCTAATTATCGGAGTTATTTTCACTTGAGATTTTCTTGCAGGCGCATCTTTGACCTTCTATGGTTATCTGTTTGAAAAGGCACTTGTGCCAATTGCTTTGGGGCCGTTCTTTGTTTATTTGATTCACGTTTGGATTATTCTCATTATTATTTGTCATTGCTTGATTGCCATTCACCTCATTGCTCTTATTCATGTCTGTTTCTCACTAACCTCTTATGCAGGATCGAGGTAAGTTCCTTAAGGGTATGGACAAGTATCCATGGTTACCCTTACCTTTTTTTTCTCTCCTCTCTTTATTATTTAGGGTTTAGGTCATCTTTAAACCTCACTAACCCTAGGGCCATCCATGCATGATAACCTTAGGACTCTTAGTTTCCCTTAGAGTTACCCTTGTGTCTTCTCTCTTCTCATCTCAAATTTCTTTAAAACACTTAATAATAATAAGGTGTATTGCGCACGAGCCTTAAGTATGGGGAATGAGAAATGAGGGGCTTCCTATCATCTTTCTAGAGTGCTTAGCGAGCGTCCTGTCTTGGGACGATGCGTTAAGTATTCGCCCCTGTGCCCTAGACTTTGGTGCAATGCAACTTAGGAACTAACTTAAGCCATTTCTGTCCTAAAAAACACAAACCCACTTCAAACCTTTTTGTCCTTCGGGACCTTCAACTTAAAGGTTGTTTTCAAAAAGGGCACGTTACCTTCCGTCTGAGACGCAAACAGGCATCGACCCTAACTGCCGGACGCGAACTTAACGTCGCTCATAAAAAACACAAAAAGAACTTGGTCCGAACTACGTTGACTCTGAATTCCCCATTGCACAAAGGGGGTACGTAGGCCTAGGACGTCGACGTCCTACCGAGTCGGTCTTTGTCTTTCCCCGTGTCAGTACAACCCTAGATGATAGTATAACTTACCCTTAGAGTAGACAACAAGCGTGGATCCCATCGAGTGCGATGGACGCGTGGGGTGCTAGCACCTTCCCCTCGCGTAACCGACTCCCGAACCCAGGTTATGGTTGCGATGACCATTCCTTTCCCTCTTCCTCAGGTTTATGCGGTGTTCCCTTTCCCTCTTTTGGGATAAATTTACACGGCTGGCGACTCTGTTTTTCCGCGCCACTTTCGCGTTTGTACCTGGATGAAAATCCCGGGAGCGACAGTTGGCGACTCTGCTGGGGACTCTGGTTGACCTATGATGGCCCATCCCTAAGCGAGTCAATCCTAGCGCTTGCTTGTCTTTGTTCTCTTTGGGTGTTTGTTTTTGTTTTGCTTTATGTGTTGTATTTTATTTTTTACCGCATCTTCTGCATTTCATTTTTTATTACTGTCATGCTGCTGTGTTGTGCTGGCTGTCTTTGTCTTGCAGGTTGGGTAGGTCTGAGAGCTAAGCCCAATACCCAGGCTTGAGTATATCCTAGGACTAGAGTGGAAAGTAGTGGGACCTACGTGCCCGTTTGGTACGTTTGTGTGTTCACAAAATTCACAACCAGACGAGGCTATCTTGGGACGCATTCTGACGTGTGTGTCTTGCGCATGTTAGAGTGTTGATCTAGAGAGCTGTCAACTCTGGTGACCGATCATCGAGGACCTTAGTGGAAACATCCCTCTTTAGTGGTGACAGTGGCAGACCACATCCTGTGGCAAACCCATTCGCACCCGAGGGCCCGCTTTGGAACTCGCATAGGATGGCCCCTACGTTTTGAAGAGAATCAGTGGAGGCACTCCTCGATTGACGGTAGTACTGTACCCCGAGGGATGAATGTACTATTGTTTCTCGACCTCAGTGCCAAAGCTGAGGACCTTCCGCTTTGGAGAATCAGTTGAGGCCTCCTCGATTGATGATGATGCCAAACCAGAAATGGTGAACGTATCATCATTTCTCGACCTGAGAGCCCGGGATACTGAACATCCTAGTACCCACACGTGAGAGGGGATGGGTGTTTGCAGGTTTGCAGGTAACCTTGACCTTTAACATACCCAGTTTTCTGATCGGAAGATTTATCAGTATGATATTATGGTTATTCCGGTATTCAGGGTATTTGGACAGATATTTGAGATGGTTCAGCTGGTACAGTGCAGCAGTGTCCAGTCTGTGTGGCATCCTTGACCCCATGTGTGCATTTGCATCATCATTGTGCATCCCAACATGTTTATTCATTTGTAGGGATGCATCCTAACTGTGATTCTGAAACTAAAACTAGAATCAAGGGGTGGATCGCCCTGCGAATTTTTAAACATGTTCATTTGCATTCGCATATCCATAATCATTTTGCATAACAGGTGGTTATCTCTGGCTTCTCACTTGGTTCTCCTTCTCAGCTCAGGATTGCTGATCAACACATCCACCGCTATTCTACCAGAAAAAATCAGGAAAGCTGAGATGACTGAGATGCGGACTCGCATGAACCAATTTATGGATTTAATGCAAGGGGTTGCTCAGGGCCAAGAGCAGTTAAGAACTTTTGTCCAGCCACTGATTGCAAGGATTGATGAAGGTGGTGTCCTTCATGGGGAAGTTCATACCGGTGTCAATGGTAATAATGATCAGAATGGTCCTCCTGGCGGAGGTATTCCTGTTTCTAGCGTTGTGATCCCTCCAGGCGGGGCTAAAAATGTTGGGGGAGGGGGTATTGGTGTTAGTGCTATCCAGGGTCGTCAGTACGATGATATGCAAGATGATGCATTCTCTGTGCCGGGTGGGGATGCTGGGTCCCAGATTGACACTGATCAGAGGTTCAGGCTGATTGAGGAACAATTGAGGGGTGTGGTAAATCAGGATTCTGTGGGTATGGATTTAGAGGATTTGGGGCTGGTTCCAGGCATTGTTATCCCGCACAAGTTCCAAACTCCTACCTTCGAAAAGTACAATGGTATGACTTGCCCAAGGACTCACGTCAGGGCCTACGCAAGTAAAATGGTTGCGCATGCGAAGAATGAAAAATTGATGATGCACCGCTTCCAGGAAGCCTATCTGGGGCATCCCTGGAGTGGTATATGCAACTAGAAAGTAAAGACGTGCGTAGTTGGAGAGATTTGGCAGGGGAATTCATTAGACACTATCAATATAACACTGACATGGCTCCTAACAGAACACAGCTGCAGAGCTTATCACAGAAGAACAATGAGAGTTTCAAGGAGTACGCCCAGAGGTGGCGTGAATTGGCAGCAAGGGTTCAGCCTCCCATGCTGGAACGTGAAATGATAAGTATGTTTATGGCCACCTTGCAAGGACATTACTACGAAAAGCTGGTATCGTGTATGACTGGAAAGTTTGCTGACCTCATCTTAGTAGGAGAAATGGTCGAAAGCGGCATCAAAACGGGAAAGATTCGAAGTGCTGCTGCAGATGCAAAGAAACCTCATGATGGGCCCTCCAAGAGAAAGGAAGGAAAAGCTAGTGTTTTGTATATTCCTCCTGTTGTCCAACGGCCTGTTCAGCATCAACGACCTTATGCACCTCAGCAACAGAGACAAAAAAGACCACGAAGGCCTGCGAGAAGTTTCGATCCACTCCCTATCCCTCACAGTGATGTTCTTGCCCGTCTACTTGAGAGTTCTCTGGTTGAACTAAGGGATGCCAAGCCTATTCCTGACCCTATTCCTCCTGATTATGATCTGGACGCCAGATGTGAATATCACTCAGACACACTGGGTCATTCAATTGAAAACTGCAACGTGTTCAAGCACAAGGTGCAAGACCTGGTAGACTCAAAGATCATTGCATTCACTGAAGATGATATGTACATCAATTGAAGCCTCCCTTCTCAAGTAAACACTCAGTCTGTAAGTACGTCCAGGCAGAATCAAGCTTCCTCAGCAATGACAATCTTCAGCTTCTTTACTGCATTTTCATTTGTAGTTTTTTTTTTCTTGTTAAAGCATCGTATGCATGTAAGAATCGTTTGTTTTTTAATGATGATATTAATGCAATAAGCATGTTTTTCTTGAAGTAATCCATTCGTGTTCACTCTTAAATATTTATATGCACTGCAATACCAATTTTCTTGTCTAGAACCCTTGAGGGAGGATGACGAAATAAGAACGCAGATTTCTAATGGTGCGCATTTGGATAAAACCCTGTTAAGGATGTACATGCATTATTTCCAATTCACAAACACTGGAGAGATAAGGAGACAGACCCTCGTTGACCCCTTCGAGCCTTGAAGTAGGAGTTTCTTTTTTCCAAAAAAAAAAACCCTCATACTTAACCCAGGGGCAGGGTAGGCGTCAGTTAGTCTGACCGAGCGTTCAGATCCAAGGAGAGTGTGCGCCTGAGGAACCGTTACCTTCTATCCCACCGTCAAGAGGTCAAGAAATGCGAAACCACAACGGTTAGCCATCAACAACTAAGGAGTAAGGCGGTCACAACCCTGTCAAGCAAGTAAGACAACCAGCGTCACACGCTTTGTTCAAAAAAAAGAAAGCCCGCTAAGTCGAAACTTGAAAACAAGCGACTTAGGCAAAAGTTAGGGCATCCCGCTGGACATCAAAATCGAAAAAAACTCAAAAGAATTAGTCCAGGCAAAATCAGGGAAATAAAAAAAGAGGGATCGAAAAAGCAAAAGAAAGAAAGAAAATCCTCGATAAGAGCAAATTCGTGTGATCACACGCATGAAAGATAAAAAGGGTTGACTGTCATTAGTGGCATAGGTTCCTTAAAGATCGTAAACCTTTCGAGAGATGGACGTTTGGGTCAGATTAACTGAATATAGGACTGGAGAACATCACGAAGAGCGGGTGGGCACTGATAAATTTTGAGCCATAAATCCTTTTTTCTGAAACCGTGAACCAGACCACGTTATAACCCTTAAAAGTCCTAATTGAAATAGGGTTTATTCCGAAAGCGTACTTCAACAGGATAGCGTTCCTGACTCCTACGAGTTGTGCTAATAAGATTTGTTGGTATTGCATGTGCGCATTGTTTTGCCATTCAAAAAATCAAGGTCGCATCCCAGCAAGTGATTCGTTCACAAGGCTTAGCGACGCATTTTCATTAAAAACTTCAAGGTTAACATATTTGTTGCATTAGAATTATCATTCTCATAAATAACTTGTTCTGCTTGCATACATGTGCCTAAGCATCACTGCAGCCTACACAATGAACGTCAGTCAAGAAGCTTGATATTGCCAAGTTGGGATGCTAGAAAATTCTGAAGGACAATCATATCAAAGGGCAAGAGACTCAGTGTAGAGTGGGCTCTCCCCAGTAAGTCGTGTTAAGATGTAGCCAATCTGGGGCAGTCACGTCGAGAAGTCTCTCCGAAATTTAATTATTCTGGGGAATTCATTTTAAGATCAGGGGCAAAAGCACTTCAAAGCTCATATTGAGGCAGATCATCCCTAGAGTATGAGAAGTTGTCCTCTCCAGAAGACGGTTAATCAGAAGCGCCTCTTCAAGGTTCAAAACACAGAGACAGAGTATTTCAAGTCGCCACGAATCCTCTCGAGGAAAACTCCTTCATAAGTCATACAGTTTGGGGCGGTTACGTCGAGATCCAAGAAATCTCTTCAAGAGTTTGAAGACCCTGGGGCAGTGTGAACGCCCGGTCTTCTATAAAATCCTCTTGAGATGATTTCTTCCACCAAACCCTGTGGGCTGGGGTAAGTCAAGAATCAAAGGAACCATTGTTCACTCTTGATGATCAGTATGCAGTGATCAGCAGAAACTTGGAGTAGTGAGTATCTCCCTCAGCAAAGAGCCAGATGGTATCCTTCCAGCGAGGTGTTGGAATTGACATTTTTCCCCAAGCAGAGGGTCGTCCTCAAATTGAAAAGGGTTCTTTATGAAGATTCCTTATCCCCAGCAGTGCAGGTGGATTCCTCATTCTCAGCAGGGTAAGACGATGGGATATGTTCAAGCAGGTTGGAGACAGTGAGAAGTCAAAGTATTCTCTTCCTCAAAAGTCAGATTCGGTATTTCCTCGCAAGTCAAAGTCCAATGGTTATTGGCAGTTTCAGCAGTTCAAAGTCCAATCTTCATTGGCATCTCCCCGACAGAGTTTGCAATTCAGCTTGCAGTTCCCCTACAGAGTTTACATCACTAGTGGTTATTGATGGTAAAGTTGGGTATCTCCCCACGGGAGATCAGATATTGGTGATCCCTTCTTCAGTGAAGTCTGCTTGTTCTATTCTGCGCATTCCATGGTGGAGTGTCCTCTCATTCTTGCATGTAGTAATCATTATTGCATTGCATCCTCAAACGCGTAGCATTTCCATTTCGTATGGAGCATTACGCCATAGAAAGAAAATTCAAACATGCATCGAAGCATAAGCTAGATTTGGTACCTTGTGCGAAAGCCCAGATCAACCCTCAATACAGTGATCCCAACCTTAGAGCTGAAGCTTATCTTCCCCAACTTCAAAGTTGTTGTATACCTTTTCTCAACCTCAGAGTTGATGAAATATCCTTTCTTCCCCAACGTCAAAGTTGTTGTATACCTTTTCTCGACCTCAGAGTTGATGAAATATCCTTTCTTCCCCAACTTCAAAGTTGTCGTATACCTTTTCTCGACCTCAGAGTTGATGAAATATCTTTTATTCCCCAACTTCAAAGTTGTCGTATACCTTTTCTCAACCTCAGAGTTGATGAAATATCCTTTCTTCCCCAACTTCAAAGTTGTTGTATATCTTTTCTCAACCTCAGAGTTGATGAAATATCCTTTCTTCCTCAACTTCAAAGTTGTTGTATACCTTTTCTCGACCTCAGAGTTGATGAAATATCCTTTCTTCCCCAACTTCAAAGTTGTCGTATACCTTTTCTCGACCTCAAAGTTGATGAAATATCTTTTATTCCCCAACTTCAAAGTTGTCGTATACCTTTTCTCAACCTCAGAGTTGATGAAATATCCTTTCTTCCCCAACTTCAAAGTTTTTGTATACCTTTTCTCGACCTCAGAGTTGATGAAATATCCTTTCTTCCCCAACTTCAAAGTTGTTGTATACCTTTTCTCAACCTCAGAGTTGATGAAATATCCTTTCTTCCCCAACTTCAAAGTTGTTGTATACCTTTTCTCGACCTCAGAGTTGATGAAATATCCTTTCTTCCCCAACTTCAAAGTTGTCGTATACCTTTTCTCGATCTCAGAGTTGATGAAATATCTTTTATTCCCCAACTTCAAAGTTGTCGTGTACCTTTTCTCGACCTCAGAGTTGATGAAATATCTTTTCTTCCCCAACTTCAAAGTTGTTGTATACTTTTCTCGACCTCAGAGTTGACGAAATATTCTTTCTTCCCCAACTTCAAAGTTGTCGCATACCTTTTCTCGACCTCAGAGTTGATAAAATGTCCTTCCTTCCCCAACTTCAAAGTTGTCGCATACCTTTTCTCGACCTCAGAGTTGACGAAATCTCCTTCCTTCCCCCAACTTCAAAGTTGTCGTATACCTTTTCTCGACCTCAGAGTTAACGATCTACCTTCTTATCCCCAGCGAAGTCCACTTTCTGTAGGTCTTCCTTTGCGGGTACGGTTGAGGTCGTATTCGCTATCCTTCAGCACGCTCCTTTTCGTTATCCTCACCATTAGCAAATTTTCGGGTTCTTTTTTGTATTCAATCACCTTCTACCTTGAAGGTCTAAGAGCCGTCGCTATCATACCCTCAGGACCAAGTTGATTGAATAGGGGCAGCTGTAGCACCCCGAAATTTGCCCTCCTTACTTTATTACTAACTGACTTATGTTTCATTTCATTCTTTGCATTATCATGTATGCATATCATTAGCATGGGATCAAGGTTCTCTGTTCAAGCATCGTCAGGTTGCAACAGACGTTTATTTCGTCACTCGACATATGCGCAAAGTATTTCTCCGGGTTACGTAATCAACGGGTCAGCAAAGCTCTTATTAAACATAATTTTTCATGTCAAGAATCTCAGAGAAAGTCGAAGTTTTCAGCCGATTCAGAACAGTTTGAGCAGAAAATCAGCTTCTTGTGCAAATTTGCAAAATTCATAACTCTTTCTCTGGAACTCGTTTTGGCTGGATATTCAATAGTTAGAACCATCTTGGTATTCTCTACAACTTTTATGTTCGGCTCGGAAGTCAATTCATCAAGGAAAGTGGTGAGAATTATTTGTTTCTGGAATTT
This sequence comes from Lathyrus tuberosus, assembly GCA_022829125.1. Classification (NCBI taxonomy): domain Eukaryota; kingdom Viridiplantae; phylum Streptophyta; class Magnoliopsida; order Fabales; family Fabaceae; genus Lathyrus; species Lathyrus tuberosus. The sequence continues at coordinate 6,219,232 of JALAZF010000267.1, forward strand.
CGGTTTCGCTGGATAATTGCGTCAGTGGCATTCAAAAGGGCTTAGCTTCTGATTGGATCATCATTTTTGAGCGATTCTTATGCCAAAAGTTCCTTCTGGATATCCTCTCCAACTTTCGTGTTTTGGCCAAAAGCTAATTCCTTGAGGAAGATCTCCGAATACGCGAATTCTCTGAGTCGATACAGCAGAAGAACAACTGAAAATAGTGCTGAACCGGTGTATTTCGGACACTAAAAAATTCATAACTCTCAGCTCGTTCGTCAGATTGATGCCGTTCTGGTGCCTAAAATTCCGTTTAGATGTTATCTTCGTGCCATGAATTCAGTTTGGGTCAGGTCCGAGCGGAAGGACCCCGAAAATGCGAATTACCAGTGGGGTTCTTTGATGCAGTGCACTGTCTGTCAGATTTTGTAAAATTCATAACTCGGTCAATTTTTATCGGATTGTGTCCATTCTCGAAGCTACGGTTCACAAATTTTGTGCTCTTTAAGATTGAAGACAAGCTCGAGTTCGAACGATGCTCCGAAGATCATCGTTTTGGTTTATTTCGCAAAACGGAAGTGCTGAACCGAAGAAAAAGGCTGAAAGTTGTTTCACGGGAAAATTCATAGCTCACTCGTTTTTGGTCCGATCCCGCTCATCTTTTAACACGAGATCACTGACTCATAGATCTACAACTTTGCTGACAAAGTCGAGTCGAGATTATGCTCCGAAGAGGTTGACCTCGTCACGTTTTCGAGTAGCGGACACCAAATAAGCTGAAAAAAACGACTTATTCAGTGACATCTTGCAGCTTAAACATATCGATCGCACTCGATTTTGATCGTATGACATCCGTTCTTGTTGCGTTGCGACCGTGATTCAGAGGCGAACGATGTTGTGGAAGGCTCAGAGTCGAAATTCCTTGCCGAAGACGATGTTATTTTCACTTAAGCTAAAATTCTACCTTTTGCCCTTCATTTTAGACTCCACTATATATTCAAAACTTTCTCTCATTTTTCGATAACTTCACTCATTCTCAAAAAAACCAAAAACCCTAATCCTTCTCTCCTTCGAATCTCATCATCCACAAGAGTTTTTCACAAACTACTTTCACAATCTGAATCCTTGGGTTCCATAGAGCACGAATCAACCACCGTTTGAAGCTAACAACAAGGGTACGGATTGCGTGACCTCAGGTTAGTGCATTTTTCAGGATCTTAGAACTCAATTTTTTGGAGTGTATAATGATATAGGATATCCACTGATAATTCTGGTATGTTTTATTTTGAGATTGGACGTGTATTATGTGCATATTGTGAGTTTGAAAGTTTGTGATCTAACATTATTTCGTTCGATTTGGCTTATGCATTGTTTATTTGTGATTTTTAATTGCATATTATTAATCCTGGTGAAATTCTGGCCAAGAAGGTATATTCGTTTGTGTGTTTTGGTGACTTTTTGGTTGCAGGTGGTCGAAAGGGATGACCGGAACCCTAGCTCCGGCAGCTGGTAAGGTTTCCGGCGAGGTTAGGGTTTGGGCGAAGAAGATAAAATCCTGGTTGTCCGTTGGCCAGATCCAACGGTCATCAGCTGGCCACGTTTATTTATTTTTTATTATTATTATTTTTTATCATTTAAACTAATTATTTATTCAATTTCTTTTTGCATTATCCATACCATGCATAAATTTCTTTATTTTCATTCTCCTCATCTATAAAATATTTTTGATTCACTCTTTTTGTATTCATTCATTAACATTCTAAAGTGCTTAAAAATATTTTTCTTTCATTTTTAAATTTATTTTTACATTGCATTTAGGTCCCCCTCTTTGGCACATTGGACCCTATCCCTTACTTGAGTTTTATATGATTAGTTGAATGGCTAACATTTTGGATTTTTGTAAGGACTTTTTATATGTTGTTTGCCTCTGGTTGAGGATCCCTAATGATTAATTTGGGAATTTTAGGAATCATTTTTCTAATTATCGGAGTTATTTTCACTTGAGATTTTCTTGCAGGCGCATCTTTGACCTTCTATGGTTATCTGTTTGAAAAGGCACTTGTGCCAATTGCTTTGGGGCCGTTCTTTGTTTATTTGATTCACGTTTGGATTATTCTCATTATTATTTGTCATTGCTTGATTGTCATTCACCTCATTGCTCTTATTCATGTCTGTTTCTCACTAACCTCTTATGCAGGATCGAGGTAAGTTCCTTAAGGGTATGGACAAGTATCCATGGTTACCCTTACCTTTTTTTTCTCTCCTCTCTTTATTATTTAGGGTTTATGTCATCTTCAAACCTCACTAACCCTAGGGCCATCCATGCATGATAACCTTAGGACTCTTAGTTTCCCTTAGAGTTACCCTTGTGTCTTCTCTCTTCTCATCTCAAATTTCTTTAAAACACTTAATAATAATAAGGTGTATTGCGCACGAGCCTTAAGTATGGGGAATGAGAAATGAGGGGCTTCCTCTCATCTTTCTAGAGTGCTTAGCGAGCGTCCTGTCTTGGGACGATGCGTTAAGTATTCGCCCCTGTGCCCTAGACTTTGGTGCAATGCAGCTTAGGAACTAACTTAAGCCATTTCTGTCCTAAAAAACACAAACCCACTTCAAACCTTTTTGTCCTTCGGGACCTTCAACTTAAAGGCTATTTTCAAAAAGGGCACGTTACCTTCCGTCTGAGACGCAAACAGGCATCGACCCTAACTGTCGGACGCGAACTTAACGTCGCTCATAAAAAACACAAAAAGAACTTGGTCCGAACTACGTTGACTCTGAATTCCCCATTGCACAAAGGGGGTACGTAGGCCTAGGACGTCGACGTCCTACCGAGTCGGTCTTTGTCTTTCCCCGTGTCAGTACAGCCCTAGATGATAGTATAACTTACCCTTAGAGTAGACAACAAGCGTGGATCCCATCGAGTATGATGGACGCGTGGGGTGCTAGCACCTTCCCCTCGCGTAACCGACTCCCGAACCCAGGTTATGGTTGTGATGACCATTCCTTTCCCTCTTCCTCAGGTTTATTCGGTGTTCCCTTTCCCTCTTTTGGGATAAATTTACACGGCTGGCGACTCTGTTTTTCCGCGCCACTTTCGCGTTTGTACCTGGATGAAAATCCCGGGAGCGACAATATGCAAGGTCTTTCGGCTTAAAGCATCAGCCACAACATTAGCTTTGCCCGGATGATAATTCAAACTGAAATCATAATCTTTCAGCAATTCTAACCACCTTCGCTGTCTCATATTCAGCTCCTTCTGATCAAACAAATACTTTAAGCTCTTATGATCACTATAAACTTCAAATCTAGAGCCATAGAGATAATGCCTCCAAATCTTCAGCACAAAAACCACCGCAGCAAGTTCCAAATCATGCGTAGGATAATTCCTTTCATGAGTTCTCAACTGTCGAGACGCATAAGCAATTACTTTATTATTCTGCATCAGCACACCTCCTAAACCCATCAACGAAGCATCACAATAAACCACAAACAGTTCTCCTGGGTTCGGTAATGTCAAAACTGGAGCCGAAGTCAACCTCTTCTTCAATTCTGTAAAACTTTCTTCGCACTGAACATCCCACACAAAAGCTTTACTCTTACAAGTCAATCTAGTTAACGGAAGTGCCAACTTAGAAAATCCTTCAATAAACCTTCTATAATAACCAGCTAGTCCCAGAAAACTTCTAATCTCAGTAGCCAACCTTGGAGTTTCCCATTGCAACACAGCATCTACTTTAGAAGGATCCACGGCGATACCACTACCTGAAATCACATGACCCAGAAAACTAACTTCTTTCAACCAGAACTCGCACTTGGACAGCTTCGCATATAACTGCTTATCTTTCAAAACTGCTAACACTGTTCTCAAATGTTCCTTATGCTCTTCTTCTGACTTAGAGTAAATCAGAATATCATCAATGAATACAACCACAAAACGGTCCAGATAAGTATAAAAAATGCGGTTCATGTATTCCATGAATACTCCCGGCGCATTAGTAACACCGAAAGGCATCACTGAATACTCATAATGTCCATACCGTGTTCTGAACGCCGTGTTCTGAACGCCGTGTTCTGAATATCCTCATCTTTCACTTTAATCTGATGATAGCCCGATCTCAAATCAATCTTGCTAAACACACGAGCACCTACCAATTGATCCATCAAATCATCTATTCTTGGAAGTGGATACTTGTTCTTGATTGTTACTTTATTCAGCTGTCTATAATCAACACAAAGTCTCATACTTCCATCTTTCTTCTTTACTAGTAACACCGGAGCTCCCCACGGCGATACACTTGGTCTTATAAACTTATTCTCAAGTAACTCTTCTAACTGCTTCTTTAATTCAGACAACTCGGATGCCGACATTCTGTATGGTGCCATCGAAACAGGTCTAGTACCAGGTACTAGATCAATTGCAAATTCAACCTCTCTCTCTGGCGGCACATCAGGAATTTCATCAGGGAAAACTTCAGGAAATTCATTCACCACTTGCAATTCATCAATCTTTGCTTTACTCTCAATAGACAGCGTTGCCATCAATGAAAACATCTGAGCTTCCTCCTTCATCAATTTCTGCAACTCTCTGAAAGACAACAACCCAACTTCTTCCTCTTCTGGAGTAGAAAACCTCACCGACTTACGATAACAATTTATATGAACATAGTTATACTCTAACCAGTTCATACCTAGAATTACATCCATTCCGGTCAGCGGAAAACAAACCAAATCAACATAAAAGTCTTTATCGAAGATCGATAAAGGACACCTCAAACACACAAGAGAAGTAGTCACTGATCCCTTAGCCGGAGTCTCGACGACCATTTCTCCATTCAAAGCAGATAACTTAAAACCCAATCTTTGAACACAATCAGCAGAAACAAAACAATGTGTAGCACCAGTATCAATAATAGTAATTAAAGGAGTACTATTAATGAAACATGTACGTCTGATAAGTCTGTCCTCATTAGCTGTCTGAGTTCTTGCTAACGCGAACACTTTTCCGGTCTGAGCTTTCTTTGGCTTCGGACACTGGTTACCAATATGTCCCTCTTCACCACAATTAAAACAGATCATCTCCTTGTGTTTGCAATCAGATATTGCATGCCCAACCTTACCACATCGGAAGCACCTCTTCGCCTCAGCAGTACACACAGTACTCTTATGACCAGATTTTCCACATTTGAAACAAGTTATGCCAGCAGGAGCATCTCCCCTACTAGTCTTCTTGCCCTCAGTCGCTCTCTGTTTACCTTTTCCAGCTGGAGCATCATAAGGCTTACCACGGTTCTGTTGTTGCTTGCCTCTTCTATCACTAACAATCTTGTAGTGAGCATTGTTGTCCTCTTCATAAATTCTGCAACTATCAACCAAATCAGGAAAGACACGAATCTTCTGATACCCAATAGCTTTCTTAATTTTAGAGCGCAACCCGCTCTCAAATTTGATGCATTTAGAAAACTCAGCATCATCACCGGTATAGTACGGATAAAACTTAGCCAGCTCAACAAACTTCGCAGCATAATCAGTAACTGACATAGTTCCTTGCTTCAGCTCAAGAAATTCAATCTGTTTCTTACCACGAACATCCTCTGGATAATACTTCCTCAGAAATTCCCTTCGAAACACATCCCAAGTGATAACTTCACCTGTAGTCTCCAACCTCTGACGAGTCTCTAGCCACCAGTCATCAGCTTCGACTGCTAGCATATGAGTCCCATAACGAACCTTCTGCGCTGGAGTGCAGTCTATCACACGGAAGATCCTCTCAATCTCTTTCAACCAATCCAACGCTCAATCAGGATCATACTTGCCCTTGAAGGTAGGCGGATTTTCCCTCTGAAAAGTCGCCAGACTACGAGATCCATCATTCTCGCCAGCATTCGGTAAATTCTGCACAGCCTGAGCCATTGCTTGCATTGCAGCAGCCATTGCAGCATCGTTCCTTCCAGCCATCTCAACTTATCACTACAACATAAACAAAAGTTAGAACTGAATAACAATACTCGATTGTTAAACAACTACGACTCGACACTTGGCCGGACGGACCGACCTGCTCTGATACCACTAATGTAACACCCCATTTCTACCCGAAGAATTATATTAAAATCAGAGTTATAAAATTTTCGACATAAAACGGGATATCACATTTTCAACTTTTAAAATCAACCACATACTCGTTATTCATGAAAGATACATAACGCTTCAGGGAAACATAAAACAACAAAAGGTCTTCAACTTTATTCAACTTAAACAAACACAACGCAGCGGATTCATTAACAACTTAGTAGCATTCCCATTCAACATAAAATAACTTCAAATTAAACAGCAAGGTATTTTTCAGCAGTTTCATTAAAAACTCAACATGTAGACTAATAAATAAAAGACACGCGTCATCCCCCCGAGTGCTACGTATCAGAGCGACAACCACCAACTCGAACTAAGGTAACCGGTTACTCCTCTTGATTACCTGCACGTTGCCAACATAGGGACAACATTCAAACAGAAGGGGTGAGTTACCGAAAATTATAAACGGAGTATGATAAATAATATATAGGCAAGAATCATACAAATAATCACCACTTCACATCAACGACCAACAAACAAAATCAAATCAACAACAACTTAAGAAAATGCGACTTTAATGAGACTCGACAATGTTATGCATGTGGTACCATCGGAGTAAAACTCTCAACTTAATCTTACCAGTTTATCGAGGCATCAAGGCATAAGCCTTCAACTTTCAACTTTCAACATATGCCAATCCAGGCCAACGTGGTGTGAGCAACGCTCCGACACAAAATGCAATGTATGTTTTATGACATGCACAACTCATCAACATAAGCAACTCAACAACTTCCACAACATAATCAACTTAAACAACATAGCAACTTTTTCGACATAAACAACTTATATCAACGTTGGCTTATCAAGCCTACAACTTACAACTCGTCCGTAAACCGGAACAATGTTACAATTCAGCTGTACCTGCAATTCCACTTTTCCAACAGAATTTCAACGAAATAATTCCACAAAAGTCACCTACTAAATTACCCGACTTACCCCGACAATTTTCGTTAAATTCCGGACAACTAAGTTTTTCGCCTAAACCGGCTAAACCGACTAAGACTGCACTATTCTTGACCTCTATTATTTAATACCAGTTTATTTCAAAATTCTACTTTCTGTTACGATTTCCTTAAAAATCATTTCCAAGCTTCTGTCATGAATTGTTATTAATCCTGTTGCTGTCAAAATTCTGTTTGCTATAACAAAACCTATTATTTTCATTTTCTGTTAAAAACCATCACTGCTACTAATACATTTCTAATTTTCTGCTAAAACATGTTTACTGCTATTGTTTCATTTTTCTGTCACAAATTACCACTATTGGGTTAATTAGATTTCTGTCCAAAAACTTGAGCATGAGCTTTTCCTACTAATCTTGATTTTACTAATTCTGGTTACCAATTAATCTCTCTGCTACCAGACCAATTAAAAGGATTCTGCTGCACATTACTAGTGGCTATAATAATTTTCTGCTATGAAGTCTATTATTAACATCTTGGTTGCCTAATATGTGGTTTATTAATACATTAATTTAAATAAGAGAACATGCTTATGTTTACAGTGCTAGTAATTAGAAGTCATAGCCTTAAAGGTGTGGAAAAGTAAGTGGGACCCCACCTACATGGGTGGCTTGCGCCACCCTTTGAGAGGGATCATGGCTTGCGCCATGTATTGCTAGGTGGCTGGCGCCACACATAGCTTGTGGTGGCCGGGCCCACCTGCTTCCCTTTTCCAACTAAGTGGCTTGCGCCACATATATTTTCTTTTGTTCTGGGTGGCCTGCGCCACCCGTTCATTTGCACAGTGTTATCTAATCCAACCAAGATTTCCAGAAAAACAAATATTCACTACAACATTCATAGAAAATTACCAGCAGCAATTTCACAAAACTCAATCAATCGACATTTTTACATTAGCCAAATCAGTTTCACGGGAACGCTTACAAGAATTCATTCAACTATAATTTTCAACCACTTCAACACAGAAACAACAACATCATAACAGTAGCATTCACAATTCAACAACATCATAATTAATTTCCACACAGACGACAACCCTATCGAAAATCAATGGAAGAAAACTCATATAATCCCCAACCCTTATACCATTCATCATAACCCGGTTATAATAATCGAACCCACCCTTACCTTGGATTAAAGGCAGCTCGACGATCGATCGGGTTCCGGAAATCGACACCGGTAGCGGTTTCTCTCGCAACTTCTTCTTCTCTCACGTTCTCAACTTTTCCTTTTCCTCTAACTGATTCCAAAAACTCCCCAATCTTTCTATTTCCTTTATCTTATTTGTTTTATTAAAATAATAATGTTCAATTATAATATCTAATGGGCCTAAACATACACCCCCCTAATTTACTAATTCCGACCCGAAACCAAGCCCACTTAATCAAACACACTCCAACTACGATAATATTACTACTAATATTATTCCGCGACTATAATATTATTCCTAATATTATTTCTACGACTTACCAACTTAAAATTCTGACTTAACGACGAAATTCACCGCAACACCAAAATCAACCGAATAATCACAAATAATTAATTAAATATTCAATTAAATAAATAATTAAATATTTGGGCGTTACATGTACAGCCCTTAGAAAACCTTGTAGCAGTAATATAGATAATTTTCTCTTGGTGGGTTTTTTATTTTTAGGGTTTTGATGAGGATTTAGTGGAGAATAATGGTTATTGATGAGGTTTAATAGAGGAAGATAAGGAGAGATTGACCACAAAGTCTAATGAGATGACATGCAATAACCATAAATCAATGTGCAATGAGAATATGTAGGGAAAATAGGCAATACTAGGTCGGCGCACGCGTCCCAGTAAAGTAGAAATTCTGGACGTTTGGTTTATGCGTCGGCCTATGAATCTGTGCGTCGGCGCATGATTCATGAATTTTTTGAAAAAGTTGAACATTTGGTTATGCGCTATCCCGAACATTTTCACTAGGTCAGTGTATAAATCATGCGTCGACGCATGAACATACAGAAGTGAAATTTTGCAATTTTTAAGTTCCAACCAAATAAATAGACATATACACATACATAACAAAACATCCATATGAACGATAAGTGCTCAAAATGCAATAAACATCAAGATTAGAGTAATTAATATGGCACAAAATATTGATAAACATCTATAAATCGGAACGATATTACCTTGATCATCATGACGATAAGATCCCTCACATATAGCTAAATATCTCTTTGCATTGTTAGTTAAAAGAATAAGCAAGCATGTATATATGTGAAGATCACTACCTTAAAGGATTATTAAGCACGATCCGAGATATCGAGAATGTCAAGTTCCCTACGGATGTGAAAGAAAGGCTCTGTAGTTAACGGTTTTGTGAAAATATCAGCAAGTTGATTCTTAGTGTCAACGTGCTCAAAAATAACATCACCTTTCTCTACATGATCCCTAAGAAAATGATGGCGTATTTCAATATGCTTGGTGCGTGAATGTAATACGGGGTTCTTAGTTAGATTAATCGCACTAGTGTTATCGCACAAAATTGGAATACGTTCGAGTTTTAAGTTGAAATCAAGTAATTGTTGTTTAAGCCATAAGACTTGACCACAACAGCTACCGGCGGCAACGTATTCCGCCTCGGCTATTGACAAAGCAACGAAAACCTGTTTCTTGCTATGCTAACTCACCAAGGAATTTGCGAAAAAAACACGTGCCACTAGTGCTTTTCCTATCCAACTTGCACCCGGCAAAGTCGGAATCAGAGTAGCCAACTAAGGAACAAACACTACCTTTGGAATACCATAGCCCATACTTTGGAGTACCAGAGAGGTATCGAAGTATGCGCTTAACTGCCTTTAGGTGGGATTCCTTGGGATGTGCCTGATACCTCGCACATATGCATACACTAAACATTATGTCGGGACGTGACCCTATCATACCTCGATACTTCTTTACCTCAACATCCTTACCCTTTTCGTCACGATCAAGATTAGCACTTGTAGGCATAAGAGTGTCTATTGCTTTGCAGTTTAGCATATCAAAACGTTTTAGTAACTCAAGACAATATTTCGTTTGAATCACGAATGTGCCCTCTTCAAGTTGTTTGATTTGCAATCCGAGGAAATAGTTGAGCTCCCCCATCATGCTCATTTCAAACTCCCCCTGCATCAAACTAGAGAACTCCTTGACCAAGGTCATGTTAGTAGACCCAAATATGATATCGTCAACATAAATTTGTACCAAAATTAAGTGTTTTCTTTGACGTTTAATAAAGAGGGTTGTGTCAACCTTTCCTCTTGAATACCTTTGATCAAGTAGAAATTTGCTTAGACATTCATACCAAGCCCTAGGGGCTTGTTTAAGTCCGTACAAAGCTCGTTTAAGTTTATAGACATGATCAGGATATTCGTGGGATTCAAAACCCGGAGGTTGGGCTACATAAACTTCTTCATTTATGTATCCGTTAAGGAACGCACTTTTAACATCCATTTGGAATAATTTAAAGTTCTTTGTGCAAGCATAGGCAAGTAGAAGGCGTATGGCCTCGAGTCGGGCAACCGACGCATAAGTTTCCTCATAATCGATTCCTTCCTCTTGGTTATAGCCTTGCGCTACAAGCCTAGCTTTGTTACACGTTATTACTCCATTTTCATCAAGTTTATTCCTAAACACCCATCGGGTGCCGATTACTCGATGATCTCGCGGAGGGAGGACAAGGTCCCAAACCTCATTTCTCCTGAATTGATTTAGTTCATCTTGCATTGATAGAAACCAATGCTCATCGAGTAACGCCTCCTTAGCGTTTTTAGGTTCAACTTGGGAGACAAAAGCAGAGTAATAACAAAAGTTACTAAGTTTAGAGCGAGTAGTTACTCCCTTAGAGATATCACCGAGAATGTTGTCAATCGGATGGTCTTTTGAAGACTTCCAAGCTGGAGGAAGTTCATCTTTATCAGCATGATGATCATCCTCACTTTTCACTGGTTGGTGATCCTTTTCCTCCTCAACACGCACTACTTCAGGTTGATCAATTCCCTTATCAGTGTCCTTGAGTATGTCTTCAGTAGGTACACCTGCACCATGAAAAGAACTACCTTCTCCGACATTTCTCGGATAAGACTCGTCAAAAGTAACATGTACTGACTCTTCAACTACGCGTAACCTCTTATTATAAATTCTATACGCTTTACTTGACTGAGAGTATCCAAGAAAAATACCCTCGTCGTCCTTAGCATCAAATTTACCAAGAGTCTCTTTTCCATTGTTTAACACAAAGCATTTGCAACCAAATACATGAAGGTGAGAGATGTTTGGCTTACGCCCTTTTAAAAGCTCATACGGTGTCTTGTTTAGAATAGGCCCGATGAGCACCCTATTCAAAACATAACAAGCCGTACTTATGGCGTTGGCCCAAAAGTATTTTGGTAATCCACTATCATTGATCATAGTCTTTCCAAGTTCTTCCAAAACTCTATTTTTACGTTCCACTACTCCATTTTGTTGAGGGGTGCGTGGTGCGGAAAAATTATGATCAATTCCGTTGGAATCACAAAATGCTTCAAACAGGTGATTTTCAAACTCACCCCCATGATCACTTCTAATTGACCCAATGTTTGTGTTTAACTTGTTCTGAGATAACTTAGCAAACCGTTCAAAGGCCGAAAAGGTATCACTCTTATTTGCTAAGAAAATGGTCCAGCAAAACCTAGAAAAATCATCGACTATAACAAACCCATAATAGTTACCACCTAGACTTCTAACCCTAGATGGTCCAAAGAGGTCCATATGGAGGAGCTCAAGGGGTCTCATAGTTGAAACGATGTTTTTAGATTTGAATGAGATCCTTGTTTGCTTCCCCATTTGACACGCATCACAAAGGTGATCCTTTGTGAATTTAATTTTGGGCAAACCGATGACTAGGTCTTTAGAGACAATTTTGTTAAGCAAATTAAAGTTGATGTGAGCCAACCGTCTATGCCACAACCATGAATCTTCATTCATAGCGACTAGACACTTGTCTCCATTCAACGATACCTCATTTAAGTTTAGCATATAAACGTTGTTCACCCTCAAGCCCTTAAACACATTCTTTTTGTTGCAATCTTCAACAATGCAACAATCCTTTGAAAAAGATACTTTATAATTCTTGTCACATAGTTGACTAATGCTTAAAAGGTTGTGTCTAAGGCCTTCCACAAGCAGCACATCGGAGATAGTAGTAGATGAGGGGTTACCTACACTACCTTTGCCGAGAATCTGTACCTTATTGTTATCTCCGTAGGTAACAAACCCTTTTTTCTTCGCCACAAAGTCGATGAAAAGAGATATGTCGCAAGTCATATGTCTCGAGCAGCCACTATCCAGAACCCATCTTCTTTCGGTGGTCTTAAGACTTTGTACCTACAAAAACAATCAAGGGAGAGTAGGTACCCAATTCTCATTGGGTCCTTTAAGGTGAGAGAAACCAATACCGCACTTGGGCAACCACTGGTAGATGCCTTTCGGAACAAGAAACCTTCTGAAGCGGCATTTCGCAATAGTATGACCAGGCTTACAACAGTAAAGACAATTACGGTTCATTTGAAATTTAATTTTGCTATCACTATCTCGAATCACATAGGTATACTTTTGATATGGATTATTCATGCTCTCACAAAAATGTGATAGATCAATAGCAAACGTAACTTTTGGCTTAAGAGCCTTGTCCAATTTGGCCTTGAGGGTTCTCACATCTCGTTGCCAAATATGACAAATGTCATAGCCCCAATTGAACCAAGAGGTAGGATCCTCTTCAACCTTGGCTTTTGATGTATCCACTATAGAGTTTTTTAGAGCTTCCAATTCCTTTTCGGAATCGGAAACCTTCTTCTCCAAATACGTGAAAATCCTTTTATTTGAGGCTAAACGTTGAAATGCTTCCTTAGCCTCATAGTGTAACATTTCAAAAGCCTTTCGTAACTCTAAATGCGACATAGTATTAACATGATCATATTTAGAATGCTTTACCTCTTTTGCTTTGTTGTGGTGTGCCATAAGACAAAAGTTAACGGATTCACATTTGTCACTTGAGGAATCATCTTTCTCCAACTCACTATCGCTTTCCCAAGCGATGTATGCTCGTCGAGACTTGTTGGACTTTTTGTTTGAGCGACTCTTGTCATTATCCTTATCTTTGTCTTTCTTTAGAGATGGACAATTCGGCTTGTAGTGCCCGTATTTTCCACAGTTGTAGCACGTCCCTTTTACCTTGCCATTTTTATTTCCTTCGCTTCTAGATTGCTTCCTAAACTTGACCATATTTCTATCTGAGTGTTGAATATTGTTCTTACGAACATATCTATTGTATCTCTTCACAAATAAGCCCATATCATCACCGAATTCTTCATCTTTGTCATTATTGGTTTCATCATCACTTAGCTCTTGATGTGTGGACTTTGAACAAGAAGCCTTAAGAGCTATCGACTTCTTCTCCGTATCTTTTTCCTTCTCTTTCTTGATACTCTTTTCATGTTTATCCAAGCTAATGAGCACTTTCTCATGCTCATCGAGTTTACCAAAGAGTGTTGTGAGGTCTAGTGTAGCAAGATCATTGGCCTCCTTGATAGCGGTGACCTTCGGTTTTCATTCCCTGTTAAGACACCTCAGAATTTTGTTAGTAGAAACCTCATTTGGAATTGGTTTACCAAGAACATGCAATTTTTTGATAAAGTGAGTAAATCATTTTTGCATATCTGCAATGGTTTCCCCTTACTTCATGTAAAACAAATCAAACTCTTGCGTTAGTGTATTAATACGAGTCATTTTAACATCATTAGTGCCTTCGTGGGCTACTTGTAAAGTATCCCACATGGCTTTGGCCGTTTCACAATGGGAGGCTCGATAATACTCATCAACTCCCAAGGAGGAGATGATCATATTACGAGCCTTCCAATCATAGTTGTACTTTTTCTCGTCCTCCTCAGTCCATTGAGCTTCGGGTTTAGGAATGACAACGCCTTCCGCGTTAGTCATAGTAATTTCCATGGGATCATTTAAAATAACGTTCCAAACCTTCCGATCTATGGAATTAATATGGACGTGCATACAATCCTTCCAGTAGCTGTAGTTTTCACCTGTAAAAACTGGAGCTCTATTATAAGCCCCTTTAGGTTCGTTCGCCATGATCCAAGAAGTTTTACCGAAACACCAGAATTAACCGGAGCTCGTGATACCACTTGTTAGACGATGGCTATCGATCTAGAAGGGGGGTTGAATAGATCCCTTGAGTTTTACACGCAAATGGTTTACAAAAATCTGTTTTAAAATTTGTTTAACGGAAGCTACCACTAGATAGAACGTCTACAATGAACCTTCTACCAAAAGGATCGGATATGCGCGAATATATCACGGATGAGTATGGAAGAGAAAAATTCAGTTTAGAATACTACACTTAAAAACACAGTCAACAAAATATCCCTTGCTTGATGTTTAATTCAATCCAATGAGGTAAAGTGATAAGCAATTAAAGGCAACGAGTTCGAATTTTGCTTTGAAACAAATTATCAAACACCTAGTGTGAGTAAACACACTAAGTGCAGAATTTCTATGGAGGGTAATGTAAATCTGCTCCAAGATACAATTCAAGGAATTGTATCAATTTAACAAAACAGTTTATCAGCTTACAATTACTCTACGACAGAAATTTCGATGACTTGCGACTTCACAAATTCGAACGAACTGAATTGTAAAAGAGTTAAGGAGAGAGAGAACAAACACGATTTGATTAGGCAGTTCCCCAATCGTCCTCGCTTTGGGTACGTCTGCCCCCACCTCCACAAATGGAATTGATATATATATATATATATATATATATATATATATATAGTTATTGCAAATTGTTTATTACAAGAGAAAACTATGAACATCCAAACCCTCGAACGTCTTCAATCGTTGATGTAGAATTTTCTCTTCCCTTTATTCGAGATGGATCAAGTCCTTTGAATATGGTTGATCCAATTATCATCCCACGCTACTAAACCGAAAGAATTCACCGTTCTTCGGTTACCTTCACTCGATCAATAGCAGAAACCAGTAAAAATAACACCAGTAATTGTTAACCCAGTTCGGTGCAACTCACCTACATCTGGGGGCTACAAAGCCAGGATGGAAATTCACTATGATAAGTTAAACTCCCCCGTTTACAACTTCTCGCCTAATCCCTACCTTGCTCAACTTTTACCTAGACACCCTCTAGATATGAGATCCCCCACTCACTTCTTAATCAGTCACAATCCCAGTGGCAATTCAACAACAACCAATAATAGAAGTAAAACACTTCCAAGACAATACTTGATTTTTCTTAAAAGCTTCAACCAAGAACAATACACTCTTGCTTAAAAGCTTTAGAGTGAATAATTACCAATGAACAATCAGTCAACCTCAATGCATCAGAAGATACATGAGTGACATACAATTAACCAGCACTAAACCTTAAAGACCAACCAAAACATGACTAATCCTAATGCTTCAATCTTCATGTAATGTCCATCTTCATTAGGGTTAGGTCTTCTCTTTAAATAGCCTTCTATCCACCTGGACCTGGGCTTCTTTTACGCGCAAAAATAGCAGAAACCAGTTTTATTTCACTGCAAATCATCCTGCACAATAATAGGAAAAAAATACAAACTTTCCTAAAAAGGCTCAATGATCCTTTTTAGGAAAACTAACAGAATCTGTTATAACATAAATTCCCACAATATACTCCCATGAATTACGCACATGTGTGAATCATAACACTAAAAAATCACACTAAAAATACCAAAATAGTCGTGCCCTAACTTTTTAGTGTAGCATGTCCTGGCTCATGTCACAACATCATACTGAACATGATGTATGATTGTCATGGCAAAACATTTGGTTTAACATCTTGCTAACAGCATGTTGTTTTACCAAAATGTAGCCAATCCATAAATCACAGAACTTACAATTATAAACGTTCAAATTAAATAGAGACATGATAAACGATTTAAAACAATTGATAACAAGGGTTGCAAATGAATTAAAGGAATAAAACAAGAACTCAGAGCAATAACAATGGAAATAAAATAATAAGGCAGGAATTGTAAAAGACTTAAAGGAAAAGTTGTAGAATATAAATAACTTAAAGTAAAACCTGAAAAGTAAAGCAATTGTAAATTAGTTGAACTTGAAATGTAAAGTTGGAAATAAATTGAATTAAACTTTGAATGATGGCAAGATTGTTTGATCCGAGCATACAACGAATGCCTAAAAACACTAAGGTGTAGTAGTTTCTCGATGTGAGAAAGCTACCACTTTATAATGGTGAATTTCTGCTTAAAACTAAAAATTGATAAACTTGCCCAAGACTTGGATGCCAAATATCTAATAAAACGGCCTATTTATAGTGTTCCAAGTGCATAACATCAGGTCCAAACGTGTAGAAGTCGTGGGAGAAAATATGGTGGAATAAGAGAAGAGTGGACTATTTTCTTATGCTATTTTTCAAGAAACGAAGTGTATGGCGGGCGCCATGCACTATGGCGGCCGCGATCAGTGTAACTTGATGATCGTGGATGGCTGGCAAGCGATGGTGGGCGCCATTAGGCTTTTGGAAGGCACCACACCTTATGGGTGCTGGTACTTTGCTTCGTTTTCTCTCTCTGGTGGACCCCGTGATGCAGTCTTGGCTAGTACAATGGAAGGCGCCATGGAGGTTGCCACCAATGTATTTTTTCCATATTTTCTCTGTTTTGCATCATTTTTTGTCTGGTTTCTTCGTGTATCGACTTCTACCTGTAAAGTATCTAAAACATGCATAAATTACCTTCATAAAACTACAAAATGTGGTACAATGACACTAAAACATATGCAAATCAAGTCAAATTGAACTATGTGTTTTAGTGTATCAAACTCCCCCATACTTTAACCTTTGTTTGTCCTCAAGCAAACGGCTACACATATGAAAGAGACTTTGAAATTTTTTGCAACTGATAGTATAAAGACTCATGGAAAACAATAACATACAAATACTCATTCTAGGCTATAAACTCCACTTCGGCTAAGATTGTGTTGATAGGTACTAGCTTGCACACTAAGGATATCGTAAGAACACAATTCCGCATTTGTGCGGTCATAAGCCTCCCTCCTATACAAACCAATCTAAGTCATGTCATTATGCCTAAGCCTAACCTACTCATCCCCTTTTTCGTCCTCTTTCATTCTAGCGCAATCATATTAAGCCCGTTATCCTTGCACACTCATAATAGGATAGCCTGTTAGTGACTATGATCTCTTCATTATTATCTTTTTCTTTTTCTTGCACATTGGCTTAAGTATCAACAAATAAAGGAATATGCACCGTTGGGCTAAGTGACGAGGTTAGGATCACCTAACATAGAAGGAACACTCCTTTTTATTCTAATTTTTTCTTTCTTTTTTTCTTCTTTTAAGCCTGAAATCATTCACTTATTTGCATCAGCTTCCTACGTAGTGTGTGCTTAGGATGATGCTAACTGCTAAATTAACTACTGAAGGACTACTAAAGGGTGAGAACTGAAGGCTACGTCATAATAAGTACTCAAATCGATCTCCATAAGGTGTTAGAACAATACTGATCTTTGGAGTTTTCCCAAGTCTCGACAATCTATCTTCGATTTCATCTGTAGCCTTAAACTTTCAAAAGATGCACTGTGTTTCTAAGTCAAAATTTTCAAAAAAAATCGGTATGGCTCAAGAAAATGGGAGAAATCAATAAACAACATAAGACTACGCATAAAGACTCGACATCACATACATTTACTCAACAAACAACTATTAAACTAGAAACAAAAAGTCCTAATAACATGAAATAAACTAGAAAAACGATAAATCTAACTAGAAAACGATAAAAGGAAAGAATTAAAATTCCTCCCCCACACTTAAACCGAACACTGCCCTCAATGTTTTGATGAAAGTGAGAAAAGGAATAAAGAACTTGATGAGAATATCAAGTTAAGCAATTCATCTCTTTATTTTCTGCAAATTCAAACAAATAAACATAGAAACTTAAAATAAAAACCCAGTGGATTTCCTCACACGCAGTGCTTCTTTTAATGTCGGTAGCTCGATTGCTCAGGAGGGTAAGCACTCATGGTGGTTCTTTCGAGAATTATTCCTCGATCAAACTTTTAATAATCTTTGGTTTCCATGGCCACTTATCAAGCCATCTCTCATATCCCTCACCTTTTATTTTCTTCCTTCTGTGGGGTGGTTCATTCTTCTGAACTTGTGGTGGTGGTTCTGGCTTTATCATTAGTATCAGCTTTTCAGGTTTGGGTTTAATTCTTTCATTCACGACATCAAAGGCTAACCTCCCCCTCTTAATACTAATGATTTCCCTAGTTTCATGGTCCTCTAATTTTCTCTTTTTATGCAGGACCTCAAACAAAAGTGCATTGGTGTAAATATTTTCCAGTATCTCCACATACCTTTTGGGTTGGGAGTCTACCTTAGCTTCCACAAACCTTTGTGTGAAAGGAATTGGTGGGTTATAGTGATGGGGAACAATATAAGGTGCTTCGTTCTATACCTCTTCGACAACCTCCCTTTCGGGTTGTGTCAGTGGATTTTGCTCAATATCTACTCTTGTCTCACCAGAACTCTCCTCAACCTCATTATCACTCTCTTTAGGATTTTCAATTTGTTTTTCACTACTGGTTGTTACAACATCCCCATGTCTCTCAAGGGAGGGTCCTAAAGGTGTCTGTGCAAGCAAAGAGATTTGAGTCTCCAATGGCTTGTTGTGAGTCACGAGGGACTCGACCACATTGTCCAGCTGCCTAAGGATTTCATTAATATGAAGAGTTTATTTTCTAAACATTTCATTCTGGAGAGCTTGTGTCGCCCAAAGTGCTAAATCATAGATTCTAGCCTAGAGTTAGTTTGCGTCACAATGAAATCCCCCATTAATATTTCAAGGTTGGATTTATAGGGAATCTTGCGTCTCCTCAAAATACTTGGAGTGGCAATTGTAAAAAAAATTTGGGTGATCCATCCACCTAGGATTATAGGAATTTAAACACGAGTGCCTCAGTCTATATGGTGTAACAACAGAATAATAATTTTGAATGTTGGTCCCCGGCAACGGCGCCAAAAACTTGATGCGTATCCGCAAGTGCACGGAAATGCGAGTTATAGTATAAAAAGTGTTGAACCCACAGAGACCAATGTCAACCTGCTGTAATCTATTGTTGTTTTGCAAATCTAAGACTATCGGTAGACATTTGTTTGTTCTAAAACTAACTGAAACGACTATCGGTAGACGTTTGTAGACTATCAGTAGACGTTAGTTTGTTCTAAAATTAATTGAAATGAAATAAAAAAAACTAGATTAAGAATTGAATAAAACGAGAACGAAATGTGATTTCCGGTGTACCTTCGGGACTCAGATAAATTTTGGCGTTTGTTTTGGTTTTAAAATACTTTTTCGGAGGAAATATTAATTTAAAAACACTGCTCACTTTCGCGCAGCCCGTGTTATGTTTCGAAACCATAATGCTTTGTTGTCGCTCACCTGTCGCTCCAGGGATTTTCATCCTAGTACAAACGCGAAAGTGGCACCGAACAGAGTCGCCAGCAATGTGTATTTATCCCAAGAGAGGGAAAGGAAACACCACATAAACCTGAAGGAAAGGAAAAAGCATGGTCTTACGACCAAGAGAAAGGGTAAGGGAGTCGGTTACGCGCAGGGAAGGTATTAGCACCCCCACGCGTCCATCGTATCCGATGGGATCCACGCTTGTTGCTTCAATCAAAGGGTGTAAGAAAAGAATGTTGGAAAAGAAACTGAAAAAGGAATGGAAAAGGAAAGGAGAGAGAAAGAGAAACAAATGTAGGGAAAATAAAAGAAGTGCTCGAATGGGCCCTACCCCACTGCATACGTATCTCATCGGGAGCATGAGAATCAAAGCGACGTAGTTCCCCTCACTAGGGATGAATTGTTTGTGTTTTTTAAGGAACGGCTAACGTTCTAGCTCAGGTGTTGCAGGCTCGCTGGTCCGAGTACGTTACCATCTTGCAAGAGAACGAGAAGGAGCGCGTTCGTACGCTAAGAGTGAATGAGGTGAGAAAAGAATTCCCAAAGGAAAGACGTTATTGTTTGTTTTTGTCTTTTAAGAGTTTTCTTGTTATTTGTTTGCATATGATAGTGTATCTGAATCTTAGTTATTGGAATGTGTACATTCTAACATTCCAAGATGGAATGGGTAAGAAAGCACACTAAGAGTGAAGAAGACCCCCACACTTAGTTCCAATTGTCAAGGTTCAAACACACTAGCATACTTGTATTTATTAAGTGTTTTTGTTGATTAAGAAATGAAGAAGTGTTTTTTATTATTTGTACTTTCAACAAGCATTGCATTCAAGTCCCTCATACAAGATCGAATGTTTAACACATTGACCCAAGATGGGCTATAATGCTATACATTCTAAGATTATAAGAGAAAACCCCTTTATAATCTTTTCTTTATATGAAAGGCCTAAATGCAATAAATGCTTACCTTTATTGGATGTTTTGGATTTTCTTTAAGAGATGAGAAGAGAGACTCAAGAGAGGAGAAAAGGTAAAACCTATATGGACTAAGACTCAATCCTAATTGAAGATTAAAGGGAGTGATCCTAAAGGTTTGTGAGGTTTCAACCTAAAGTCTAAAGAAAGAAAGAATTAAACAATTCACTTCTAAAGTAGAAGATGAATTGTAATTCAAAAAGGGAAAGTAAAGAGTTATTAAAAGAAAGCACATAAATGCTTAACAAAACATAAAATGGAATTGTAAAAGAGAAAGGATAGAAGCTGAATGTGGATTCCTTATCCACACTCAATTGAAACTTACCAAAGCCCCTACATGGTTAGTAAACGTGTATAAGAAGTATAAGAAGTAAAAGAACATTTAATGCATCATAAAACTCAAAAGAATTAAATGAGAAAACAAATCCTAGAACCACAACCAGAATGAGCATCATATGGACAACAAGTGAATATCATCATACAAGTGCAAGTGAATAAGCAATAATCATCATCCATTAGCATTTAAACATGTCACAAGAAGAAGGGATAGATGAAAGATGGAAAGAAATGAAGAGGACATGCATACATGGAACATGTAAATCAACAACCAGAATTGAAACTAAATGGAAAATGGTTTATAAACATCTCAAAAGTATTTATGAATCAACTTCAAGACATTCAAGAAGTAATATAAGAAGAATTGAAATGAAAGTTCAAAAAGAAAGTGCAAACAATACATGTTAATGATGCACAAAGTTCAAATTGAAAGTCAACATGCAAGGATGACATATAATGTGTATCAAAGACCTATAATATCATATGAATGGCTCATAACATATGCAAATGCTCATACAAATATGCACAAAAGAATTCATGTAAACATGCACTAAAGTTGTAATGACATGCCATGGATTATACTTCCAATGTAATGCATCAAACAAAGACCAAATGGATTCATGAAAATTATGCCAGCATATTATTGGAATGCCTAGGTCAGAAATGCATCATACATCAAGATAGCATGTAAAAATTCAGAGCAACATGACTTCAAACAAAGCAATTAGGTCAAATTGAAACATCATGCAAAGTGGTGCAAGTATAGGCATCAAGACATGTGATAAAGTGACCTAAAAAATCAAACAAAAATCATCTAACATGCTTCAATGTATTAGTGAATCAATGCAAAAAGAATCATGTCAAAACAGTTGGTAATGAGCAAGAAAAAAATTAAACAAATTCATGTATCATGCTTAGAATGCATCTAAATGGAAATTCAAAGAAAATTATGGACCAGGGATAAAAAGGTCATAAAATCAAGAAATAAAATCATGGAAAATTTCCTAAATGTTTTAATGATGCTCATGAATTTTTGTGGAATTTTAAATCTGTTTTGGAATTTTTAAAAATTAAAAAGCAAACATGTAGAAAGAAATAAAAATGAAAAATCAATGCAAAATGCAGGGGGTATGAACATAGCAATTGGACAGTGCAAATTCATTGGGCTTCCAAACAGAGGGGTGTAAATATCAATCTGGTTAAGTCCAATTATGCGCAAAACATGATAATTAACATGCACAATCAGTCAACAAGAGTCAAAGCAATAGACACCATAGGATCAAGTCCAAGTCAACCCCTGGTCAAAGTAACCTAATCTCACGCATGTGCATGAATGTTCACCATAGCTACCATGTACCATGCCACACAATGTTTAAAAATGAAATCAGAAGAATCACGTGACATGCACATGAATTTTTATGTGTTGGCAGCATGGTAGCCATTAGATCACACTCATCCAACGGATCACATTCAAACTGGTCATAAAACCCTAACATGAAGCCATCGGCCGGAGAGGGACCTCCGGTCACCTTCTCCGGTCACTTACCACCGTCTGCAACTCACATTTCTCCAGAAAATCACAATGCATACATCAATTGAAAGCTAAGCTCACGTACATTATGAATATGCTAATGAAAATCACCAAACACATACGCACAGCAAGAACAGAGTCAATCAAATTAAGCCCTAGGTATAGAACTATGCCTCTAAGAAGCCTATCAACTAGCCAGAATCAAACTTGTGCTTCTAATAAGCTTCAATCAATGTGTAATGAACTTAAAACTCTCATGAATCGTACAGAAAAAGATGATGAATATTTACCTGATGTTGATGGAACTTTTGAACCAAGAAAAACCAGAGAATAAACTTGATACTCTTGATCTTCTATTGGCCAAATAAAGGCTTAAGCACTGAAACTTGAGTAGCGAGAGAGTGAGTAAATCGTGTGGAGAAGAATGGCGATGAAGCTTGAGCAGTGTGAGAATGAGACTCTGAAACTTGGAGAGATGAACCTCTGAACTCGTGACACAAAATGAACAAGTGAAAAACCTCCTTGAGTTATGAGCAATGTGATGTTTATATAGCCAGCCTTAACCATGGTTTAATGAGTGAGTCAAGCGAGTTGGGGGTGGTCAACTGAGTGCACCCTAACTAACTGAGTCAAGTTAGTTAGGGGCGAGTTCCTTTAGGCTTTTGTATGGTATATGGCAGCTCATGGTAAGTTACAATGTTCCTGCTGCAAAACTTCTACCACAAGCTTTCAACCTTTTCCTTTTTCATGTATGACTCGAGCAAAGGTGTAAAGAGTGCAGGCATGTGTTGGTCTTAATGAGGAAGCAAACATAAAAAACCTGTGTCATGTATTTGAGGTGTGCTTGAACCAAAATTATGCAACAAGTCATTATTGTAACAGTGGATGTTTGATGGTAAATATCTCTCATGTTAATGCATGGTTTAATGAGGTTTTGGTGTCAAATGAAAGAGGAGCTATCATGGAACAATATTGATGTTGAAAACAAGTCAAATGGAAGTGTACAAGATGATGAAAAATTGCTTGAAACAAAAGGAACCAAAACTGGTGTATGGCGTAGTAATGGGGTTGGTTGGCAAGGCAACATGGCGCCTGGGTTTTCAGCATAATCAACATGACTTGGGGCCACTATTTCTCCATCATAACTTGATCAGATGAAATTTTGCCCAACATGAACATTGAAGAGGGCATTGCAAGGAACAATATTGATTTTGACAAGTTTTTCATTTGAGGCCTTTAACCATGAGAAAAATAGGCGAATATATGGCACACCAACTGTTTGTTAAAATGACTGCGCGCGTGCCCTGAAAATCTTGGTCATGACCTAGTTTTGAACCTACTTTGCTCAAACTTTGATCAATCATATCTCACTCAATTTTTATCCAATGGAGATGTTCCACCCATGGATTTGAAGCTTAAAGCAAGACCTTTCATTGAGGCAGAGTGGATTTTTCATTTGGTGCTCCAAATTTGAATGGCCTTGGCTCAAACTCTGATGCAAAATGGCCAAAACTTACTATTTTTAGTAACCCTACTTCACCCAAAAATGGCAACTTTCCACATCTTGATTTTTTCATGATTCCTTTGGAATTTCTTGACCAAATTTTGCACATTGGACACATATAACATGAATTTCATGAATTTGGCCTTGAAAAGTCAAGAGTTGACTTTTTCCTCTGATTATTTGACTTTGCCCCAATTTCTCTGATTCTTGATCTTTCTTCCAATTGAACCACTTCTAAAACCAATTGAGATGCAATCTTCCACATACATACACTTAAGGACATATGGAATACCATGACATCAAGTTTTGTTCAAAAAATCAAAGATTCCCTGATTTAATGGGAAACCCTAGTTTTGACCCCCTTTGGTTAGGAGGAAATTGCACATCTTCCAAATCCAAATTCCTCAGAGTATGTTGTGTATCCTCTTAAAGGATGATGAGAAATGCCACTTGAGGATGATTTTGAATCAATGAGCTATCTCTTTTGAGGATTTTCCTTCAATTTTTGGACTTCTTGCATAGTGTAGGATGTAATGCCTCAATCTCCTATTGTATCTCTTATCCTTGAGGTTGTGGATGATCAATTGAGATAGTATGAGAGATGAAAGGCTTCTTGGCTTGCCTTGAGGCAACTTGACTGACCTTTTTGTGCTTTGAATGATCTCTTGATTGTCCATCCCCCACCTGATCACATGCCCTGATGGTAAGGAGGATGCCATGCTTCATTTTTCTATGTTAAATGCAATGCAATGTTAATGAGGTGGATATGATATGATAAATGATAATGCCATGCTATGATGACAAAGAGGGAGAGCAAATTTTGGGGTATTACATCACCCATATACAATTTCGAAACAATTTTTGAAAACTAATAAATCCTAATTAATCACCAAGGCGCAATCGCTGTTTATAGAAATTAAATCCAATTTTTACGATCGCGTACGGGTCTCACACTATCGTGCTGTTCACTTGTACCTGAGTCTTTTCGCTTTCGCGCAAAACCTTTTGGTTTTAAAACTAAAAACTGGAACCGGAAAAACAAGTAATATTAAAAATTATACACCAAACTAATTTACTGAGTCCAGTCGGAACGACGATCCTCACATTCAGACTCTAGAAATTTAGCCAGACATGGTTGAGGAAATAAACATGCAATTATAAACGTTCAAATCAAACAGAGACATGATAAACGATTTAAAACAAATTATAGAAAGGTGTTGCACCCCAAAATTTTCCCTCACTTTATTCTAACCCTAATTGGTTTGTGCTTCACATACATATGCATTTTCCACTAGGTCATACACTTTTTAATTATTCATTTGCATGGGATCCTAAAGCATGGGATCAAGGCTATTTGAAGAACCAGGGTTTTCTATTGGTGTAAGGTTTCTATTTCATTGAAGATTAATTCAACTGGTTTTTCTTGGATTATGGAATCAGGGTTTTGAGCTATCATCATCATGAGCATCTTCTTATCATGGTTTATCAAGCATCAAGGTCATTTTCTTCAAATTTCTCAGAGACCTCTATGTATATCTCAAGGAGAATTAGGGTTTCCCTTTTGTGGGTATCTAAACATGTTCATTGATTGAAGTTTGGTTAAGGTTTCATAACAAGTTGTATCCTTATTTCCAAGGATTCCTCAAAACATGGTTCTTGTGCTAAGATCATCATCATCTACAAGATTGCTTGGAAGTCCATCAAGTCAAGGTGTTTCTTGTTGATTAAACTGTGGATTAAGATCTTATCAAAATGAGTGTGATTGATTAGTGATTAAACTGAAGATTAAGACTAATGGACTCATTGATTCAAGATTGTTTTGAGTGACATCAAATTCTAAAGCATTTATTTTGTTCAAGAATTTGATTCAAGTCAAAGATCGATGGAAAAATGTTCGTGTGGATTTCTTGGAATTCAAGTAACAAAGTAGATTGGTCAAGCTCATTAGCATTCACCATTTTCAAATCCAACATCCAAGTTCTATTTTTTCAACCATTTTCAAAACCCACTTTTCACTATCCAATAATCCAAATCCATATCAAATATCCAAGTCAAGAATCCAAAAATCCATATTCAAAATTAATCCAATCAATATCCATTTTTTTGTCCAAACCATAACCAAAATCCATTTCAAAACCAAAACCATTTTTTCAATTCATAACTACTTTTCATGTCCATTCATATCATCCAAAGTGATCCAAAGCAATATCCATTCCAAATCTAAAATTCAATTTCTTTCATATTTGTTCAAAAGTTCAAATCCAAGTTATCATTTCAAGATTCAAATTCAAGCATCCATTTTGCAAGTATCATTCATGAAGGATCAAGTTTGAAGATTTACAAGCTAAAATTAATTCGAAAATTCGAAGTGCACAAGAAATATATAAAGATTCATCACAAGCCATACAAGTTAATCTTCCTAAGTTCTAAAAAATAGAAAGAGACTTCTTCAAACGCCATGTCCTTCAAGCTTAATGATATGATTAAATTCATTCGAAATCATAAGCATAAAGAATTCAAGTCGCAACATGTTTGTTCATATTCAAATTTTCAAGATTCATGAGTACACGTAGGTTATTAACCTCCTCAAGTGAAAACAAGGAACTCTTTTGTGAAATACACAATGCAATACTTGGTGGCTATTGCTTATGCGATGTTTGACTAGAATGAAAAGAACTCGTTACACAAATTAATTTTACAACCATCCAAGTTCATCCTATTTCATGTTCATTCAAAAAAAATATACTCAAGAGGTGGACCTTCCACAGTAGCATGACATCAGTAGTGGAGACATAATAGACATAGATGTAGCAGTGGTTATAAACTTATGATGTCTGGACTGATTGAAAGACTTCCTGATGCTATTGCAATAAGGTGCCTTGCTCGTGTTCCCTTCTACCTCCACCCAAAGTTAGAGGTTGTCTCTCGTTCTTGAAAAACAGCCATTCGTAGCCCATAACTATTAAAATCCGACAGGAGATTGCTTCATCTGAGGATCTCTTGTGTGTCTATGCTTTTAATCCAGAGAACGTATGGCAACTGTATGACCCTCTAAGAGATATCTGGATTACCCTTCCTATTCATCCCTCAAAGATCAGGCACCTTGCTCACTTTGGTGTCGTATCTGTATATGGAAAATTGTTTGTCATTGGTGGTGGAAGTGATGCTGTTGATCCTTCGGCAGGTGATCACGATGGCTGCTTTGCAACCGATGAAGTCTGGTCACACGACCCCATAATCCAGCAGTAGTCCCCTCTGGCTTCAATGCTTGTTCCCCGTTCTATGTTGGCATGTTGTGTTTTGAATGAAAAATTGTCGTCGCCGGGGATTCACTCACTAGCTGTAGAAAAACTATATCTCAAACATCAAACATTTCCAAAAACAAAGATAGCAAGTTTTCATGGCGGTAATCACAGTTTTGGGCATCAATACAACAAAATGAAAACGAAAATTAATCACACAATCAAACGTGATCAACCGAAAACAGCAAGTATGAATCATAAATTTATCAAATATTCATCACGAAAATCACAGCGGTATTTCTTTCCAAAACCAGAATTCGACATACAATCTGTCGCAATCAATTCAAAATCACCGAATTTAATTGTTCAAGCCTACAAAAAGCAGCATACACGGTTTAGAAAAGGGACCCGGGAGAGCATTGTCATTACAAAACAAAGGGAACACGGTTTTACGCACAACAATAGCAGATCGCGAATACAAATCGAGGACACATGCGCAATATTGAAAAGAAAAATAGCAGCAAGCACCTTCAATATTAGCATCGCAATTTGAAGCAAAGCAACATCATCATGTAGCAGGAAGAGACAAATCGAAGCAACATTCGCAACGACACGCACGAATCAGAAGATCGGATACGCAAGAAGAGAAATAACAACAACATCAACACAACACGCACAGAATCAACACGACAACAACAACAACACAATTGCAAAAACGAAGCATACGCACCTGATTCGTTTCCTCGCTGTAAGTAATTTGATTTTGATTTCGCAAATTTTTCGCCTAGCCGTTATTCGCCGTTGAAGGTTCAAATTGAAATTGAGGGTGAGGAATAGGTGATGCAGAGTAGGGAGTAGGTGTATGTGTGGGGCACGACGGAGCCACCACGAGGAAGTATTGCGACGCGAGTTGATTCAAGAAGAGATAGAAAACGAGAGAGAAAGCCATAAGCACTGCGAGAAAGGAGGCCAAGAGAAAGGGAAGCTGAGACTATGAGGGCGATGCGAAAGATCGGCAATGTGAGAAGAGAATGGAGACAAGAGAGGAGAAAAGGAAGCTCGTGGAAAAGAGACAGTGAATGGAAGAGGGGACCGAATGTTTTTATTCCTTTCCTTCATGTCACGTTTTTTTTTGGGTTGACTTTGATTCATGTGGGCTGTAAACTATTAAGCCCAATGGAAATTTGTTTCTACATACCACCCTTCTTTGTTTTTGCACCCTTCTTTTTGGTTTGGCTTTTATTTGTTTTTTAATTTAGTTTAATTTTAATTTTAAATTTTGGTATTGATTAAATGCTAATTTAATTTATTTTTGATGTTAATGACGATGCTAATGTTGATTTTTTTGATTAATAGTGTTAGGCTAAATTCGTGATTAATTTCAGTTAGACGTTAATTCTTGATTGTATGATATTATAAACTTGGATTCTAAGGTTGACGTTAATTGTGATCTTATGTTGGGATTAAATTTGATTAAATCGTGTGAGGTTTTGATTAATATAAGTTGGATTGATTATTGGCATTAAACTTCTAACTTTGTTCTCAAGTTTGGATTAAGAATTTTATTAATCTTGATAAGTCTTGATGCTGATATTTGAATGACTTTGTGATGTTTGTTTGTGTTGATTCATATGCTCCCTCAGGATTGTTTTAGTCCGATTTAAATGAGTCTTGTGCTTGGTTAAATCGAATTGAAACATAGTATCTATTTAGATCTTAATCTCTGACGTGATCACGTTAGGTTAAACTTCCCTTTCAATCCTAACCTTAGGTCCATAGTATTAGGTTAATCTTTCCCCTTTTCTTTCATATAGAACAAAAATCTTTACCTGATAAAAAATATAAAAGATACTTAATCAATATGATACGTCTGACGCATCACGAGGCTTAAGTACATGGGAAAAGATGAGCGGGAGTTTTCCTTGCCTCTTCTTAGGGTATGTTGTACGTGAGACGTTTGGCTCATTTGTACAACGTATTCTTTCCCATTGTCATAGACTTTAGTGTAATATGTATCTCAAATCTTTTTTCTTATTTTCTAACAATACACTTCACAAATTCAAATCCTTTTGCCTTCGACATTTTTCCCTTTAAAACCTTTTCAAAAAGGGCATGCTACTTCCGTTTTATCGCAAACATGCAACGTCCCTAACTGCTAGAATGCGAATTTAGCATCGTCCATAAAAAACGCACAACAAACAAACTTTTCAACAAGAACTAAGGAGTTCTGATTCCCTCTGGGATATGTAGGCACTGGGTTGCAAAACTCGGATGAACTCAATAATAAAAAACCTTTTCTTGTTCCCCAATAATTCATTCACGCGATCCCTTAGCAAGTAAGTCTTTAGATATACACACCCTTAGAACAACAAGAGTGGATCCCGTTGAGTACAACGGATGTGAGGGGTGCTAACACCTTCCTCTTGTGTAATCGACTCCTGAACTCGAATTTGGTTGCGAGACCATGTTCATTCCCTTCTAAGGTTTTTCTCAAAGTTTTCCTTTCTCCGTTGGGATAAATAAAGTTCGATGGCGACTCTATGTCATTTTTTCGCGTAGCGACACAAGGGTTACAAATGAATTAAAGGAATAAAACAAGAACTCGGAGCAATAACGATGGAAATAAAATAATAAAGCAGGAATTTTAAAAGACTTAAAGTAAAAGTTGTAGAATATAAATGACTTAAAATAAAAGCTGAAAAGTAAAGCAATTATAAATTAGATGAACCTGAAACGTAAAGATGGAAATAAATTGAATTAAACTTTGAATGATAGCAAGATTGTTTGATCCGAGCATACAACAAATACCTAAAAACACTAAGGTGTAGTAGTTTCTCGATGTGAGAAAGCTACCACTTTACAATGGTGAATTTCTGCTTAAAACTAAAAATTGATAAACTTGCACAAGACTTGGATGCCAAATATCTAATAAAACGGCCTATTTATAGTGTTCCAAGTGCATAACATCAGGTCCAAACGTGTAGAAGTCGTGGGAGAAAAATATGGTGGAATTGGAGAAGACTGGACCATTTTCTATTGTTATTTTTCAGGAAACGAAGTGCATGGCATGAAGGTGCGAGAAAGGCACAAGAAAGGGGGGGTTTGAATTGTGTATTTACTCCTTAACAACTTTTCGCTTCTTGTCGTGAAGACGCTGAGATAACATCGGAGTTCGTTGAGAGACTCTGACTAGTGAAGTTACATTCAGACTTGCTATGCGTGAAGCATGAGAACCAACAAGAGTCTGAACATAAACTACATTTCTCAGAACTTGCAGTGCGGAAGCTTATCAGAGTTAAGCTGCAAGGTTCTGACTTGCTTATGTAAGGTTATGATACTCAATATAGAAAGATAAACAAAGACATTAAGCATAAGAGTAAAGAACACATGATATATCCTGGTTCACCACAAAGGCTAATCCAGTCCACCCTCCTCAGGTGATTTCGCCTTGAACACAAGGTCTTAATCCATTATAATCAATCTTGATTACAGATGCACGGGCAACAGCCAGTGACTAACCACTTGCACAGCCGCACTGTGACTAACATGCAATGAACCGTTTAGGGATTCAACTTAATGAATATAACGAACATTGACCTGCAGGTTCCAATCTCGCAAGATCTACTGCTAGGCTTTCACAGCTAGACGTTCAGGGATTCATCGCAATGAATATAACGCTACTGACCTTATTTCAGGCTTTTCCCACAATGACATCTCGCCATTGTCTTCTCGAGTCTCTGGTCACACTGAACACTCAAGGAATCCTAATTCACCAAGAATTAGTTATACAGGAAATTACAATAATGCTTCTTAACAAGCAGATTACTCCTAAGTTTAAGTACAAAGAACACATAAGTGTTCAAGCAAGATATGAGCAACAACTCCTTGCTATCCTAAGAAACTACAGAGATGTATATTAATTTGATAGTTGTTGACATCTTGTAGATCTTCTTCTTCTTCGTCTTCTTGGGTGAGCAAGCTTTGAGCAACAACTCCTTGCTTCAGATCTTTAATTTAACGCTGACAAGAAGGTGGTTGATGACTTGACTGATTTTCAATGTTGTCTTCTTCATCAACAGCTTTTGTACTAATTCATTGTTGTTGTGTTGAATGATGATCTTTGAGCTTCAACAATAATGGCCATGTGTAAATGGTGATAGCTTTTGATATTTAAGTGTTACAACGAGAACTCATCGTTGTTGCTATCTTCACACGATGACTTGATCAATTCTCCATTCATGGACTGAATTGATTTCCTTCATAAGCGAATACTCTTTCCTTTAAATAACCCAGTAGAAATATAGTCGTTTGAAATACTGTTGGCTGTTGGAAAAGAGACGTTGTGTAATAAGTAGTTGTACTGACACATCTCCTTTTGCTGTTGAAGATAGTGTGTGGTAGATTTATTTGAAATTCATTCATTAGTAAATAAATGAATTCATGGTCATGAAATTTGATTACGTCATGACTTTCTCCTCTGGGAAGAAAATTGGATAACATGAGCTTGTACCAAGCTTTGGGAATGGATAGGAGATTTTCAGGATTGAAGGGTATGTATCCTAAAGTCAGGTCATGAAGAGATGTAAAATTTTTAGCAGCAAAGAATTTGTTTTTGTCAAAATCAACAGGAATTCCAACGTCCTCACACCTAGTTGTAAGAGTGACTGAGAACAGGTTGATGATGATTGGGACTTCAAAAACAAAGGGGGTGATGTGTAACACCCCGAAAATCTAAATTAATCATTTATTTATTTAATTAATTAATTTAGAAGGAATTACGAAGTTTTGGTAAATTTGGAGAATTATGGATTAAAAGAGTATTTTTAAATAATTTTAATAGAGTGAATAATCATGTATTATTTAGATTATTATTTATTATTTAAAAATATTAAGAAAAGGGCAAGATGGTCATAAAGGAAAAGGAGTAAGGGTAGAGTTGGAAGTTCATAAACTGGGATAATGTAACTAAAGAAGAAAGATCGATCAATTTTCTAACTGATCGTATTTTTGTGAAGAACGCTGAAGAAGAGAAGAGGAGGAGAAAACCTAGGGTCTTGAAGGATTGCTAGGAGAATCTTGGAGAAAGAAGGAAAAAGCTTCGGATTACTCTAAGGTATGGGGAGTTTTCATGGTTTATTATAATTTAATAGGAATTGGTTTATGAATAGATTAGGTTTTGTGGATTCTTGAATAATGGTGGTGTTTGATGATATAGATTGTGTCAGGAATGAGTGTTGTGATGAGAATGAGTGAAACAAATTGGTGTATTTGATGTATGTGCATTGTGTGAGTCTTTTGATCAAATTTCGTATTGGACAAAACTGAATTTTGGGACATTCTGAGTCGAAAACGCATCAGAAAAATCACTTTTGAAAAAATGGGGTTTTGTCGCACCCTGACACAGGTCGTGTCACACAACACGGGCACCCGTGTCAGCTTATTGGTTGGGGAAAACGAAAACTTTTGTTACAGAGCTTTTGACACGGGCCGTGTCACAGGACACGGGCGGCCGTGTCAGGCTCTGCTTCTGCTATAATTTTCTGGTTTGGATTGTTCGTGCAGGTCTTCTGACACGGGCCGTGTCACAGGACACGGGCGGCCGTGTCAGACAACTGTTTTAGCCGTTTTTGCTGTTTTAATGTTTTCTCTTGCTGATTGTTGTTGTCTTGTTGTTTTGCTGCTGTATGGATGATAAAACATGATGGATGATGATTAACTGTTGAATATGAAATGAATGATGCACACATTGATATTTGATGAATTGAGAAGAATTAGCATCATTGCATTTCATAGCATTTTTATGTTGGGGCTTCGGTCCATTGGTAGCTTCAATCTCATTGTGCGGATTGGAGTGATACGTTGATAATGTTGTGCTCCTTTTGGAGGGTTGATGACCAGTGTCCATCGCACGTTGAATTGGTACCACATGTATGTTTTCGATGAAGTTGCATTTCATTCTAAGTGGCATTGCATGTGTATGAGTTGATTGTCGAATATATGTATGTTTTATTGTGGATATCATGGTGATGTTGTTGATTAAACTATGATGTTGTTGTTGATTATATCATGATGTTACTGTTGATTATACTATGATGTTGATGTTGAGTGTATCATGATGTTGTTGTTGATTGTACCATGATGTTGATGTTGATTGTATCATGATGTTGTTGTTGACTATGTTATGATGTTGTTGTTGATTATACTATGATGTTGTTGTTGACTATGTTATGATGTTGTTGATTGATTATGCCATGATGTTGTTGTTGGTTATGCTATGATGTTGTTGCTGCCTTCTGTGACGCCCCCAATCTATACCCCCAATTAACACGCAATTATAGCGGCAAAAAGAAAATTCAAAAATTGATCAGAGTATATTTGAAACATCATGGCATAGAAAGGGAGGAATCACATCAATTGTAACAAAACATATACATAACATGCAACACTTGCCCATAATGATATGCAACTATGGGGTAGCAATCACACAGAGGAAACTTTGTTCCTTACACCCACTTTTCAGAAATTAGAATTAAAGCGGAAAATCTAAAATCTGAATAACACATATACATACATATAAAAAGTTTGTCATACATCAGGTATCATATGTACAACCAAAATATATCATCAGATATACAAAATAATAACACGCGGCCACCCTATGCTACCCGGAGTCACATATCAGAGCTGACCGACCAAAATAATGAAGACGCAACGCTTCGCAAAAAGGATTACCTCCAGCAGCTCTAATCTGCAACGCCTCATAGAGCGTTATAAAACAGCAGAAGGGTGAGAAAAACAACCATAATATAATTGCATAAGATTATATATTAACACAAAATGCACAAATGACATATTCTCACCACCAAAGCACACAGATAACTTATAACAACACACAGTACCATTCACACGTATCAATTACCACTGCACATCAATCATTCACAATACAATCACATATATTCCATTTCATTAATCACATTCACAATTCCATGCACAAATGACTCATGATGAATGCAAATGCACATAGATCGACACAACTACTCTATGCACATACCATGCAGTACCGACTTCCTTTGTCACGTCATGTCACGTCATTAGTCCACTTAGGAACTATTGGAACCATCGCTCGTTACTGAGAATCTCAAGTAACTCCCCGTCGGGCCTACGATGTTCACCCGTCGCTTTAGGTCCTCAGGCATCACCTCATATTTTCGAGGCACACGACGTTAAGGATTGCTTTAAGTCTCCAAAGGAGCCCACAATCGTCTATACCCATCGCTTTAAGTCCTCAGGCATCGCCTCATATTTTCGAGGCACACGATGGTATAGCATATTCCCTCAAGAATCAAACCGTCACTCAGGACGTTTCCACAATGCACATTATGATGCTTGGCATACAATGACTCATGACACTCACATTGCATCCATGCACACATTCATAATCATGCATAAATCATCAAATACAACACTTAGCATTTCTTGCCTTTCGGCCACAACTTATCCTCACAACAGCATATAAGGCATACTTATCCAAAGCACAAACATATAGCATAATACATGACAATTATGCACCATTAAAACGACAAAAGTCGACCATTGACACTATTCACATTTACCGACAAAATAAAATCGGCCAACAAATTCTAAACCATCATAATAAGAAAGTACAGCTCAATGGCTTTCCAACGCATCAAACCACACCTCAAACCGAATCACAGATCAAAAGTTATGCAGAAAACAAAATTACACGAACAGCACTGTTCGCTGGGCGAACCTCCCTCGCGAGCCTTCGCTAGCTGCTTCGCTAGGCGAACATCCCTCGCGAGCATTCGCTAGCTCCTTCGCTAGGCGAATGTTCCAGCGAACCAACTGTTAGCTAAAAACAGACACAAAGTTCGCTAGGCGAGCACTTGGCGAACAAGTCAGAACCAAACAGAGCCAAAAACACCCAAAGTTCGCTAGGCGAACACTCTAGCGAACCTTCGCTCACGCCTTCGCTAGGCGAATACCCGTAGCGAACCTTCGCTACCCTTCGCTGAATGGTTCGCTAGGCGAACCTCACTCGCTGCCACCTTCGCCCCAGGTTCGCTAGGCGAACCAAGGAAAACCCAGAATTTTCTGCGCTGTTTGAAACCCCAAAAGTGATATTTCCCAACCAAAACATTTCCCAATCAACATATATCAATCAGAACCTATCCTAATCATGCCAACAAGCAAACTACTACCTTTACATCGATTTCCAACCGTTAACCCATCGATTCTACTCATTTTATCGTTTTCGACCTAAAAGTGAAAAACATAGAAAGCAAGAGAATCATCCAAACACATACATACATAATCATATACAAGCATAGTATAATCGAGTTTCGCACCTTTACCCGATTTAATTCGATTCTAGAACTTGCTCTTGATGATTTTTCCACACTTTCTTCAATTTTCTCTCTTCCCCTCTTTTCCTCTCTTTTTCCTTCTTTCTTCTTTCTTTCTCTCTATTTTTCTTTCCCTTTTCTTTTCCATTTTCTTTTCTTACTAACTTAATAAAAATAAGTGGGAAAAGACCAAAATACCCCCACACTCAAATATCTCATAAACGATCCCAAAACGCGATAAAATATATTCACGACTAAAAATAACACATTTTCACACAAAAGTCGAAATTACAATAAAATAATAATAAAATAATCCAAAAAGACTCAATAAAACAAAATTAGCAAAACGGGGCGTTACAATTCTCCCCCACTTAGAAATTTTCGTCCTCGAAAATCTTACCTGATACAAACAACTCCGGATACGACTCCCACATCCTACTCTCCAATTCCCACGTCAAATTACCCTCAGCAGCGCCTCCCCACGCCACTTTCACAAGTGCAATCTCTTTACCCCTCAACCGCTTCACCTCGCGATCCAAAATACTAACCGGTAAAGTCTCGACCGTAAGGTTATCTCTTACCTCAACCTCATCCATTGGAATCACATGTGAAGGGTCCGGAACATACTTCTGAAGCTGTGAAACATGAAAAACATCATGCAAATTCGACAGATTCGGCGGTAACGCCACACGATACGCTACAGCACCAACTCTCGCAGATATCTGGTAAGGACCAATAAATCGAGAAGTAAGCTTCTTAGATTTCAAAGCACGACCAACACCCGTTACCGGCGTAACTCTCAGAAATACGTGATCACCCTCTTGAAACTCAAGATTCTTATGTCTCCGATCATGATAACTCTTTTGTCTATCCTGAGAAGCCTTTATTTTCTCACAAATAACCTTTACCTTTTCCGTCGTCTGTTGCACTAATTCCGGTCCAACCACAGAACTTTCACCTGTTTCGTGCCAACACAACGGCGTTCGACATCTTCGCCCATATAAAGCCTCAAAAAGTGCCATTCCAATACTAGAATGGAAACTGTTATTATACGTGAACTCAATCAAAGCAAGATAACCGTCCCACGCACCACCTTGTTCCAAAACACACGCTCTCAACAAATCCTCCAAAGACTGAATCGTTCTTTCGGTCTGACCATCTGTCTGCGGATGATAAGCCGAACTCAACCTCAATCTAGAACCCAAAGCCTTCTGTAAACTTTCCCAAAATCTCGATGTAAACCTAGGATCTCGATCAGAAACAATGCTCAATGGAATCCCATGCAATTTCACAACCACACTGATATAGATCTCAGCTAACCGTTCCAAAGAAAAACTGATGTCAATCGGAATAAAATGTGCCGATTTAGTCAGCCTGTCCACAATCACCCAAATAGCATTATGCCCACGCTGAGTACTTGGTAATCCCGTTACAAAATCCATCGAAATGCTATCCCATTTCCACTCAGGAATATCCAACGGTCGCAACAAACCACTAGGTCTCAAATGTTCCACTTTCGATTTCTGACAAGTCAAACATGCATACACAAACTGAGCCACATCTCTTTTCAAACCAGACCACCAGAAAATCTTCTTCAAGTCTTGGTACATCTTATTCGCACCCGGATGAATACTTAAATTACTCCGGTGTCCTTCCTCCAAAATCATTCTTTTCAACTCCGCATCATCAGGAATGCAGATACGACCACGAAACCTCAAAACACCAAAATTATCCACCTTGAAATCCACATTCTCATTCCTCATCAAATCAACGAATTTCAAATCCAGCTTTTGTTTCTCACTAACCGACAACAAAAATTCATTCGTAACTTTCAACATTCCAAGCCTTACACTAACCGAAGTCACTTCACATACCAAACTCAAGTCTCTAAACGACTCCAAAAGTTCCAACTCTTTCACCATCAATGCGGACATATGCAACGATTTCCGGCTCAATGCATCGGCTACCACATTAGCTTTACCAGGATGGTAATTCAAGCCAAAGTCGTAGTCTTTCAAGAATTCCAACCATCTCCGTTGCCTCATGTTCAACTCTTTCTGATCAAATAAATATTTCAAGCTTTTATGATCACTAAAGACTTCGAACCTTGCACCATAGAGATAGTGCCTCCAAATCTTCAACACAAAAACTACAGCCGCTAACTCAAGATCATGAGTAGGATAGTTTTTCTCATGAACTCTTAACTGCCTTGAAGCATAAGCTACAACTTTACCTTCCTGCATCAGAACACCACCCAAACCAATTAAAGAAGCATCGCAGTACACAACAAATGGTTCATTAGGATTAGGTAAAATAAGAATCGGAGCTGTCGTCAATCTTCTCTTCAGCTCACAGAAACTCTCTTCACATTGAATATCCCAAATGAATGCTTTGCCCTTACAAGTCAACTGCGTCAAAGGAAGAGCAAGCTTAGAAAAGCCTTCAATGAACCTCCGGTAATAACCAGCCAAACCCAAAAAGCTTCGAATTTCAGTAACGGATCTAGGAGCCTCCCATTGTAGAACTGCTTCTACTTTAGATGGATCCACTGCAATACCATTACCTAAAATTACATGCCCAAGAAAACTCACCTCAGACAACCAGAATTCACACTTGGACAATTTGGCAAAAAGCTTCCTTTCCTTCAAAACCTGCAAAACAATACGCAAATGTTCTGCATGTTCTTCCCGAGACTTAGAATAGATTAAAATATCATCAATAAACACCACCACAAAACGATCCAAATGCTCGTGGAAAATACGATTCATGTATTCCATAAACACACCAGGCGCATTAGAAACCCCGAACGGCATCACCGAATATTCATAATGACCGTAACGTGTCCTAAAGGCCGTCTTCTGAATATCCTCTTCTTTCACCCTTATCTGATGATAACCCGATCTCAAATCAATCTTACTAAATACACAAGCACCAACCAACTGATCCATCAGATCATCAATCCTTGGAAGCGGATATTTGTTCTTAATCGTCACTTTATTCAACTGGCGATAATCAATACATAATCGCATACTCCCATCTTTCTTTTTCACTAACAAAACTGGAGCACCCCAAGGAGAAACACTTGGTCTCACGAACCTCTTTTCTAACAACTCATTCAACTGCTTTTTCAACTCCACCAATTCAGATGCCGACATTCGATAAGGTGCCATAGAAACATGTCTAGTACCAGGAACTAGATCAATAGAAAATTCAACTTCTCTCTCTGACGGCACATCTGAAATATCATCAGGAAACACCTCAGGAAATTCGCACACAACAGGAAACACCTCCAATGAAACTTGACTATCCACAGTCAAAGATGCAAATAATCCAAACAACTGAGCTTCATCCGCCAAAAGTCTCTTCAACTCTTTAGTAGACAAGAAACTCAAGTCTTCATCTTCCTCAAGAGAAGGAAACCTTACAAGCTTATGATAACAATCAATGTGCACCCGATTGAATTGCAACCAATTCATTCCCAACACCACATCTAAACCTTCCAACGGTAGACACACCAAATCCATCGCAAAGTCTTTACCATAAATGGTCAAAGGACAACTCAAACACACTAAAGAAGTAGTTACTGACCCCATCGCTGGAGTATCAATAGCCATCTCACCATCCATCGAAGACAACCCAAGATTCAAGCGTTCCGCGCACTCAGATGAAATAAACGAATGAGTCGCTCCAGTATCAATAATAGCAATTAAAGGCATATTATTAATAAAGCAAGTACCTCTTATCAGACGATCAGCACTTGAAGTCTGAGTTCCCGCCAATGAAAACACTTTCCCACTAGTCGGAGCTTTCTTCTGATTCGGACACTTCGAGCTAATGTGACCAGGTTCCCCACAGTTATAACACTTCACCACATTCTTCCTTTTACAATCATCTAAAACATGTCCGATACCACCACAATTAGAACACTTAATCACATTCCTCCTACATTCATGCTGGCGATGACCCAATTCACCACACTTAAAACACCTAGGAGCATTAGACATACCTCCTCCACTTGACCTTCGATCAAAATTACTCCTTTGTTTACCTTTATCAACCGGTGACACATACGGACCACCACGGAACTGTTGTTTCCCTTTCCTGTCACTTACACTTTTATAGTGAGCAGAACGAGCCTTACTATCTTCATCATAAATCCTACAGCATTCCACCAAATCAGTAAACCTTCGAATCCTCTGATAACCAATAGTCTGCTTTATCTCAGGACGCAAACCACTTTCATACTTCACACACTTTGAAAATTCAGCAGTCGCTTCCACATAATGAGGATAAAACTGCACAAGTTCCACAAACTTAGCAGTATAGTCAATAACCGACATAGTACCTTGTTTTAGCTCTAGAAACTCAATCTCCTTCTTTCCTCGGACATCCTCGGGAAAATACTTCCTTAGAAACTCTCGGCTAAACACCTCCCAAGTGATCTCTTCTTCCTCCTCATCAGCTTCCTACACCTGACGAGTACTGACCCACCAGTCATCAGCCTCTTCGTGTAACATATGAGTGCCTAACCTCACCTTAACATCATCGTCATCACAATCCATTACCCTGAAAATCCTCTCAATCTCTTTCAACCACAACTGTGCACCATCCGGATCATGTTTCCCTTTAAAGACCGGCGGCTTATTCTTTCTAAACTCATCATTTCCGGCAGCATTCGGTGCACCCTACACAGCTCGTGCCATCGCTTCCATCGCAGCAGCCAAAGCAACATCATTACGACCAGCCATATTCTGTTCGTCTAAACACAGAAACTATGGTTAAACAACCATTTGTTCAACACAACTCGCCCAATATGCCAGACACAACAGACACAAACTACACAACTGACACGGACTGGCTCTGATACCACTTAATGTGACGCCCCCAATCTATACCCCCAATTAACACGCAATTATAGCGGCAAAAAGAAAATTCGAAAATTGATCAGAGTATATTTGAAACATCATGGCATAGAAAGGGAGGAATCACATCAATTGTAACAAAACATATACATAACATGCAACACCTGCCCATAATGATATGCAACTGTGGGGTAGTAATCACACAGAGGAAACTTTGTTCCTTACACCCACTTTTCAGAAATTAGAATTAAAGCGGAAAATCTAAAATCTGAATAACACATATACATACATATAAAAAGTTTGTCATACATCAGGTATCATATGTACAACCAAAATATATCATCAAATATACAAAATAATAACATGCGGCCACCCTATGCTACCCGGAGTCACATATCAGAGACGACCGACCAAAATAATGAAGACGCAATGCTTCGCAAAAAGGATTACCTCCAGCAGCTCTAATCTGCAACGCCTCATAGAGCGTTATAAAACAACAGAAGGGTGAGAAAAACAACCATAATATAATTGCATAAGATTATATATTAACACAAAATGCACAAATGACATATTCTCACCACCAAAGCACACAGATAACTTATAACAACACACAGTACCATTCACACGTATCAATTACCACTGCACATCAATCATTCACAATACAATCACACATATTCCATTTCATTAATCACATTCACAATTCCATGCACAAATGACTCATGATGAATGCAAATGCACATAGATCGACACAACGACTCTATGCACATGCCATGCGGTACCGACTTCCTTTGTCACGTCATGTCACGTCATTAGTCCACTCAGGAACTATTGGAACCATCGCTCGTTACTGAGAATCTCAAGTAACTCCCCGTCGGGCCTACGATGTTCACCCGTCGCTTTAGGTCCTCAGGCATCGCCTCATATTTTCGAGGCACACGACGTTAAGGATTGCTTTAAGTCTCCAAAGGAGCCCACAATCGTC
This sequence comes from Lathyrus tuberosus, assembly GCA_022829125.1. Taxonomy (NCBI): domain Eukaryota; kingdom Viridiplantae; phylum Streptophyta; class Magnoliopsida; order Fabales; family Fabaceae; genus Lathyrus; species Lathyrus tuberosus. Next base: position 6,260,650 of record JALAZF010000267.1, read on the forward strand.
TATACCCATCGCTTTAAGTCCTCAGGCATCGCCTCATATTTTCGAGGAACACGATGGTATAGCATATTCCCTCAGGAATCAAACCGTCACTCAGGACGTTTCCACAATGCACATTATGATGCTTGGCATACAATGACTCATGACACTCACATTGCATTCATGCACACATTCATATTCATGCATAAATCATCAAATACAACACTTAGCATTTCTTGCCTTTCGGCCATAACTTATCCTCACAACAGCATATAAGGCATACTTATCCAAAGCACAAACATATAGCATAATACATGACAATTATGCACCATTAAAACGACAAAAGTCGACCATTGACACTATTCACATTTACCGACAAAATAAAATCGGCCAACAAATTCTAAACCATCATATTAAGAAAGTACAGCTCAATGGCTTTCCAACGCATCAAACCACGCCTCAAACCGAATCATAGGTCAAAAGTTATGCAGAAAACAAAATTACACGAACAACACTGTTCGTTGGGCGAACCTCCCTCGCGAGCCTTCACTAGCTGCTTCGCTAGGCGAACATCCCTCGCGAGCATTCGCTAGCTCCTTCGCTAGGCGAATGTTCCAGCGAACCAACTGTTAGCTAAAAACAGACACAAAGTTCGCTAGGCGAGCACTTGGCGAACCAAGTCAGAACCAAACAGAGCCAAAAACACCCAAAGTTCGCTAGGCGAACACTCTAGTGAACCTTCGCTCACGCCTTCGCTAGGCGAATACCCGTAGCGAACCTTCGCTACCCTTCGCTGAATGGTTCGCTAGGCGAACCTGCGAAAACCTCACTCGCTGCCACCTTCGCCCCAGGTTCGCTAGGCGAACCAAGGAAAACCCAGAATTTTCTGCGCTGTTTGAAACCCCAAAAGTGATATTTCCCAACCAAAACATTTCCCAATCAACATATATCAATCAGAACCTATCCTAATCATGCCAATAAGCAAACTACCACCTTTACATCGATTTCCAACCGTTAACCCATCGATTCTACTCATTTTATCGTTTTCGACCTAAAAGTGAAAAACATAGAAAGCAAGAGAATCATCCAAACACATACATACATAATCATATACAAGCATAGTATAATCGAGTTTCGCACCTTTACCCGATTTAATTCGATTCTAGAACTTGCTCTTGATGATTTTTCCACACTTTCTTCAATTTTCTCTCTTCCCCTCTTTTCCTCTCTTTTTCCTTCTTTCTTCTTTCTTTCTCTCTATTTTTCTTTCCCTTTTCTTTTCCATTTTCTTTTCTTACTAACTTAATAAAAATAAGTGGGAAAAGACCAAAATACCCCCACACTCAAATATCTCATAAACGATCCCAAAACGCGATAAAATATATTCACGACTAAAAATAACACATTTTCACACAGAAGTCGAAATTACAATAAAATAATAATAAAATAATCCAAAAAGACTCAATAAAACAAAATTAGCAAAACGGGGCGTTACACCTTCCTGTTCACTTTCCATGTTCTTATATTACTATAATGAATTGTGATTTCTCACCCTGCCTGCTTGGAAATGTTGCCTCTTATGTGGGTAACTTGTAGATAACCAAGAGTAGATTCGCGACGATGGAGGATGTAGCCTTGAAGTGTGTCGTTATCGTTGTTTAGTTTAGAGGTGTCCTGCTCTGTGTCATGTAACATCGGGTTGGGATTTGTTGTGAACCTCGCATTCTTTTGTTTTATGTTGAATTTTTATAATGTTGATGATGGTGTTTGATTTGGACATATTTATTATGAAGTGTTTTATGGAATTAAAATAAAAGTTGATTTCCGCTGCGTAGTTGTTGATTTTATTATTAAGAATGTGTAATCCGTGTTACGGGACAGGATAATGATTACTAAATGATGTTTTTGAATATATGTGGCACCTTTCTCATTGATGTTACTCTGATAATATGAATTATCTTTTCTAAAATTTCTTGTGGGGTAGAAGGGTGTTACATTAGTGGTATCAGAGCAGGTCGGTCTGTCCGGCCAAGTTGTCTAATGTCGTTTATCCCTTGGTACGCGACAAGTGTGTGGAACACTGTCGGTACTTGGTTGTTTTCTGACCGTTGGCTCCCGGTGTTGGTTTGAAACAAGTGGGGGAGAAGTTAGCTTCCCGAAGATGTTTCTGGTGTGAGGAGTTAACTCAAGGTGATATTAAGGGTAAGAGTACAAGTGTTGTTGGAGTTGATTTGATTTTGTGTAAGTGTTGTCAGAACTGTGTTGTTGCAAATCGACGAGAGTATGGACTCATGATTTTATCTTTCGGTCCAGTTGAGACATTTGAAGGAGGACGAGTCAGTATGATTGATGTTTGCTTCTCGGAGAAGATAGGGCAATGTGACGAATAATGATATGTAAGTGGAGTATATCTGGAGTGAAGTCGGATGATATTCAGAGTTGGGTGAAGAGCAAGGATAGTTGGAAGAGTTTGGAAGCAAGAGAAAGAGGTAGAACTCATGTTCACCAATTTCGGTTTTTATTTTCACATTTATGGAACAGCCTTCAGTAAAAGAGGCATAACTTTCTACTGGTAACTCCGATGAAAGCGATTCTGGACTTTTCGGAAAGTTTACGAAATTCCCTACAGTTTGCATATAAATTTTGTCTTCGGCATGTTTTTGAGGAGAGAGAAATACGCGTTTGAATAGTTGGGTATGATGCTAATTTTGTTTGGTGGAAGTTTGTATACGGGATTTCTTGACCAGTCCCATTGCAAGGATGATAACTTTTTACTCGTAATTTAGATTTGAGCGATTCTTGAAGTTATGGAATCTACATGAAATTCCCTTCATTTTGGAATATAATTTTATGTCTGGGAGGTCTGTATTGAAGAAGATAATCGTGTTTGAAGTTGGATAATTCTTGCTGGAAATAGTAAGATGAAGTCAAGTATAAAATGTTTAGTAATAAGAAGAAGAGTATCGGAGAAGCACATGGAAGTGTGGCGCATGATAGTTGAGAATGATTAAAGTACAGAAATCTTTGAGGGATGTTAAATAGTAAAGTGGATTGGGTGTTGTTGGCGAGATGTGTCGACATGAGTCAGAAATTTTTGGAAGCTATATCACCAACCAGATGATGAGATGGTATTGTTGAGATTGTGATTGGAATGATGATCAAGTGTGAAATTATACGGATCATCAAAGTTGTGAGATTAAAAAGGAAGATGAAGGATTGGTTAGGGTCGTCAAAAGTTTAAACTTGGATAAATGTTTCGACTGAAGTGGGTCAATTTGGATTGTACGTGATGTGGTAACGTTCCGGTATTAGAAGGATATTTAATGATTGTGTTATGCAACTAACTTGTATAGGAGAATATGTACTGGATTTTGGACTTTTCGTATCATTGACGAGATGGAAAATAAGAAAATTAAGAAAACGTTTGTAAGCCTTAGAGAGATGGTGGAGCAGTATGCTTAGATAACTTTAAGAAAAAGGTAAAGGACGTTATTGTAGTTGGGTAATGATGATTTATGCCAGCATTATGGTTGTCGGCTGTCTATTGACAAATTGAGGAACTGATCACCCTTAATCTCTTGTTGATAGTCGACGGAATCATGTTGGATGGAGTATACATGTCTTGCCAAATAGAATAGTATGCGCCGTGAATTGTTTAGGGTTGAGCCAAGTGCTTGTGAATTGTTTGAGTTGTCGATGCGGATTCCTATATAGGGAAATGAGGCGGACTTGAGGATGTTAGTATGAGGTTGCGAGTTGATCAGTGAGTAGTTTGGAAACTCACAGTTGTGTTCTGGATAACTTGGGTTTTGGTTTGTGGTGGATCGAGAATTCGACTGACATGAGACTTGAAGAACTGTAGAGATAAACCAAGTAGGAAGTAAATGGTAATGTAAGACTATGATTTGACTAAGGATGTCGGATCGAGAAGGGTAGTGGCTGGTATGCCTTAAAGTGTATATGTGGAAATATGAATGGTATTTTCCATACTTGTTTGGATAAGTTATAACTGGTGTTCGTTGTGGAATTATGATGTTTTATAAAATCAGAAGAAGAGTGCGTAGAATATTTGAGAGTTGAGTTGCAAGTATTGAAAGAAGTGAAGCTATATGCTGAGTTAGTAAGGTGTGAATTATGATTTGTAAAGATGAAGTTGAGTGGTTGTGTTAATTCGGATGAGGGATTTTGGAGAATTGTGCTAGTATGAGTAGGACTTGAGGAATTAGTTTGTTTGATTGGTTTGGTTAATATGCCATGTTAAGTGTAGGTTATTGAGGCTAAATCTATGGCTATTAGGTGTTAGGCTCTGTTGGGAAGATGATTTTATTTCTTGTTAAGATTAATTGGACACATGTATCCTTATACTGTGGTGGGGTTATTATGCGTTGAGATGAATATTGATGATGTGTTAATACAAGGTGGTGAAGTTGTAGCTTATGTTGACGATAATTAGGAATTCTTGAAAGTATCTATCCTATTCAAGATTTAGAATTGGCTGCAGTTGTAGTTGTGTTGGATATTCGGAGGTATTGTTTACGGATCTAAGTTCGAAGTATTCAGTAATCACAAGAGTATAGAATGCCTGTTTGGACGGAATTTCTGATGAGTTAAGTTGAAAGGTCTTTTCTTATGTCTGCTTTAATGGTCGGAAGTCGATGTAAACTTGGTAGATTAGATAGTTATGAGTACTCAGAGTGCGCAGCGAAAGCGTGGGTAGCGCAGTTGGTTCTTAGGTGGGTAGCAACGATGTCGGTAGTTGGTTACGTTGAAATTGTGCTTTGGGCCTTTGTGTTCTTACCTTTGTTGTTGCCTCGTTACCTATGGTGATGGTTCGAGTGCGAGTAGCTAATTCCTATGATGGGGAGTTAGGGGAGGGTTTCCTATGGTGATGGTAACGATCGTGTTGTATTCTGGTTCATAGTGAACCTGTATGTTCCTAACCTAATTATTCTCGGTGTTTTGAGTTGGTCGTCGAGTACATCGCGTGAGCATTTCATCTTGTTGTCGGTGGCATTGATAAAGTGTATTGTTGTATTGCGTTATTCGTGGTATTGCCACACGCGGCATGAGAGTTGATTAGCCGGAGGTGATAACGTATCTAGAGTGGTTTGCATCGAGTAAATTTTCGAGAACGAAAATTCTTAAAGTTGGGGAGAGTTGTAACACCCCGAAAATCTAAATTAATCATTTATTTATTTATTTAATTAATTTAGAAGGAATTAGGAAGTTTTGGTAAATTTGGAGAATTATGGATTAAAAGAGTATTTTTAAATAATTTTAATAAAGTGCATAATCATGTATTATTTAGATTATTATTTATTATTTAAAAATATTAAGAAAAATGCAAGATGGTCATAAAGGAAAAGGAGTAAGGGTAGAGTTGGAAGTTCATAAACTGAGATAATGTAACTAAAGAAGAAAGATCGATCAATTTTCTAACTGATCGTATTTTTGTAAAGAACGCTGAAGAAGAGAAGAGGAGGAGAAAACCTAGGGTCTTGAAGGATTGCTAGGAGAATCTTGGAGAAAGAAGGAAAAAGTTTCGGATTACTCTAAGGTATGGGGAGTTTTCATGGTTTATTATAATTTTATAGGAATTGGTTTTTGAATAGATTAGGTTTTGTGGATTCTTGAATAATGGTGGTGTTTGATGATATAGATTGTGTCAGGAATGAGTGTTGTGATGAGAATGAGTGAAACAAATTGGTGTATTTGATGTATGTGCATTGTGTGAGTCTTTTGATCACATTTCGTATTGGACAAAACTGAATTTTGGGGCATTCTGAGTCGAAAACGCAGCAGAAAAATCACTTTTGGAAAAATGGGGTTTTGTCGCACCCTGACACGGGCCGTGTCACACAACACGGGCACCCGTGTCAGCTTACTGGTTGGGGAAAACGAAAACTTTTGTTACAGAGCTTCTGACACGGGCCGTGTCATAGGACACGAGCGGCCGTGTCAGGCCTCTGCTTCTGCTATAATTTTTCTGGTTTGGATTGTTCGAGCAGGCCTTCTGACACAGGCCGTGTCACAGGGCACGGGCGGCCGCGTCAGACAACTGTTTTAGCCGTTTTTACTGTTTTAACGTTTTCTCTTGCTGATTGTTGTTGTCTTGTTGTTTTGCTGCTGTATGGATGATAAAACATGATGGATGATAATTAACTGTTTAATATGAAATGAATGATGCACACGTTGATATTTGATGAATTGAGGAGAATTAACATCATTGCATTTCATAGCATTTTTATGTTAGGGCTTCGGTCCATTGGTAGCTTCAATCCCATTGTGCGGATTGGAGTGATACATTGATTATGTTGTGCTCCTTTTGGAGGGTTGATGGCCAGTGTCCATCGCACGTTGAATTGGTACCACATGCATGTTTCCGATGAAGTTGCATTTCATTCTAAGTGGCATTACATGTGTATGTGTTGATTGTCGAATAATATGTATGTTTTATTGTGGATATCATGGTGATGTTGTTGATTAAACTATGATGTTGTTGTTGATTATATCATGATGTTGCTGTTGATTATACTATGATGCTGATGTTGAGTGTATCATGATGTTGTTGTTGATTGTACCATGATGTTGATGTTGATTGTATCATGATGTTGTTGTTGACTATGTTATGATGTTGTTGTTGATTATACTATGATGTTGTTGTTGACTATGTTATGATGTTGTTGATTGATTATGCCATGATGTTGTTGTTGGCTATGCTATGATGTTGTTGCTGCCTTCCTGTTCACTTTCCATGTTCTTATATTACTATAATGAATTGTGATTTCTCACCCTGCCTGCTTGGAAATGTTGCCTCTTATGTGGGTAACTTGCAGATAACCAAGAGTAGATTCGCGACGATGGAGGATGTAGCCTTGAAGTGTGTCATTATCGTTGTTTAGTTTAGAGGTGTCCTGCTCTGTGTCATGTAACATCGGGTTGGGATTTGTTGTGAACCTCGCGTTCTTTTGTTTTATGTTGAATTTTTATAATGTTGATGATGGTGTTTGATTTGGACATATTTATTATGAAGTGTTTTATGGAATTAAAATAAAAGTTGATTTCCGCTGCGTAGTTGTTGATTTTATTATTAAGAATGTGTAACCCGTGTTACGGGACAAGATAATGATTACTAAATGATGTTTTTGAATATATGTGGCACCTTTCTCATTGATGTTACTCTGATAATATGAATTATCTTTTCTAAAATTTTTTGTGGGGTAGAAGGGTGTTACATTAGTGGTATCAGAGCAGGTCGGTCTATTCGGCCAAGTTGTCTAATGTCGTTTATCCCTTGGTACGCGACAAGTGTGTGGAACACTGTCAGTACTTGGTTGTTTTCTGACTGTTGGCTCCCGGTGTTGGTTTGAAACAAGTGGGGGAGAAGTTTGCTTCCCGGAGATGTTTCTGGTGTGAGGAGTTAACTCAAGGTATTATTAAGGGTAAGAGTACAAGTGTTGTTGGAGTTGATTTGATTTTGTGCAAGTGTTGTCAGAACTGTGTTGTTGCAAATCGACGAGAGTATGGACTCATGATTTTATCTGTCGGTCCAGTTGAGACATTTGAAGGAGGACGAGTCAGTATGATTGATGTTTGCTTCTCGGAGAAGATAGAGCAATATGACGAATAGTGATATGTAAGTGGAGTATATCTAGAGTGAAGTCGGATGATTTTTAGTGTTGGGTGAAGAGCAAGGATAGTTGGAAGAGTTTGGAAGCAAGAGAAAGAGGTAGAACTCATGTTCACCAATTTCGGTTTTTATTTTCACATTTATGGAACAGCCTTCAGTAAAAGAGGAATAACTTTCTACTGGTAACTCCGATGAAAACGATTCTGGACTTTTCGGAAAGTTTAGGAAATTCCCTATAGTTTTCATATAAATTTTGTCTTCGGCATGTTTTTGAGGAGAGAGAAAGACGCGTTTGAATAGTTGGGTCTGATGCTAATTTTGTTTGGTGGAAGTTTGTATACGGGATTTCTTGACCAGTCCTATTGCAAGGATGATAACTTTTTACTCGTAATTCAGATTTGAGCGATTCTTGAAGTTATGGAATCTACATGAAATTCCCTTCATTTTGGAATATAATTTTGTGTCTGGGAGGTCTGTATTGAAGAAGATAATCGTGTTTGAAGTTGGACAATTCGTGCTGGAAATAGTAAGATGAAGTCAAGTATAAAATGTTTAGTAATAAGAAGAAGAGTATCGGAGAAGCACATGGAAGTGCGGCGCATGATAGTTGAGAATGATTAAAGTACAGAAATATTTGAGGGATGTTAAATAGTAAAGTGGATTGGGTGTTGTTTGCGAGATGTGTCAACATGAGTCAGAAATTTTTGGAAGCTATATCACCAACCAGATGATGAGATGGTATTGTTGAGATTGTGATTGGAATGATGATCAAGTGTGAAATTATACGGATCATCAAAGTTGTGAGATTAAAAAGGAAGATGAAGGATTGGTTAGGGTCGTCAAAAGTTTAAACTTGGATAAATGTTTCGACTGAAGTGGGTCGATTTAGATTGTACGTGATGTGGTAACGTTCCGGTATTAGAAGGATATTTAGTGATTGTGTTGTGCAACTAACTTGTATAGGAGAATATGTACTGGATTTTGGACTTTTCATATCATTGACGAGATGGAAAATAAGAAAATTAAGAAAATGTTTGTAAGCCTTAGAGAGATGGTGGTGCAGTATGCTTAGATAACTTTAAGAAAAAGGTAAAGGACGCTATTGTAGTTGGGTAATGATGATTTATGCCACCATTATGGTTGCCGGCTGTCTATTGACAAATTAAGGAACTGATCACCCTTAATCTCTTGTTGATAGTCAACGAAATCATGTTGGATGGAGTAGACGTGTCTTGCCAAATAGAATAGTATGCGCCGTGAATTGTTTGGGGTTGAGCCAAGTGCTTATGAATTGTTTGAGTTGTCGATGCGGATTCCTATATAGGGAAATGAGGCGGACTTGAGGATGTTAGTATGAGGTTGCGAGTTGATCAGTGAGTAGTTTGGAAACTCACAGTTGTGTTCTGGATAAATTGGGTTTTGGTTTGTGGTGGATCGAGAATTCGACTGACATGAGACTTGAAGAACTGTAGAGATAAACCAAGTAGGAAGTAAATGGTAATGTAAGACTATGATTTGACCAAGGATGTTGGATCGAGAAGGGTAGTGACTGGTATGCCTTAAAGTGTATATGTTGAAATATGAATGGTATTTTCCATACTTGTTTGGATAAGTTATAACTGGTGTTCGTTGTGGATATTCTGATGTTTTATAAAATCAGAAGAAGAGCGCGTAGAATATTTGAGAGTTGAGTTACAAGTATTGAAAGAAGTGAAGCTATATTCTGAGTTAGCAAGGTGTGAATTATGATTTGTAAAGATGAAGTTGAGTGGTTGTGTTAATTCGGATGAGGGATTTTGGAGAATTGTGCTAGTATGAGTAGGACTTGAGGAATTAGTTTGTTTGATTGGTTTGGTTAATATGACATGTTAAGTGTAGGTTATTGAGGCTAAATCTATGGCTATTAGGTGTTAAGCTCTGTTGGGAAGATGATTTTATTTCTTGTTAAGATTAATTGGACACATGTATCCTTATGCTGTGGTGGGGTTGTTATGCATTGAGATGAATTTTGATGATGTGTTAATACAAGGAGGTGAAGTTGTAGCTTATGTTGACGATAATTAGGAATTCTTGAAAGTATCTATCCTATTCAAGATTTGGAATTGGCTGCAGTTGTAGTTGTGTTGGATATTCGGAGGTATTGTTTACAGATCTAAATTTGAAGTATTCAGTAATCAAAAGAGTATAGAATGCCTGTTTGGACGGAATTTCTTATGAGTTAAGTTAAAAGGTCTTTTCTTATGTCTGCTTTAATGGTCGGAAGTCGATGTAAACTTGGTAGATTAGATAGTTGCGAGTACTCAGAGTGCGCAGCGAAAGCGTGGGTAGCGCAGTTGGTTCTTAGGTGGGTAGCAACGATGTCGGTAGTTGGTTACGTTGAAATTGTGCTTTGGGCCTTTGTGTTCTTTCCTTTGTTGTTGCCTCGTTACCTATGGTGATGGTTCGAGTGCGAGTAGCTAATTCCTATGATGGGGAGTTAGGGGAGGGTTTCCTATGGTGATGGTAACGATCGTGTTGTATTCTGGTTCATAGTGAACCTGTATGTTCCTAACCTAATTATTCTCGGTGTTTTGAGTTGGTCGTCGAGTACATTGCGTGAGCATTTCATCTTATTGTCGGTGGTATTGATAAAGTGTATTGTTGTATTGCGTTATTCGTGGTATTGCCACACGCGGCATGAGAGTTGATTAGCCGGAGGTGATAACGTATCTGGAGTGGTCTGCATCGAGTAAATTTTCGAGGACGAAAATTCTTAAAGTAGGGGAGAGTTGTAACACTCCGAAAATCTAAATTAATCATTTATTTATTTAATTAATTTAGAAGGAATTACGAAGTTTTGGTAAATTTGGAGAATTATGGATTAAAAGAGCATTTTTAAATAATTTTAATAGAGTGAATAATCATGTATTATTTAGATTATTATTTATTATTTAAAAATATTAAGAAAAGGGCAAGATGGTCATAAAGGAAAAGGAGTAAGGGTAGAGTTGGAAGTTCATAAACTGGGATAATGTAACTAAAGAAGAAAGATCGATCAATTTTCTAACTGATCGTATTTTTGTGAAGAGCCTGAAGAAGAGAAGAGGAGGAGAAAACCTAGGGTCTTGAAGGATTGCTAGGAGAATCTTGGAGAAAGAAGGAAAAAGCTTCGGATTACTCTAAGGTATGGGGAGTTTTCATGGTTTATTATAATTTTATAGGAATTGGTTTATGAATAGATTAGGTTTTGTGGATTCTTGAATAATGGTGGTGTTTGATGATATAGATTGTGTCAGGAATGAGTGTTGTGATGAGAATGAGTGAAATAAATTGGTGTATTTGATGTATGTGCATTGTGTGAGTCTTTTGATCAAATTTCGTATAGGACAAAACTGAATTTTGGGGCATTCTGAGTCGAAAATGCAGCAGAAAAATCACTTTTGGAAAAATGGGGTTTTGTAGCACCCTGACACGGGCCGTGTCACACAACACGGGCACCCGTGTCAGCTTACTGGTTGGGGAAAATGAAAACTTTTGTTACAGAGCTTCTGGCACGGGCCGTGTCACAGGACACGGGCGGCCGTGTCAGGCCTCTGCTTCTGCTATAATTTTTCTGGTTTGGATTATTCGTGCAGGCCTTCTGACACGGGCCGTGTAACAGGACACAGGCGGCCGTGTCAGACAACTGTTTTAGCCGTTTTTGCTGTTTTAATGTTTTCTCTTGCTGATTGTTGTTGTCTTGTTGTTTTGTTGCAGTATGGATGATAAAACATGATGGATGATGATTAATTGTTGAATATGAAATGAATGATGCACACGTTGATATTTGATGAATTGAGGAGAATTAGCATCATTGCATTTCATAGCATTTTTATGTTGGGGCTTCGGTCCATTGGTAGTTTCAATCCCATTGTGCGGATTGGAGTGATACGTTGATTATGTTGTGCTCCTTTTGGAGGGTTGATGGCCAGTGTCCATCGCACCTTGAATTGGTACCACGTGCATGTTTCCGATGAAGTTGCATTTCATTCTAAGTGGCATTGCATGTGTATGAGTTTATTGTCGAATAATATGTATGTTTTATTGTGGATATCATGGTGATGTTATTGATTAAACTATGATGTTGTTGTTGATTATATCATGATGTTGCTGTTGATTATACTATGATGTTGATGTTGAGTGTATCATGATGTTGTTGTTGATTGTACCATGATGTTGATGTTGATTGTATCATGATGTTGTTGTTGACTATGTATGATGTTGTTGTTGATTATAATATGATGTTGCTGTTGACTATGTTATGATGTTGTTGATTGATTATGCTATGATGTTGTTGTTGGCTATGCTATGATGTTGTTGCTGCCTTCCTGTTCACTTTCCATGTACTTATATTACTATAATGAATTGTGATTTCTCACCCTGCCTGCTTGGAAATGTTGCCTCTTATGTGGGTAACTTGCAGATAACCAAGAGTAGATTCGCGACAATGGAGGATGTAGCCTTGAAGTGTGTCGTTATCGTTGTTTAGTTTAGAGGTGTCTTGCTCTGTGTCATGTAACATCGGTTTAGGATTTGTTGTGAACCTTGCGTTCTTTTGTTTTATGTTGAATTTTTATAATGTTGATGATGGTGTTTGATTTGGACATATTTATTATGAAGTGTTTTATGGAATTAAAATAAAAGTTGATTTCCGCTGCGTAGTTGTTGATTTTATTATTAAGAATGTGTAACCCGTGTTACGGGACAGGATAATGATTACTAAATGATGTTTTTGAATATATGTGGCACCTTTCTCATTGATGTTACTCTGATAATATGAATTATCTTTTCTAAAATTTCTTGTGGGGTAGAAGGGTGTTACATGATGCACTTGCTTTTAAGATCAAGATCAACATGTTTCCAGAAATCCTTGACTAGATTGACATAGACAGGCTTTTCTAACATCATGGAGTACCTAGTCCATTGTTGAGTGTAAAACACATCTTCTATACTGCAAGCAACGTGACTCGGAAGAGGAGGGGTGTTGATTACAAACTATTTTTCAGGAATGATTTCAATAAGATCTTGGTTTCCAAGGAAAGTGACTGGAGGCATGACGATAGATGAACGACATAGTTTTGACACTTAAGGCTTTATAATAAAGAACTTTGAGTATGAGGTTGTTTGGTGGGGAGACGCGATTTTATACACGTAAATGGGTAGGATGAGTTGTACCTAGTCTAGGAAAAATCATAGATAAGTACAAAAGGATTTTAATAAGATTTCAGAATAGATTATGTTGCTAGAGATATGTTATAATTTCCAAAGATTCGCAGTTATTGTTGATGTTACTTTGAGTGTAAGTTTTGTTAAAACATTTTTCTTGTAAACAATATTTCTGATCATTTATTTTCACATTCATGCATTAGTGTTTAACTGTTTAAGATAGAGAGGATCATACCTTACATAGTCTGAATTCTTTTATTTTCATATTTTGCATTCAATTCTGATTCTGGACTTCTGATCATCATCTATTCGCTTCTGCTTCCTTCAGAGTGGCCTGACGTTGTAATTTGTTGCCTAAAGATACTGAGATCTTTACAGACTTATCTGAGTGCTTCCCATTTTGACTCCGATCTTTCCTTTTCTAAGTGAACTGCTGTAGGTTCTTGGATTCTTCAAGGTTCTCTTGCATTCTGATTCCTGAAGAGCGGGATCATTTTCTGAACTCTGATTCTAGGTAGAGAGCTGGAATCATTCTATGCAAGAATCCTTTCCTTTTCCTTGTCCAGACATACTCATCAGATTCCTTAAGGATACATAGATCATTTCAGACTATCTAAGTGCTTTTTCACTTTGACTCTGATCTTCCTTTCCTGAGTGAACTACAATTGAGTGCATTCCAATTTTGAGCCACCTAATCATTGTCTTTCATCTTCAACTTCTTCAGAGAGAGCTACCGGATATTGCTGAATTAAGTAAAACTCTGAGTTTGAACAATGTAGACATCTCCTACATTCTGATCATAAAAATCATATTTCAGATGATCCATTCTTTTCTTGTTCCGAGTTGTTCATCTGACTTCTGAGAACAACCAATCAGAGACTTTGAATCTACGTAGTCAGAACTACAAGCTTTCATCAAGCTCTCTAGAAGATCATTAAATTATAGTCATCGACCATTTAAGATTATGTGCTTCTAGAGTTGATTTCCACAACATCCTCTGACATTGTTTCTTCAAACAGATGCAGATCAATTTCAGAGTTGACTATCATCCAGCATGTGTACAACATGAAACATAGTTTGCATGATATACCTTGGTCTCTCATTGCTGATCCAGCTTAAAAACAACATATTTACTTCTGAAAGAATGTCAACTGATTTCTTCATTCTGAAGGACATCAGCAACTTAAATATTTTTGAGAAGGAGACTTAAGCGTTTTGACTAACACTTTCTGATTCTGGACTAGGGAAGTTCTGAGAAACTTATCAGTTAGAGATCTGATCAATGACGTTTGATTCAATTGAGAGATAGTCTCAAGTAATCAGAACTTAGTTGTGTTGATTCAGTCAAAACTTAAGAGTTCATACTTGATCAAGTGTTTGATGAATTCTTGAAATTCTTCTTCCTGAATATTCTATTAATTTTCTGCATAGCTTCCAAGAAAAAAATATTCAGTTCTTCATGAATCTTTTTAACCTCTGATCATTCAAGATTCAGATGTTGAATCATTTCTAAGAGTTTGAATTCTTCAAATTTCTGACTTCAACATATTTTACTTCTGAAATTCAAAATCATAGAACAATCTTTCTTCTTTACATGAAGAAGTTTTGAATGAGCTTTAAGAGAGAAAGTCAAGGGTGGACCTAATCCATTTCTTGAAAACATCTAAAAAACTCATAAAGAATTAATCTTCAGCAAACAAGACTTCTTGTTTTCTGATGATTCAACTTTGAGCAAATACGTGGTTCATCCACACGTATCTTCCAAGATAAGCATTCAACAGATACTACTTCTTATCTGATGAGTCTATCTTATCAGCTGATTCTTCAATCTTCATTAAAACTTTAGTGAGGAAGATTTAGTTCTTTGACAACTGTAAAACTTTCAGAATCAGTGATTTGCTCAAGTACTCAGATTGATTACAATTTTGTACACAGTCATCTTCTGAGCTGTTACAGAAATTGTAAATGGATTTCAATCTCACCCAGAGTATTTATATGCACCTCATCTGGATCTTTTTATGACACTGTTAAGTGTTTGATATCCATCAATAACAGAACCGGAGCTCTGATACCAATTAAAGGTGCGAGAAAGACACAAGAAATGGGGGGTTTGAATTGTGTATTTACTCTTTAACAACTTTTCGCTTCTTGTCGTGAAGACGCTGAGATAACATCAGAGTTCATTGAGAGACTCTGACTAGCGACGTTACATTCAGACTTGCTATGCGTGAAGCATGAGAACCAACAAGAGTCTGAACATAAACTACATTTCTCAGAACTTGCAGTGCGGAAGCTTATCAGAGTTAAGCTGCAAGGTTCTGACTTACTTATGTAAGGTTCTGATACTCAATATAGAAAGATAAACAAAGACATTAAGCATAAGAGTAAAGAACACATGATATATCCTGGTTCACCACAAAGGCTAATCCAGTCCACCCTCCTCAGGTGATTTCGCCTTGAACACAAGGTCTTAATCCACTATAATCAATCTCGATTACAGATGCACGAGCAATAGCCGGTGACTAACCACTTGCACAGCCGCACTGTGACTAACATGCAATGAACCGTTCAGGGATTCAACTTAATGAATATAATGAACATTGACCTACAGGTTCCAATCTTGCAAGATCTACTGCTAGGCTTTCACAGCTAGACGTTCAGGGATTCATCGCAATGAATATAACGCTACTGACCCTATTTCAGGCTTTTCCCACAATGACATCTCGCCATTGTCTTCTCGAGTCTCCGGTCACACTGACCACTCAAGGAATCCTAATTCACCAAGAATTAGTTATACAGGAGATTACAATAATGCTTCTTAACAAGCAGATTACTCCTAAGTTTAAGTACAAAGAACACATAAGTGTTTAAGCAAGATATGAGCAACATCTCCTTGCTATCCTAAGAAACTACAGAGATGTATATTGATTTGACAGTTGTTGACATCTTGTAGATCTTCTTATTCTTCGTCTTCTTGGGTGAGCAAGCTTTGTGCAATAACTCCTTGCTTCAGATCTTCAATTTAGCGCTGACAAGAAGGTGGTTAATGACTTGACTGATTTTCAATGTTGTCTTCTTCATCAACAACTTCTGTACTAATTCATTGTTGTTATGTTGAATGATAATCTTTGAGCTTCAACAAAAATGGCCATGTGTAAATGGTGATAGCTTTTGATATTTAATTGTTACAATGAGAACTCATCGTTGTTGCTATCTTCACACGATGACTTGATCAATTCTCCATTCATGGACTGAATCAATTTCCTTCAGAAGCGAATACTCTTTCCTTTAAATAGCCCAGTAGAAATATAGCCGTTTGAAATACCGTTGGCTGTTGGAAAAGAGACGTTGTGTAATAAGTAGCTATACTGACACATCTCCTTTTGCTGTGGGAGAAGTGATGGGATATATCTTTCTTGGGCAGTGTGTACAGTTGTTCACAACGGTAATATTTGACTTCCAAACTTCTTAGGCTTCTGATGGTAATTTGATGAAGCATGAGTAGAGCCTTCTTAACAGGATATCTGATATGTCAAGTCTTTAGTCATTTGAAGAAGTCCATTAGGAATCAGTCTTCAGAACTTCAGCATTTGTCTTTAAGAACATTATCCTTTACTTCTTCAAGTCTTCCGAAACTTCAGAACTTGTCCATTAGGAATCCGTCTTTAGAGTCTTCAGCACTTGACTTTTAGAACCGTAAAGTTTAGAACACATAAGTCTTCAGAGTCTTTCTGCACTTGGTCTTCAGAGCCTTCCACCTTCAGAACTTCAAGTCATGAGAGTCTTCAGCACTTCGGTTCACTTCTTCAGAAGCCTCGCAATCTTCAGAATCTCGACCACTTTCAGAGGGCATCCACAAGAGCATTGCAACAGCAATATCGACATCCTTGGATCTGACTGATCACGATCAGATACAGAAGCGTTCTACTTCTTGCGACTTGTGTCACACATAGTAACTTCGCATATTATCAATTACGCACATCTGGCTGGTGCTTGTTGGATCTGATATCTTTTATGAATATGATCTGCACACAACACACGTTAGAACATAAAATGGTTCTTTCACAAATACGTATTGTTATCATCAAAACATAGATTGACTTGTAGAGACAACTCTTGCTCTCACATGGCAGGTGCCATGGACTGTTGTGGTCGCTGTCGTAACCCGAAATTTGACCTCCCTCTTTTGCCTTTTGCATAAGCATGCGCATTCGCATTGTTAGCATACACATTCACACTTTTCTCTGTGTGTTTCTTGCCGCAGGATATTCAGGTTTTCCAAGCCCGATTAATCATATCCTTACAAGATCATCGCGTCATCAAAACAAGCACAAAATGAAGGTTTACATACCCATTCATCAAGACAAGAGATGGAAAACCACAACCGGGACTCCAGTATCATTTCCTGAGCAATTTGGGCAAAAAATGACTGAAGTAACCGGTTAACGCATAGTGAGTAACCAGTTACTCAGTGCAATTTTGAAATTCCTGCTGCATTTTTGAGACAACAGCCATGCACTCTCCTTGGTCATTGATTCTACAGTGTTCTAGCAGTGTGTGGAATATTCTAGACATCTCTAGACATTTCAAGACATTCCAAGTGCATTTATTCCAATGTTTCACTCTAATTCAAGTGCACCATGTTCCTTGTTTTCCAAGCATATTAACCTTTGGATGATGGAGTGCACCTTGGGATTGTTACCGAGTTGGTTTTAACTAACCAAGTTAACCGCCTTGACTCGGTGAGTCAAGTCCAACTAACTCCTAGCCTAGTCCCAAACCCAAAGCTAATTCCAAACCATCTCACACTCCAAACCTAAAATCTATATAAACTCACCTTCACTCATTTTCAAGGACCTTCAACCATTTGCTCCATTTCACTTTCAATTCACCCACATTCCCTCTGAATTTCTCTACTACCTCTTCATCTTCATCTCAATTCTCTTCCAAAACCTCACCAAAGCTCATTTCTACTTTGAAGGATAATCACTTTTACATCAAAAGTGATTATTTCTTGAGCTCAACCTTCATCATTCTTGCTATTGCACTTGGATTTCTGGAGTTATTTCAGCTTTTGGATTAATCTTGAGTATTTGCTGCAACTTCCAACAGTTCGAATTCGCATTTTGGAGCTTTATCGTATTTTGCTCGATTTCGACACGTCTCGTCGCCAAATTGAAGATTCCTCTGGTTTTCTTTGATTTTCAGCATCAAGAATCCTTTGCAACAATCACCAAGGCACATCTCAGCCTTGTAGGTTGGTGGATCTATCTTTTCTCTCTATTTCGATTGATTTCGCACGTTTATGTTGTGATTTTGATCATGTTCGATTTGATTTACCATGCAATTGTTTGATCTTTGACCTTCGTGATTATTGATTTCAAGTTGTGCTTAACTGCCCTTACATGATGTAATTTTTGTGCGCAAATTTGTATTTAAGCATGTGGTAGTTTGCATAAGTGAACATGTGCTGAGAATCACTTTTAAAAAGCTGTTTTTGCTGTTTTTTTTTCACCACTGTTCAGTGGTAACCGGTTAACGTATGGTGGTTAACCGGTTACTCAGTGCAATTTTCCTCAAGAACGCTAATTTTCAAGCAAGTAACCGGTTAACGCATGGTGAGTAACCGGTTACCACTGAACATAATGGCAATTTTCTTGCATTTTCAAGTGTGTTTGCCATGCTTTCTTCATTTTAACTTCCATTGATTATCATGCTTGATTTTATGGATGTTCTAAATGTCATTTCACTTCTGGTTGAAGCATATTCATGAACTTTCGATGCACATTTTTGATTATTCATTTGTTTCATGTTCTTAGCATTGTATGAACATAATCCTTCTTGCACTATCTTTGTTCACATGATACATGATTTTGTGTGGCATTTTGATGATCATTTGGCACTGTTTTGCACCTTCCATTTCAGTTCGCATTAAGTTTATTCTTCATGGATAAACTTAATCTTGTATAATCAATAATTCACATCTTTTTGCTTTAATGACTCTTCATCTTCTTTGGAAAGTTGTTAGCATAGTTCTCCCTCGATTAATTGATCGAAACACGTTTCGATTAGTTGATCTTCCCCTTTCCTCTCTTTAGGCTTCCTTTAGAGCTTTCTCTCTCGTTCCCCCGTGGAGTTGGAGTTTCGCGCTACGCCTTGCATCGGAGCACTGTACAAAATGACGCCATTACGCTGTCTATTTCTCTACGTCGGAGCACTGTACAACTTAGAGCTACTGTGCCGTCTGTTTCAACTTCCGCATTACACCCTGTGTGTGTTAGAGAAGGAATGAGAAGGGAGAATTCCTACTCTCATTCTGACTACTCCAGGTAGGGGACAAATAACCCTGTGTTTGGCTTAGTCATCTCTATCTCCAGGCTGTAATGTGCTTTCTTTCCCCAGTCAAGTTGATCCTTGATCACTCTTCTCTCTTTGCAATCTCTTTCGATCCTTGATCACTCCCATCTCTTTCAATCTCTCCTTTTGATCCATCACCATCCTTCTTGGTTAAGATCATTATTCTTGCGCTAGCAATCTCTCTTTGTTCCATTCTTCTTGTAATCAATCATTGCTTTTTGATTCCCCTGAAGAGTCTCAATTCTCTTTCTTTGGTCCAACACAGTTCTCCTGTCACGACTGTTTTTCCCTAGGAGTTCGCAACCTTCTCTTGGTTCTTCTCCTTTGTTTGGTTAATCACTGCCGGTCAGTTAAAACACCAATGTTTGCACTCCTTCTCAGTTAACCACAGTCCATCTGTTAAAACACTGAGTTCTTTTGGGTTAATCACCTATTCTTGGTTAATCACCTTTTTCTTCAGCTAACCACAGCCTGTCTGTTAAAATAATGAACCCCCTTTTTGAGCTAATCACCTCCTCTTGGTTAATCACTCATTTCTCTCGGTTAATCACAGTGTTCTGTTAAAAACCGAATCCCTTGCAGTTGGCAACCTTTCGTGGTTCGAATACTTGCACCCTTTGGGCTAGTAACCTCTTTTGGTTCAATACCCTTTTTCGTTGGTCAAAGTGCTGTTTGTTCAGTCGTTACCAACATCCCTTTTGGGTTACGACCTTCGATCGGTCCTACACCCGTTCTCCTGGTTAATCACAGTTTTCTCTGTTAAAACCAATGCTACTCTACCCCCACAGAGTTGCAGTCCTTTCTTTCTTCGGTTAACCACTGCCAGCCAGTTAATATATCGAATCTCTCTTTTCTCTTGGTTACGACACCATCTCTTTATTTGGATCCCCGGCGGAGTCCTTTCTATTCCCTTTGCCCTTACTTTCGGGTTTTCAACACTTATTCTCTTTGTTATCCCCAACGGAGTTTCTTTCATTCTCGGTTTTGACACCATTCTTCCCCTAGTCTCTTGTGCTATCGCTCTTACTGTGTGGTCTCCCTCAGTAGAGTTTTCACTTTTGTTCTTGGTTTCGACACCACTTCTTTCGCCTCCCTGTTTCTTTCTTATTTTTTTTCTGTTCAGTTCCCCGAACTACGAAAGCTCCGATTATGCATTCTTTCGAATGTCAGATACGTAGGCATGAGATTGCAATGATCTCGGCGAGCACACTTCCACTTTTCTTTCCTTCTCCCTTTCTTCCTTCTTTTCTGTCCCTTGGTTCCTTGAACTACGACGCTCTGATTTCCTCATTGCACTATGAGGGTACGTAGGCACGAGGGCCACAATCCTCCGCGAGCTTTCTTTCTTTCTCTTCTTTTCCCCCTTTCTCTCTCTCTCCTTCTTTTAGCTAGAAGCCTTTAGATAGATAACCCATCCAAGCCTAGAAGCAAACGAAATGGTTCCCGTCGAGTATGACAGATGCGTTAGGTGCTAATACCTTCCTTTCGCATAACCGACCCCCCGTTCCCGTTTCTCTTCCCCTTGGGTTTTATCGATATTTTCCCTGTCCTTTGGGACTAAATAAAGTTTGGTGGCGACTCTGTTGTTATCTCTGAGTGTGCGATTCACTCAGGTGTAAACCAGCCATCTTCAGCTGGCGACTCTGCTAGGGAGAGATTGACCTTTTGCTGGTCCATCCCTCGAGGGGTCTCGCCTAGTTTTGTTTTCTTTTTCTAGCTTGTTTGGGTGTTTATCTTTTGTGTTTTACACGCTTTATTACTTGTTTTAGATTTATGTTTATTTATTGCATTTCTTTACTGCTTTGAATATTCATATGCTGCATATTCTGGATATCTGCTGTTTTCTGCTGTTGTTGGGGTGGGTAGATATTATTGGAGAGAAAGGTCCTAACACCGGGCCTAGTATACACATAGGCTAGAACGTGGATAGCCGTGAGGCCTGCGTTTTGCGCGTTGGGATATCACGAGACCCACATCCCAAATCGTGATTCGTTTGATAATACCTCCGTCCTGTGAGAATTCACTACGGCGGGGGATTTTCATCATGAGTCCTATGGTTTGGGCAACCTTTCTAGGGACCACCTTGTTGTGTCTAGATCACACCTATGAGGGGGATGGGTTTTTGCAGGAAAACAAGCCACTTCATACCCTTGTTCTCACACACGCCAGATTTCTTCACCGACACATCAGATTATGTTGCACTGACACAGAATTATATGCAGATATCCGGATTGTTCAGACTTGATTATTCGGGCTATGTTGGCTTCTTGTTGTTGTGTTGCATATCATTTCATCATGTAAATTAATTTTTGCATGTGCATTTCCAGATTTTTGAGGGCTTATCTTTTGTTGGCATTATCTTAGAGATGAGTACTGGTTGTCGTGGCATCTTCAGTTACAAGTTTGTGGAGCCTAAGCTGGGTGTTTTAAGAGGTTTGGCATCTTTGTTGGTTGGAGATCACATAGGAGTTTTCATAGGTACTTATGGTAATCTGTTGACCATCCTCAACACTGAAGCCAACATCACTGCTATTCATACTCTGGTTCAGTTCTACGACCCGCCATATAGGTGCTTCACATTTTAGGATTATCAGCTAGCACCTACACTTGAGGAGTATGCTTATATTCTGGGGGTTGAGATCAAGAAGCAGATTCCGTATGTGTACACTAATGGTTGTCCGA
Organism: Lathyrus tuberosus; assembly: GCA_022829125.1. Taxonomy (NCBI): domain Eukaryota; kingdom Viridiplantae; phylum Streptophyta; class Magnoliopsida; order Fabales; family Fabaceae; genus Lathyrus; species Lathyrus tuberosus. Next base: position 6,282,479 of record JALAZF010000267.1, read on the forward strand.
AGTTTCATCTTATTGCTGATGCGCTTTGCATTAGTAAGAAAGATGTGGAGGATAATCTCAAGACCAAAGGGAAAGGTATTCGAGGGTTTGCTTCGAAGTTCTTGGTTGACAAGGCCACTACTTTTGCTAAGGATGGAAACTGGAAGGATTTCAACGCCGTTCTTGCTTTGCTGATATATGGGATTGTCTTGTTTTCGAACATGGAGAATTTCGTAGATCAGGCTGCCATCAGTATCTTCTTGTCTAAGAATCTTGTTCCGACACTTCTTGCTGAGACCTACCATTCTATTCATTCCATGAATGAAAAGAAGAAAGGAACCGTTATCTGTTGTGCTTCTTTGTTGTACTGATGGTTCATGTCTCACCTTCCACAGAAGGGTCTCTTTGTTGAGAATAAGGATAATCTCAAGTGGTCTCAACGAATCATGTCTCTTACTGCTGAGGATATTTCTTGGTATTCTCGAGTCTTCGACGACATTCTGATCATTCTTCATTGCGGGAAATTCTCCAATGTGCCGCTCTAGGGTACAAAGGGTGGAATTAACTACAATTCGAGAATGGCTTTCCAATAGTTGGGATACCCTATGGTTGACAAACCTGATCCCGAGGTAGTGGAAGAGTTTATCTTTCATGAAGGGGTTGACGACATAGGTTTGCTGAAGAGGTTTAGTGCCGCTTGGACTCAGATTCCTCTCGAAGGTAGAGCCAATTTGGGTAAGAAGAATTACGTAGCCAAGGAAGCTTACACACTTTGGGTCAAAGAGCGCGTCAAACAGATCTTGTTGCCATTCTCTCCTGAGCCTTCCATGAATGCCAAGCCTCCTGAACTTGCCATTGTTCCTCCATCTGAGGTCGATCAACTCAAGCTGACTGTTGAGAAGTTGAAGATGGAGAATACTGATCTTCATCTCAACCTTGATAGAGTCACTTCCGAGAAGGATAGCCTACAGATTGAGCTCCATCAGAAGCACGAGCGCATGCTCAAAGAGGTGGAGGTTGAACAGAACAAGCGTAGGAAGGTGGGTGATGCTTTGAAGAGCACCTATGAGGGACTTGCTTCAAAGAAAAGACAACTCGCCGATGCTCATTATCAGGCCTACAAGGGGGAGCTGAGCTACAACAAGCAACTTGAAGAGCTTCGAGGGAAGTTATCCGAGTTCAAGGCAAAGTGGCAAAGTGAACAAGACCGTGCTAATCAGTTAGCGAAGGACTTTTCTCAATGCCAAACCCAGCTAGACAAAGTCTTCGGTGAGATTCAGAAGCTGCAAGATCAAGCACATCAGAGCCAAGAGCAGATTAGCCAGCTCAACACAGAGAGCACTCATTGGGAGCATCAAAGTCGTCATCTACAAAACCTCCTGGATCAGAAAGAGGCCTTTCTTCAGGACATGCTTCAATGACCTAATCATTCATTGCTGCGTAATCTCATGAAGGATGCGAAGTACTGGAGTGAGAGGCACGACCGTCTAGCCAAATTTGCTGAGCATGCATTGGAGGACCTACCGGGGTTGTTGAGGGATGCATATGCTGATGCATTGCCGCACCAGCTTCCTTGGGTTGTTTTCCATTTCTTGTCTATATGTAGGGTGGTATTTGATAGGATCTGTACGGATTTTGTTATAGCCCAAAAGGCAGATGTTTGACTTGTATTCGACTTGCACTTCTTTCCTTTATTGCTGAATGAATGAAGATTCTTGTTCACTCTATCTTTTATGCCTTTAATTGTATGTTTTATGAATATTGTCAACAAAGATAAGTTTAAGAATTCCGGGAATTTAAAATTTTTTTTGCATGCATATCATACATTCATCTACACACATATGCATGTCCCTTCATCCGAAACCGTTACTCATCCTTGTCCGCATTTTTTGTAGCAAGACGACGACTCGACATTGGTATTTTACTCGCTCAAGCAAATCCAGAATCATGGCTGACTTTGAAGCTGAGAACGCTGCTTACAGGGAAACTCTGGCTCAATTCCAAGGTCGGATAGATCAGTTCCAGACGAACATGAATGTCATTATGGAACTCCTTCGTGCTCAGAGGGACGCTGCTACTGCTGCCACTATTGTTGTAACCCCTACTGATGCAACTGTTGTCACTCCTGATATGACTATTCCTCCTGTTGTTACGGCTACTCCTGCTGTTGTTGTTCCTTCTCCTGCTAGAGTTGAAGTGCCAGTTGAGCCTGTGAATCAGCCTGCCGTTCAACCCAGTTTGAACCAGATGCCCGCTGGTTTTCCTTAGGGCATGCCTCCGAATTACACTCCTCAGATTGCAAATAATGGTAGTTCCTTCATGCCATATCAGCCTTTTGTTGCACCCATGCCTAATGGGAATGCTGCTGCATATCTGTGGATCATGCCTACTCCAGTCCCGCCTCCAGTGGTGAATGATGATCCTCAGAATCCTCAGGCTCAAACTCATCAAACCGCCGGATTGGTTGATACTGAAACTCCTGATGAAGAAGAGCATGTGTATAGAGGACCTCCTATTCATGTTCCAGTTTCGTCTCAAATTGCTCAAACCGCTGTTCTGAATATTCATCCTGGGATGTTCTATCCTGGGGCATCTTCCTCAGCCGCTGGGGTACCTCCTCCGAATTATCTATATGGTGTTCTGATGGGTCAGAATGCTGGTCAGATGGTTAATTGGGTTTGGTGTATCCTTCTCAGTTTGCTACTCCGTAAGTGAATGCTCCTGCCGCTTCTCAGCTGCCAAATCCTCAAATTCTTGTCAGGCCCACTAATCAGAACAGATATGTTGACTACAAGTTATTGGAAGACCGTATCAGAGCTATCGAAGGGTTCTCTTCTTTTGGCATGGAAGCCAAAGACTTGTGTTTGGTTCCAAATGTTGTGCTACCGCAGAAATTAAAGATACCTGATTTGCCAAAGAATAAAGGTTTAAGCTGCCCGCATAGTCACATCACTATGTATTGCAGGAAGATGGCATCCCATATTGATAATGATGAATTGCTTGTTCATTGTTTTCAAGATAGTTTGTCCGGTGCTTTATTGGATTGGTACATGGGCCTGGAGCGCAGCAAAATCCGTACTTGGAGGGATTTGTCTGAAGCGTTCGTGAGACAATACAAGTATAACCTTGATCTGGAGCCAACTAGATTGCAATTGCAGAATCAATCACAGCGCTCAGCTGAAACATTCAAGGAGTATGCACAAAGATGGCGTGAGATGGCATCTCGTGTACGACCGGCTCTCTCTGACAATGAGTTGGTTGCCATCTTTATGGGTACATTGCAAGGATCTTACTACGAAAAAATGGTGGGTAGTTCTTTATTGAACTTCACTGATGTTGTAACCATTGGTGAACGGATTGAGAACGGTTAGAAGACTGGAAAGATTCTTGGAGCTGCTTCCCAATAGTCGACCACTCGGAAGTCTCAGAACAGTCAGTCCAAGAAAAAGGAAGGTGAAGCCAACGCTGTGACAACTCAAGTTTCTCCTCAGTATCAAGCTCCCATGGCTCTCATGCCGTATTATCCATATCCGTATGTTGCTGCTGCACAGTATCAACAATCTCCATATCAGTATCATCCGCAACAATTGGCTCAGAATGCTCAGAATGAGCAACAAAATCATCAGAACAACAAAAGTCAGCAGAATCAGAACCGTCAGAACAACAACAATCAAGGAAATCGTAAGCGTCCAAATTTTGACAGAATTCCGGTGTCATACACTGAATTATTTCCTTATCTGGTTCACCAAGGGGCAATTGTCCCCAAGCAAATTGCACCTACAATTCCTCCATTTGGCCCGAAGCATAACCCAAATGCGTCTTGTGCCTATCATGCTGGATACATAGGACACGCAACAGAGAACTGTTTCATTTTCAAAACCAAGGTTCAGGAACTCATTGATAAGAAAGTTCTGACTTTCGCTGTGGAAGGACCTAACATTCAGAGTAATCCGTTGCCGAATCACGAGGGACCTGCAGTTAACATGATTGAGGATAGTCCGAAGGCTGAATTGATCATGGATGTTGACGAAGTAAAGACCCCGATGGCTGTGGTTTTCAAGAGATTGAATGAACATGGGTTGTTGAAAGGGTTGCATGGTAAATGTCATATGTGTGATCATAATCCTAACAAGTGTCGAAGGCTGAAGGGTTGCGTCCAGATTTTGATGAACCGAGGTGAAGTTGAATTTTCCAAATCTAAGCCTGTCGAGGAAGTGACTGCCATTGAGCCGTTCACCATCGTCTATAGGAAAGTTCCTGTGGAGTCTCCTAAACAGAAGAAGGTGCAACCCATCGTTGTTTGTCCGCCGAAGCCGTTTCCGTATCAGAATTCTAAAGAGGTACCATGGAAATATGGGTCTACTATATTTTCTGGAGGTCAAGAGATAAGGTTCGCCGAATCCGAGATCGTGAATGTTACAGCCGGTGGGGGGAATGACTCGTAGTGGATGAGTGTTCGCTCCGAAGGTCATTACAAAGCCTGTTCAAGTTCCAACTGTTGTTTCTCCCAAGGAAATATCTGCAACTGCAACCCCTGCGGTTCAACAAGGGGCATCTTCTACCGCAGTTCCAGTACCGACTATCCCGTTTGAGGATGTTTCGAAGAGCAAGGAGACCCTTGATGATCAAGAGTTCCTTAAGTTGATCAAGAAAAGTGACTTTAAAATTGTGGATCAGCTGGGTCAGACTCCCTCGAGGATCTCAATTTTGTCCTTACTCATGAGTTCGCCCGCGCACATATCAGCTTTGTTGAAAGTATTGAACAGTGCCCATGTCCTGTAAGATATATCCGTCGTCGAGTTTGACGATGTAGTGGCCAACATAGCTGCAAGTCGGTATTTGGGTTTCAATGAATCAGAGTTGCCTCCTGAAGGAAATGCCCACAACAAAGCGCTGCACATATCTGTAACCTGCACAGACATCCTGTTATCTCGTGTTCTAGTGGATACCGGTTCTTTGCTCAATGTGATGCCTAAGGGCACATTGAGTCAATTACTGGTGGAAGGAAAAGAGATAAGACCAAGTGCCTTAGTTGTCAGAGCCTTTGATGGTTCTCGAAGGCAGGTCATTGGAGAAGTGGACTTGCCCGTCAATATTGGGCCGCATTTGTTTACCATTACTTTCTAAGTGATGGATATCAATCCGACGTATAGTTGCCTATTGGGTCGTCCATGGATCCACGCGGCAGGGGCAGTTACATCCACTTTACATCAGAAGTTGAAGTTCATGTTTGATGACCAGCTTGTCATTGTCTGTGGTGAAGAGGATTTGATTGTAAGCGAGTTATCGTCTTTTTGATACGTCGAGACCGAAGAAGGCATAGCTAAGGCGCCGTTGTAGTGTCTCGAGTTCGAATATGTCAGCTCTGCTCCAACTAGTCAAAGTAGATCACCACAATTGACTTTAGCGTCTGCTAAGAGTGCTAAGGAGACTATCCAAAAAGGCGTTTTGTTAGGCTGGGGGCACGTGATTGATGTGGTTGAGAAGTATAATCATTGTGGATTGGGTTATCATCCTGGTCGTCAATCTAGTTCCTCTGATCAGAAGCAAGGCAATTTGATCAAGTTCCACAGCACGGGTTTCCAACAAGGTAACATCGTGGCGGCTACGGATGATGCTGATCCCAGTAATCAGATTTCAAGCTTCGTACGCAAATGTCTGCCGGGTTTCAAGCTCAACAATTGGACATCTACCGTGATTCCTGTGGTTTTCCCATACAACATGTAATGCATTTTGCTTTCTCATTCCCTCGTCCTCGCCCGAGACGAGTGGATAGCTTGTAAAGGGCCTCGCGCTTTTGCAATATTATGTGATCAATAAATGAAAGTTTTTTGCATTCAAAATCATGCTCTATTTTCTTTCTTTATTTTACTTTTTCACAAAAAAATGGCAAAAGTTTCTTTTCTATTTCACTTTTTAAATAGCTCATTCTAAACATGTTCATAAACATGCATAACTAATAAAAGCATTGATAACAACATGGTAAACATCCATTGTAATTCTGGAATTCCAATTAACCAAGCCGAAGAAGATGGTGAGGAAGATTGTGAATTACCGGCTAAACTGGCAAGGCTCCTTGAGCACGAGTGTAGAGAGATTCAGCCACACAAAGAGACAATGGAAGTTATTAATCTTGGTACTGATGAGGTCAGAAGAGAAGTCAAGGTTGGCGCATCCCTCGCTAAGCATGTACACTCCGAGTTGGTCAAGTTATTAAAAGAGTATGTTGATATCTTCGCCTGGTCCTATCAAGATATGCCTGGGTTGGATACCAACATCGTTGAACATCACTTGCCACTCAAGCCCAGACGTCCTCCTGTCAAGCAAAAGCACAGGAATACTAGACCCGACATGGTACTCAAAATCCGAGAAGAGGTAAAGAAGCAGCTTGACGCTGGGTTCCTCGCCACTTCCGAGTATCCTGAATGGATTGCCAACATTGTCCCCGTTCCAAAGAAGGACGGCAAAGTCAGAATGTGTGTGGATTATCAAGATCTCAACAAGGCGAGCCCGAAGGATGATTTTCCTTTGCCTCATATTGACGTCTTAGTGGATAACACATCGCAGTTCTCTGTCTTTTCATTCATGGACGGTTTCTTAGGATATAATCAGATCAAGATGTCCCCAACTGATATGGAGAAGACTACCTTCATCACACCATGGGGGACATATTGCTACAAGGTCATGCCATTCGGTCTAAAGAATGCAGGGGAAACATACCAGCGTGCCATGACAACCCTCTTTCCCAACATAATTCATAAAGAGATTGAGGTTTACGTGGACGATATGATTGCCAAGTCTAAAACTGAAGATGATCACTTGATTCATCTAAAGAAACTGTTTGATAGACTCTGAAAGTTTAGACTGCGGTTGAATCCTGCGAAGTGCACCTTCGGAGTTTGATCTGGTAAACTGTTGGGATTTATTGTGAGTCAGAAGGGCATTGAAGTTGATCCTGATAAGGTTCGGGCAATTCAAAACATGCCGCCTCCCAAAACAGAAAAAGAAGTTTGTGGCTTTCTGGGAAGACTTAACTACATCTCAAGGTTCATTTCCCATTTAACGGCTACCTGTGAACCAATGTTCAAATTGCTGAGGAAAAATCAATCGGTTGAATAGAATGATGATTGTCAGGAAGCATTTGACAAAATAAAACAATACTTGCAAGAACCATCGATCTTAGTACCACCGGTTCCTGGTAGGCCATTAATCATGTATCTCACCATTCTCGATGAATCAGTGGGATGTGTATTGGGTCAACATGATGACACTGGCAGAAAAGAACATGCAATTTACTATCCGAGCAAGAAGTTCACTGATTGTGAGACCAGATACTCACTCTTGGAGAAAACTTGTTGTGCTCTGGTCTGGGCTGCTCAACGCCTACGACAATACATGATTTGCCATACTACTTTGTTAATATCCAAAATGGATCCGATAAAGTACATATTTGAGAAGCCTGCTGTCTCTGGAAGGATTGCTCGGTGGCAGATGCTGTTAACTGAGTATGATATCCAACATGTCACCCAGAAAGCAATAAAAGGGAGCGTCTTGTCTGACTACCTTGCTCATCAACCTGTAGAGGGTTATCAACAAATGAAGTTTGACTTTCCCGATGAGGATGTTCTGTTTATCAGAGATTATGAGACTCTAGACCCTGATATAGGACCCGAACCAGGGGCGCAATGGATGCTCGTGTTCGACGGTGCCTCCAATTCTAAAGGTCGTGGAATCAGTGCTATCCTCATCTCTCCAACAGGTTTTCACCTTCCCTTCACTACCAGATTATGCTTTGCATACACCAACAATATGGCTGAATACGAAGCATGTATCCATGGTATTGAAGCGAATATTGACATGAGAATCAAGATTCTTGAGGTCTATGGAGATTCTGCCTTGGTCATCGGTCAAGTCAGAGGGAACTTTGTGACTCGGGATTCCAAGCTGGTTCCGTACCAACAACACATAGCGAAGTTGATTCCTTACTTTGATGAGATCACTTTTCATCATATTTCCAGAGAGGAAAATCAATTAGCTGATGCTCTTGCAACGTTAGCATCCATGTTCAAGGTCAAGTGGAAGAATGAAGCTCCTTATATCCGCATTGATCACTTGAACGAACCAGCACACTATTTAGCAATCGAGGATGAGTCTGATGACATGCCTTGGTTCTACGACATCAAAAGATATCTAGAAAAACAGGAATATCCCGAGCGTATCACTATCATTGACAAGAAGGCTCTTAGGCGGATTTGTGCCAAATTCTTCTTAAGTGGTGGTATACTGAACAAGAAGAATTATGATTCAGTGTTGCTCAGATGCATGGATAGACACGAAGCACACACGATCATAAAGTCCATACATGAGGGCTGCGAGGGTGTACATGCTAAAGGTCCTGTATGGCCAAGACGATCCTTCGGGCTGGGTATTACTGGACAACAATGGAGGTAGATTGTTACAACTTTGCCAAAAGATGTCACAAGTGCCAAATCTACGGAGACAAGATCTATGTGCCTCAAACTCCATTGAATGTCTTGACTGCACCTTGGCCATTCTCCATGTGGGGTATAGATATGATTGGAATGATTGTGCCGAAGGCTTCCAACGGTCATCGATTTATTCTGGTTGCTATCGATTACTTCACCAAGTGGGTTGAAGCTGCTTCTTATGGAAACGTTACACGACAAGTGGTTGCTAGATTTATCAAGAAAGAGATAATTTGTCGTTATGGCATTCCTAGCAACATTATCACGGACAATGCAAGCAACCTGAACAACAATATGATGAAGGAGTTGTGTCAAGAATTTAAGATCGAGCACCACAACTCTTCACCATATCGGCCCAAGATGAATGGCGTTGTTGAAGCGGCAAACAAAAACATCAAGAGGATTGTCCAGAAAATGGTCAAGACTTACAAGGATTGGTATGAAATGCTTCCCTTTGCACTGCATGGCTACCGAACTTCAGTTTGCACTTCCACTGAGGCAACTCTGTACTCACTTGTGTCTGGTATGGAGGCAGTTCTACCCATCGAAGTCGAAATTCCTTCGCTCAGAGTCATCATGGAAGCAGGTCTTGCTGAAGCTGAATGGGTTCAATCCAGATACGACCAGCTGAATCTCATCGAAGAGAAGTGCCTTACAGCCATTTGTCATGGTCAATTGTATCAGAAATGCCTCAAGCAAGCTTTTGACAAGAAAGTTCTCCCTCAAATGTTCTGTGAAGGCGAACTCGTGCTCAAGAGATATTCACCTGTTCACTCGGATCCCTGAGGCAAATGGACTCCCAATTACGAAGGACCTTTTGTTGTCAAGAAAGCCTTCTCAAGCGGAGCTCTGATCCTCACCACAATGGACGGGGAGGAGTTGCCATCGCCCGTGAACTCCGATACAGTAAAAAAATATTATGCCTGAAAAAAAAATGGATAAAAGTCTGCTAGATTGACATCCGCGAGGACAATCTAGGCAAAAATGGACGTCCCGATGGACCGAAACAAAAAGAAATGTCCATGTAAAATTTAGGGACAATGGAAAACAATAATAGCGCGCTAAGTTGAAAACCCGAAAGGGCGACTTAGGCAAAAATGGGCATCCCGGTGGACCAAAAAAAATGTGAAAACATGTTCAGGCAAAAATTAGAGATAAAGGCATTTGACTGTGAACACTTGAGCCTCTTTTCATCACGGCTGGACCTCAGACGGTAACAGAGCAGTCGAATCATCATCAACTGGTGCAAAGCGTTGGAACCTAGACTTACAGTGGATGGTGGCCAATGTTGTAATCAATGCAAAGCATAATTTCCCTTTGCCATTTACTTTTGTTTTTCAATTTTATTGCAAAGTTCCTCATCAAGGAGTTTGCATCCTTGTACACACTTTATGTACACAATTTTCACATTCAATAAAATGCATTCTTTGTCATCTCAATTTGTTCTCATTCTAGTATTTTGTTTGCAAAATAAACAATTACTTGCGATCACATGATACTAAAAAACGTCGAGAACAATAAAGAGCTAATTCAATCGAGAAAGCATTATGCATTGCATGTGTTATTGGTAACTCCTGCAGGATAATCAGTAATATCCATTGGTAAGCCTAACACCTGGCCGACAGTGTGATGGTTCTGTGAAGAAGTTGTTGTCTCCTCAGCAGAGTCATCATTCTCCCCAGCAGGTTGCCAAGGTGTTCCTAGCAAAGACGTTTTGCTCTCTTTTCCCCAGCAAGGGTTGTGCATCGTCTCCAATGATTAGGAATTATCTGTCACCAGCAGCAGTGGTTTCTCCTCAGCTGAGTCAACATGATTCGGAAACTTCTTTTCCCCATACAGAGCTAGTCTTGGTAGGAAGGATTGATTTAATTCTTTCGTCCCCGACGGAGACAGCCATGGTGACTTAGAATCTTGAGATGTTCTCGGTTTCTTTTCCCGGCGGGATCATCATCCTTTGTGAACTCTCTTCTCCAGCAGAGTTTGTCTTTATCTGTGGGTCCTCTCCCCGATCGAGGGTGTCGAAGTCGTTTTTCTACGATTTCTGCCTAACCGCCTCACTGTGCCTTATCTTGCGCCTTCACATTGCATGATATCAAGCATCATGTAGAAACGCATACATGGCATATACATCGATCATACTCCTTCTCCTTTTGCCTGACTTATCTCCCAGCAGATTTTCAGCCAAACGTTGTACTTTATCTTTTCTACCTTTGCACCGCTCCTTTTGTCGCCGTCGGCCAAATTCTCGAGCTACTCTTTTATTTAATCCCTTTTTACCTCGAATCATCGAAAAGCTAGCGCAATTCGTACATTCAGGTCCAAGAGGATTAAATAGGGGCAGCTCTCGTAACCCGAAATTTGACCTCCCTCTTTTGCCTTTTGCATAAGCATGCGCATTCGCATTGTTAGCATACACATTCGCACTTTTCTCTGTGTGTTTCTTGCCGCGGGATATTCAGGTTTTCCAAGCCCGATTAATCATATCCTCACAAGATCATTACGTCATCAAAACAAGCACAAAATGAAGGTTTACATACCTATTCATCAAGACAAGAGATGGAAAACCACAACCGGGACTCCAGTATCATTTCCTGAGCAATTTGGGCAAAAATTGACTGAAGTAACCTGTTAACGCATGGTGAGTAACCGGTTACTCAGTGCAATTTTGAAATTCCTGCTGCATTTTTGAGACAGCAGCCATGCACTCTCCTTGGTAATTGATTCTACAGTGTTCTAGCAGTGTGTGGAATATTCTAGACATCTCTAGACATTTCAAGACATTCCAAGTGCATTTATTCCAATGTTTCACTCTAATTCAAGTGCACCATGTTCCTTGTTTTCCAAGCATATCAACCTTTGGATGATGGAGTGCACCTTGGGATTGTTACTGAGTTGGTTCTAACTAACCGAGTTAACCGCCTTGACTCGGTGAGTCAAGTCCAACTAACTCCTAGCCTAGTTCCAAACCCAAAGCTAATTCCAAACCAAATTCCAAACTATCTCACACTCCAAACCTAAAATCTATATAAATTCACCTTCATTTTCAAGGACCTTCAACCATTTGCTCCATTTCACTTTCAACTCACCCACATTCCCTCTGAATTTCTCTACTACCTCTTCCTCTTTATCTCAATTCTCTTCCAAAACCCCACCAAAGCTCATTTCTACTTTGAAGGATAATCACTTTTACATCAAAAGTGATTATTTCTTGAGCTCAACCTTCATCATTCTTGCTATTACACTTGGATTTCTGGAGTTATTTCAGCTTTTGGATTAATCTTTAGTATTTACTGCAACTTCCAACAGTTCGAATTCACATTTTGGAGCTTTATCGTATTTTGCTCGATTTCGACACGTCTCGTCGCCAAATTGAAGATTCCTCTGGTTTTCTTTGATTTTCTGCATCAAGAATCCTTTGCAACAATCACCAAGGCACATCTCAGCCTTGTAGGTTGGTGGATCTATCTTTTCTCTCTGTTTCGATTGATTTCGCGCGTTTACGTTGTGACTTTGATCATGTTCGGTTTGATTTACCATGAAATTGTTTGATCTTTGACCTTCGTGATTATTGATTTCAAGTTGTGTTTAACTGCCCTTACATGATGTAATTTTCGTGCGCAAATTTGTATTTAAGCATGTGGTAGTTTGCATAAGTGAATATGTGCTGAGAATCACTTTTAAAAAGCTATTTTTGCTGTTTTTTTCACCACTGTTCAATGGTAACCGGTTAACGTATGGTGGTTAACCAGTTACTCAGTGCAATTTTCCTCATGAATGCTAATTTTCAAGCAAGTAACCGGTTAACACATGGTGAGTAACCGGTTACCACTGAACATAATGGCCATTTCTTGCATTTTCAAGTGTGTTTGCCATGCTTTCTTCATTTTAACTTCCATTGATTATCATGCTTGATTTTATGGATGTTCTAAATGTCATTTCACTTCTGGTTGAAGCATATTCATGAACTTTCGATGTACATTTTCGATTATTCATTTGTTTCATGTTCTTAGCATTGTATGAACATAATCCTTCTTGCATTATCTTTGTTCACATGATACATGATTTTGTGTGGCATTTTGATGATCATTTGGCACTGTTTTTCACCTTCCATTTCAGTTTGTATTTAGTTTATTTTTCATGGATAAACTTAATCTTGTATAATCAATAATTCACACCTTTTTGCTTTAATGACTCTTCATCCTCTTTGGAAAGTTGTTAGCATAGTTCTCCCTCGATTAATTGATCGAAACACGTTTCGATTAGTTGATCTTCCCCTTTCCTCTCTTTAGGCTTCCTTTAGAGCTTTTTCTCTCGTTCCCCCGTGGAGTTGGAGTTTCGCGCTACGCCTTGCATCGGAGTGCTGTACAAATTGACGCCGTTACGCTGTCCGTTTCTCTACGTCAGAGCACTGTACAACTTGGAGCTGCTGTACCGTCTGTTTCAACTTCCGCATTACACCCTGTGTGTGTTAGAGAAGGAATGAGAAGGGAGAATTCCTACTCTCATGCTGACTACTCCAGGTAGGGGACGAATGACCCTGTGCTTGGCTTAGTCATCTCTATCTCCAGGCGGTAATGTGCTTTCTTTCCCCAGTCGAGTTGATCCTTGATCACTCTTCTCTCTTTGTAATCTCTTTCGATCCTTGATCACTCCCATCTCTTTCAATCTCTCCTTTTGATCCATCACCATCCTTCTTGGTTAAGATCATTATTCTTGCGCTAGCAATCTCTCTTTGTTCCATTCTTCTTGTAATCAATCATTGCTTTTTGGTTCCCCTGAAGAGTCTCAATTTTCCTTCTTTGGTCCAACATAGTTCTCCTGTCACGACCGTTTTTCCCCAGGAGTTCGCAACCTTCTCTTGGTTCTTCTCCTTTGTTTGGTTAATCACTGCCGGTCAGTTAAAACACCAATGTTTGCACTCCTTCTCAGTTAACCACAGTCCGTCTGTTAAAACACTGAGTTCTTTTGGGTTAATCACCTATTCTTGGTTAATCACCCTTTTCTTCAGCTAACCACAGCCTGTCTGTTAAAATAATGAACCCCTTTTTTTAGCTAATCACCTCCTCTTGGTTAATCACTCATTTCTCTCAGTTAATCATAGTGTTCTGATAAAAACCGAATCCCTTGCAGTAGGCAACCTTTCGTGGTTCGAATACTTGCACCCTTTGGGCTAGTAACCTCTTTTGTTTCAATACCCTTATTCGTTGGTCAAAGTGCTGTTTGTTCAGTCGTTACCAACATCCTTTTTGGGTTACGACCTTTGATCGGTCCTACACCCGTTCTCCTGGTTAATCACAGTTTTCTCTGTTAAAACCAATGCTACTCTACCCCCACATGTAGCACCCCAAAATTTACCCTCTTCTTTTTCTCAATAATTGGCTTATGTTTCACTCATTTGCATTTCATAATAGGTCATGCTAAATCATACACATCATTGGTTGCAAGGCATGGGATCAGGTGTCTCAAGGCATAAACAGTTCAAAGGCAAAGGACAAGAGAAAAGTTTTTCAAGTAAGTCACAAGGACTTTTCATATCTCAATTCATCTCATTTGAGCCCTCAAGGTATCACAAGATGAGAATTCAACAAAAGATTGAAGGAAGTCATACTCTCCTAACCAGTGCAAATTAGGGTTTTGGAATTCTGAAGTATAATACCCCAATGGGTAGGATCTTGGAGCTTTTATCATTTCCAAATGGCATATCTCATCTTTGTTGGAGAGGATATACATCATACTCAGAGGAATTTGGATTTGGAGGATGTGCTGATTTCTCCTAGACTGAGGGGTCAAAATTAGGGTTTGCCATAAAATCAGTTTATTTCTGATTTTTTGGGCAAGACTTAATTCTATGGTATTCTACATGTCCTCAAGGATCTATGAATGAAGAATTGTCCATCAATTTGATTTGAAAGGGTTTCAATTGGTTCATTGATTGAGAGAATTGGGGAAAAGTCAACTGTGCAGAAGAAAAAGTCAACCCTTGAATTTTTGAGGTCAAATTCATATTCCTCATGTCAAACGTGACCATTGGTGAGGGTTTGGTCAAGAAGTATTGAAAGGTTCATCAAAAATCAAGAAATGTGCAAAGTTGCCAAAAATAGAAATTAGGGTTTCTATTTATGGCAAGTGTTGGCAAGGTAAGAGGTCAACTTTGGGGCTTTCCTTCTCCATGTTTCAAGAACCAAATGGAGGGGATATGGAGGCCTATCAAAATTTCACCTTTCAAGCTTCAAATCCATACCAAGAACATCTCCGTTGGATCAAAATTGAAGGAGTTATGATTGATTAGAGTTGGAGGTTTGTAGGGCATTTTTTACCAGCAAGGCAAGTCATGGGCGAGCCAGCACGCAGTCGTTTCATCAAACATCTTGTGTGCATGTTTTGTCCAACTTCCAAGCCAAATATCTCATTGCTATAAGCTTCTCATGGAAAATTGTTCAACATCAATTTTGTTCATTTCCATGTCCTCTTCAACTTTTATGTTGAACAAATTTTCATTTGATCAACCATTAGAGAGATATAGTAGCTTAAAGTGGGAGTCTCAAACTGATTCATTCCCATGCACATGGCCAGGCATGAGTAGGACAAGATACATGTGTAACTCAGCGGTAACCAAGCATGTTCATCATTGTTTTTAGATACCTTATAGGCTTCCATGGCATTCATGGTGAACATCAATGTTGTTCCATTCCATGTCCTCTTTCCAAAAATCCCATAACCACTTCAATTCACCCCATGACCATGGACATATGCATGCACCAAGTTCACCTCATGATGACTACTTTTCTTCATTGTCAAGCAAGCAAAAAAAAACCAGACCAAACAAGTTGTGTTGTTGTTTCATGCGCATGCTCGACTTACATCAATCATCCCATGTCATCTTTGCCATATAAAGCTAAACCAACACCTTACACATTCATGCATATGTACAATCTCCTTTCTTTACTTGTCCAAACAACAAAAGAGTGGAAACTTGAAGAGCAAGCATTGCTGCTACCATCAGTCCATCATCACCTTCGATTTCTCAATCCACCCTAAGCTACCATGCTCTCTCTTCACTCTAACAAAACACCCTAACTCGTGTTATAACAAACTTGACTCACCTCACTCAGTTAACTCACTCACCTTAATTAGTGTTCTAATTGTTAACTGCATTGGTTAGCATTTAACTCATCCTATATAAAATTTCCTCTAACAGAAATAAAAAAACCCTTGGCTCATTCTTCATTTTCTCTCAACATTCCACTCTCTATTTCTCTGAGTATCTCTCTCTCTCACGAAGCTTGTTTCTCTTCAATCTCTGAAGATTTCTCTGGAATTCTCTTCAAACAAAGCATCAATGGAATCAAAGGATTGAAGCTTAGCATTGTATTCTAATTTTCTCCACTTCTCTGCAACTGAATTTCTTGTCAACAACAAACATTTTCATAGCCTTTTTTTTGGCCAAAAGCAAGTTCAATCAGCAAGGAATCTCACCTCTGGTCTTCTCTTGCTCAAAGCTCCATCTACAACAGGTTTTGTTTCAATCTTTTTCTTTCCATTTCTACTGATTTAAGCTTGTTTTTGCATGATTGAAGCTCAGTAGGAGCAATGTGAGTATCCGGCTAGTTGATAGGCATTATAGATGCTTAGTTGAAATTTCTAGGGCAATTTGTTTTGCTTCGGTTTGCATTGTGTGTACATTATTTGTGAATTTTAATTGTGGATCTATGTTCTACGTGTTGAGACGAAGAGAATGAGGTATAGCTTGCTAATTTCTGTGATGTTTGATGATTGAGCACGGTGGAGAAGTCACCGGAGAAGGTGACCGGAGAGACCAGTCCGGCCACCGTCCATAAACCCTAATTACATGCCAGATTTAACTCAGCCTTTGGTTTGTTTTGGATCCAACATTATCATGTAGCCAGCACATTAATGAACCACTCCCCTTGCACGTGATTTTTTTCTGAAATAATTTGATTTGTGTGATTTTGTGTGTGTGACTTACTCTTGCTTATCATGTGCCTGCATGTTGATCCATGTGATTGGTTTACTTTGATAATCATACGCTGACCTGATCGTGTGGCTCTTGATGGGTCAACATGTTGACTGAATCCCATAACATACACCTCCTCTGAACACGCTTAGTGGACTGGATTGTTTTTGTTACGCGCACCCCTTATCCTGGGCCCAATATGCATGTTTAATTGACTTTTTACTAATGTTGCACCTCCTTGCTCTATTTTCTTGTTTTTTTGTTTTTTTTACATACATGTTTGGTTTTTAATTTTTAAAATTATTTCTAAGTATGATAAAATTCTACAAAAATTCATGAGACATCACAACACGTTTAAATAATTTTTGATCATTTTATTTTCTGATTTTGTGATATTTCACCATATTTTCATGAATTTTCTTTCATTTTATTGTGAATGTGCATTGCATCATGACACATGCTACACCTTGATTTTATTTGACGTAGTTGTGCATTGAATTTTTGCATAATAATTGGTATGTACCTTTATGATATGATGAGGCATGTTATATTGTTTTTTTGAACTTTCTAAACCATTTCTTGATGACTTTTGAGTGATGTTTTTGAGCCATTTGTGTGCATGATTGGTATGATATTGTGAGACCTCTTTGAGCATGTTCCTCAATGACTTTTGAGCCATCTTCTTGTGACATGTTTACCCACTGGTTGCATTTCAAATAACTTGAATCTCCCAATTTTTTCGAGAATTTAAATTCCATTTTGATCCATTAAAAGGCATGTGTGTTTGTGTAAGCATTAGATGATTTGTGCTTAGGTTTTGATTTGTATTATGTGCCAATCTTCTTTGACTACTTATTGAGGTTTTTTAATTCATGTTGTATGAATATTATAGGTCATTTTTACCATGTCATAAGTCATTCAAAGTTCATTCTTATATGGTTTTTGTGCACATGTTCTAAAGTGAAATATCTTGTGTAATTGTGTTTTCTTCTCTAATCTTCTTTGAATACATGTTTGCCCCAATACATGAGTGATCCCAAATCATCCCTTGACCATGATTCACTTTTGTTTTCAACCATTTTCAATCATATTCCATGACCTATAATTTCATGTTACATGTTTCCAAAGCTCACAAACTTTTGCATACTTTGTTTGAACTTGCTTGACCTAACTTGAACTTGTTTGCTCTTAATCTTCTAAATGCTTCAACATGACAATTGTATGAATTTTTTTGCTTACATTCTTAACCTCTAAATGTCATTTCAAATGTACTAAGCTACTGACTTGCATTCATTTTGTTTGGTTATTCAATTTGCATATTCATTTCTTACTTACATGTCTTGTATGATGCATTGTTGGAACTTTAATGATGTTTGCTCCCATCTTTTGCTTGCTCGATCAATGCTTGCTCTTGTGAATCATATGCCATTTGAATAACATCTTCACTCATTCTTAAATGACATTTACTTCTGACTTTGATGTTTACATACGCATTTATTCATGTTTACTATCCAATTATATACATCTTGTGTAGTTAATGTTCAACTCACATTTGCATGTTTGGTGCATAGTTTGACTTTGTTTGATATCATATGACATGTTTACATTAGCATGGTACCTTAGCATATACCTACTGACTTGGTATGTCCCTTAACCATTAGGACCCTTCTTTTTTGGTGTGAACTTCATTTTCTTATTAACTTGTCTTCTTGAATCAAATAGTTTTGTTTGGTTTGAGTTCCTTGTGCTAGTTTTCAATTACTTGTGATAATAATGCACTAACCTTTTGTGTAGAGGCAGAGGTAAGTCACTTGAGTAAGTGGATGTTAATCCATACTCATCTCTTCTTTCATCTCATCTCTTTTACTTATCATTCTCTTTTGTGAATAGCATGATATAATGCTTGATTGTGTAGAACTTTCTCACATCCCTTAGGGATCCTATATCATCCTTAATTTTTGATTAAGGTGAGGTAGGATAAGAATTAGGTAGTGATATCCCTTTATCTTCTTTAGACTTAGGTGGTTCTTATGCCTCACATAACCATAGGATCTCCATGCATGATAACGTTAGGGTTGTTAGTCTCCCCGATTAGACTTTTTCCTTTCTAAAACCTTTGAGTCTCTTTCTCATCTCAAAACAAAAAGCAAAAACATCTAATAAAGGATTAACATGTATTGCACATGAGCCTTGCATGTGGGAAATGGAAGAAGGAGGGTTTCCCTCCGCCTTTCTAGAGTGTTTAGCATACGTCCTGTTAGGACACCATGCGACGCATTCGATTCTATGTCATAGACTTTAATGCAATACGTGTTATAAACACAAAAATAATCAAAACACTTCTTCTTAAAAGACAAAAAAAACAACATTTCTCTTCTCATCTTCCTCACTCCATTCGCAAAGGATTCGTCACGTTCGTTCTACCGCAAACAGGTAAATGCCTAAGACTCCGTACAACGAGCTGCGACACCTAACTGCTAGAACACGTAGGCAGGAGATCGTGCGAGATCTCTTTGAGCACCATCCTTCTCTTCTCCCCCAAAATTGTAGTTCGGACTACGTTGACTCTGACTTTCCCATTGCACAAGGGAATACGTAGGCCTAGGACGGCTATGTCCTATTGAGTCACTTCTTTTTCTTTTCTTCCTCGTTTCTTCGTTCTTTCCCGTACCTGTTCCTTCTCGTGTCCAGTAGCAGTGGAGCTCCAGACGAGGACACCCTTTGATCGAGACAACAAGCGTGGATCCCATCAAGTACGATGGACGCGTGGAGGTGCTAATACCTTCCCCTCGCGTAACCGACTCCCTTTCCTATTTCTCTTGGTCGCGAGACCATGCTCTTTTCCTTTCCTTCAGGTTTACGCAGTGTTTCCTTTCCCACTCTTGGGATAAATACACATTGCTGGCGACTCTGTTTCCGCGCAACTTTTGCGTTTGTACTTGGATGAAAATCCCGGGAGCGACAGCTGGCGACTCTGCTGGGGACCCTGGTTCCCTAAGCGATTCAATCGTAGTGCTTATTTGTTTTCGATTATAGGGTGTTTTATCTGTTTGCTTTACTCGCTTTATTTATGGCATTGTTGCATGTTTACTGTTTTATTGCATTTACATGCTTTTCATTTACTGTTATCATATATTATACTGTGCTGGACTGTGCTGGATTTTTCTGTTTGGTGGGCAGGGTGTTCTGAGAGATAAGCCCACTTCCCAGGCTTGAGCATACACATAGGATATAGAGTGGATAGCCGATCGCTTGCGTTGTGTTATCACGGTAAGTCTTCGCGAGATCCACAGCCAGACGAGGCCCATATAGGTGGTATCTGATACTGCATGTTATGCAGGCCATTATATATCCCTGTATGAGCTGTCGACTTTGGTGACCATTCCCGAGGACTCAGTAACGGCACTCCTCCCGAGATATGATAATGGCAGACCAGAAATGGCAAACCCATTACACTTCTCGATCCGAGGACCCAATGCTGGGAACTTGCTATAGGACATCCTTTTTGAGGGGAATCAGTTGAGGCCTCCTCGATTGATGATGATGCCAAACCAGAAATGGTGAACGTATCATCATTTCTCGACCTGAGAGTCCGTGATATTGAGGATCCTCGCCTTTCTAGTACCCACATGTGAGAGGGGCGGGTTGTTTGCAGGTCTGCAGGAAACCTTGACTTTCATCCTACCTGGTATTCTGGTTCTCTTATCAGTGCAAACTTATCAGCCTGGTATTCTGGGATTCTTATTATGCCGATATGCTGGTATTCTGATTATTCCGACACCCTGGCATTATGGTATTCTGATTATGCCGATATGCTGGCCTTCTGGTATTCTGATTATTCGGATATTCTGGTGTTTCGGTATTCTCTTCAAAGCAGATATGTGAACCTATTCAGACAGTAGCACAACACTTATCCAGAGTTTGTGGAAGCCTTGATCCCATGTCTCTGCACCCGTACCATCATAGCATGTTTGCATACATGTTCAGGTATTTCCAAGGATCTTAACTTTGAGACTCGTTGTTGATCATTCCTATCTATTTCTTGTTGTTCTTATGTGGAAAACTTGAATCAAAGTAGAATGATTTCTTGGAAATATTTGAACATGGCATTTGCATAGCATTTTCATACTCATTTGCATAACAGGTGTTTGAAGCTGGTTATTCTCATCCTGATCTGGTTCTCTTCAGAATTTCAGACTTAACTTTTCAAAGAAGCTGGAAGTTGACCATGGATCAAGTTCAAGCGGAGCTTAGGGAAATGCGAAGCCAAATGGAACAGTTTATGGGGGACATGCAAGCCTTGATTCAAGACCAAAAAATGCTGAAGGAGGAGGTTAATCAACTGAATACTCAGATGAGCCTGGTTATGGAGGTCGTGAGGAATGTGCTCAGAAAGGATGGCAATCCCGTGCCTAAGGCTGCAGCAGAAATTGTCATTCCGCCCTTGCCTGTGGAATCTATCCCAAAGTGTGATCTACCTCACGAATTTTCTGCACAATCTGGGGTTCTGGAGTTTCCTCATCAGCAGCTACTTCCTGACTCCCAAGACAATCCCAAGGCTAAGCAGTACGAACAGAAGCTGAAGAAGCCTGACCGGCATTTTAATCCACTACCTATGTCTTATGCCATGTTGTTTTAACAGTTGCTCAAACTGAATCTGGTAGAACCTCGTGCAATGGGTATTCCTCCAGTAAAGCTCCCAGCTGGATATGATGTTACTACCCAGTGTGAATTTCATTCAGGTGGCCCTGGACATACTATTGAGAGGTGTCGAGCCTTTCATCATAATGTGCAAGATTTAATCGAGGCTGGGGTCATTACATTCACTTCCGATGGTTTGCACATCAACTGAAGCTTCCCGAGTGAGCACTCAGAGTGCGAGTATGTTGTCAAGAGTAATAAGTCCAGACGGAGTCAAGTTTCCTCAACAATGGCAATTTCCTGTTCATTCACTGCATCTTCATATGTAGCGTTCATTTGTTGGTTTAAACATTGTTTGCATGTAAAAATTTATTTGTTCTTGAATGACAATCATAATACAATGAACATGTTTTTCTTGAAGTAATCCGTTCGTGTTCACTCTTAAATGTTCATGTGCATTGCAATACCAACTTTCTTGTCTTAAACTCTTGGAGGGAGGATGATGAAGTGAAAAATGCGAAATCTCTGGTTGTATGTTCAAGGATAGAACGCTGTTGAGGATGTACAGGCATTGTTCCCAAACACTGGAGATATAAGGGAGATAGACCCTCGTTAACCCCTTTGAGCCTTGAAGTAGGAGTTTCTTTTCGTATGAAAAAACCCTCACATTTAACCCAGGGGCAGGGTAGGCGTCAGTTAATTTGACCGAGCGTTCAAATTTTAAAAGGAGTGTGTGTCTGAGGATCCATTACCTTTTATTCCACCCTCAAGAGGTTAAGAGATGTGAAACCACAATGGTTATCCATCACCAATCAAGGAGTAGAGCAGTCACAACCCTTTCAACAAAGTCAAGACAAGCCAGTGTCACACGATTTGTTCCGAAAAAAAAAAGAATAAAAAAAAAGGAAAAAGCCCGCTAAGTCGAAACTTGAAAACATGCGACTTAGGCAAAAGTCAGGGCATCCCGCTGGACTTCAAAATCTAAAGATTCAAAAGAATCAGTCCAGGCAAAAATTAGGGATCAAAAAGCAAAAGAATGAGAAAGTGAAAAACAAAGGGATTACAAAAGAAAATCCTCGAGCAAGAACAAAGTCGTGTGACTACGAACAAAAGACAAAAGGGGTGACTGTTACTCCAAAACGTCATTGGGTCTCAAACCATCAGTTTCATGGGTTCCTTAAAGATCACAAAATCTTTTTGAGAGGCGAGCGCTTGGGCAAATTGGCTGAACGTAGGACTGGAGAACATCACGAAGAGTGGGTGGGCACCGATAAACTTTGAGACTTAAATCCTTTTTTCTCAAAACCGTGAACCAGGCCACGATACAACCCTCAAAAGTCCTAATTGAAACATGGTTTATTTCGAGAGCGTACTCCGATGAGATAGCGTTCCTAACTCCTATGAGGTGTGCTAAAAGACGTTTGTTGGTATTGCATGTGCATGTTTTCTTTCATTCAAAAATCAATGTCGTATCCTAAGCTGTGATTCGTTCACATGGCTTTGCGACAACTTTTAATAAAGGCTTCAAGATTAACATGTGTGTTGCATTTGAATAATCATTTTCAGAATAAATATTTTCTGCTTGCATACATTTGTGTGACATCAAAGAAGCTTACATGATGAACATCAGTCGAGAAGCTTGATCCTGCCAAGTTGAAATGCTTGAGGACTCCAGAGGACATGTTGCTGAAAGACTATGTGGGGAAAAGGCGTTCCCAGCCAGTTGTGTTGAGATGTAACCAATCTAGGGCAATCGCATCGAGAAATGTTTTCGAGGTTCAGCCAATCTGGGGCTATCACGTTGAGATCCATTGAATTTCTCCAAAAGCAGTGTAATCAGGAGCAGCCACGCCGAGAAATCTCTTTGAAGTGTAGCCAAGTTGGGGCAGGCAAGTTGAGAAAGTCTTTTCAGAGAGCGGTCAATCATGGGCAGTCACGTTGAGAAATCTCTTCAAAGTTCAGCCAAACTGGGGGCAACCACGTTGGGATCCGTTGAATCTCTCCAAAAGCGTTCAAACTGGGGCAATTATGTCGAGATCCGATAAATCTCTACACAAGTGGGTAATATGGGGCAATCAGGTTGATTTGGAAAATCTCTCTAAGGTCAGTCAGGGGTAAAGCTTCTTCAAGACTCGAGGCAGGCCACCTCAAAAGTATGAGGAGTTGTCCTTTTCAAAAGATGAGTAGTCAGAAGCACCTCTCAAAGAGTTTGAAGACACTGGGGCATTTTGAATGCTACGTCTTCTGTAAAATCCTCTCGAGGCAAAATTATTTCATAGACCTTGCAGTCTGGGGAAAATGGAGAATTGAATGAATCGTTGTTCAATCATGACGATTAATGGGCAGTTGATCAACTCAGAAGCTTGAAACAGAGGTCATTTCCAGCATGAGGTGTCTTTGATCTCTTTTCCCCAACAGAATGCAATGGAGTTCCTCTCCCTAACAGAGTAAATGAATATCCCTCTTCCTAGCAAGACATCAGGAAGTTTGATTTCCCCAGTAGAGTCCATGGTCATGGCTCTCCCCAAGCAAAAGTGGGTCCCTCAACAGGAAAGTTCTTCCTTGAGGTTGTCATCCCCAGCAGTATAGAAGAATTCCTCACCCCCAGCAATGCAAAGTGGTGGAATATTCCCAAGCAGTTTCAAAAATGGTGGAAAGTCAGAATATTCCCCTCCTTTAGCATATCAAATCATTGATGTGGCCTACAATTAAAGTCCAATGGTTATTGATAATTCAGACCCATTGGTTGTTCAGAGGTTATCCCCAGCAGGAGTTTTGGTTGATTTCAGTCCCCTAGCAAGTGTTTCTTCCCCTAGTAAGAAATATGGTTGATCTCAGTCCCTCAGTAGGTATTTCCTTCCTCCGCAAGAGTTCGTTTGATCTCAATTCCCCAGCAGTCAGGTCAGAAAGTTGTCATTTCCCCAGCGGAGTTCTATGGTTATAGTTATTCCCCAAACAGATTGATTCAGATGATACCTCCCCAGCAAGGTCATCATTCCTTACAGGAACCTCAACAGGTTTGTCAGGTCAGAGCCCAGATCAGGAGATCAAGTAATTTGTTTTCCCCAGTACGGTTTACGACCACGAAGTCAATCCAGCTTGTTATCCCTAGCGGAGTTGCCTTCTTTTCCTCAGCAAATATTTTGCTGAGGAGCTTCCTTGCATTTTGCATATAGTAATCATTGCATCCTCAAAAATGCGTAGCATTTCCATTCGAGATGGAGCATTACGCCATGGAAAATTCAAACATATGCATGTGAAGCATAAGCCAGCTTTGTGTAATACCCCAAAATTTGCTCTCCCTCTTTGTCATCATAGCATGGCATTATCATTTATCATATCATATCCACCTCATTACCATTACATTGCATTTAACATAGAAAAATGAAGCATAGCATCCTTCTTACCATCAGGGCATGTGATCAGGTGGGAGGTGGACAATCAAGAGATCATTCAAAGGTCAATCAAGTTTCCTCAAGGCAAGCCAAGAGGTCTTTCATGTCTCATACCATCTCAATGGATCATCCACAACCTCAAGGATGAGAGATTCAATGGGAGATTGAAGCACTACATCTTTCACTATGCAAGAGGTTCAAAAAATGAAGGAAAACCCTCAAAAGAGATAGCTCATTGATCCAAAATCATCCTCAAATGGCATATATCATCATCTTTTAAGAGGATACATAACATACTCTGAGGAATTGGAAATTGAAGACTGCACATTTTTCTCCTAGGAGGTGGGCACCAAAACTAGGGTTTCTAATAAAATCAGGGAATTTTTGATTTTTTGGACCAAATTTGATGTCATGGTATTTCATATGTCCCTAAGTGTATGGAGGTGGAAAATTGCTTCTCAATTGGTTTTGGAAGTGGTTCAATTGGAAGAAAGATCAGAAATCAGGAAAATTGGGGCCAAGTCAAATAATCAGAGGAAAAAGTCAACTCTTGACTTTTTGAGCCCAAAATCATGAAATTCATGTTACATATGTCCAATGTACAAAATTTGATCAAGAAACTCCAAAGGAATCATGAAAAAATCAAGATGTGGAGAGTTGCCATTTTTGGATGAAGAAGGGTTACTAAATAAGGCAAGTTTTGGCCATTTTACATCAGAGTTTGAACCAAGGCCATTCAAAATTGAAGCACCAAATGAAAATTCCACTCGGCCACAACAAAAGATCTTGTTTTAAGCTTCAAATCCATCTGTAGAACATCTCCATTGGATAAAAATTGAGTGAGATATGATTGATCAAAGTTAGAGGAAAGTAGGTCAAAAACCAGGTCATGACCAAGTCTTGCCAAGCTCATGCGCAGTCATTTTCTCAAACAAGTGGTGTGCCAAATGTTCACCCATGTTTCTCCAAGAGGGAAGCTCCAAATGAAAAACTTTTTAACATCAAAGTTGTTCCTTGTAATGTCATCTTCAATATTCATGTTGGACAAAATTCCATTTGATCAAGTTAGGAGGGAGATATAATGGTCTCAAGTTATGGTGATCTTGCTGAAATTCCATGCCAGGATGCCTTGCTAACCAACCTCATTGCCACGCCTTCCATCAGTTCCCAAACCTTTGTGTTGTGAGTCATTTTTCAACCTATTCCAAGTTTCATTTCCATCCAATTTTCATACCAAACATGCTCTATTACATCTCCTCTTCCAAATGACTCCAAAAACTCATCAATCCACCCATTGAGTAGGGAGAAAAACATCACCAAATCACCATATCTCCATTGTTCTCAGCTGCCATAAAAATCAGAAACAAAACCAATGTTATTGATGTTGTTGTTACAAGCTTGCCCGTGCATTGCTCACTCTCCCAACATTACTTCATTTAGCCAAACATACTTCCCATTTACCATACCACGTGCTACCCATGCTCATGAAAGGAAAGGAATGGAAACTTGTAGAACAAGTTTGTTTGCTACAGCACACATGAGTTAGCTCATTAATCTCCACCACAACTGTCATACACCTCCTCCACCATATCACAGCCATGGATAACTCGCCCTAACTAACTTGGCTCAGTTAGTTAGGGATGACTCACCTAAACCATGCTAACTCAGTTAACCTCACTCAGTTTAACCCTGGTTAACCCACACTATAAATGACAACCTCACTCACATTTCTTTAATTGAATTTCATTTTTCTCGTTTTCATCTCAAAGCTTTCACTACTTTCTCTCTGATTCTCTCACTTTTTCACCAACAATCTAAAAACTTCTTCTTAAAGTACACGATACTTCATCTTCATCATCATCAATGGCACATGATTGAAGGAGATTTCATCACGATTCTCAAGTTTGCTCCAAGTGTATTTCAACATTGAATCTCTCTGCTCAAGATAACAAGTTACATCAGCATTTATTTTACTTGATTTGGAGGCTCCAAGGTTGAAGAACAAGTGTAGTCTTTGGTTTTCTCAAGAATCTTCAAAAGCTACAAGTTCAGGTTCCAAACTCTCAAACTTTGCTCTGGCATTTTATGGTTTAATTTGTTGTTTTCATGCTGATATGAGCTTAATAGAAGCATTCCAGACTCCGGCTAGTTGATAGGCCTTCTAAAGGCGTAGTTGCAAAACTTAGGGCACAAGTTCATCTCCTCTGTTCTTGCTGTGTGTGCATGTTTTGTTGTTTTTATGAGCATATTCTTGATCTACATGAGCTTAGCTTCAATTTGGTATGCGATTTGTGTGTTTTGGTGAACATGTGAGTGTTGCAGGTGGTGGTTCTCGCCGGAGAAGGTGACCGGAAGTCCCTCTCCGGCCGGTGATCTTGTTTAGGGTTTTATTTGCAGTTTGAACGTGGACCGTTGGATGTTCATCATCGTGTGGCTTGTGTGATGACAGCGCATAAAAATGTCACATGCGTGGCACATGTTTTATTTTAATCAGAGTGAACATTATGTGGTGTGGTACACTGTATGTTGTGTGGTCACTCACGCGCGTGTGTTAGATCTGGTTACTTTGACTTTCGTTTGACCTTGACTTGATCCAATGGCCATGAGCGAGTCAATTTTGTTGACTGAGAGTGTATGTTTGTTAGTGTGTTCTGCGCAGACTTGGACCTTGGACTAAACTGATATTCACACCCCCTTGCTTAAGGCCCAATGATTTTTGAACTCATTTTTACTAGGCATGCACCCCCATTCATTTTTGCATTGCATTTTATTTTTCCATTTTTCTACACGTTTGTTTTTTAATTTTTAAAAATACTAAATAGCATCATAAAATTCCACAAAAATTCATGAGCATCATTAAAACATTTAGAAAATTTTTAGTGATTTTATTTTCTGATTTTATGACCTTTTTACCCCTGCTCCATAATTTTCTTTGAATTTCTTTGATGTGCATTCTTAATATGGTACATGATCTTGTTTAATTTTGTTCTTGATCATTAAAAATTGTTTTGATGCTCTTCTTTTTGCATTGAGTCATTATCATCTTGAGGTATGTTAAGTGTTTTTATTTGATTTTTTTAGGTTAGTTTATGGCATGTTTGGTGTTCATTTTTGTGCTACTTTGTATGATATGTCTATTTGACCTAAGTGCATTGTTTGACATCATTTTGCCTTTGTTTCTTGCATGCTACTTTGATATGTGATTCATCTCTGATTTGTGAACTTCAATACCATGTTTTCATAATTTTCATGAGGCCATCTAATTTTTTTTTAATGCATTACCTTTGAAGCATAATAACATGTCATATCATCTCAATATTGGTGCATGTTTACATGACTTCTTTTGCACATAATGGCATGATCATTTGCATATTTGGTGAACCATTCACTTGACATTATAGGTCATTGGTACATATTATATGTCATCCTTGCATGTTGACTTTCATTTAAACCTTGTGCACCTTTAACATGTGGTGTTTGTACTTGTGTTTTCTTTTGAACTTCCATTTCAATTCTACTTCTTCTATCACTTCTTAAATGTCTTGATGTGCTTCATGAATACTTGTGAGAGGTTTGTGAATCATTTTTCATTTCATTTCAATTCTGATCCATGGATTACATGTTCCATTTATGCACATTTCTTCTTTTTCCCTTCATCTTTCATTCTCCCTTTTCTTATGGTGGCATGTTTTAATGCCATGGATGATGTTTGTTGCCTATCCACTTGGACTTGCATGATAATAACCATTTGTTTCCATATGATGTACATTCTGGTTGTGGCTCTAGGATTTGGTTTCTCATTTAATTCTTTTGAGTTTTATGATGCATTACATGTTCTTTTACTTCTTATACTTCTTATACATGTTTACTAACCATGTAGGGGCTTTGGTAAGTTTCAATTGAGTGTGGATAAGGAATCCACATTCAACTTCTATCCTTTCTCTTTTACAATTCCATTTTATGTTTTGTTAAGCACTTATGTGCTTTCTTTTAATAACTCATCACTTTCCCTTTGTGAATTACAATTCATCTTCTACTTTAGAAGTGAATTGTTTAATTCATTCTTTCTTTAGACTTTAGGTTGAAACCTCACAAACCTTAGGATCACTCCCTTAACTAATCAATTAGGATTGAGTCTTAGTCCATATAGATTTTTACCTTTATCCTCTCTTGAGTCTCTTTTCTCATCTCAAAGAAAATTCAAAATATCTAATGAAGGTAGGCATTTATTGCATTTAGGCCTTTCATATAAAGAAAAGGTTATAAGGGGTCTTCTCTTATAATCTTAGAATGTATAGCATATAGCCCATCTTGGGTCAATGTGTTAAACATTTGATCTTGTATGAGGGACTTAAATGCAATACTTGTTGAAGGTACAAATAAAAAACACTTCTTCATTTCTTAATTAACAAAAACACTTAATAAACACAAGTATGCTAGTGTGTTTGAACCTTGACAATTGGAACTAAGGGTGGGGGTCTTCTTCACTCTTAGTGTGCTTTCTTACCCATTCCATCTTGGAATGTGAGAATGTACACATTCCAATGACTAAGATCCAGATACACTGTCATATGCAAACAAATCCAAAACACTTCCTTCTAAAAGACAAAAAACAAACAATAACGTCTTTCCTTCGGGAATTCTTTTCTCACCTCATTCACTCTTAGCGTACGAACGCGCTTCTACTCGTTCTCTTGCAAGATGGTAACGCACTCGGACCAGCGAGTCTGCAACACCTGAGCTAGAACGTAAGCCGTTCTCTAAAAAACACAAACAACTTTCCCTTAGGTGAGGGGAACTACGTCGCTCTGATTCTCATGTTCCCGGTGAGATACGTAGGCAGTGGGGTAGGGCCCATGCGAGTACTTCTTTTATTTTCCCTACATTTGTTCTTCTTTCTCCTTTCTTTCTTCCAGTTCCTCTTCCAGTTTTCTTTTCTTACACCCTTTGATCGAAGCAAGCAAGCGTGGATCCCATCGGGTACGATGGACGCGAGGGGGTGCTAATACCTTCCTCTCGCGTAACCGACTCCCTTACCCTTTCTCTTGGTCGCAAGACCATGCTCTATCCTTTCCTTCAGGTTTATGCGGTGTTTCCTTTCCCTCCCTTGGGATAAATACACATTGCTGGCGACTCTGTTCGGTGCCACTTTCGCGTTTGTACTAGGATGAAAATCCCGGGAGCGACACTTTGGTACCTCGTGCGAGAGCCCAAAATTGTTTCCCTTCTATTACATCGACAAAGCAAAAGAATGCCTCGTTCATTCCCCAACGGACATTTCAAGCAGTACCAGGGTTTTACCTCTTTCCTCCTCATCAGAGTCCCTTTTTTCGGTTTGTAGATCCTTTTTTATCTTACATTTTAAATGTATATTTCAGGAACCATTCCTGATAGGTTTTCTTTAGCCGTTCCCGACAGGCGACCTTTGAGTTTTAAACCTAGCCATTCCCGACGGGCCCATTTACCGTTCCCGACAGGTAAGCCGTAGGTTTTCAACTTTAGCCGTTCCCGACAGGCGACCTTCGAGTTTTAAACCTAGCCGTTCCGAAAAGGTCCATTTACCGTTCCCGACAGGTAAGCCATAGATTTTCAACTTTAGCCGTTCCCGACAGGTATACTATAAGCTTTAGACCTTAGCCGTTCCCGATAGGAGACCCTTTAAGTTTTAAACCTAGCCATTCCCGATAGGCCCATTTACCGTTCCTGATAGGTAACCCATAGGTTTTCAACTTTAGCCGTTCCCGACAGGCGACCTTTGAGTTTTAGACCTAGCCGTTCCCGACATGCCCATTTACCATTCCCGATAGGTAACCCATAGGTTTTCAACTTTAGCCGTTCCCGAAAGGCGACCTTTGAGTTTTAGACCTAGCTGTTCCCGACAGACCCATTTACCGTTCTCGACAGGTATGCCATAGGTTTCCAACTTTAGCCATTCCCGATAGGCCTTCTTTACCGTTCCCGACAGGCAAAACTTCAGTCGTTCCCGACTGGCATCCCTTGGGTTTCAAATTGTTCTGAACTCTTTCCCACAAATATCTTCTCCCACAACTACTTTGTTTGTCACACATTTCTCCCTTTTACCCGCAGAGTGCAAATTTTTTGGTTCATTTTGTATTCAATCCCTATGTACCTTGAATTTCTGACAGTCGCTGCTCTCATCCATTCAAGTCCACAGTTGATTGAATAGGGGCAGCTGTAGCACCCCAAAATTTTCCCTATTATTTTTCTAAATAATTGGCTTATGTTTCACTCATTTGCGTTTCATAATAGGTCATGCTAAATCATACACATCATTGGTTGCAAGGCATGGGATCAGGTGTCTCAAGGCATAAATAGTTCAAAGGCAAAGGACAAGAGAAAAGTTTTTCAAGTAAGTCACAAGGACTTTTCATATCTCAATTCATCTCATTTGAGCCCTCAAGGTATCACGAGATGAGAATTCAACAAAAGATTGAAGGAAGTCATACTCTCCTAACCAGTGCAAATTAGGGTTTTGGAATTCTGAAGTATAATACCCCAATGGGTAGGATCTTGGAGCTTTTATCATTTCCAAATGGCATATATCATCTTTGTTGGAGAGGATATACATCATACTCAGAGGAATTTTGATTTGGAGGATGTGCTGATTTCTCCTAAACTAAGGGGTCAAAATTAGGGTTTGCCATAAAATCAGTTTATTTCTGATTTTTTGGGCAAGACTTGATTCTATGGTATTCTAAATGTCCTCAAGGGTCTAGGAATGAAGAATTGTCCATCAATTTGATTTGAAAGGGTTTCAATTGGTTCATTGATTGAGAATCAGGAGAATTGGGGAAAAGTCAACTGTACAGAAGAAAAAGTCAACCCTTGAATTTTTGAGGTCAAATTCATATTCCTCATGTCAAACATGACCATTGGTGAGGGTTTGGTCAAGATATAATGAAAGGTTAATAAAAAATCAAGAAATGTGCAAAGTTGCCAAAAATAGAAATTAGGGTTTCTATTTATGGCAAGTGTTGGCAAGGTGAGAGGTCAACTTTGGGGCTTTCTTTCTCCATGTTTCAAGAACCAAATGGAGGGGCTAGGGAGGCCTATCAAAATTTCACATTTCAAGCTTCAAATCCATACCATGAACATCTCCATTGGATCAAAATTGAAGGAGTTATGATTGATTAGAGTTGGAGGTTTATAGGGCATTTTTGACCAGCAAGGCAAGTCATGGGCGAGCCAGCACGCAGTCGTTTCATCAAACATCTTGTGTGCATGTTTTCTCCAACTTCCAAGCCAAATATCTCATTGCTAGAAGTTTCACATGGAAAATTGTTCAACATCAATTTTGTTCATTTCCATGTCCTCTTCAACTTTTATGTTGAACAAATTTTCATTTGATCAACCATTGGAGAGATAGAGTAGCTTAAAGTGGGAGTCTCAAACTAATTCATTCTCGTGCACATGGCCAGGCATGAGTAGGGCAAGATACACATTTAACTCAGTGGTAACCAAGCATGTTCATCATTGTTTTTAGATACCTTAAAGGCTTCCTTGGCATTCATGGTGAACATCAATGTTGTTCCATTCCATGTCCTCTTTCCAAAAAGTCCATAACCACTTCATTTCACCCCATGACCATGGAGATATGCATGCACCAAGTTCACCTCATGATAACTGCTTTTCTTCATTGTCAAGCAAGCAAAAAAATACTAGACCAAACAAGTTGTGTTGTGGTTTCATGCGCATGCTCGACTTACATCAATCATCCCATGTCATCTTTGCCATATAAAGCTAAACCAACACCTTACACACTCATGCATATGTACAATCTCCTTGCTTTACTTGTCCAAACAACACAAAAGTGGAAACTTGCAGAGCAAGCATTGCTGCTACCATCAGTCCACCATCACCTTCTATTTCTCAATCCATCCTAAGCTGCCATGCTCTCTCTTCACTCTAACAAAACACCCTAACTCGTGTTATAACAAACTTGACTCACCTCACTCAGTTAACTCACTCACCTTAATTAGAGTTCTAACTGTTAACTGCATTGGTTAGCATTTAACTCATCCTATATAAACTTTTCTCTAACAGAAATAAAAAAACTCTTGGCTCATTCTTCATTTTCTCTCAACATTCCACTCTCTCTTTCTCTGAGTATCTCTCTCTCTCACGAAGCTTATTTCTCTTCAATCTCTGAAGATTTCTCTGGAATTCTCTTCAAACAAAGCATCAATGGAATCAAAGGATTGAAGCTTAACATTGTATTCCAATTTTCTCCACTTCTCTGCAACTGAATTTCTTGTCAACAACAAACATTTTCATAGCCTTTATTTGGCCAAAAGCAAGTTCAATCAGCAAGGAATCTCACCTCTGGTCTTCTCTTACTCAAAGCTCCATCTGCAACAGGTTTTGTTTCAATCTTTTTCTTGCCATTTCTACTGATTAATCTTGTTTTTGCATGATTGAAGCTCAGTAGGAGCAATGTGAGTATCCGGCTAGTTGATACGCATTATAGATGCTTAGTTGAAATTTCTAGGGCAATTTGTTTTGCTTCGGTTTGCATTGTGTGTTCATTATTTGTGAATTTTAATGGTGGATCTATGTTCTACGTGTTGAGACGAAGTGAATGAGGTATAACTTGCTAATTTCTGTGATGTTTGATGATTGAGCATGGTGGGGAAGTCACCAGAGAAGGTGACCAGAGAGACCAGTCCGGCCACCGTCCATAAACCCTAATTGCATGCCAGATTTAATCTCAGCCTTTGGTTTGTTTTGGATGCAACGTGTATCCTGTAGCCAGCACATTAATGAACCACTCCCCTTGCACGTGATTTTTTTTCTGAAATAATTTGATTTGTGTGATTTTGTGTGTGTGACTTACTCTTGCTTATCATGTGCCTGCATGTTGATCCATGTGATTGGTTTACTTCTTTGATAATCATACGCTGACCTGGTCGTATGGCTCTTGATGAGTCAACATGTTGATTTAATCCCATAACACACACCTCCTCTGAACACGCTTAGTGGACTGGATTGTTTTTGTTACACGCACCCCCTATCCTGGGCCCAATATGCATGTTTAACTGAGTTTTTACTAATGTTGCACCTCCTTGCTCTATTTTCTTGTTTTTTTTTGTTTTTTCACATACATGTTTGGTTTTTAATTTTTAAAATTGTTTCTAAGCATGATAAAATTCTACAAAAATTCATGAGACATCATAACATGTTTAAATAATTTTTGATCATTTTATTTTTTGATTTTGTAATATTTCACCATATTTTCATGAATTTTTTTTTCTTTTTCTTGTGAATGTGCATTGCATCATGACACATGCTACACCTTGATTTTATTTGACATAGTTGCGCATTGAATTTTTGTATAATAATTGGTATGTACCTTTATGATATGATGAGGCATGTTATATTGTTTTTGTGAACTTTCTAAACCATTTCTTGATGACTTTTGAGTGATGTTTTTGAGCCATTTGTGTGCATGATTGGTATGATATTGTGAGACCTCTTTGAGCATGTTCCTCAATGACTTTTGAGCCATCTTCTTGTGACATGTTTACCCACTGGTTGAATTTGAAATAACTTGAATCTCCCAATTTTGTTGAGCCTTTAACTTCCATTTTGATCCATTAAAAGGCATGTGTGTTTGTGTAAGCATTAGATGATTTGTGCTTAGGTTTTGATTTGTATTATGTGCCAATCTTCTTTGACTACTTTTGAGGTTTTTTAATTCATGTTGTATGAATATTATAGGTCATATTTACCATGTCATAAGTCATTCAAAGTTCATTCTTATATGGTTTTTGTGCACATGTTCTAAAGTGAAATATCTTGTAATTGTGTTTTCTTCTCTAATCTTTGAATACATGTTTGCCCCAATACATGAGTGATCCCAAATCATCCCTTGACCATTATTCACTTTTGTTTCAACCATTTTCAATCATATTCCATGACCTATAATTTCATGTTACATGTTTCCAAAGCTCACAAACTTTTGCATACTTTGTTTGAACTTGCTTGACCTAACTTGAACTTGTTTGCTCTTAATCTTCTAAATGCTTCAACATGACAATTGTATGAATTTTGTGCTTACATTCTTAACCTCTAAATGTCATTTAAAATGTCCTAAGCTACTGACTTGCATTCATTTTGTTTGGTTATTCAATTTGCATATTCATTTCTTACTTACATGTCTTGTATGATGCGTTGTTGGAACTTTAATGATGTTTGCTCCCATCTTTTGCTTTCTTGATCAATGCTTAATCTTGTGAATCATATGCCATTTGAATAACATCTTCACTCATTCTTAAATGACATTTACTTCTGACTTTGATGTTTACATACGCATTTATTCATGTTTACTATCCAATTATATACATCTTGTGTAGTTAATGTTCAACTCCCATTTGCATGTTTGGTGCATAGTTTGACTTTGCTTGATATCATATGACATGTTTACATTAGCATGGTACCTTAGCATATACCTACTGACTTGGTATGTCCCTTAACCATTAGGACCCTTCTTTTTTGGTGTGAACTTCATTTCCTTATTAACTTGTCTTCTTGAATCAAATAGTTTTGTTTGGTTTGAGTTCCTTGTGCTAGTTTTCAATTACTTGTGATAATAATGCACTAACCTTTTTTGTAGGGGCAGAGGTAAGTTACTTGAGTAAGTGGATGTTAATCTATACTCATCTCTTCTCATCTCTTCTTTCATCTCATCTCTTTTACTTATCGTTCTCTTTTGTGAATAACATGATATAATGCTTGATTGTGTAGAACTTTCTCACATCCGTTAGGGATCCTAGCTCATCCTTAATTTTTGATTAAGGTGAGGTAGGATTAGCATTAGGTAGTGTTATCCCTTTATCTTATTTAGACTTAGGTGGTTCTTATGCCTCACATAACCATAGGATCTCCATGCATGATAACTTTAGGGTTGTTAGTCTCCCCGATTAGACTTTTTCCTTTCTAAAACCTTTGAGTCTCTTTCTCATCTGAAAACAAAAAGCAAAAACATTTAATAAAGGATTAACATGTATTACACAAGAGCCTTGCATGTGGGAAATGGAAGAAGGAGGGTTTCCCTCCGCCTTTCTAGAGTGTTTAGCATACGTCCTGTTAGGACGACCATGCGACGCATTCGATTCTATGTCATAAACTTTAATGCAATACGTGTTATAAACACAAAAATAATCAAAACACTTCTTCTTAAAAGACAAAAACAAACAAAATTTCTCTTCTCATCTTCCTCACTCCATTCGCAAAGGATTCGTCACGTCCGTTCTACCGCAAATAGGTAAATGCCTAAGACTCCGTACAACGAGCTGCGACACCTAACTGCTAGAACGCGCGCCTGGACTTCTTCCGTTAAAAAACACAAACAAAGTAAAGTCATCCCTTGTGAGGGGAACTACGTCGCTCTGATTCTCGCGTGCGAGCGGGATACGTAGGCAGGAGATCGTGCGAGATTTCTCCGAGCACCATCCTTCTCTTCTCCCCCAAAACCGTAGTCCGAACTACGTTGACTCTGACTTTCCCATTGCACAAGGGAATACGTAGGCCTAGGACGACTATGTCCTATCGAGTCACTTCTTTTTCTTTTCTTCCTCGTTTCTTCTTTCTTTCCCGTACCTGTTCCTTCTCGTGTCCAGTAGCAGTGGAGCTCCAGACGATGACACCCTTTGATCGAGACAACAAGCGTGGATCCCATCGAGTATGATGGACGCGTGGGGGTGCTAATACCTTCCCCTCGCATGACCGACTCCCTTACCCATTTCTCTTGGTCGCGAGACCATGCTCTTTTCCTTTCCTTCAGGTTTACGCAGTGTTTCCTTTCCCTCTCTTGGGATAAATACACATTGCTGGCGACTTTGTTTCCACGCCACTTTCGCGTTTGTACTTGGATGAAAATCCCGGGAGCGACACCACAGAATTGCAGTCCTTTCTTTCTTCGGTTAACCACTGCCAGCCAGTTAATATACTGAATCTCTCTTTTCTCTTGGTTATGACACCATCTCTTTATTTGGATCCCTGACGGAGTCCTTTCTATTCCCTTTGCCCTTACTTTCGGGTTTTCGACACTTATTCTCTTCATTATCCCCAGCGGAGTTTCTTTCATTCTCGGTTTTGACACCATTCTTCCCCTAGTCTCTTGTGCTATCGCTCTTACTGTGTGGTCTCCCTCAGTAGAGTTTTCACTTTTGTTCTTGGTTTCGACACCACTTTTTTCGCCTCCCTGTTTCTTTCTTGTTTTTTGTCCGTTCAGTTCCCCGAACTACGGAAGCTCTGATTCTGCATTCTTTCGAATGTCAGATACGTAGGCATGAGATCGCAATGATCTCGTCGAGCACACTTCCACCTTTCTTTCCTTCTCCCTTTCTTCCTTCCTTTCTGTCCCCTGGTTCCTTGAACTACGACGCTCTGATTTCCTCATTGCACTATGAGGGTACGTAGGCACGAGGGCCACAATCCTCCGCGAGCTTTCTTTATTTCTCTTCTTTTTCCCCTTTCTCTCTCTCCTTCTTTTAGCTAGAAGCCTTTAGATAGATAACCCATCTAAGCCTAGAAGCAAGCAAAATGGTTCCCGTCGAGTACGACGGATGCGTTAGGTGCTAATACCTTCCTTTCGCATAACTGACCCCCCGTTCCCGTTTCTCTTCCCCTTGGGTTTTATCGATATTTTCCCTGTCCTTTGGGACTAAATAAAGTTCGGTGGCGACTCTGTTGTTATCTCTGAGTGTGCGATTCACTCAGGTGTAAACCAGCCATCTTCAGTCGCCACCAGTGTAACTTGATGATCGTGGCTGGCTGGCAAGCGATGAAGGGCGCCATTAGGCTTTTGGCGTGCACCACACCTTATGGGTGCTGGAACTTTGCTTTGTTTTCTCTCTCTGGTGGACCCCATGACTGCCTAGCCATGTCTAGTACCATGGAAGGCGCCATGGAGGTTGCCACCATTGTATTTTTTCCATATTTACTCTGCTTTGCGTCAGTTTCATCCGGTTTCTTCGTGTATCGACTTCTACCTGTAAAGTATCTAAAACATGCATAAACTACCTTCATAAAACTACAAAATGTGGTACAATGACACTAAAACGTATGTAAATTAAGTCAAATTGAACTATGTGTTTTAGTGTATCAAACTCCCCCATACTTAAACCTTTGCTTGTCCTTAAGCAAACTGCTACACATATGAAAGAGAATTTGAAATTTTTTGCAGCTAATAGTATCAAGACTCATGAAAAACAATAGCATACAGATACTTATTCTAGGCTATAAACTCCACTTCTTCTAAGATTATATTGATAGGTACTAGCTTGCACTTTAAGGATATCGTAAGAACACAATTCCGCATTTGTGTGGTCATAAGCCTCCCTCCTATACAAACCAATCTGAATCATGTCATTATGCCTAAAGCCTAACCTACTTAACCCTTTTTTCTTCCTCTTTCATTCTAGCGCAATCACATTAAGCCCGTTATCCTTGCACACTCATAGTAGGATAACCTGTTAGTGACTATGATCTCGCCATCATTATCTTTTTCTTTTTTCTTGTACATTGGCTTAAGTATCCAACAAATAAAGGAATTTGCACCATTGGGCTAAGTGACCGGGTTAGGATCACCTAACTTAGAAGGAACGCTTCTTTTTATTCCATTTTTTCTATTTTTCTTCTTCTTTTAAGTCTGAGATCATTCACTTATTTGCATCAGTTTCCTACGTAGTGTGTGCTTAGGATGGTGTTAACTGCTAAAATTAACAACTTAAGGACTACTAAAGTGTGAAAACTCAAGGCTACGACATAATATGTACTAAAATCGATCTCCATAATCGGGAGACTTAAGGTGTTAGAACGATACCGATCTTGTGGATTTTTCCCAAGTCTCCACAATCTAACCTCGATTTCATCTGTACCCTTAAACTTTCAAAAGATGCACTGTGTTTTCTAAGTCAAAATTTTCAAAAAATTCCGGTATGGCTCAAGAAAATGGGAGAAATTAATAAACAACATAACACTACACATAAAGGACTCGACATCACATACATTGACTCAACAAACAACTATTAAACTATAAATAGAAAAGTCCTAATAACATGAAATAAACTAAAAAAAAACGATAAATCTAACTAGAAAGCGATAAAATGAAAGCATTAAAATTCCTCCCCCACACTTAAACCAAACATTGCCCTCAATATTTTGATGAAAATAGGAAAAGGAATAATAGAACTTGATGAGAAGATCAAGTCAAGAGATTCATCTCTTTATTTTCTGCAAAATTCAAACAAACCAAACATAGAAAACTTAAAATAAAAACCACGTGTGTTGCCTACCACGCAGTGCTTCTTTTAAACGTCGGTAGCTCGATGGCTCAGGAGTGTAATCACTTATGATGGTTCTTTCGAGAATTATTCCTTGATCAAACTTTTAATAATCTTTTCGGATTCCATGGCCACTTATCAAGCCGTATCTCATATCCCTCACCTTTTATTTTCTTCCTTCTGTGAGGTGGTTCATTCTTCTGAACTTGTGGTGATGGTTCTAGCTTTATCCCTGAGTATAAGTTTTTTCAGGTTTTGGGTTTAATTCTTTCATCCACCACATCAAAGGTTAACCTTCCCCTCTTAACACTAATGATTTCCCTAGTTTCATGGACCTCTAATTTTCTCTTTGTACGCGGGACCTCAAACAAAGGTGCATTGGTGTGAATATTTTCCAATACCTCCATATACCTTTTGGGTTGGGATTCTAACTTAGCTTCCACAAAACCTTTGCGAGAAAGAAATTGGTGGGTTATAGTGATGAGGAACAACATAAGGTGATTCCTTCTTTACCTCTTCGACAACCTCCCTTTCGGGTGATGTCAGTGGATTTTTATCAGTTCTACTCTTTTCACACCAGAACTCTCCTCAACCTCATTATCACTCTCCTTAGGATTTTCAATTTGTTTTTCACTGCTGGTTGTTTACAACATCCCCATGTCTTTAAGGGGAGGGTCCTAAAGGTGTCTGTGCAAGCAAGGAGATTTGAGTCTCTAATGGCTTGTTGTGAGTCACGAGGGACTCCACCAATGTGTCCCGCTGCCTAAGGGTTTCATTAGTATGAAGACTTTGTTTTTCTAAATTTTTCATTTTGGAGAGTTTGTGTCGCCACAAAGTGCTCCATCATAGATTTTAGCCTAGAGTGAGTTTGCGTCACAATGAAATCCTCCATTAATATTTTGAGGTTGAATTTATGGGGAATCTCGTGTCTCCTAAAAATACTTGGAGTGGTAATTATAGAGAAAATTTGGATGATCCCATCCACCTAGGATTATTGGAATTTAAACAAGAGTGCCTCAGTCTATACGGTGTAACAACGACATAATAATATTGACTGTTGGTCCCTGGAAACAGCGCCAAAAACTTGATGTGTATCCGCAAGTGAACGGAAATGACAGTTATAAATATAAAAAGTGCTGAACCCACAGAGACCAATGTCAACCTACTGTAGTCTATTGTCGGTTTGCAAATCTAAGACTATCAATAGACGATTGTTTGTTCTAAAATTAATTGAAACGAAATAAAAAAAAAAAAACTAGATTAAGAATTGATAAAAACAAGATCGGAATGTGATTTCCGATGTACCTTTGGGACTCAGAAAAATTTCGGCGTTTGTTTTGGTTTTAAAACATTTTTTTGGAGGAAATATTATTTTAAAAAACACTACTCTCACTTCGCACAACTCGTGTTATGTTTCGAAACCATAAATGCTTTGCTCTCACTCACCCAATTACAATTTCGAAACAATTTTTGAAAACTAATAAATCCTAGTTAATCATTAAAGCATTGTCATTGTTTTTAGAAATTAAATCTAATTTTTTACAATCGGGTATAGGTCTTACACTATCGCGTTGTTGACTAGTACCTGAGTTTTTTCCGCTTTCTCCACACGAAAAACCTTTTAATTTTAAAACTAATAATCGGAAACCAGAAAAACAAGTTAATATTAAAAATTATATGCCAAAACTAATTTAGTGAGGTCTTGTGGGAACGAAGATCCTCACATCCGGACTCTTGAAATTTAGTCGAACATGGTTGCGGAAATAAACATGCAATTATAAACGTTCAAATCAAACAGAGACTTGATAAACGATTTAAAAACAAATGATAGCAAGGGTTTGCAAATGAATTAAAGGAATAAAACAAGAACTCAGAGCAATAACAAACGGAAATAAAAATAATAAGGCAGGAATTATTAAAGACTTAAAGTAAAAGTTGTAGAAATATAAATGATTTAAAATAAAAGCTGAAAAGTAAAGCAATTGTAAATTAGATGAACCTGAAATGTGAAGCTAGAAATAAATTGAATTAAACTTTGAATGATGGCAAGATTGTTTGATCCAAGCGTACAACGAATGCCTAAAAACACTAAGGTGTAATAGTTCCTCAATGTGAGAAACCTACCACTTTACAATGTGAATAATCTGCTTAAAAACTAAAAATTGCTAAACTTGTACAAGACTTGGAGGCCAAAAATCTAATAAAACTACCTATTTATAGTGTTCCAAGTGCATAACATCAGGTCCAAAGGTGTAGAAGTCGTGGGAGAAAAATATTGGTGGAATGGGAGAAGACTGGGCCATTTTCTGTTGCTATTTTTTAGGAAATGAAGTGCATGGCAAGTGCCCATGCAACTATTGCGGTCGCCACCAGTGTACCTTGATGATTGTGGCTGGCTAGAAAGCCATCGCGGGCGCCACACCTTATGGGTGCTGGCACTTTGCTTTGTTTTTCTCTCTCTGGTGGACCCCATGACTTCCTAGTCATGGCTAGTACCATGGCAGCCGCCATGGAGGTTACCACCAGTGTATTTTTTGCTATTTTTTCTACGCTTTGCGTCATTTTTGTCTATTTTTTTATGTATCAACTTCTACCTTTAAAGTACCTGAAACATGCATAAACTACTAGCATAACACTATAAAATGTGGTACAGTGACACTAAAATGTATGCAAATCGAGTCATAATGAACTATGTGTTTTAGTGTTATCAACACACTAGAGAGATTAAAGCTTAATTTTCAAACGGTGATGGAAACTTTCCTTGAAACTTCTCTTTTGTGATTATTTTTTATAAAAGGAAGAAGATCTCAAGATTTTATGGTGTTTGTGTTTGTGGGGTAAGTTTATTGTTATATTGTGAAGAAGTATGATTGTATATGAAGGTTGGTGTTTGACAGAGGAAAAAAGTAAACAAGTTGTGAAGAGAGGTGGGTTCAACAATAATTGAAGGAGGGAGTTTCATCCCTATAGCATTGTCAAGGGTGAGATAAAATAAGGTGGTTTTATATGATTTTTATTTGGAGGAAGGTGATGGTTCAGTGAAGAAAAGAACATCATGTTTTGTTATGGGTTTTAAGTTGTAGGAATGGATCAGTCCCCCTTCCATACTATAACGCATGGAGTATATTGAGAGATATGAATCGTGAACAAGTCAAAATGAGAGAGTCAAGTTTATGAGACGGTCACATGGATAAAAATAGGGATGACAAATTCTACTGAAAAAAGGGATAGCCAAGTCAAGGTTGGTGGAATGAATTACGTGAGAGAGGGATGTTGGAGTGGTTGTGGACTAGTTCCTCATTGGGCAGTGTCATACCCCTTAATTTTGCCTCACCTCAAACATTCATCTGCATTTTTTTCATCTGGTCATAAAGCTCTATTTTCATGTATAGATCATGGCCCAAAGAAATAAGTTGATTTTAAACCATAGTTGTTTCTTTTAAGTGATCCATACATAACACATCTTGGTAGGGTTTTGGATCAAGGGTTGTTGGGCACCACTTGTTTGAGGTGCAAAAGTTGAACCTATATGGATTTCAATTGAGGATTTAGTCATATTTTAATAACATTTTCATTTGAGCCTCATTACAAGTTCACCTTTTCATACACTTTGAGCCAGGTTATCCATGCGTCTTTCTTGTAGTCCTCAAATCATTATCTTTGCACTCTTGTGAATTGTTTAAGTCATTAGGAGTTGTAATTAGGGTTTTTGTTCTTGAAAAGCCAATTTTAAAGTAGGTTTTGAATCACATCATTTGTTTTGAAAGGAGGACTACAAACCTATTTTGCAAATGTTTTTTTATTATTTATTTCTTTCTAAGTCATATGATCATTCTCCAAAGATAAGTTTTTTGTCATTTCATTTCTTGTTCTTAGACCAAGTTTTTTTCCGTCCATTCACTTTCGTATTCTAAAAACATGTTCATTACTCATTCACGTTCATACATGCTTAAATTGGATCATTTTCATTCATAATCACTCATATTCATTCATATTCAAACTTAGTCACTCTCACGTTCATTCTCACTCATGCATATTCCTTCATATTCATTCATTTCAAATAAATCATTTTCATTCCTACTCATATTCAAACTAGATCATATTCATTCGTATTCAAACAACTCTCAATTTTTAATCACATTCGCCCTTATTCAAACCAAGTCACTTGTAACCATTTTGCATACAAAAGAATTTTTTGCCATTCCAAGTCAAATAAATTGTTACTTTACAAGGACAAAATCATGAAGGTTGTCAAAGTCTTATACATGAATTGGGAGTTTTAAAATTCTTTGAGCAACAATACAAAGTAATGGACATATGATCCAAGCTTAGCCAAGATTGAAAAGAGAGGAACTACTAGAGCTAAAGGGCATAGCTCCACTTTGACACAAACGCCTTTTTCTGTAACCTGCTATACTAACAATGGATTGCAAGCAAAAATGGAACTCCACTTGACAAATTCAATGCACGAAGTTCTGCAATGAAAAAAATTGTTTAGTTCAAGAATACATTGATTTGTTAAATAATGCAAGCAGAGTAAAGTTAAAAATATTAATTTAACAAGAACATCATATTAGTAAAGGCACATTTTTACAGCAAGGCAAATCAAACAAATTTAGTGGGACCTTTAATTTGCAAGACAGAGGGAGGTTTTGGAGTAAATATTTGTGACTGTCACAACGGTGAAAATCCAAATCAACATTCAGAGAGGGACAACACCAATTGGACACACTTCTAGATTAAACTACAGACAAAAATTCACCAACCTCAAATTTGTTTCCATACCTACACGTCCCCACCACAACCATGAAATCAGAAGCAATACACCCTCACTAACGATTTTTTTGGATGCAAGGAAATTTCCAGCTTTATCATACACAAAACATTTCACGCAAGTGAGCATCAGAATTCACACGACAAAAAACCTAATTTGAGCCACTATAAAAGGACACTGTTGCATTCATACAGAGGAAAAAAAACCTAAATCACACTGTAAAAACCTTTTCTCAACTTACCTCACACATAGCTCATTCAAACCCTAAATCTCTTCAAGTTTCTCATTGAAAC
This sequence comes from Lathyrus tuberosus, assembly GCA_022829125.1. Taxonomy (NCBI): domain Eukaryota; kingdom Viridiplantae; phylum Streptophyta; class Magnoliopsida; order Fabales; family Fabaceae; genus Lathyrus; species Lathyrus tuberosus. The sequence goes on from JALAZF010000267.1 coordinate 6,326,328, forward strand.
TTGAAGTTGAAGAGCTAAACCTAACCGTTTCTACACAATAATCAATAACAAAAAGAGAAGACAATAGCAGTTAGAAGAGGAGAGATAATATATTTAAAGTAACAGAAGTAGAGCAATACCTGGGGAAAACTCGTCCCTCTTAGAACATTCAGAGCAGGTATTCTTCCCTTCATCATACTTGAATGCTTATTTCTTTATTGGTGATTTTTGATGTTGATGATGTAGTTGAACTATTATGTTCCAATCTGACCTTCTGTTTATCTTTATTTTATTTCATGTTTATGATTAAAATTCTTGCATAGATAAGGTTTACCTTTCGCTTTTGGTTTTCATTTTCGTTTCTTTGGGCTTTTCAAGATTTCATGAGGTTCGATCTATTATTTGTAAAGGTTTTTTAGAATATGTTATGGGATTTGAATTCTGGATGGAAAATAAGGGGGTTAGTGTTTGGTTTGTAGTGCCTGGCGTTGGTAGGACCGCCGGAGAAGGCGGTGCACTGCCTCCGGCCACCGCCCTTCTCCGGCCTTGGCGATCAGAATAGAAGAGGGATGAGGGCGAAGCATTGAGGGAAGAGGGATGCAAATTTGTGTTTTAAGTGTCATAAAGTTTTTTTCTTCATTTTAACGTTCACTGCCAAGTGTCATACCCTAATTTTCACCCCTAAGATTCCCCCTCATTTACATCTTTGCAATGCGTTATGATCACAAACTTGGTTGTCTCCTAACGCTCTCCTCTTTGGGTATGCCTCTGTAGAGATCATCAAGCACCTCTTTGTATATCTTTTTACATTTTTGTATTTGTATGCTTTATAATTCACTAACCGTTATTTAAATACAAAAAATATGCCGTGTCCTTTTTGTTTCTTTTGCAAGGTAGGGTTTGGAATCAAGAGCATCAAGTGATTGTCTCCTCAATTAGGGTTTGAGTTCCTCAAGTCATAGTGTGGTCAACCATTGATTTTCAAAGGGCTATTCATCAAAGCATGACCTCTAATCTCAAATCAGAGGGTCTCAAGCATCATTCAACTTCATTTGATCAAAGATATTTCAAAGTTTGATAGCTTGTTTCTCAAGAAACTTTAAAGGTTCATGTGCTTATTTCCATGCCTTCATCCACAAGTTTCCTCAAGCCATTTCAATTTTAATCGAAGTACATTCAAGAGTACATCATTTTCAATTCACATGATCATAAATGTACCTTGAAATGCAAGAAAAAGGTCAAGGTTGCAAGATCATTCAAAGTGGTTGGACCTAAAAAGTCAATATTTCAAGTCCAAGTTCAAAATATCACAACCCACTCATTTTTCAACATTTTGGAGTTCTTCCTAAGGAAAATATCTCTTGACATCCTTTACAAGATCTCTTTACAGGTCAAGAGCCAATTATGTTTGGAAGGTCATCAAAAGTTTGGAAACATTAGAGGTCACTTTGTGGACTTAATGAAATTTGACCTAAATTCAAGTGATATTTGCCTAACTTCCAAAGATCATAACTCTATCAATTTTCAACTTTTGTGGGTGGTTCTTTTTGCCAATTATCATATTTGATGCTGTAACGCCCCAAGTTCATATTTTAATTATTTATCGATTATTTGTGAATATAAGGCAATTTGATGACATGATGTTGTGTTGCATGGACATTTTTGGGTGGAAATTATTTTAGTAATAATAATAGTAAGAATAATCATATTATATTATTCAAATTATTATTTATTATTTAAAATAAGAGAAGTAAGAGTATTAAGGGTATATTGGTCTTTTAGGAGGGATAAGTGAGGATATGATGGTAAGAGCATAATTAGGGGTATTTAAGAGGGAATAGTGAAAAGGAATTCATTATTCTACTATTTGGAGGAAAAGACAAAAGTGCTCTGACAAACAAGTGAGAAGGAGGCTAGGGCATAGAAGAATTCCGGAGAAATTTCAAGAGAAGTAGAAGGAGACGATATTTTAAGGTATGGGGAGTATTACTTTACAATATTCTTGATATATGGATTTGATTGTTGATGGGTGATTGGGGTTTTGGGGGAAAATGTGGGAATTGGAGGTTAGGGATAATGGGATTTGATGATTTGAGATGAGATAATTGTTGTTGTTGATGCATATGTGACAGTTATAGGTTGTGTTGACATAATCTGAAGTAATTGATGGATAAAACGTGTTTTTGGAGTGTGGAATCGCAGGAATAGAAGTGCTGTTATCACAGGGTTTTTCTGCCAAAATCGCAGAGCCCGCTTAGCGCGGTCTGGAGAATTTTTGCCTCCTCGAGGCAATGAGTAGTGCTCTCAGCGCGGGCTTAGCCCGCTTAGCGCGACCTGGAAGTTGAAATTATTATTTTTAATTTCTTAAAATTGTGGGAAATTGTCCGTGTTATGTTATATTAATGCTGTAATGACGCCATGACTTGTTACTGCGTGTTGACGTGTTATATGATGATAATTTGATGATTTTCAATATGATGATGCATATGAAGTTTGATGAACTAATGATGATATGATTTACATGACGTTGATGAATTAATGATGACATGATTTATATGATGTTCTGGTGAATGATGATGCACTTTGTCATTCCCCAAATTTTGACCACTAAGATTTCCCATCATTGTGAGAATCATCATCACAGTATGGAGAAACCATCATGCTTCATCAGTCTCCCCAAAGATGGGTGAGCATCCACTACAATCAAAATTAGGGTTTCTAGCCCTCTCAGAGCCTTAGGCAAAGGATCAATCAAGGAATGACATGATCTTCAACTTATCTAAACCTCTCAAATATACACAAAGGATCAAAAAGGACTCCCACTCCAAGGATTAAGCACAAAGCTGCTCCCTTCTAGGTGGATCAAGTCTCAAGATCGACAGTGTCACCAAATTAGGGTTTTGGTCGACCAGGGCCTCCAGATGAAATTTTTTATCTGGGCACAAGCCAATGATCTAAAACATAACCTAATATACTTCATGGGACCTCATGGACCCAATCATCAAGTCAATTTGGCCTCAAGGGATGCATACATCCAAAATCAGGAATTAGGGTTTCTTGACCTAATTCACCCCTAAGTTGACTTTTAGGGCAAATCATGAGCCAATACCTCAAGAGAGAGTTTGAGGGTCTCTAATGAACTATATTGATCCATTTAGAACAATGGATTAATCCAAGAAGCTTGAGCAACAAGTCTCAATTTCATCTGCACCACAATTAGGGTTTTAGGGAAAAAGTCAACTGTAACTTTGACTTTTGACCAGGACATGCTCCCAAGCCCTAGTACATGCCTCAATATACCCTATGACACCCATGGAACACGTCCATCAAGTTTGATTTAGGTCAAGGACATGATTTCCTGAAGAATTGCACAGTTTGGAATTCATCTGATAAAAAGTCAATTGTGCACAAAAGTCAACTTTGACTTTTTGAGATTTTTCACCAAAATGGTTTTTTAACCCTAAAATGATGTTAATGTATGATTTGAATCATCATTCATCAAGAAAAATAAGAAAAGTTGGATGACTTGTAAAAGGGGTAACCATAAAAACTTAGAAAATTTTCTAAGTTAAAAATAAAGTGGCTAGGGTACCAACTTTGGAGGATCATAACTCCTAAACCACAAGGCCATTTTTTCCCATCCAAAGATGGATTTGTAGCCCTAATTACCCTCTACAAAAACTTCAACTAGACCTAAGTCCAATTCATTAAGGATTTTGAGTTATGGAGTGGTCAAAATGGCTGAAAAATGAAAATGTCACTTTTTCCAACACTTAGTGAAATTTTCACTAAGTCCAAATCTGTCTTCATTTTTTTCCAAATGTAGGGGGATTTTTCACTTGGATTCAAAAGATATCAAAACCAAACATGTTCAAACAGTTGTTGTATCATGTAAGGGCTTTCCAAAATGGCCAAGAACATTGCCAAATTCCATTTGGGCTATGAGTTATGACATTGTCAAGTTGCCTTGTTGAAATCTGTCAAGGCAAGGCAGAATTTGCATTTTTGCTCGATTTGTCAAAGTTGTGCAAATACAAACACTCCTATCCACTTGGACACATCTAAGGATTGAATCTAAAGGGGACAATCACTGAGCCATGCCTCCAAAGTCCTTGGAACAAGAAAAAGCATATGTTGAACCTAGAATTGCCAAAATAGGGACAAGACTTCAAATTTGTATTGGAGCATTCAATGGAAGCATCAAGGTGGCATGGACTGAGACATTTTCATTTGAATTCAGTCAAGACTTATCCAAGACCAAGGGAACCATCAGCCTGTGCCCTAACCTCTAGTCAATGGCTAGAGGAGACTTGAACTTCCATTGGCCAACATTGAACAAACCTACTCAGCAGTTGCCATTCACTATTCCTTGCAAAACAAACTTGCTCTACTATAAATAGAGCTCAATTGTGTTCAGTTTAAGTACACCAAAGGCCTACAACACTTGCCTTTCTCAAAATCTCTTTCTCTTGGCAAAAATGCCTTTTTTAGCAAGGTAGCTATCGGGTTTTGAGCTAGAGGGCAATTCCACTCAAACCAATCACACACACACCTTATATACATCCCAAATGAGATGATCAAACACTTAAACAACAACTGGAACACTGATTTCTCAGAATCACCAGTCAATTGCTCAAGGTTTTAACCAAAATGCAGTTGAGATGCCATGAAGTGATTCAGCCAATTTCAGTCAAATCCAAGCATTCAAACACATTCCATAGGGTGTAGGGAAGCTGTCCAGGTCATCACCACTCATCTGTAACACCTCCAAATCAAAAATCACATTGCACTTGCTGTCACGGCCTAGAGGTAAGCATATACTTGGTCATCTCTCAATCTATGCATATTTCCTCGCACAATAATTTGGCCATATGTTCATAATCATGCATAAAATGTTTCCCCTCAATTAATTGCATTGTTTGAATCGTGTATAAAAAATCCTAGCCTTCATGCAGAAATTAGGGTTCTTGAGGATTTTTCGTGATTTCTTGTTATATGTTTAATTTAAATGAAATTAATGGACATAGACATGATCGTGAGGTTGAGACGAGCATAATGATATGTGGATTACATGATATGATTAAGTATTCAGTGAGATTAGAGAGAAAATGCAAATCTGGGAATCTCAGAACACGCGCGTGTTCTTCAGCTTGTTCTTGGCGCCATTTTTCCAAATTTGAATATTTGAATTTTGTGGTTTTATTTAATTGATTCAAAAATTAATTTCTCTCTGAGTTTTAATGATTTTGAGTTGATTCTTTTTTTAATAATTCACAAAAATATTAAATTATTTTATTTTAACAAAAAATCCCAAAAATATTATTTATTGCATATAATTGATATTTTTGCAAAGAATTAATATTTTAATTGTCTTTGACATTTAAAATATTTTTTTTACATTGATTTTGCAACTTTTAATGCCTTATAATTATTTTGTAGGTCAATACTTAATTTTTGAAGCATTAATCCAAGATCATAATTTGTTTTCCATATGTAAAACAATTTTGATCATTTTAATTGAATTTTTATTCAATTAAATACATTTTTAAAAACAAATTAGGGTTTTTGGATTAATTCAACCCTCATAAATCATTTTCAAAACACTGGGCCTCTAATAGAGTGTAAGACCCAATCCTTTTTTTGACCAAATCATTCTTTGGGCCTCAGTGCATTGTATAAGTCCCGATACCGTCAAAAACCAACGGCACGATCGTCGCCAGTTTAAAAATAACCTTTTGGGCCTCTCCTTGAGCTATAAGACTCATTCAAAACTTTTGGGCCTCTATTAGAGTGTAAGACCCAACCCCCTTGTACATAAAACTTTTTGGGCCTCACTTATTGTATAAGTCCCTCTGTACATTTTCAAATAAACGGCACGATCGTCGCCTTTTCAAAATAACACTGGGCCTCCCTCGAGTAGTAAGACCCATTTCTTTTCTTAAAACTCACTTGGGCCTCTAATAGAGTGTAAGACCCAATCCCCTTTTAACCAAAACCATTTGGGCCTCACTTATTGTATAAGTCCCTCTGCGTTAAAAGAAAACCTCGGCGCGATCGCCATTTTAAAACGGAAAATCAACTGGGCCTACCTTCGTGTTATAAGCCCCACTCTTTTTCTTTAAACTTTTTGGGCCTCTTGAGAGAGTGTAAGACCCATCCCTTTGTACAGAAAACATTTTGGGCCTCAGTCACTTGTATAAGTCCCTCTGTACAAATTCAAACAGTGCGCTCACTGATAAAACCCCGGGCCTCTCCTTGAGCTGTAAGCCCCAAAATCTTTCTTTTTCAAAGCACTTTCTCCTTTGATTTTGAATATAATGTTGTTTTACAATCTTTCTTTGTTGAACAACTAACCAAACAACATGGAAGCTCTACAACCGAGTAAGTGGTTATCGCTTTCATTTACTGCTTTCATATACATATAAACTGTATTGTGGGGTTGTTTCACTGTAAGTCTTCTTTCATAAACTCATATCAACTGTGTAATAATAGTATAGATATTTAGAGTTTCCCCGGCAACTACGTCTAGCACTAGGTAAAGCCGTCTTGATCACTCTTAGAAATAGTCTAAACTAGATCCCCATAGTATTACCAGACATAGTCTTCCCTCCTCTTGGGGTTAAACAATATGGAGATATGAAAGGCAGCATTCTCTATGAACCCTTTCACAGTCTGTCACTCATAGAAGTTGTCAAGAAACTCTATTCCCCAGAGATGATCTTTTCTTCGTGAATGGCATCTCTTGAGTTTCTTCCAAATTCTCGGACTTTCCTAGCTTGATCTATTCTCGGTGAATGGCATGTCTTGAACTTCTCAGGGTTTGGGGACCCACAGGCTTCTTAAAAGCACTTGTCAAGAAACTCTACTCCCCAGAGATGATCTTTTCTCCGTGAATGGTATCTCTTGAGTTTCTTCCAAATTCTCGAACTTTCCTGACTTGTTCTATTCCTTGTGAATAGCTTGCCTTGAATTTCTCGGGGTTTGGGGACCCATCGGCTTCTTAAAAGCAATCGGTCTCCTCTTAGACATCGTACAAGGACCCACAGGCTTCCTAAAAGCAACCCCGTCTCCTCTTGGGCTTGGTACAAGGACCGATCGGCTTCTTAGAAGTATTCACAACCTCCTCTTAGGCATCGTATAATGAACTCTTCCTCCGAGAATGATAGCCTCCTCTTGGGCATCGTACAAGGACCCGTCGGCTTCTTAAAAGTTTCCAGCCTCCTCTTGGGCTTCGTACAAATTGTCCCGACGACCTCCTAGAGGTATAGGAACAGAAATTAGTCATCTGCATAGAACAGTCCTTTCATAGAGTCTACTACTGTTTCTCAAAGCACAGTACAAAAGATGACACTCTAGACATGGATAGTCTAATCTCCTTGAGTCTCAAAGACATTCTCAAGCACCCTTCAAAAATAGGAAGGAAACCCGTAGACTCGGACAGTCTCAATACCCTTCGGACTTCCCGCTTCCTTAAAGAACAGGAATAACCCAGACCCTTGAAACAAATCCCTGAGTACAATGTTGCTCATATAAGAACTGATTTTCTCTCAAAATCAGTATACTGGACCTGTCACTTAACTGAACAGTCGCAATAGCCTCCTCTTAGGCTTTGTATAATGATCCTTCTCCAGTGAAGTTAGACTCCTCTTGGGCTTTGTACAAATGATTCTCCCCAGCGGAGTCAAACAACCTTTAGCCTCTCTCTCGGGCTTTATACGAGACACATAAGAGACTCCCTCGTTGAGTCAATCACCCCTTTCGCCTCCATCTCGGGCTTTATACGAGATACAAAAAGGTTCTTATTTGAGCCAAACAAATTTCAACCTCCATCTCGGGCTTTATACGAGATACAAAAAGGTTCTTATTTGAGCCAAACAAAAATCGCCTCTATCTCGGGCTTCGTACGAGATACAAAAACTCTCTTGTTGAGTCAAATAGCCTCCATCTCGGGCTTTATACGAGATACCAAAAGATTCCCTCGTTGAGTCAAAACCTTTTAGCCTCTCTCTCTCGGGCTTTGTACGAGACATATACTAGCCTCCTCTTAGGCTTTATATAAGAAAACCACTGGTTGATCCAATTAACCTTTAGCATCAAAGCTGTGCCTCGTTCACAGTACACAAACATCAACAGCCCCTCCATCTAACTGCAGTAAGTGGCAAGCCTCTGGATCATCTATATCCATGCCAATGTCCCTCTTTTAGTATGAGAAATTCCTAAGGAAAGATGGCATTACTCTACAGTGAGTTAAAGTTTTCCCCTTCAAGTTAAAATCCCCTATAAAGGAAATTATGGCATTACTAGGATCCGCGTATCCCGGTTAAAGTAATCCTCCTTTACAGTCATTCACCCAACAGTTGTGACAAACAGACCCCGTTAGAGGTGACAAATTCTCTCTAAGGTCAACACCTTCAGCTTCACATCTTGGGCTTTGAACAAGATACAAATCACCTATCGCTTCACGTCTTGGGTTTTGAACAAGACACCAAAAACAACCATTTCCTCCCATAGAATAGGGGGAACTACGAACGCTCTAATTTCCCTGTTTCGGTAAACGGAAATACGTAGGCATAATATCGAAAGAAAAGATCTTAGCGAGCACACTAAACAAAAACCAAAAATCCCATACTCTCATAAAAAAGCATCAGTCCTAACATCCTAATCCTTGTTCCCCGCCAAAAACCTGTCTGTCCAAATAACACAAGAAATCCCCGAAAGAAAACAGTATTGGCGAAAATATAAATAACCAATACAAAGGCCCCCCCACATTGATCGCATCCGTAACCTAACAGACCACTGTTTAAACTCAGTATGCAAAGCAGGGTTAATTGGAGACATCTATTTCCCTTCCTTCATCAGCTTTAATAGGATAAAAAATGAATCGACCTGTAGTAAACTCAACCGCAGAGAGCGACTAGTGCTTAAGAACCACGTCCAAAATCGCTCGCTACAGAAAAAATGGCGCCCACCGTGGGGCTCCGTCTCTGTTTTCCTTTTTTCTCTTCACTTATGTGAAAACCACAGATTGGGGCTTCCGCCGGGGAACCCATTTTCTGTCAGGAACTTAGGATTCATAGCTTTAAAGGTCTAGGATGTTTAGGACAAATATATATACTGCTTTTCCTAATTGCTATACGTGTTTATTTTTCTACTAATGGGAATCCGTGTGATACCGCATGTGGAAAGATTGAGTATACACTTAAGATAAGTGATGGCGACGAGGTCGACCATCAACCTCAGTGGAGGCTGACCAATGCAACCCATTCTCTCACCTAGACAATGGGCCGATTGTTAAGTCTGAGAAGCTGAGGAGCCAAACCCTTTCGTAGTGCGGAAACTATCGGGGATAGTTGTTACGCGATACTACCCTCATTTGAGGCTGGTGATCTATTCTCGGTGAATGGCACTTACTCTAAGATTGCTCTACAACTCGCTGGTGATCCGCTTGTTGTTTTGCTTTCCTGGGAGGAGCTGATGATAATGAGTACAGATACAAAAATCACCCTAGTATAAACCTTTGGGGATGGGTAGAGCCTTGACTTCATGATAACGACCCTTTGACCCCATGTTTTTTCTATGTTTTTGTGTGCTGCATTCATGCATTCATCTAAAAAACATTAAAACATTCAAAAAAATTTCTCTTCTAGTCTCTCTGTTTTTCAAATTAAACTGAGACTGTGATTGCAAATATCAGAGAAAAGGATTGTGCTAATGGATTTCGGTAGAAGGAGAACTCATACGTACACCTGCAAGGTTCCAAAACTAGAGGATTTGAGAAGGTTAGCGAGGATGATCACTAACCCTGAGGCTTTCAGAGCCAAGCACGGAGGTCTGCTACCACTGTTAAGAGTCCATGTGATTGAGGGAATCATGGATGCGCTCATTCAGTTTTACGATCCAGTTTATCACTGTTTCACATTCCCGGATTACTAGCTCGCACCAATGCTGGAGGAGTATTCTCATCTGACTGATCTGCACATTACAGATCGAGCTCCATTTTTTGGACTGGAAGAAATTCCAAAGAATCAGACAATTGCAAGAGCAATTCATTTGGACGAGTCTGAGGTCAGGACTCACATAACCACTAGGGGTGGCATCCAAGGTTTGCCAGCCCATTTCTTGACAAAGAAGGCCCTGTATTTTGCCAGTATAGGAAACGTGACTGCTTTTGAAAGCATCTTTGTCTTGCTCACCTACGGGTTATTTGTGTTTCCCAACATCAATAACTTTGTAGATATCAACTCCATTAAGGTTTTTCTCATTGGAAATCCTGTGCCGACTTTGCTCGCAGATGCGTATCATTCTGTACACTTGGGGAATTTGTACAGTGGAGGGGAGATCACGTGATGTGTACCTCTGCTTTACAAATGGTTCATCTCTCATTTGCCCAAGTCTGCTGCTTTTTGGGATTGCAAGAGTGCCTTACGTTGGTCGCAGAAGATCATGTCTCTTACCAACTCTGATATAGATTGGTGTAGTAGGATCTATGATGGAATCAGAATCATTGACCATTGTGAAAACTTCCCCAACGTACCCCTTATAGGAACTAAGGGAGGAATCAATTACCATCCAGTTCTCGTTCATTGTCAATTTGGGTACCCGATGAGACACGTCCCACGGGGTGTTCATCTGGAAGGTCTTTTCTTCAAGGAAGGAGAAAATGACAGAGCAATAAAGACGGAAATAGTGCACGCCTAGAAACAAGTTCATAAGAAAGGACGAGAGTTTCTAGGAAAACCGGACTGTGTCTCGGTGGAGCCTTATCTCCATTGGGTACAAACTAGAGCTCTCAAGCTAAAAATGCCTTATCCTCGTTACGGAATTCTTCCGCCGAGGGAATCAGTCATGTACTTCATGACGGAAACTGAAAAGCTTCAGGTTACTCTCAACAAAGTCCAACGGGAGAGAAGGTCTTGAAAGAACAAGTACCGCACCCTCGACGTCGAGTGCATCAAAATACAGCAATTACTAAAAGAGAAAGATGCTCTGATTGAAATTTTAGAGCAACATGCTGTAGAGAATCAAGATGACCAAAGGAATTTGCTCACTCCTTTCACTTGGCAAAGGAATGACAACCCGACAACGGCCCAAGAGCCCCGGTCAAAGAAAAGGAAAGTACCAGAATCAGCACCCGATTTCTCTTCAGAGAGGACTCGGGACCCATTAGCTTAGGTTTCTGTTTCTGCACCTTGTAATCTACTGTATTTCCATTTCTGTAATCCTTTGAATTCAATAAAAAAGGGGTTTCCCCACCGTTTGATATTTGCAATCTAATTGTCGAAGTTTATTTTGATTAAACCAACAAACAATTAATATAATCATTGCATTCATCATTCTCACATCGCGTATTCTTCTTACCTACGAATCTCACGTTTGTGTCTCGGTTCTAGAGTTAAACTGTCTCATTCGTATAATACTCGGGCCAATCATCAGAAAAATATGGATGATCTTGAGGAAGAAAATAGAGAGTTGAAAGAAGAGATCGGCGCTCTGAGAGAGGATATGAGGAAGCTTCGTAACGACATGCAAGCCATGTCAGAAGCTCAGCTACAAAGATCTCGGTATTATCACTGTTACTCAGTTCAGAAGCCCACAGGGAGGCTCTACAGAAAGTCTTGGAGCAAGCCTTTGTGGAACAGGATGTAACAATCAGACAATTCGATAGTATTGTCTCTAACATCACTTCCTGCAATAATTTGGGATTTAGTGATGAGGAATTACCCGAAGAGGGTCGCCGTCATAACATGGCGCTCAACATTACAGTTAACTGCCAGGACGATACTTTAGCCAGCGTACTGGTAGACATAGGGTCAGCCCTGAATGTTATGTCGAAGTCCACTTTGATGCAATTATCATTCAAAGGCCCTCCGATGAGAGTCAGCGAGGTCGTCGTCAAAGCATTCGACGGATCCAGAAAAATAGTTATTGGCGAAGTTGATCTTCCCATAACTATCGGTCTTCACACTTTCCAAGTCACTTTCCAAGTCACTTTCCAGGTCATGGACATCCGGGCAACATACAGTTGTTTATTAGGAAGACCTTGGATACATCAGGCTGGAGCGGTTACGTCAACCCTCCACCAAAAGCTAAAGTTCGTCAAGAACGATCAACTTGTCACGGTCTGTGGGGAACAAGCCTTGCTTGTGAGCAACTTCTCATCATCTACTGGTATAGAACCCGAGGAGGTTATTGGAACTCAGTTCCAAGCACTGTCGGTAAGCAAAGACAATCAGTTCAAAGAAGGAACCTCGATTTCCTCATACAAAGATGCTATCAAAGCGGTCGAGAGTACCGATACAACGGGATGGGGACAGTTTGTCATTCCTATTGACAATAAAACAAAGAAAGGTCTTGGTTTTTCTGCAACCTGTACCCAGACAGCTGCTAACGATGAAAGTCTTCATCCCATTCTAAACTTCTTCCACAGTGGAGGTTTCCTCCACCCATTGTCTCAAGCAGTACATGCTATCAATGAAGAAGATCCCTCTGACACAGATGAGGAATGGAAGTCCTACCTTAACGAGGACGGTTATATCAATGAAGAAGATCCCTCTGACACAGATGAGGAATGGAAGTCCTACCTTAACGAGGACGGTTATATGTCTCAGGAAGAGGTGCCTACGCCATTTTGCTATCCCGCACAGAGTCCGAGATTTATACCAAGGTCAGACGTCGAAATGATCTACGGAGATTGTGATCCGGAAGGATGTCGTGCTCTGCCAAATTCATTAGAGGAAGACACTCTGATGAAAGACAACTTTGACCATAATTACTATGGCCCAATGGATGGTCTGCCAATGTGGCAGCCTTACCCAGGAGACTTGGGGCAAGAGAGTCAGCCGAACAACGAAAATCGGCTGACCGTCATTGAACAGAATACCTGTGTCCCCACCATGTCATGGGATTAGCACTCGGGTCATTCAGAAACTACTCAACATGAAGATGAATTTGCAACGTTTGCAGGACTTGAATTCATCAACTATGCTTTTCCCGAGGTCAACGTCATCGAGAAAGATTACTCCTCCAGTTCCAAAGAAGTTTGGGACACTCTGGGAGAACCAAGTGGAAAATACAACTATATGGTCAAGTACACCGCTCCCGAAAGCTCTCGTATCAGGCTCGAAGATATCCAGCCTACTGGATGGGGAGATACAGCTGAGAGCACAAATGCTATGCAAAATACAACTGAGGAATTCTCCTATGACAATTCTGCCTGGGAGACAGATTCTAATGATCCTGCTCCACCAGAAATCAGTGTCATTTCTGAAGACAAATCAAGGAAGGTGCCAGACTTTGTGATTCACCTAGGAGTTCGCCGCCAATGGGTTGCCGTCGAGGTTCCGAAGATCGTTCATCAGTCAAACTAATTGCCGTCCTTTAACCTTTCACCCTGCCCAGGTGAAACGGATGTTTTGATAGGGTTCGCTTTCTGTAAATTTCCCTCTTCACTTTTCCCGAAGCGACAGAGTTTTGTTTTATAGGGCTGTAGTTTCAAGGATCGACTTGTTCATTAATAAAATAACGTCGTTCTGTAATTTCCGCATTAATTGTTGTTTTCTCTTTTTGTTTTCTCAGAAAATGGTAATCCTAAAAAACAATTCAAATAAAAACAAGCAGTAAAATAAAAACACTGCACACAGTTGCATTCTTCTTTATCTCTTCTAAACACGAATCATCACGTCATGCAGATTGCTTGTTTTAAACCCCGTTGAAACATACGATCCGATGCCTTCTCCCAACTTTGAGTTCCCGGTATTCGAGGCTGAAGAAGAAAATGACGACAAAATTCCAGAAGAGATCTCTCGACTACTCAGACAAGAGGAAAGGTCCATTGAACGTCACAAAGAACCGTTGGAAACGGTAAACTTAGGTTCAGAACAAGAGAGAAAAGAAATCAGGATTGGGGCACTGCTCAGTCCAACTGCCAAAGAGAGTTTGATAGAGCTTCTCAAAGAATTCCCCGATGTATTCGCTTGGTCCTATCAGGATATGCCAGGGTTGGATACCAGCATCGTGGAACATCACTTACCGTTGAGATCAGAATGTCCGCCAGTAAAGAAAAGGTTGAGACGCACTCACCCGGACATGGCCATCAAAATCAAAGAGGAGGTACAGAAACAGATTGACGCGAGTTTCCTCACTACGTCAGAATATCCTCAATGGTTAGCCAATATCGTACCCGTTCCGAAAAAGGACGGAAAGGTAAGAATGTGTGTCGACTACAGAGATCTGAACAAGGCTAGTCCAAAGGACGACTTTCCTTTACCACATATTGACATGCTGGTTGACAGTACAGCAAAGTTCAAAGTTTTCTCCTTCATGGATGGATTCTCGGGCTATAACCAGATCAAAATGGCGCCGAAAGACATGGAGAAAACTTCGTTCATGACCCCATGGGGCACCTTTTGTTACAAGGTAATGCTGTTCGGTTTGAAGAACGTCGAGGCAACCTATCAAAGGGCCATGACTACTCTGTTTCATGACATGATACACAAGGAAATCGAGGTATATGTCGATGATATGATTGCAAAATCAAAAACAGAGAGTGAGCACGTTGAACATCTGTCAAAATTGTTCGAACATTTAAGAAAATTCAAGCTCCGCTTAAATCCCAACAAGTGCACCTTCGGTGTCCGTTCAGGGAAACTATTAGGGTTCATCGTCAGCCAGAAAGGAATTGAGGTTGATCCTGACAAGGTCAAGGCCATTCAAGAAATGCCTTCTCCGAAAACTGAAAACAAGTCAGAGGATTCCTGGGACGTTTGAACTACATCTCCAGATTCATATTCCTCATGACCGCGACATGCGCGCCGATCTTCAAGTTACTTAAAAAGAACCAGGATTGCGTTTGGTCAGAAGATTGCCAAACCGCCTTCGACAGTATTAAGGAATATCTGTTGAACCCACCGATTCTATCACCTCCAGTGGAAGGAAGACCACTGATCATTTACCTCACAGTCCTAGAGGACTCAATGGGATGTGTACTTGGCCAACAAGACGAAACCAAAAGGGAAGAGTCTGCCATCTACTATCTGAGCAAGAAATTCACCGACTGCGAAACTTGGTACACGATGCTTGAGAAAACTTGCTGCGCTTTGGCTTGGGCAACCAAACGTCTTCGCCAATACATGATTCGTCATACTACTTGGTTAATCTCCGAAATGGATCCAATCAAGTACGTCTTCGAAAAGCCTGCTCTCACGGGAAGGATTTCCCGTTGGCAGATGTTGTTATCAGAATATGACATTGAGTACCACGCTCAGAAAGCCGTTAAGGGGAGTATTTTAGCCGATCATTTGGCTCATCAACTGATTGACGATCAGGAATCAATCGGGTTTGACTTCCCAGACGAAGATGTCATGTATCTAAAGATGAAAGACTGCGATGAACCGTTACCCAGTGAAGGGCCAGAACCAGGTTCCCAATGGGGACTAATCTTTGACGGGGCAGTTAATCATTATGGAAACGGAATTGGGGTAATAATTGTTACCCCTCAGGGTACCCACATTCCTTTCACCGCCAGACTTACGTTCAAATGTACGAACAACGAGGCCGAATACGAAGCTTGTATCATGGGTCTCGAAGAAGCAATTGATTTAAGGATCAAAAACTTGGACGTATACGGCGATTCAGCCTTGGTTATCAATCAGATAAAAGGAGATTGGAACACATACCAATCAGGATTGATTCCTTACAAAGACTATGCAAGAAGGTTGTTACCCTTCTTTAACAGAGTCGAGTTTCATCATATCCCTCGTGAGGAGAATCACATGGCTGATGCATTAGCCACCATCTCTTCCATGATTAGTGTAGGTCAATGGAACGACCTACCTAATATCGACATAATGCGCCTTGAACGACCCGCTTACTTCTTCACGATTGAAGTAGTCATAGACGACAAACCTTGGTATCACGATATCAAATGCTTCCTTCGGAAACAAGAGTACCCACCTGGGGCATCCAGGAAAGATAGGAAAACCCTCAGAAGATTGGCTGGAAGCTTCTTCCTGAGCGGTGACACTCTCTATAAGAGAAATTTTGACATGATCTTGCTCCGATGCGTAGATAGATCAGAAGCAGATATGCTTATGAAAGAAATTCATGAAGGATCCTTTGGCACTCATGCCAACGGACACACAATAGCGATAAAAATTCTCAGAGCTGGGTACTACTGGTTGACCATGGAATCCGACTGCTACAAGTACATGAGGAGGTGTCACAAGTGTCAGATATACTCTGACAAAATTCATGTACCGCCATCACATCTCAAAGTTCTTTCTTCCCCGTGGCCTTTTTCCATATGGGGAATCGACATGATTGGCATGATTGAGCCCAAGGCTTCAAACGAACATCGGTTCATCCTGGTAGCCATTGATTACTTCACCAAGTGGGTCGAAGCAGCGTCATTCGCCAATGTAACCCGACAAGTGGTGGTCCGATTTATCAAAAACAATATCATCTGCCGTTATGGTGTTCTGAGCCAGATCATTACTGATAATGGATCTAACTTGAACAACAAGATGATGAAGGAGTTGTGCGCTGAGTTCAAGATCGAACATCATAACTCATCTCCCTACCGACCCAAGATGAACGGGGCGGTAGAAGCGGCCAATAAGAACATCAAGAAGATCATTCAAAAGATGGTTGTAACCTACAAAGACTGGCACGAGATGTTACCCTTTGCTCTTCACAGTTATCGCACATCTGTCCGCACTTCAACAGGGGCAACCCCTTTCTCTCTAGTGTATGGCATGGAAGCAGTGCTCCCCATAGAAGTAGAGATCCCATCAATCTGAGTATTGATGGAAGCTAAGCTCACCGAAGCTGAATGGTGTCAAGGTCGACACGACGAACTGAATCTGATCGAAGAAAAGTGAATCACGGCACTATGCCATGGTCAGTTGTATCAACAGAGAATGAAGAGGGCGTTAGACAAAAAGGTTCGACCTCGCGTCTTCAGGAAATGAGACCTCGTGCTCAAGAAGATTCAATCATTTCTCACTGACTCTCGGGGCAAGTGGACTCTGAATTATGATGGCCTCTACGTGGTCACAAAAGATTTCTCAGGCGGCGCCTTGAGACTTGCAACCATGGACGGAGAGGAATTTGCCTACCCCACAAATGTTGATGTAGTCAAGAAATACTTCGCCTAAACTAAAAAAAAAAACGTCTCGGTGGATTGAAAACCCGAAAGGGCGGTCCAGGCAAAAGTTAGAGACATGAAAAAAATCATCCCGATGGATTGGAAGTCTCATAGTACAATCCAGGCAAAAATTAGGGATAATGGCAAGTAACTATGTTCAACAGAGGCGAGTCCCTCAGCAGCAGCGACAGTTACATCATTCGTCAGGAAAACTCCAGTCAAGGTAATCTTCGACAGAAGCTCAGGATGTCCCGAATTCAAAGTTGGTAGAAGGATAGTGGTCGTTATATTTCAACGTAGCCCTTTTCCCTGTAAATTACCATTTTCTAACTTTGTATACACTCTTCGGAATCACGCGTTTGGCTGATCTCCGTCTTATCAATAAAATTTGAGCCTTTGTGCTTTTGTTTGTAATTCTTATTTGTTTTAGCTTTACAGAATGACATTTTAACATGATTAACGATTCTTGAAATAAAACAAAAATGAATTTACTTGTTAAAACTTTTTCTGCTTTTAAAATAAAGTCGGCAATTTCTTTTGACTGTTGAACATCAAAGGAACATCAACCGCTTCTCAAGAAGTAGGCAAACTTCAAAGTGCAGAATTAAAGTACTCCTTCTAGGCCGGTACGCTTGAACGAAGGATCAACTGTATGAGATGCGGCTTTCCCATCTGATACCCTCGGCCGAGTTCTTATCTCCTAAGCCCGATCAACGGTATTCCCCACAGGGACTATCTCTCCTAAGCAAGGTAGAATTGCTACTTTTGAACCAATGGTACTTCTTTGCCCCGCGATGGCCGAGTATCCAGTCGTGTTCACCTGTCAGTTTGTATGTCGCGTCAGTTTTGTCAGCATAAACATACATGCATCATTGCATTATTGATTTGCATTCACATTTCATATTGCATCGCTATCACTCTAGTCGTTCTTGTCCCCTAGTGATAAAAGTCCTCTCAATCGAGTTGTCAGCCCTTTCCTCGTCAGGAAGTGTTACGTCTGAACAATCTCTCTCCTCCAGTTTTATTTTTGGATTGAAGTTGGGTCCTCGACCACTTTGATAACTTGAACCACTGAAAGATCAGAGAGCCCTCAGTTAACATCACTCTTCGCCATTGAAGATGATATCCTTGCTTTCCCGGATTGAGGAAAATCCACAGAGAAAGCCTCGTAATCAGAGATTCGACAGCATGCCAGTTTCGCTCCAAAAAGACCGCTGATGAAAAGGTCATCGGCACCTCAAAATTGGACCCCATCATATGGCGTTTCTCCGAGAAGATCCCGAGAAAAGTATGATGTAAGATCCCAAGCAACAGTAGTCTCCTGAGAGACCTGCTTTCCCCCTAGTAGAAGCAAATGGCATCTCCAACAGAGAAGTTTGCACACCTCTACAACTCAGACGACTGGGTTCCCCAGCAAGTCTAACATCAGGTCTTTTTCCGTCAAATGGCATCTCCCTAGGAAAATTCGGCGAGAAGTTTGAGGAAAACCGCTACGCATAGCGTCCCATGTCAATTAAGTTTATTGACAAAAGAAACTAAGACCAGTTCCTTGGTAGGAAACCAGGATCGAGGGGAAGTTTAAATCAGAAACTAAGACCAGTTCCTTGGTAGGAAACCAGGATCGAGGGGAAGTTTAAATCAGAAACTAAGACCAGTTCCTTGGTAGGAAACCAGGATCGAGGGGAAGTTTGTTTCCGCAACTGAGACCAGTTCCTTGGCTGAAGACCAGGATCGAGGGGAAGTTTTACCTTTTCTAAGCATCATTGCTTAGCAAAAGAAGATGAATGCGTGCGCTACCATTCAGGATCACCATCAAAATTTCGGGTATTCCGATATTTAATCCTCTTGCACCCCGATTGCCCGAACACCTTCGTCATTCACACCTTCGGGTCCAAGAAGATTAAATAGGGGCATCTGTCATACCCCAAATTTTGACCACTAAGATTTCCCATCATTGTGAGAATCATCATCACAGTATGGAGAAACCATCATGCTTCATCAGTCTCCCCAAAGATGGGTGAGCATCCACTACAATCAAAATTAGGGTTTCTAGCCCTCTCAGAGCCTTAGGCAAAGGATCAATCAAGGAATGACATGATCTTCAACTTGTCTAAACCTCTCAAACATACACAAAGGATCAAAAAGGACTCCCACTCCAAGGATTAAGCACAAAGCTGCTCCCTTCCAGGTGGATCAAGTCTCAAGATCGACAGTGTCACCAAATTAGGGTTTTGGTCTACCAGGGCCTCTAGATGAAATTTTTTATCTGGGCACAAGCCAATGATCCAAAACATAACCTAATATACTTCATGGGACCTCATGGACCCAATCATCAAGTCAATTTGGCCTCAAGGGATGCATACATCCAAAATCAGGAATTAGGGTTTCTTGACCTAATTCACCCCTAAGTTGACTTTTAGGGCAAATCATTAGACAATACCTCAAGAGAGGGTTTGAGGGTCTCTAATGAACTATATTGATCCATTTGGAACAATGGATTAATCCAAGAAGCTTGAGCAACAAGTCTCAATTTCATCTGCACCACAATTAGGGTTTTATGGAAAAAGTCAACTGTAACTTTGACTTTTGACCGGGACATGCTCCCAAGCCCTAGGACATGCCTCAATATACCCTATGACACCCATGGAACATGTCCATCAAGTTTGATTTAGGTCAAGGACATGATTTCCTGAAGAATTGCACAGTTTGGAATTCATCTGATAAAAAGTCAACTGTGCACAAAAGTCAACTTTGACTTTTTGAGATTTTTCACCAAAATGCTTTTTTAACCCTAAAATGATGTTAATGTATGATTTGAATCATCATTCATCAAGAAAAATCAAGAAAAGTTGGATGACTTGTAAAAGGGGTAACCATAAAAACTTAGAAAATTTTCTAAGTAAAAAATAAAGTGGCTAGGGTACCAACTTTGGAGGATCATAACTCCTAAACCACAAGGCCATTTTTTCCCATCCAAAGATGGATTTGTAGCCCTCATTACCCTCTACAAAAACTTCAACTAGACCTAAGTCCAATTCATTAAGGATTTTGAGTTATGGAGTGATCAAAATGGCTGAAAAATGAAAATGTCACTTTTTCCAACACTTAGTGAAATTTTCACTAAGTCCAAATCTGTCTTCATTTTTTTCCAAATGTAGGGGGATTTTTCACTTGGATTCAAAAGAGATCAAAACCAAACATGTTCAAACAGTTGTTGTATCATGTAAGGGCTTTCCAAAATGGCCAAGAACATTGCCAAATTCCATTTGGGCTATGAGTTATGACATTGTCAAGTTGCCTTGTTGAAATCTGTCAAGGCAAGGCAGAATTTGCATTTTTGCTCGATTTGTCAAAATTGTGCAAATCCAAACACTCCTATCCACTTGGACACATCTGAGGATTGAATCTAAAGGGGACAATCACTGAGCCAAGCCTCCAAAGTCCTTGGAACAAGAAAAAGCATGTTGAACCTAGAATTGCCAAAATAGGGACAAGACTTCAAATTTGGATTGGAGCATTCAATGGAAGCATCAAGGTGGCATGGACTGAGCCATTTTCATTTGAATTCAGTCAAGACTTATCCAAGACCAAGGGAACCAGCTGCCTGTGCCCTAACCTCTAGTCAATGGCTAGAGGAGACTTGAACTTCCATTGGCCAACATTGAACAAACCTACTCAGCAGTTGCCATTCACTATTCCTTGCAAAAAAAACTTGCTCTACTATAAATAGAGCTTAATTGTGTTCAGTTTAAGTACACCAAAGGCCTACAACACTTGCCTTTCTCAAAATTTCTTTCTCTTGGCAAAAATGCCTTTCTTAGCAAGGTAGCTATCGGGTTTTGAGCTAGAGGGCAATTCCACTCAAACCAGTCACACACACACCTCATATACATCCCATATGAGATGATCAAACACTTAAACAACAACTGGAACACTGATTTCTCAGAATCACCAGTCAATTGCTCAAGGTTTTAACCAAAATGCAGTTGAGATGCCATGAAGTGATCCAGCCAATTTCAGTCAAATCCAAGCATTCAAACACATTCCATAGGGTGTAGGGAAGCTGTCCAGGTCATCACCACTCATCTGTAACACCTCCAAATCAAAAATCACATTGCACTTGCTGTCACGGCCTAGAGGTAAGCATATACTTGGTCATCTCTCAATCTATGCATATTTCCTCGCACAATAATTTGGCCATATGTTCATAATCATGCATAAAATGTTTCCCCTCAATTAATTGCATTGTTTGAATCGTGTATAAAAAATCCTAGCCTTCATGCAGAAATTAGGGTTCTTGAGGATTTTTCGTGATTTCTTGTTATATGTTTAATTTAAATGAAATTAATGGACATAGATATGATCGTGAGGTTGAGACGAACATAATGATATGTGGATTACATGATATGATTAAGTATTCAGTGAGATTAGAGAGAAAATGCAAATCTGGGAATCTCAGAACACGCGCGTGTTCTTCAGCTTGTTCTTGGCGCCATTTTTCCAAATTTGAATATTTGAATTTTGTGGTTTTATTTAATTGATTCAAAAATTAATTTCTCTCTGAGTTTTAATGATTTTGAGTTGATTCTTTTTTTAATAATTCACAAAAATGTTAAATTATTTTATTTTAACAAAAAAATCCCAAAAATATTATTTATTGCATATAAGTGATATTTTTGCAAAGAATTAATATTTTAATTGTCTTTGACATTTAAAATATTTTTTCTACATTGATTTTGCAACTTTTAATGCCTTATAATTATTTTGTAGGTCAATACTTAATTTTTTAAGCATTAATCCAAGATCATAATTTGTTTTCCATATGTAAAACAATTTTGATCATTTTAATTGAATTTTTATTCAATTAAATACATTTTTGAAAACAAATTAGGGTTTTTGGATTAATTCAACCCTCATAAATCATTTTCAAAACACTAGGCTCTAATAGAGTGTAAGACCCAATCCTTTTTTTGACCAAATTATTTTTTGGGCCTCAGTGCATTGTATAAGTCCCGATACCGTCAAAAACCAACGGCGCGATCGTCGCCAGTTTAAAAATAACCTTTTGGGCCTCTCCTTGAGCTATAAGACCCATTCAAAACTTTTGGGCCTCTATTAGAGTGTAAGACCCAACCCCCTTGTACAGAAAACGTTTTGGGCCTCACTTATAGTATAAGTCCCTCTGTACATTTTCAAATAAACGGCACGATTGTCGCCTTTTCAAAATAACACTGGGCCTACCCTCGAGTAGTAAGACCCATTTCTTTTCTTAAATCTCACTTGGGCCTCTAATAGAGTGTAAGACCCAATCCCCTTTTAACCAAAACCATTTGGGCCTCACTTATTGTATAAGTCCCTCTGCGTTAAAAGAAAACCTCGGCGCGATCGCCATTTTAAAACGGAAAATCAACTGGGCCTACCCTCGTGTTATAAGCCTCACTCTTTTTCTTTAAACTTTTTGGGCCTCTTGAGAGAGTGTAAGACCCATCCCTTTGTACAGAAAACATTTTGGGCCTCAGTCACTTGTATAAGTCCCTCTGTACAAATTCAAACAGTGCGCTCACTGATAAAACCCTGGACCTCTCCTTGAGCTGTAAGCCCCAAAATCTTTCTTTTTCAAAGCACTTTCTCCTTTGATTTTGAATATACTGTTGTTTTTCAATCTTTCTTTGTTGAACAACTAACCAAACAGCATGGAAGCTCTACAACCGAGTAAGTGGTTATCGCTTTCATTTACCGCTTTCATATACATATAAACTGTATTGTGGGGCTGTTTCACTGTAAGTCTTCTTTCATAAACTCATATCAACTGTGTAATAATAGTATAGATATTTAGAGTTTCCCCGGCAACTACGTCTAGCACTAGGTAAAGCCATCTTGATCACTCTTAGAAATACTCTAAACTAGATCCCCATAGGATTACCAGACACAGTCTTCCCTCCTCTTGGGGTTAAACAATATGGAGATATGAAAGGCAGCATTCTCTGTGAACCCTTTCATAGACTGTCACTCATAGAAGTTGTCAAGAAACTCTATTCCCCAGAGATGATCTTTTCTCCGTTAATGGCATCTCTTGAGTTTCTTCCAAATTCTCGGACTTTCCTAGCTTGATCTATTCTCGGTGAATGGCATGTCTTGAACTTCTCGGGGTTTGGGGACCCACAGGCTTCTTAAAAGCACTTGTCAAGAAACTCTACTCCCCAGAGATGATCTTTTCTCCGTGAATGGCATCTCTTGAGTTTCTTCCAAATTCTCGAACTTTCCTGACTTGATTTATTCCTTGTGAATAGCTTGCCTTGAATTTCTCGAGGTTTGGGGACCCATCGACTTCTTAAAAGCAATCGGCCTCCTCTTGGGCATCGTAAAAGGACCCACAGGCTTCCTAAAAGCAACCCCGCCTCTTCTTGGGCTTGGTACAAGGACCGATCGGATTCTTAGGAGTATTCACAGCCTCCTCTTAGGCTTCGTATAATGAACTCTTCCTCCGGGAATGATAGCCTCCTCTTGGGCATCGTACAAGGATCCGTCGGCTTCTTAAAAGTTTCCAGCCTCCTCTTGGGCTTCGTACAAATTGTCCCGACGACCTCCTAGAGGTATAGGAACAGAAATTAGTCATCTGCATAGAACAGTCCTTTCATAGAGTCTACTACTGTTTCTCAAAGCACAGTACAAAAGATGACACTCTAGACATGGATAGTCTAATCTCCTTGAGTATCAAAGACATTCTCAAGCACCCTTCAAAAATAGGAAGGAAATCCGTAGACTCGGACAGTCTCAATACCCTTCGGACTTCCCGCTTCCTTAAAGAACAGGAATAACCCGGACCCTTGAAACAAATCCCTGAGTACAGTGTTGCTCATATAAGAACTGATTTTCTCTCAAAATCAGTATACTGGACCTGTCACTTAACTGAACAGTCGCAATAGCCTCCTCTTAGGCTTTGTATAATGATCCTTCTCCAGTGAAGTTAGCCTCCTCTTGGGCTTTGTACAAATGATTCTCCCCAGCGGAGTCAAACAACCTTTAGCCTCTCTCTCGGGCTTTATACGAGACACATAAGAGATTCCCTCATTGAGTAAATCACCCCTTTCGCCTCCATCTCGGGCTTTATACGAGATACAAAAAGGTTCTTATTTGAGCCAAACAAATTTCAGCCTCCATCTCGGGCTTTATACGAGATACAAAAAGGTTCTTATTTGAGCCAAACAAAAATCGCCTCCATCTCGGGCTTCGTACGAGATACAAAAACTCTCTTGTTGAGTCAAATAGCCTCTATCTCGGGCTTTATACGAGATACCAAAAGATTCCCTCGTTGAGTCAAAACCTTTTAGCCTCTCTCTCTCTCTCGGGCTTTGTACGAGACACATACTAGCCTCCTCTTAGGCATTATATTAGAAAACCACTGGTTGTTCCAATTAACCTTTTAGCATCAAAGTTGTGCCTCGTTCACAGTACACAAACATCAATAGCCCCTCCATCTAACTGCTATAAGCGGCAAGCCTCTGGATCATCTACATCCATGCCAATGTCCCTCTTTTAGTATGAGAAATTCCTAAGGAAAGATGGCATTACTCTACACTGAGTTAAAGTCTTCCCCCTTCAGGTTAAAATCCCCTATAAAGGAAATTATGGCATTACTAGGATCCGCGTATCCCAGTTAAAGTAATCCTCCTTTACAGTCATTCACCCAATAGTTGTGACAAACAGACCCCTTTAGAGGTGACAAATTCTCTCTAAGGTCAACACCTTCAGCTTCACATCTTGGGCTTTGAACAAGATACAAATCACCTTTCGCTTCACGTCTTGGGCTTTGAACAAGACACCAAAAACAACCATTTCCTCCCATAGAATAGGGGGAACTACGAACGCTCTGATTTCCCTGTTTCGGTAGACGGGAATACGTAGGCATAAGATCGAAAGAAAAGATCTTAGCGAGCACACTAAACAAAAACCAAAAATCCCATACTCTCATCAAAAAGCATCAGTCCTAACATCCTAATCCTTGTTCCCTGCCAGAAACCTGTCTGTCCAAATAACACAAGAAATCCAAGAAAGAAAACAGTATTGGCAAAAATACAAATAACCAATACAAAGGCCCCCCCACATTGATCGCATCCGTAACCTAACAGACCGCTGTTTAAACTCAGTATGCAAAGCAGGGTTAATTGGAGACATCTATTTTCCTTCCTTTATCAGCTTTAATAGGATAAAAAATGAATCGACCTATAGTAAACTCAACTGCAGAGAGCGACCAGTGCTTAAGAACCACGTTCAAAATCGCTCGCTACACACTTTATTACCTTTGTCGACATATGATGATTATGACATTGTGCATCATGGATTCATAGCATTTAGGACTTCGGTCCAGTGACGATGTTAGGACTTCGGTCCAGTGGTGGCTTTAATCCCATTGTGCGGATTGGAGTATTTTGTGACGTGCTCCCTTGTGGAGGGTTGATGGCCTGGTGTCCATTACTATGACGATTTGGTACCACATGCATATTAGGAAATTGCATTTCATTCTTGGTGGCATTACATGATTGCACGTTTGTGATGTTGATGACTTGGTGATCTATATGATGGTTTGGGGTGAATTGCTATGATGTTTGTTTGAGATGAATGTTAATTTGTTAATATCCTTTCCTTATATGAATTATATTGAATTGTGATTACTCACCCTGCCTGTTCGAATGTTACCTCTACGTGGGTAACGTGCAGATAACCAAGACTAGTTCGTGGTGCGTGAAGAGTTAGCTTGGAGTTTTTTTCCTTTTAGTTGATTAGAGGGTGTGTCTTGCTCTGATTATGTAACATCGGGGTCGGGAACGTTTCTATTTTTGAAGTAGTGTGTTATTTTTTATTAACTTGTTTTATTGAGAATTTCGAGGATGTTGAGTTGTTTTAAACTCCAAATTTGATGAAAAGATAATGTGATGAGCTGTTCTTTTTATGATGATGAATCCACTGCGATGTTTTGTTTTAAAGGAGATGTTAATTAAAATTGAGCTGCTATTTTCTATGTGTTGAACCCGTGTTACGGAGCAGGATGTTTAATTTGATGAACCGATGAAGAAATGTGACACCTTGTGTGATGTACTCTGATTTATTTAAGTATATTATTGCGTATATTTACGTTGGGTTAGAAGGGTGTTACAGATGCCCTCTACAAGTTTGTTTCAAAGATCAAAGTCCAATTATGTTTGGAAAGTCATGAAAAGTTTGAAGATATTAAAGGTCATTTTGGACTTAGAATTATTTTGATCTCTAATTATAAGTCATGGTGCTGACATTACAAGCTCATAACTTTTTGCTCAATTTCATACCCCAAATTTTGACCACTAAGATTTCCCATCATTGTGCAAATCATCATCACAATATGGATGTACCTTTATGCCTCATCAATCTCCTCAAGGAATTGTTGAGCATCCACTGCAATCAAAATTAGGGTTTCAATCCCTCTTTGAGTGTTTAGACAAAGGATCAATCAAGGAATGACATGATCTTCAACTTGTATAACCTCTCAAACATCCACAATGGATCAAGAGGACTCTCACTTCAAGGATTAAGCACAAGGTTGCTCCATTCTAGGTGGACCAAGCCTCAAGATCGCCAGTGTCACCAAATTAGGGTTTTGGTCGACCAGGGCCTCCAGGTGGAAAATTTCCTCTGGGCATGAGCCAAAGATCCAAAACATAACCTAATATTCTCCATGGAACCTCATAAACCCAATCATCCAGTCAGTTTTGCCTCAGGAGATGCATTCATAAAAAATCAGGAATTAGGGTTTCTTGACCTAATTCACCCCTAAGTTGACTTTTGGGACCAATTATGAACCAAGACCTAAAGAGAGGATTTGAGGATCTCCAATATGCCATATTGATCTATTTGGAACAATGGATTGATCCAAGAAGCTTGAGCAACAAGTTTCAATTTCATCTGAACCACAGTTAGGGTTTCGCGGGAAAAGTCAACTGTAACTTTGACTTTTGACCAGAACATGCTCCCAAGCCCTAAGACATGATTCAATACACTCTATACCACCCATGGAACATGTCCATCAAGTTTGATTTAGGTCAAGGACATGATTTCCTGAAGAATTGCACAGTTTGGAATTCATCTAACAAAAAGTCAACTGTGCACAAAAGTCAACTTTGACTTTTTGAGATTTTTCACTAAAATGGATTTTTAGCCCTAAAATGATGTTAATGTATGATTTGAATCATCATTCATCAAGAAAAATCAAAGAAAATGGGATAACTTGTAAAAGGGGTAACCATAAAAACTTAGAAAATTTTCTAAGTTATGAAAAAAGTGACAAAGGTACCAACTTTGGAGGATCATAACTCCTAAACCACAAAGCCATTTTTTCCATCCAAAGCTTGATTTGTAGATCTCATTTCCCTCTACAAAAGCTTCATACTGACCTATGTCCAAATTCCTCATGGATTTTGAGTTATGGAGTGATCAAAATCAAGAAAAGTCACTTCGTTCCAACACTTAGTGAAAATTTCACTAAGTCAGATTTTGCCTTACTTTTTTCCAAATGTAGGGACATTTTTCACTTGGATCCAAAAAGTATCAAAACCAAATATGATCAAACAGTTGTTGTATCATATAAGAGCTTTCCAAAATGGCCAAGAACATCACCAAATCCAACTTGAGCCATGAGATATGACATTGGCAAGTTGCCTTGCTGGAATCTGCCAAGGCAAGGCAGAATTTTGCACTTTTGCTCGATTTGCCAAAATCAACCAATTCCAAGCCTTGTCATCACTTTGGACACATCTGAGGATTGAATCTAAAGGGGACAATCACTGAGCCAAGCCTCAAAAGTCCTTGGAACAAGAAATAGCATGCTAAACCTAGAATTGCCCAAAATAGGGACAAGACTCCAATTTTGGATTGGAGCATTGAATGGAAGCATCAAGGAGGAATGGACTGAGCTATTAGCAACTGAATTTAGTTAAGACTTATCCAAGACCAAGGGGACCAGCAGCCTGTGCCCTAACCTCTAGTCAATGGCTAGAGGAGACTTGGATTTTCATTTGCCAACATTGGCCAACCCTACTCAGCAGTTGCCATTCACTATTCCTTGCAAAACAAACTTGCTCTACTATAAATAGAGCTCAATTGTGATCAGTTTAAGTACACCAAAGGCCTACAACACTTGCCTTTCTCAAAATCCACTTCTCACTCTAAAAAATGCCTTTCTTAGCAAGTCACTATCGGGTTTTTCATTAGAGAGCAATTCCACTCAAACCAATCACACACACACCTCATATACATCATATGTGAGCTGATTAAACACTTAAACAACATTTGGAACACTGATTTCTCAGAATCACCAGTCAATTGCTCAAGGTTTTAACCAAGTTGCAGTTGAGATGCCATGAAGTGATCCAGCCAATTTCCATCAAGTCCAAGCATTCAAACACACTCCATAGGGTGTAGGGAAGCTGTTCAGATCATCACAACTCATCTGTAACACCTCCAACTCAGAAATCAATTTGCTCTTGCTGTCACGACCTAGAGGTAAGCCTAAACTTGGTCATCTCTCAATCTATGCATATTTCCTCGCACAATACTTTTGCCAAATGTTCATAATCATGCATGGAATGTTTCCCCTCAAGTAATTGCTTTGTTTAAATCGTGTATTAAAAATCCCAGCCTTCATGCAGAATTTAGGGTTCTTGAGGATTTTTCGTGATTTCTTGTTTTATGCTTAATTTAAATGAAATTAATTGCCATAGACATGATCGTGAGGTTGAAACGAGTTGATTGGTATGTGGATTGCATGATATAATCAAGTATTCAGTGAGATTGGATAGAAAATGCAAATCCGGGCCAAGCTGAAAAACGCGTGTGTTCTTCAGCTGTTCTTGGCGCCATTTCTCACAAATTCAAATATTTGAATTTTGTGATTTTATTTAATTGATTCAAAAACTAATTTCTCTCTGAGTTTTAAGTATTTTGAGTTGATTCTTTTTTTAATAATTCACAAAAATGTTAAAATATTTTATTTTCCCAAAAAATCCCAAAAATATTATTTATTTCATATAATTGATATTTTTGCAAAGAATTAATATTTTAATAGTTTTTGGCATTTTGAATATTTTTTCCACCTTGATTTTGCAACTTTTAATGACTTCTAATTATTTTGTAGGTCAATACTTAATTTTTGAAGCATTAATCCAAGATCACAATTTGTTTTCCATATGTTAAACAATTTTGATCATTTTAATTGAATTTTTATTCAATTAAAACACATTTTGAAAACAAATTAGGGTTTTTGGATTAATTCAACCCTCATAAATCATTTTCAAAACTTTTGGGCCTCTAATAGAGTGTAAGACCCAATCCCTTTTTAACCAAAACCATTTTGGGCCTCAGATATTGTATAAGCCCATTTGCGTTAAAAGAAAATCTCGACGCGATCGCCATTTTAAACGAAAAACCTTGGGCCTACCCTCGTGTTATAAGCCCCACTCTTTTTCTTTTGGGCCTCTAATAGAGTGTAAGACCCAACCCTTTGTAAATGCAACCTATTTTGGGCCTCACTTATTGTATAAGTCCCGTTGTATTTAAAAAGTTCGACGCGATCATCATCCGTTGAAAAACAAACCTTGGGCCTACCCTCGAGTAGTAAGACCCATTTCTTTTCTTTAAAACTTTTTGGGCCTCTTGAGAGAGTGTAAGGCCCATCCCTTTGTACAAAAAACAATTTTTTGGCCTCAGTCACTTGTATAAGTCCCTCTGTACAAATTCAAACAGTGCGCTCACTGATAAAACCCTGGGCCTCTCCTTGAGCTGTAAGCCCCAAATCTTTCTTTTTCAAAGCACTTTCTCCTTTGATTTTGAAATATATTGTTGTTTTCAATCTTTCTTTGTTGAACAACTAACCAAACAGCATGGAAGCTCTACAATCGAGTAAGTGGTTATATGCTTTCATTTACCGCTTTTATATACATATAACTGTATTGTGGGGCTGTTTCGCTGTAACTCCTCTTTCATAAACTCATATCAACTGTGTAATAATAGTATAGATATTTAGAGTTTCCCCGACAATTACTTCTAGTACTAAGCCCGTTGATCACTCTTAAATAGTCTAAACTAGATCCCCATAGGATTACCAGACACAGTCTTCCCTCCTCTTCGGGTTAAACAATATGGAGATATGAAAGGCAGCATTCTCGGTGAACCCTTTCATAGACTGTCACTCGTAGAAGTTGTCAAAGAAACTCTATTCCCCAGAGATGATCTTTTCTCCGTGAATGGCATCTCTTGAGTTTCTTCCAAATTCTCGAACCTTCCTGGCTTGATCTATTCCTCGTGAATAGCCTGTCTTGAATTTCTCGGGGTTTGGGGACCCGCATGCTTCTTAAAAGCACTTATCAAGAAACTCTACTCCCCAGAGATGATCTCTTCTCCGTGAATGGCATCTCTTTAGTTTCTTCCAAATTCTCGAACCTTCCTGACTTGATCTATTCCTCATGAATAGCCTGTCTTGAATTTCTCGGGGTTTGGGGACCCATCGGCTTCTTAAAAGCATTGGCCTCCTCTTGGGCATTGTTCAAGGACCCACATGCTTCCTAAAAGCATCCCTGCCTCCTCTTGGGTGTTGTACAAGGACCCATTAGCTTCTTAGAAGTATTCACAGCCTCCTCTTAGGCTTCTTATAATGATTCTTCCTCCAGGAATGATAGCCTACTCTTGGGCTTCATACAAGGACCTATCGGCTTCTTAAAAGTTTCCAGCCTCCTCTTGGGTTTCGTACAAATTGTCCCGACGACCTCCTAGAGGTATAGGAACAGAAATTAGTCATCTTAATAGAACAGTCTTTCTAAGAGTCTACTACTGTTTCTCAAAGCATGGTACAAAAGATGAAACTCTAGACTTGGACAGTAATTTCCTTGAGTCTCCAAGACATTCTCAAGCACCCTTCAAGAATAGGAAGAAAACCCGTAGACTCGGACAGTCTCGATACCCTTTGGATTTCCCATTTCCTCAAAGAAAAGGAAATAACCCTGATCCTCGAATCAAAATCCTTGAGTGCAAGCATTACTCATATAAGAATTGATTTTCTCTTTAAATCAGCATACTAGACCTGTCACTCAACTGAAACAGCACCATAGCCTCCTCTTGGGCTTTGTACAATGATTCTCCCCAGCGAAGCTAACACTTTAGCCTCCATCTCGGGCTTTATACGAGATACAAAAAAGACTCTATTGTTGGGTCACAATCATTTTAGCCTTCGTCTTGGGCTTTACACAAGACACAAATTACTCCCTTGTTGAGTATAAAACCTTTAGCCTCCATCTCGGGCTTCGTACGAGATACTATAAAAGACTCTCTTGTTGAGTCAACACCCTTTTAGCCTCTATCTCGGGCTTCGTACGAGATACAAAATCACTCTTTTGTTGAGTATAAAAGATTCTCTTGGTGAGTCGCCATCTTTAGCCTCCATCTCGGGCTTTGTACAAGACACAAAAGACTCCCTCGTTGAGTCTAAACCTTTTAGCTTCTCTCTCGGGCTTTCTATGAGACACATAATAGCCTCCTCTTAGGCTTCATATAAGAAAACCACTGGTTGATCCAATCAACCTTTTAGCATCAAAGTTGTGCCTCGTTCACAGTACACAAACATTAATAACTCCTTACCCTTCATCTAATTGCTGTAAGCGGCAAGCCTATGGATTATTTACATCCATGCCACTGTCCCTCTTTTAGCATGAGAAATTCCTAAGGAAAGATAGCATTGCTCTACACTGAGTTAAAGTATTCTCCTTTAGGTTAGAAATCCCCTATAAAGGAAATTATGGCATTACCGGATTCACATATCCCAGTTAAAGTAATTCTCCTTTATAAACAGTTGTGAAAAATAAACCCCTCTTTAGAGATGACAAATTCTCTCTAAAGACAACACCTTTTAGCTTCACATCTTGGGCTTCGAACAAGATGCAAATAGACCCTTCAGCTTCACATCTTGGGCTTTGAACAAGATACAAACCACCTTCAGCTTCACATCTTGGGCTTTGAACAGGATATAGATCACCTTTCACTTCACGTCTTGGGCTTCAAACAAGACACCAAAACACCATTTCCTCCCATAGAATAGGAGGAACTACGATTGCTCTGATTTCCCTGTTTCTGTAAACGGGAATACGTAGGCATAAGATTGAAATAAAAATCTTAGCGAGCACACTAAACAAAAACCCAAAATCCCATACTCCCATACATCCGTCCTAACATCTTAACCTCCCACCAATCGACCGAACACTACTTTTAACAAAATAAACCTAAAAGAGACCCCGAATCTTTGTAGCATCTGTAAACCAACAGTTTTGACTGTTTAACCTCAGTTTGCAAGCAGGGTTAATTTGAGACATCTATTTCCCTTCCTTCATCAGCTTCAATAGGATAAAAAATGAATCGAGTTGTAGATACCAAAGAGCGGTAGTGCTTCGCAACCACGTCCAAAATCGCTCGCTACAGAAAAATGGCGACATCACTGGGGACAACGAGATCTTGTTCTCTTCTCATCTATTAGGAGGAAACCTTAAAAGTGGCACCCCGTGGGGCCGGTCTTTCTTACTTTCTGGGATAGGACTCTTTGTTGACTTCACTAGGATCTTAGGTCAAAAAACCCTTTAAGTTGGGAAGGAACCATAGAGTGGCGTCTCCGCCGGGGAGCCATTTTCTGTCAGGAACTTAAGATTCTTAGCTTTTAAAAGTCTAGGACATTAGGACAAATATATATACTGCTTTTCCTAATTGATATATGTGTTTATTTTTCTGCTAATGGGAATGTGTATGATGCCGCATGTGGAAAGATTGAGTATACACTTAAGATAAGTGATGGCGACGAGGTGGACCATCAACCTCAGTGGAGGATTCCCAATGCAATCCATTCCCTCTCATAGGCAATGGGCCGATTGTGACGTCTGAGAAGCTGAGGAGCCAACCCTTTTGTAGTGCAGAAGCTATCGTAAATAGTTGTCACGCGATACTACCCTCATTTGAGGCTGATGATCTATTCTTGGTGAATAGCATTTACTCTAAGATTTCATACAGCTCGCTGGCGATCTGCTTGCTGTTTGTTATCCTGGGAGGAGCTGATGATTTTGAGTACAGGTACAAAAATCACCCTAGTATAAACCTTTGGGGATGGGTAGAGCCTTGACTTCATGACAACGACCCTTTGACCCCATGTTTTTTCTATGTTTTTGTCTGCTGCATTCATGCATTCATTTAAAAAACATTAAAACAATAAAAAAAATTTCTCTTCTAGTCTCTCTATTTTTTCAAAATAAACTAAGACTGTGATTGCAAATATCAGAGAAAAGGATTGCGCTAATGGATTTCGGTAGAAGGAGAACTCATAAGTACACCTTCAGGATTCCAAAACTAGAGGATTTAAAAGGTTTGGCGAGGATGATCACAAACCAAGAGGCTTTCAGAGCCAAGTACGGAGGTTTGCTATCTCTGCTAAGAGTCCATGTGATTGAGGGAATCATGGATGCGCTCATTCAGTTCTATGATCCGGTCTATCATTGTTTCACATTCCCGGATTACCAGCTAGCGCCAACGCTGGAGGAATATTCTCATCTGATTGATCTACACATTACAGATCAAGCTCCATTTTCTGGACTGGAAGAAATTCCAAAGAATCAGACCATTGCAAGAGCAATTCATTTGGACGAGTCTGAGGTCAGGACTCACATGACCACTAAGGGTGGCATACAAGGTTTGTCAGCCCAGTTCTTGACAAAGAAAGTCGTATACTTCGCTAGTATAGGGAACATGGCTGCTTTTGAAAGCATCTTTGTTTTATTCACCTACGGGTTATTTCTGTTGCCCAACATTAATAACTTCGTCGATATCAACTCCATTAAGGTTTTTCTCATTGGAAACCCTGTGTCGACTTTGCTCGCAGATGCGTATCATTCTGTACACTTAGGAAATTTGTACAGTGGAGGGGAGATCACATGCTGTGTACCGCTGCTTTATAAATGGTTTATCTCCCATTTGCCCAAGTCTGCTGCTTTTTGGGATCACAAAAGTGCCTTACGTTGGTCGCAGAAAATCATGTCCCTCACCAACTCTGACATAGATTGGTGTAATAGGATTTATGATGGGATCAGGATCATTGACCATTGTGGAAACTTCCCCAACGTACCCCTTATAGGAACTAAGGGAGGAATCAATTACCATCCAGTTCTCGTTCGTCGTTAATTTGGATACTTGATGAGGCACGTCCCACGGGGTGTTCATCTGGAAGGTCTTTTCTTCAAGGAAGGAGAAAGTGACAGAGCACTAAAGACGGAAATAGTGCACACTTGGAAACATGTTCATAAGAAAGGACGGGAGTCTCTAGGAAAACCGGACTGTGTCTCGGTGGAGCCTTATCTCCACTGGGTTCAAACTAGAGCTCTCAAGCTAAAGATGCCTTATCCTCGTCACGGAGTTCTTCCACCGAGGGAGTCTGTCATGTACTTCATGACTGAGACTGAAAAGCTTCAGGTTACTCTCAACAAAGTTCAACGGGAGAGGAGGTCTTGGAAGAACAAGTACCGTACCCTCAATGTAACACCCCTAATCTATACCCCCAATTAATAAAGCGGTAATAAAAAAAATTCAAAATTTCATCAGAGTATATTTAAAACATTCACAGCATAGACCGAGGGGTCACATCAATTTGAAACAAAATACACATAAACCTGCCCAAAAAGATATGCAACAATCAGGTAGAAATTGACAGAGGAACTTAATTCCTACTACCCACAATTCATATACAGAATAAAAGCGAAAAATCTGTACTGAAATCTCATATATAAATATCATAAAAGTGTATGTGTCATATACACCCATACATGTACAATCCAACAGATACATATACATATACACACAAATCACCAATGGTCTCCCTAACTCCCCGGTGCCACATATTAGAGCCGACAGACAAAAGAATGAAGACCTAAGCTTCACAAAAAGACCTCCAACAACTCTAATCTGCAATGCCTCATAGAACATTATAAAATAGCAGAAGGGTGAGAAACACAATCATAATACAGTTGCATATAATTATATATTAACACAGAAATGCACAAGTAAAATATTCTCACCACAAATGCACCACAATCAAATACAACACATCACAGTACAATTCTCAGGTATCCAATACCAATGCACATCAGTCATACACAATACACTCATCATCAATACAATTATACATATTCCATCTCATCAATTACATTCACAATTCCATACACAATTAATCCATGATTTATGCAAATGCACAGAGACCGACACAACGACTCTATGCAATGCATATGCGGTACCGACTTCCAACATTTCTCATAGTTCACTCAGGAACTCTGCTGGAACTATTGCTCGTTACTTAGTGTAACTCCCCGTCGGGCATACGATGTTCCCCGTTGCTCACACCCCACACGGGCACACAACGTTTATGGATCGCTTACACCCCACACGGGCACACAACCCGATCGCTCACACCCTACATGGGCACACGATCGTCTATAATCATCGCTTTCGGTCCTCTTATTTTTAAGGTGCACGATCCAATCAGATCGCTTTCAGTCCTCTTATTTTTAAGGCGCACGATGTTATAGCGGATTCCCTCTGGAATCAATCCGTCGCTCACGACGTCACAAGAATGCATATCATGATGCTTGGCATACAATGACTCATGACATTTAAATGCACACATACATGCAATCCTCTCACTCAACATTAATCATGCTTTGCAATTCAAGCCCAAAACAATGCATTTATACCATACAACAGTACGCAAATCATACCATATCCATATCAACATCACATTGCATGATACACACCAATTACACACAATTATAACGACAAAAGTCGACAAAACGACACTATTCCCGATTCCCGACATAATTAAATCGGCTAACAATCTCAAAATTATTATCATAAGAAAGTACAGTTCAATAGCTACTCAACGATACCAAGAATGTTAAGAACGGATAATCGGAACACAAGTTACGGACTAAACAAGAAAAGACATCGCGAAAAAACAACCTTTTGCACTCATGCTGGCAATACGCGTATTGCCCTGAGCCATACGCGTATTGCCCAAAATCATACGCGTACCATTACGCGTTTCAGCAGATGGCCGAGAGAAATGAAACTCCATACGCGTATTGCCCACATTCCTTCAATGCCATACGCGTATTGCCTTGACCAATACGCGTATTGCCTTGAGTGATACGCGTATGGGCAGTGAAAAACCAGAATTTTTCTGCAGAATTTTGTTCTGTGTTTTCAAACCAAATTCAACCAATTTTCACCTATACACCAGAAAAATTACCAATACAATGCCTAACAACATGTATCTATCATGTATCAACAATAAGGAACACTAAAACATAATTTCAGACACATTTGGATCAATTTCTAACACTTTCAACACATAATGTTTTTTACTCTACAATCCAATTTCAATCCAAAATCAACCAAAAACATACATACATAATCATACCCAAGTATATAATAATCAAGTTTCGCACCCTTACCCGATTTAATCGTGTTTGGAAAGTCGGTTGTTTCGATTTCTAGATTTTCCCAAGTTTTTCTCTCTTTCTCCTTCCTTTCTCTTTTCTTCTCCTTTTCCTTCTTCTCTTTTTCTTTCTCTCTATTTTTCTCTCTTTCTATTTTCTATTTTCTTAACTTAAGAAAAATAAAGTGAAATGCCCAAAATACCCCTACACTCAAATATCTCGCAAACGTTCCCAAAACGCGATAAAATATCACAACATTGAAAAATAACATATTTCCAAATAAAAGTCGAAAATAAAATAATATAATAATAAAATAATCAAAACGACTCGATTAAATAAAAACTGACAAAACTGGGGCGTTACAACTCTCCCCCACTTAGAAATTTTCGTCCTCGAAAATATTACCTGAGACGAACAATTCTGGATACGACTCCCGCATCTGACTCTCCAACTCCCAAGTCAAATTGCCCTCAGCAACGCCTCCCCCCACCACTTTCACAAGTGCAATATCCTTGCCTCTCAACCGCTTCACCTCGCAATCCAAAATCCTAACGGGTAATGCCTCAACCGTAAGGTTCTCCCTTACCTCAACCTCGTCCATTGGAATCACATGCGACGGATCCGGAACATACATCCGAAGCTGTGAAACATGGAACACATCATGAAAATTCGACAGACTCGGCGGCAACGCCACCCTATAAGCCACAACACTAATTCTCGAGGATATCTGGTAAGGACCAATAAATCGAGAAGTAAGTTTCTTCGACTTCAATGCACGACCCACACCCGTTACCGGTGTAACTCTCAAAAATACATGATCGCCCTCTTGAAACTCGAGATCCTTCCTTCTACGATCATGATAACTCTTTTGCCTACTTTGAGAAGCCTTCAATTTCTCACGAATAAGCTTCACCTTGTCTGTAGTCTGTTGAATCAATTCGGGTCCAACCACCGAACTCTCACCAGATTCGTGCCAACACAACAGTGTTCGACATCTTCGTCCATACAGTGCCTCAAAAGGTGTCATTCCAATACTAGAATGGAAACTGTTATTATACGTGAATTCCACCAACGCAAGATAACTATCCCACGAACCACCTTGTTCCAAAACACACGCTCGCAACAAATCTTCCAAAGACTGAATCGTTTTCTCCGTCTGACCATCTGTCTGCGGATGATAAGCCGAACTCAATCTCAATTTAGAACCCAACGCCTTCTGTAAACTTTCCCAAAATCTCGAGGTAAACCTTGGATCTCGATCCGAAATAATATTTAACGGAACCCCATGCAACTTCACAATCACACTGATGTAAATCTCAGCTAACCGCTCCAAAGAAAAACTAATGTCAATCGGAATGAAATGAGCCGATTTAGTCAACCTATCAACAACCACCCAAATGGCATTATGCCATCGCTGAGTATTCGGCAACCCCATTACAAAATCCATAGAAACGCTATCCCATTTCCATTCCAGAATATCCAACGGTTGCAACAAACCACTAGGCCTCTGATGTTCCACTTTCGACTTCTGGCACGTCAAACAAGCATACACAAACTGAGCCACATCTCTTTTCAATCCAGACCACCAGAAAATCTTTTTCAAATCTTGGTACATCTTGTTCGCTCCCGGATGTATACTCAAATTACTCCGGTGTCCTTCTTCCAAAATCATCCGTTTCAAATCCGAATCATCCGGAATACAAATTCGCCCACAGAACCTCAGCACACCATTAACATCCACTTGAAAATCACTATTCACATCTTTTTCTCCCACCAACATCAAATCCACAAATTTCACACCCAGCTTCTGTTTCTCACTAACAGTCATCAGAAAATCATTAGTAACCTTCAACATACCCAGCCTCACACTATCCGACCTCACTTCACATACCAAACTCAAATCTCTAAACGATTCCAAAAGCTCCCACTCCTTAACCATTAAAGCGGACATATGCAACGATTTCCGACTCAACGCATCGGCTACCACATTAGCTTTACCAGGATGGTAATTCAAGCCAAAGTCGTAGTCCTTCAAAAATTCCAACCATCTTCGTTGCCTCATATTTAATTCCTTCTGATCAAACAGATATTTCAAACTTTTGTGATCACTAAAGACTTCAAACCTCGCACCAAAAAGATAATGCCTCCAAATTTTCAATACAAAAACCACAGCCGCTAATTCCAAATCATGAGTAGGGTAATTTTTCTCATGTACTCTCAACTGCCTTGAAGCATAAGCCACGACCTTGCCTTCTTGCATTAGCACACCACCTACACTAATCAAAAACACATCACAATACACCATAAATGGTTCATTAGGATCCGGTAAAATCAAAATCGGAGTTGTCGTCAATCTTCTCTTCAGCTCATTAAAACTTTCCTCACACCGAATATCCCAAATGAACGCTTGCCCTTTACAAGTCAACTGGGTCAAAGGAAGTGCTAGCTTAGAAAACCCTTCCATGAACCTTCGATAATAACTGGCCAAACCCAAAAAGCTTTGAATTTCAGTAACAGATCTCGGAGCCTCCCATTGTAGAACTGCTTCTACTTTAGATGGATCCACAACAATACCATTACCTGAAATTACGTGTCCAAGAAAACTCACCTCCGACAACCAAAATTCACACTTGGACAATTTGGCAAAAAGTTTCTTTTCCTTCAAAACCTACAAAACAATACGCAAATACTCCGCGTGCTCCTCCCGAGACTTAGGATAAATCAATATGTCATCAATAAACACAACAACAAATCGATCCAAATGCTCATGGAAAATACGATTCATGTACTCCATAAACACACCTGGCGCATTAGAAACCCCGAACGGAATCACCGAATATTCATAATGACCGTATCGTGTCCTAAAAGCCGTCTTCTGAATATCTTCCTCTTTCACCCTAATCTGATGATACCCTGACCTCAAGTCAATCTTACTGAACACACAAGCACCAACCAACTGATCCATCAGATCATCAATTCTCGGAAGAGGATACTTATTCTTAATCGTCACCTTATTCAACTGGCGATAATCAATACACAATCGCATACTTCCATCTTTCTTTTTCACCAACAAAACTGGAGCACCCCAAGGAGAAACACTTGGCCTCACAAACCTCTTCTCCAACAATTCATTCAATTGCTTGTTCAACTCTACCAACTCAGATGCCGACATATGATAAGGTGCCATAGAAACAGGTCAAGTACCAGGAACTAGATCTATTGAAAACTCCGCCTCTCTCTCTGGCGGCAAGTCTGAAATATCCTCAGGAAACACTTCCGGAAATTCACACACAACAGGAAACACATCAAGTGAAACTTAACTATCCACAGTCAATGATGCAAACAACCCAAACAACTGAGCTTCATCCGCCAAGAGTTTCTTCAACTCTTTGGTAGATAAGAAACTCGAGTCTTCGTCTTCCTCAAGAGAAGGAAACCTTACCAGCTTATGATAACAATCAATATGAACCCGATTGAATTGCAACCAATTCATTCCCAGAACCACATCTAAACCCTCCAACGGCAAACACACTAAATCCATCTCAAAGTCTTTACCATAAATGGTCAAAGGACAACTTAAACAAACCAAAGATGTAGTTACTGACCCCATTGCTGGAGTATCAATAACCATCTCACCATCCATCAAAGACAACACAAGATTCAAACGCTTAGCGCACTCAGACGAAATAAACGAATGGGTTGCTCCAGTATCAATAATAGCAACTAAAGGCGTACTATTAATAAAACAAGTACCTCTGATCAGACGATCTGCATTAGTAGTCTGAGTCCCTGCCAATGCAAAAACTTTCCCACCAGATGGAACTTGCTTCGGTTTCGGACACTTCGTGCTAACATGACCAGGGTCACCACAATTGAAACACTTCGCCACATTCTTCCTTTTGCACTCAGCCGCTACATGTCCTACACCTCCACAATTGGTACACTTCCTCATATCTTTCCTGCACTCAAACTGACGATGCCCCAAATCACCACACCTATAACACCTCAGAGGACCAGACATACCTCCACCACTTGACCTTCGATCAAAAGTACCCCTTTGTTTACCCTTATCAGCTGGTGTTACATACGGACCACTACGGAACTGTTGCTTCCCTTTTCTGTCACTCACACTCTTATAGTGAGTAGAACGAGCCTTACTATCTTCTTCATAAATCCTACAACTTTCCACCAAATCAGAAAACCTTCTTATCCTTTGATAACCGATTGCCTGCTTAATCTCAGGACGCAATCCGCTCTCATACTTCACACACTTAGAAAACTCTGCAGTCGCTTCAGCATAATGAGGATAAAACTGCACAAGCTCCACAAACTTAGCAGTATAATCAACAACAGACATATTACCTTGTTTCAATTCCAAGAACTCAATTTCCTTCTTTCCTCTTACATCTTCAGGAAAATACTTCCTCAGAAACTCCCGGCTAAACAATTCCCAAGTGATCTCCTCCTCTGCAGCTTCCAACACATGACATGTACTAACCCACCAGTCATCCGCTTCTTCCTGTAACATGTGAGTTCCCAGTCTCACCTTACT
Source organism: Lathyrus tuberosus (assembly GCA_022829125.1). Classification (NCBI taxonomy): domain Eukaryota; kingdom Viridiplantae; phylum Streptophyta; class Magnoliopsida; order Fabales; family Fabaceae; genus Lathyrus; species Lathyrus tuberosus. Next base: position 6,367,540 of record JALAZF010000267.1, read on the forward strand.
GTCCTCAGCACAATCCATAACTCGGAAAATCCTTTCAATCTCTTTCAACCAAATATGTGCACCATCAGGATCATGTCTCCCTTTAAAGACAGGCGGTTTGTTCTTCCTGAACTCATCATTACCAGCAGCATTAGGTGCACCCTGCACAGCCCGAGCCATAGCTTGCATAGCAGCAGCCAAAGCAGCGTCATTCCTACCAGCCATATTCTGTTCATTTCCAATAACAGAAACTATGGTTAAACAAACAGCTCACTCCAAACGCCAACACCAGCAAGGACTGACACAACTGACACGACTGACACGGACTGGCTCTGATACCACTTAATGTAACACCCCCAATCTATACCCCCAATTCATAAAGCGGTAATAAAAAAATTCAAAATTTCATCAGAGTATATTTAAAACATTCACAGCATAGACCGAGGGGTCACATCAATTTGAAACAAAATACACATAAACCTGCCCATAAAGATATGCAACAATCAGGTAGCAATTGACAGAGGAACTTAGTTCCTACTACCCATAATTCAGATACAGAATAAAAGCGAAAAATCTGTACCGAAATCTCATATATAAATATCATAAAAGTGTATGTGTCATATACACCCATACATGTACAATCCAACAGATACATATACATATACACACAAATCACTAACGGTCTCCCTAACTACCCGGTGCCACATATCAGAGCCGACCGACAAAAGAATGAAGACCTAAGCTTCACAAAAAAAACTCCAGCAACTCTAATCTGCAATGCCTCATAGAGCATTATAAAACAGCAGAAGGGTGAGAAACACAATCATAATACAGTTGCATATAATTATATATTAACACAGAAATGCACAAGTAAAATATTCTCATCACAAATGCACCACAATCAAATACAACACAACACAGTACAATTCTCAGGTATCCAATACCAATGCACATCAGTCATACACAATACACTCATCATCAATACAATTATACATATTCCATCTCATCAATCACATTCACAATTCCATACACAATTAATCCATGATTTATACAAATGCACAGAGACCGACACAACAACTCTATGCAATGCATATGCGGTACCGACTTCCAACATTTCTCATCACTAGTTCACTCAGGAACTCTGCTGGAACCATCGCTCGTTACTTAGTGTAACTCCCCGTCGGGTATACGATGTTCCCCGTCGCTCACACCCCACACGGGCACACGACGTTTATGGATCGCTCACACCCCACATGGGCACACTATCGTCTATAATCATCGCTTTTGGTCCTCTTATTTTTAAGGCGCACAATCCAATCAGATCGCTTTCAGTCCTCTTATTTTTAAGGCGCACAATGTTATAGCCGATTCCCACTGGAATCAATCCGTCGCTCACGATGTCACAAGAATTCATATCATGATGCTTGGCATACAATGACTCGTGAAATTTAAATGCACACATACATGCAATCATCTCACTCAACATTAATCATGCTTTGCAATTCAAGCCCAAAACAATGCATTTATACCATACAACAGTACGCAAATCATACCATATCCATATCAACATCACATTGCATGATACACACCAATTACACACAATTATAACGACAAAAGTCGACAAAACGACACTATTCCCGATTCCCGACATAATTAAATCGGCTAACAATCTCAAAATTATTATCATAAGAAAGTACAGTTCAATAGCTACTCAACGATACCAAGAATGTTAAAAATGGATAATCGGAACACAAGTTACGGACTAAACAAGAAAAGACATCGCGAAAAAAACAACCTTTTGCACTCATGCTGGCCATACGCGTATTGCCCTGAGCCATACGCGTATTGCCCAAAATCATACGCGTACCATTACACGTTTCAGCAGATGGCCGAGAGAAATGAAACTCCATATGCGTATTGCCCACATTCCTTCAATGCCATACGCGTATTGCCTTGACCAATACGCGTATTGACTTGAGTGATACGCGTATGGGCAGTGAAAAACCAGAATTTTTCTGCAGAATTTTGTTCTGCGTTTTCAAACCAAATTCAACCAATTTTCACCTATACACCAGAAAAATTACCAATACAATGCCTAACAACATGTATCTATCATGTATCAACAATAAGGAACACTAAAACATAATTTCGGACACATTTGGATCAATTTCTAACACTTTCAACACATAATGGTTTTTACTCTACAATCCAATTTCAATCCAAAAACATACATACATAATCATACACAAGTATATAATAATCAAGTTTCGCACCCTTACCCGATTTAATCGTGTTTGGAAAGTCGGTTGTTTCGATTTCTAGATTTTCCCAAGTTTTTCTCTCTTTCTCCTTCCTTTCTCTTTTCTTCTCCTTTTCCTTCTTCTCTTTTTCTTTCTCTCTATTTTTCTCTCTTTCTATTTTCTATTTTCTTAACTTAAGAAAAATAAAGTGAAATGCCCAAAATACCCCTACACTCAAATATCTCGCAAACGTTCCCAAAACGCGATAAAATATCACAACATTGAAAAATAACATATTTCCAAATAAAAGTCGAAAATAAAATAATCAAAAAGACTCGATTAAATAAAAACTGACAAAACTGGGGCGTTACACTCAACGTGGAGTACATCAAAATACAGCAACTACTGAAAGATAAGGACGCTCTGATTGAAATTTTGGAGCAACATGCTGTAGAGAATCAAGATGACCAGAGGAATTTGCTTGTTCCTTTCACCTGGCAAAGGAATGACAACCCGACAACGGCCCAAGAGCCCCGGTCAAAGAAAAGGAAAGTACCAGAATCAGCACCCGGTTTCTCCTCAGAGAGGACTCTGGGCCCATTAGCTTAGGTTTCTGTTTCTGCACCTTGTAATCTACTATATTTCCATTTCTGTAATCCTTTGAATTCAATAAAAAGGGGTTTCCCCACTATTTGATATTTGCAATCTAATTGTCGAAGTTTATTTTGATTAAACAAAAAAAAACAATTAATATAATCATTGCATTCATCATTCTCACATCGCGTATTCTTCTTACCTACGAATCTCACGTTTGTGTCTCGGTTCTAGAGTCAAACTGTCTCATTCGTACAATACTCGGGCCAATCGTCAGAAAAAGATGGATGATCTTGAGGAAGAAAACAGAGAGTTGAAAGAAGAGATCAACGCTCTGAGAGAGGATATGATAAAGCTTCGTAACGACATACAAGCCATGGCAGAAGTTCAACTACAAGGGACTGTGATCTCAGAGATCACCTCAACGCCCATAGTGGAGAAGTATGATCCTAGGTATCAAATACCGAAATATCGTCCTTGGGGCATGTCTGTTAACTATATCCCGGAAGGATATGTTCCGCCGATCACTGAAGATCAGGGAATCATAACAGAAGCCGCTGGGCCTGAAGGTTACAAACTTCGAGAAAGCAAAGATGCCAGGGGCATACTGAAGATTCCTGAAGGTTACAAACTTCGGGAAACGCCAAGATTCACCGTCGTAGTCACGGTCCTACCCCCTGTGGTGCACACTGTCCCAGAAGGACAGATTCCACCGATACCTTCTGGTAAGAAGGAAACTATGTTTGATAGAATGGATGAATTCCAGGAACAGCTCCTGGAAATGAAGAAGGAACTGCAAGCCATCCGCGGTCAGGATTTATTTGGAAAGGACGCCGCAGACCTTTGTCTGGTCCCCAATGTGAAAGTTCCGCACAAATTTCAAGTGCCCGACTTTGAAAAATACAAGGGTAACTCTTGCCCTCAGAGCCATCTGGTGATGTACGCTCAGCGAATGTCAGCTCAGACGGAGAATCAGGACCTACTGATTCACTACTTTCAGGATAGTTTAACCGGTGCCGCACTCAAATGGTACATGGGTTTAAACCGTGCTACGATTCTCACATTCAGAGATCTTGGTACTGCCTTCGTCCAACAATATAAATACAATCTGGACATGGCACCGGACAGAGATCAACTCAGATCAATGTCACAAAAGGACAAGGAAACCTTTAAGGAGTACGCTCAGAGATGATGTGAAATTACCGCTCAGATTTGTCCACCTCTTGAGGAAAAATAGATGACAAAGATCTTCTTAAAGATCTTAACCTCGTTTTACTATGATAGAATGGTTGCCAGTGCACCCAGTGATTTCACTGAGATAGTGGGCATGGGAGTTCGTCTTGAGGAAGCCGTCCGAGAAGGGCATTTGGTAAAAGACGCTGGATCATCGAGTAGTACAAAACGATACGGTAGTGCTCTCCCTAAGAAAAAAGAGCAAGATATTGGGAATATCTCTCTCGGAAAGCAAAGGCGACGTTATCAACCGGTAGCAGCTGTAACTCCTGCTATCAGCCCTGCGCCTATTCCTACGTATCAACCTCAGGTTGCGCAAAGCCAACCTAATCAGCAAAGGACACAACAGCCTCTTCAGTAGGCTCGTCCTTCATACAATAACAACCGTACAACACGGCCATCAGGGTTTGATCCTATACCCATGTTGTACGCAGAACTATTTATACTACTACTGGCTAAGGGGCACATCCAGACTAAGTCTCCTCTTACAGTACCAGAAAATCCGCCTTTTTGGTTTAAGGTGGATCAGATATGCCCTTATCATCAAGGAGGATCAGGGCATAACATAGAGAATGTCTCAATTTCAAATCTGACGTGCAAAAGCTTGTTAGGAGCGGGCTCTTATCTTTCAAAGATATGAATCCCAATGTTCTCACAAACCCGCTGCCTCAACATGAGAAAGTTGCGGTCAACCTAATTGAGAAAGAATTTAACAATGTCTATCAAATTCACGATGTACTCTTGTTGAGGACCAATCTGGTCAAGATGCATTGTAGACAGAGTGGGTACGACCATGTGCCACCTCATAATTATCACCAGTGTGATGTCTGCTCTAAAAACAATCAAGGATGTTCTGTGGTGCAAACAGCTCTACAGGAACAGATGGATCTCAGATGGATCCAAGAGCACCGAGTTCGTGGAGTTAACATGGTTTACACAAATTCCAACGTCATTCAGAACCACGACATCCGTACGATGAATGTCAACCTGGTGGCAATGCATTTAAGGCAAAGCCGATATCATAATCTGCCACGGCACGATTATAGTTCTTGTCTGACTAGCTCGGTAAACAAACAGGGATGCTCTTTCATACAGGAGACACTTCAGCGTCAGATGGATCTTGGATGGATCCAGGACTACCATAATAGGAATCCCTATCAGATTAATATGGTTCAAATCTTCGACATTTTCTTGATGAATACCAACTTGGTAGAGTTGCATGCTGAGCAGGTCCGACTCGGATTCCTGATATCACACAATTATCACAGCTATAAAACGAGTCGCGAAAACGATCAAGGATGTGCCCTTGTCCAGGAAGCACTTTAGCACTTGTTAAATCATTGGTGGATGCCAATATACATGGATGAAGATACTCAGCAAATTAGTATCAATAACAGAAACCCCACTCGGCGTCAAAGTCAGGATGTCTGACTCGTGGAAGCTAACCTAGTGAGGTTACATTGTATTCAAAGCGGGCGTGGCCAGGTGCCACCACACAATTATGAACGTTGTGGAGTCTGTTCGGAAAGTAACCAAGGGTGCTACCTTGTGCGAGCAGCTCTCCAGGGGCAGGTGGAACGTGGAGAGATCCGTCCATATCCAGGTTCCGGACCCATCAATTGGTCGCCGAACTACCTTACCAATCAAATTGAGGACGTTGTCGTCATCTCTGATCATCAGAGAACCAGGAATGTTTTTGCCATTATCCCTCTGCTTGACGAATCGAGAGTTCCTAACCAGGAACGGATCGAAATTACTTATGATGGTCAGAAAAACCAGAAGGTTCCCATAGTCATCTATCTGCCGGGACCACTACCGTATGAATCAGCTAAGGCAGTCCCTTACAAATACGGTGCAACGATAATTGAAAATGGAAAGGAAATTCCATTATCCTCTGTCGTGAATATTGCAGACATCAGTCGTGTAACACGGAGTGGTAGAATCTTCAACAGAGGAGTTGGAGAGTCTAACAAAGAAAAGGAACTTCAGACAGAAGCTCCCGATCCATCAGTCGGTCAGTTCAGTAATCCCGACCTTTCGAAAAACGATGATGAGATGCTGAAGCTCATCCAAAGGAGTGAATATAACATTGTTGATCAACTGTTACAGACTCCTTCAAAGATCTCGGTATTATCATTGTTACTCAGTTTAGAAGCGCACAGAGAGGCTCTGCAGAAAGTCTTGGAGCAAGCCTTTGTGGAACAGGATGTAACCATCAGACAGTTCGATAGTATTGTCTCTAACATCACTTCCTACAACAATTTGGGGTTTAGTGATGAGGAGTTACCTGAAGAGGGTTGCCATCATAACATGGCACTCAATATTACAGTCAACTGCCAGGACGATGCTTTAGCCAGCGTACTAGTAGACACAGGGTCAGCCCTAAATGTTATGCCGAAGTCCACTTTGATGCAATTATCATTCAAAGGCCCTCCGATGAGAACCAGCGAGGTCGTCGTCAAAGCGTTCGACGGATCCAGAAAAATGGTTATCGGTGAAGTTGACCTTCCCATAACTATCGGTCCTCACACTTTCCAAGTCACCTTCCAGGTCATGGACATTCGGGCAATGTACAGTTGTTTAATAGGAAGACCTTGGATACATTAGGCTGGAGCGGTCACTTCAACCCTCCACCAAAAGTTAAAGTTCGTCCAGAACGGCCAACTCATCACAGCCTGTGGGGAAGAGGCCTTGCTCGTCAGCAACTTATCGTCATCCACTTATGTGGAACCAGAAGGGATAATCGGAACCCAGTTCCAAGCGCTTTCTCTACAAAAGGACGAACAATCCGGAGGAGGAACTTCGATTTCCTCATACAAAGATGCTATTTAAGCGGTCGAGATTACCGATACAACAGGATGGGGACAGCTTGTCATTCCTACTAGCAATACAACAAAGAAGGGTCTTGGTTTTTCTGCAACCTGTACCCGGACAGCTGCTAACAATGAAAGTCTTCATCCCATTCAGGATTTCTTCCACAGTGGAGGTTTCCTTCACCCAGTGCCTCAGGCAATCCATGCTATCAATGAGGAGGATCCCTCTGACACAGATGAAGAATGGAAGTCCTATCTTAACGAGGACGGTTATATGTCTCAGGAAGAGGTGCCTACGCCATTTTACTATCCCGCACAGAGTCCGAGATTTATACCCCGGTCAGATGTCGAAATGGTATACGGAGATTGTGATCCGGAAGGATGTCGTGCTCCGCCAAATTCATTAGAGGAGGACACTCCGATGAAGGACAACTTTGACCATAATTACTATGGCCCGATAGATTGCCTGCCAATGTGGCAGCCTTACCCAGGAGACTTGGGGCCAGAAAGTCAGCCGAGTAATGAAACTCAACTGAGCATCATTGAACAGAATACCTGTGTCCCCACCATGTCATGGGATCAACACTCAGGTCATTCAGAAACTACTCAGTAGGACGATGAATTTGCAATGTTTGCAGGACTAGAATTCATCAACTATGCTTTTCCCGAGGTCAACGTCATCGAGAGGGTTGACTCCTCCAGTTCCAAAGAAGTGTGGGACACCTTGGGACAACCGAGTGGAAAATACGACTATATGGTCAAGTACACCGCTCCCGAAAGCTCTCGTATCAGGCTCGAAGATATCCAGCCAACTGGATGGGGGATACAGCTGAGAGCACAAATGCTATGCAAAATGCGACAGACGAATTCTCCTACGACAATTCTGCCTGGGAGACAGATTCCAATGATCCTGCTCCACCAGAAATCAGCGTCATTTCTGAAGACAAATCAAGGAAGGTGCCAGACTTTGTGATTCACCGAGGAGTTCGCCGCCAATGGGTCGCAGTTGATGCTCCGAAGGTCGTTCGCCAGTCAAAGTAATTGCCATTTTTAACCTTTCACCCTGCCCAGGTGAAACGGATGTTTTGATATGGCTCGCTTTTTGTAAATTTTCCCTCTTCGCTTAGCCCAAAGCGACAGAGTTTTGTTTTATAGGGTTGTAGTTTCAAGAGTCGATTTGTTCATTAATAAAATAACGTCGTTCTGTAATTTCCGCATTAATTGCTATTTTCTCTTTTTTGCTTTTTCTCAGAAAATGGTAATCCTAAAAAATAATTCAATAATAAAAACAAGCAGTAAAAAGAATACACTGCACACACTTGCATTTTCTCTATCTCTTCTAAACACGAATCATCACATCATGCAGATTGCTTGTTTTAAACCCCGTTGAAACATACGATCCGATGCCTTCTCCCAACTTTGAGTTCCCGGTATTTAGGGCTGAAGAAGAAGTCGACAACAAAATTCCAGAAGAGATCTCCCGACTACTCAGACAAGAGGAAAGGTCTATTGAACCTCACCAAGAGCCGTTGGAAACGGTAAACTTGGGTTCAGAAAAGGAGAGAAAAGAAATCAGGATTGGGGCACTACTCAGTCCAACTGCCAAAGAGAGTTTGATAAAGCTTCTCAAAGAATTCCCCGATGTATTCGCTTGGTCCTATCAGGATATGCCAGGGTTGGATACCAGCATCGTGGAACATCACTTACCGTTAAGATCGGAATGTCCGCCAGTAAAGCAAAGGTTGAGACGCACTCACCCGGACATGGCCATCAAAATCAAAGAGGTACAGAAACAGATTGACGCGGGTTTCCTCGCTATGTCAGAATATCCTCAATGGTTAGCCAATATCGTACCTGTTCCAAAAAAGGACGGAAAAGTCAGAATATGTGTTGATTACAGGGACCTGAACAAGGCAAGTCCAAAGGACGACTTTCCTTTACCACACATTGACATGCTGGTTGACAGTACAGAAAAGTTCAAAGTTTTCTCCTTCATGGATGGATTCTCGGGCTATAACCAGATCAAAATGGCGCCGAAAGACATGGAGAAAACTTCGTTCATTACCCCATGGGGTACCTTTTGTTACAAGTTAATGCCATTCGGTTTAAAGAACGTCGGGGCAACCTATCAAAGGGCCATGACTACTCTGTTTCATGACATGATACACAAGGAAATCGAGGTATATGTCGATGATATGATTGCAAAATCTAAGACAGAGGAGGAGCATGTGACCCACCTGTCAAAACTATTCGAGCGGCTGAGAAAGTACGAACTCTGCTTGAATCCCAATAAATGTACATTCGCTGTCCGTTCAGGGAAACTTTTAGGGTTCATCGTCAGCCAAAAAGGAATTGAGGTTGATCCTGACAAGGTTAAGGCCATTCAAGAAATGCCTTCTCCGAAAACTGAAAAACAAGTCAAAGGATTCCTGGGACGTTTGAACTACATCTCCAGATTCATATTCCTCATGACTGCCACATGTGCGCCGATTTTCAAGTTACTCAAAAAGAACCAGGATTGCGTTTGGACAGAAGACTGTCAAACTGCCTTCGACAGTATTAAGGAATACCTGTTGAATCCTTCGATTCTATCACCTCCAGTGGAAGGAAGACCACTGATCATTTACCTCACAGTCTTGGAAGACTCAATGGGGTGTGTACTTGGCCAACAAGACGAAACCAAAAGGAAAGAGTCTGTCATTTACTATCTAAGCAAGAAGTTCACCGACTGCGAGACTCGGTATACGATGCTTGAGAAAACTTGTTGTGCTTTGGCTTGGGTAGCCAAACGTCTACGCCAGTACATGATTCGTCACACTACTTGGTTGGTCTTCGAGATGGATTCAATCAAGTATGTCTTTGAAAAACCTGCTCTCACAGGAAGGATTGCCCGTTGGCAGATGTTGCTATCAGAATATGACATAGAGTACCACGCTCAGAAAGCCGTTAAGGGGAGTATTTTGGCCGATCATTTGGCTCATCAACCGATTGACGATCAAGAATCAATCGGGTTTGACTTCCCAGACGAAGATGTCATGTATTTAAAAATGCGATGAACCGCTACCCAGTGAAGGGCCAGAGCCAGGTTCCCAGTGGGGACTAATCTTTGACGGAGCAGTTAATCATTATGGAAACAGAATTGGGGTAATAATTGTTACCCCTCAGGGTACCCACATTCCTTTCACCACTCGACTTACGTTCAAATGTACAAACAACGAGGCCGAATACGAAGCTTGTATTATGGGTCTCGAAGAAGCGATTGATTTAAGGATCAAAAACTTGGATGTATATGGCGACTCATCCCTGGTTATCAATCAGATAAAAGGAGATTGGAACACATACCAATCAGGATTGATTCCTTACAAAGATTATGCAAGAAGGTTGTTACCTTTCTTCAACAGAATCGAGTTTCATCATATCCCTCGTGATGAGAATCACACGGCTGATGCATTAGCCACACTCTCTTCTATAATTAGTGTGGGTCAATGGACTGACCTACCTAAGATCTACATAATGCGCCTTGAAAGGCCCGCTTACATCTTCACGATTGAAGCAGTCATAGACGACAAACCTTGGTATCACGATATCAAATGCTTCCTTCAGAAACAAGAGTACCCTCCTGGAGCACTAAGGAAGGACAGAAAAACCCTCAGAAGACTGGCTGGCAGTTTCTTCCTGAGTGGTGATACCCTCTATAAGAGGAATTTTGACTTGGTTTTGCTTCGATGCGTCGACAGACCAGAAGCAGACATGTTGATGAAAGAAATTCATAAAGGATCCTTTGGCACTCATGCCAACGGACACACAATGGCGAGAAATATTCTGAGAGCAGGGTACCATTGGTTGACAATGGAATCCGACTGCTACAAGTACATGATGAGGTGTCACAAGTGTCAGATATAGTCCGACAAAATTCATGTACCGCCAACGCATCTCAAGGTTCTTTCTTCCCCATGGCCTTTTTCCATATGGGGAATCGACATGATTGGCTTGATTGAGCCCAAAGCTTCAAATGGACATTGGTTCATCCTTGTAGCCATTGATTACTTCATCAAGTGGGTCGAAGCAGCGTCGTACGCTAATGTAACTCGACAAGTGGTGGTCCGATTTATCAAAAACAATATCATCTGCCGTTATGGTGTTCCAAACCAGATCATTACTGATAATGGCTCTAACTTGAACAATAAGATAATGAAAGAGTTGTGCGCAGAGTTCAAGTTTAAACACCATAACTCATCTCCCTACTGACCCAAGATGAACGGAGCGGTAGAAACGGCTAACAAGAACATCAATAAGATTGTTCAAAAGATGGTTGTAACCTACAAAGATTGGCACGAGATGCTACCCTTTTCTCTTCACGGTTATCACACATCTGTCCATACTTCAACAGGGGCAACCCCTTTCTCTCTAGTATATGGCATGGAAGCAGTGCTCCCCATAGAAGTAGAGATCCCATCAATCCGGGTATTGATGGAAGCTAAGCTTACAGAAGCTGAATGGTGTCAGAGTCGACACGACGAACTCAATCTGATCGAAGAAAAAAGAATTATGGCTCTTTGCCACGGTCAGTTGTATCAACAAAGAATGAAGAGGGCGTTCGACAAAAACGTCCGACCTCGCGTCTTCAGGAAAGGAGACCTTGTGCTCAAAAAGATACAATCATTTCTCACTGATTCGCGAGATAAATGGACTCCGAATTATGATGGCCCTTTTGTGGACAAGAAAGCTTTCTCAGGTGGCGCCTTGAGACTTGCAACCATGGATGGAGAGGAATTTTCCTACCCCACAAATGTTGATGTAGTCAAGAAATACTTCGCCTAAACTAAAAAAAAAACGTCTCGGTGGATTGAAAACCCGAAAGGGTGGTCCAGGCAAAAGTTAGAGACAAAATAAAAAAAAATCACCCCGGTGGATTGGAAACATCACAGTACAATCCAGGCAAAAGTTAGGGATAATGGCAAGTAACTATGTTCAACAGAGGCAAGTCCCTCAGCAGCAGTTACACCATCCATCGGAGGAAAACTCCAGTCAAGGTCATCTTCGACAAAAGCTCAGGATGTCCGAAATTCAAAGTTGGTAGAAGGATAGTGGTCGTTATGTTTCAACGTAGCCCTTTTTCCCTGTAAATTACCATTTTCTAGCTTTGTATATACTCTTTGGAATCACGTGTTTGGCTGATCTCCATCTTATTAATAAAATTTGAGCCCTTGTGCTTTATTTATAATTCTCGTTTGTTTTTGCTTTAAAAAATGACATTTTAACATGCTCAACGATTCTTGAAATAAAACAAAAATGAATTTACTTGTAAAACTTTTTCTGCTTTAAAATAAAGATGGCAATTTCTTTTGACTGTTAAACATCAAAAGAACATCAACCGCTTCTCCAAAAGTAAGCGAACTTCAAAGTGCAGAATCAAAGTACTCCTTCTAACCCAGTACGCCTGAATGGAGAGATCAACTGTGTCAGAGACCTTGTTTCATCTGACACGCCTCAGCCGAGTTCTCATCTCCTAAGCCCGACCAACATAGTTCCCCGCGAGGACTACTTCTCCTAAGCAAGGTAGAATTGCTACTTTCGGACCAACGGTATTTCTTCGCCCCGCGATGGCCGAGTATCCAGTTGTGTTCATCCATTAGTTTGTATGTCGCGTCAGTTTTGTCAGCATATACATACATACATCATGAATTTTATTTGCATTCGCATTCATATTGCATCACTATCACTCTAGTCGGTCTTATCCCCTAGTGGTAACAGTCCTCTCAATCGAGTTGTTGATTCTTTCCTCGTCGGGAAGTGAATCATCTGAACAATCTCGCCTCCAGTTATTTCTGAATTCAAGATAGGCCCTTGACCACTTTGATAGCTTGAAGCTCTGAAAGACCAGAGAACCTTCAACCGATGTCACTCTTCGCCATTGAAGATGATATTTTCGCTTTCCCGAATTAAGAAAAATCCCCAGAGAAAGCCTCTTAATCAAAGATTCGGCGATACAACAGTTTTGCTCCGAAAAACCACTGATGAAAAGGTCATCGGCACCTCAAAATTGGATCCCATCATATGGCGTTTCTCCGGGAAAATCCCGAGAAAAGTATGATGTAAGACCCCAAACATAAGCAGTCTCTCAAGAAACTCGCTTTCCCCAGATAGAGTCAACAAATGGCATCTCCAACAGAGAAGTTTATGCACCTCTACAGCTCAAACGACTGGGTTCCCCAGCAAGTCTGGCATCATAAATTTTTCCATCAAATGGCATCTCCCCAGGAAAATTCGACGAGAAGTTTGAGGAAAACCGCTACGAGTAGCGTCCCTTGTCAATAAAGTTTATTGACAAAAGAAACTAAGACCAGTTCCTTGGTAGGAAACCAGGAACAAGGGGAAGTTTAAATCAGAAACTAAGACCAGTTCCTTGGTAGGAAACCAGGATCAAGGGGAAGTTTAAATCAGAAACTATGACCAGTTCCTTGGTAGGAAACCAGGATCGAGGGGAAGTTTAAATCAGAAACTAAGACCAGTTTCTTGGTAGGAAACCAGGATCGAGGGGAAGTTCATCTCAAAAGAAAACTGAGACCAGTTCCTTGGGTGAAGACCAGGATCGAGGGGAAGTTTACCTTTTCTAAGCATTATTGCTTAGCAAAAGAAGATGAATGCGATCTTCCATTCATAACCACCATCAAAATTTCGGGTATTCCGATATTTAATCCTCTTGCACCCCGAATGCCCGAATACCTTCGTCATTCACACCTTCGTGTCCAAGAAGATTAAATAGGGGCATCTGTCATACCCCAAATTTTGACCACTAAGATTTCCCATCATTGTGCAAATCATCATCACAATATGGATGTACCTTTATGCCTCATCAATCTCCTCAAGGAATTGTTGAGCATCCACTGCAATCAAAATTAGGGTTTCAATCCCTCTTTGAGTGTTTAGACAAAGGATCAATCAAGGAATGACATGATCTTCAACTTTTCTAACCTCTCAAACATCCACAATGGATCAAGAGGACTCCCACTTCAAGGATTAAGCACAAGGTTGCTCCCTTCTAGGTGGACCAAGCCTCAAGATCGCCAGTGTCACCAAATTAGGGTTTTGGTCGACCAAGGCCTCCAGGTGGAAAATTTCCTCTGTGCATGAGCCAAAGATCCAAAACATAACCTAATATGCTCCATGGAACCTCATAAACCCAATCATCCAGTCAGTTTTGCCTCAGGGGATGCATTCATCAAAAATCTAGAATTAGGGTTTCTTGACCTAATTCACCCCTAAGTTGACTTTTGGGACCAATTATGAACCAAGACCTCAAGAGAGGATTTGAGGATCTCCAATATGCCATATTGATCCATTTGGAACAATGGATTGATCCAAGAAGCTTGAGCAACAAGTTTCAATTTTATCTGAACCACAGTTAGGGTTTCGCGGGAAAAGTCAACTGTAACTTTGACTTTTGACCAGGACATGCTCCCAAGCCCTAAGACATGATTCAATACACTCTATACCACCCATGGAACATGTCCATCAAGTTTGATTTAGGTCAAGGACATGATTTCCTGAAGAATTGCACAGTTTGGAATTCATCTGACAAAAAGTCAACTGTGACTTTTTGAGATTTTTCACTAAAATGGATTTTTAACCCTAAAATGATGTTAATGTATGATTTGAATCATCATTCATCAAGAAAAATCAAAGAAAATGGGATAACTTGTAAAAGGGGTAACCATAAAAACTTAGAAAATTTTCTAAGTTATGAAAAAAGTGACAAAGGTACCAACTTTGGAGGATCATAACTCCTAAACCACAAAGCCATTTTTTTCCATCCAAAGCTTGATTTGTAGATCTCATTGCCCTCTACAAAAGCTTCATACTGACCTATGTCCAAATTCCTCATGGATTTTGAGTTATGGAGTGATCAAAATCAAGAAAAGTCACTTTGTTCCAACACTTAGTGAAAATTTCACTAAGTCAGATTTTGCCTTACTTTTTTCCAAATGTAGGGACATTTTTCACTTGGATCCAAAAAGTATCAAAACCAAATATGATCAAACAGTTGTTGTATCATATAAGAGCTTTCCAAAATGGCCAAGAACATCACCAAATTCAACTTGAGCCATGAGATATGACATTGGCAAGTTGCCTTGCTGAAATCTGCCAAGGCAAGGCAGAATTTTGCACTTTTGCTCGATTTGCCAAAATCATCCAATTCCAAGCCTTGTCATCACTTTGGACACATCTGAGGATTGAATCTAAAGGGGACAATCAATGAGCCAAGCCTCCAAAGTCCTTGGAACAAGAAATAGCATGCTAAACCTAGAATTGCCCAAAATAGGGACAAGACTCCAATTTTGGATTGGAGCATTCAATGGAAGCATCAAGATGGCATGGACTGAGCTATTAGCAACTGAATTCAGTCAAGACTTATCCAAGACCAAGGGGACCAGCAGCCTGTGCCCTAACCTCTAGTCAATGGCTAGAGGAGACTTGGATTTTCATTTACCAACATTGGCCAACCCTACTCAGCAGTTGCCATTCACTATTCCTTGCAAAACAAACTTGCTCTACTATAAATAGAGCTCAATTGTGATCAGTTTAAGTACACCAAAGGCCTACAACACTTACCTTTCTCAAAATCCACTTCTCACTCTCAAAAATGCCTTTCTTAGCAAGTCACTATCGGGTTTTTCATTAGAGAGCAATTCCACTCAAACCAATCACACACACACCTCATATACATCATATGTGAGCTGATTAAACACTTAAACAACATCTGGAACACTGATTTCTCAGAATCACCAATCAATTGCTCAAGATTTTAACCAAGTTGCAGTTGAGATGCCATGAAGTGATCCAGCCAATTTCCATCAAGTCCAAGCATTCAAACACACTCCATAGGGTGTAGGGAAGCTGTTCAGATCATCACAACTCATCTGTAACACCTCCAACTCAGAAATCAATTTGCTCTTGCTGTCACGACCTAGAGGTAAGCCTAAACTTGGTCATCTCTCAATCTATGCATATTTCCTCGCACAATACTTTTGCCAAATGTTCATAATCATGCATGGAATGTTTCCCCTCAAGTAATTGCTTTGTTTGAATCGTGTATTAAAAATCCCAGCCTTCATGCAGAATTTAGGGTTCTTGAGGATTTTTCGTGATTTCTTGTTTTATGCTTAATTTAAATGAAATTAATTGCCATAAACATGATCGTGAGGTTGAAACGAGTTGATTGGTATGTGGATTGCATGATATAATCAAGTATTCAGTGAGATTGGATAGAAAATGCAAATCCGGGCCAAGCTGAAAAACGCGCGTGTTCTTCAGTTGTTCTTGGCGCCATTTCTCACAAATTCAAATATTTGAATTTTGTGATTTTATTTAATTGATTCAAAAACTAATTTCTCTCTGAGTTTTAATGATTTTGAGTTGATTCTTTTTTTAATAATTCACAAAAATGTTAAAATATTTTATTTTCCCAAAAAATCCCAAAAATATTATTTATTTCATATAATTGATATTTTTGCAAAGAATTAATATTTTAATTGTTTTTGACATTTTGAATATTTTTTCCACCTTGATTTTGCAACTTTTAATGACTTCTAATTATTTTGTAGGTCAATACTTAATTTTTGAAGCATTAATCCAAGATCACAATTTGTTTTCCATATGTTAAACAATTTTGATCATTTTAATTGAATTTTTATTCAATTAAAACACATTTTGAAAACAAATTAGGGTTTTTGGATTAATTCAACCCTCATAAATCATTTTCAAAACTTTTGGGCCTCTAATAGAGTGTAAGACCCAATCCCCTTTTAACCTAAACCATTTTGGGCCTCAGATATTGTATAAGCCCCTTTGCGTTAAAAGAAAATCTCGACGCGATCGCCATTTTAAACGAAAAACCTTGGGCCTACCCTCGTGTTATAAGCCCCACTCTTTTTCTTTTGGGCCTCTAATAGAGTGTAAGACCCAATCCTTTGTAAATGCAACCTATTTTGGGCCTCACTTATTGTATAAGTCCCGTTGTATTTAAAAAGTTCGACGCGATCATCATCCGTTTAAAAACAAACCTTGGGCCTACCCTCGAGTAGTAAGACCCATTTCTTTTCTTTAAAACTTTTTGGGCATCTTGAGAGAGTGTAAGACTCATCCCTTTGTACAGAAAACAATTTTTTGGCCTCAGTCACTTGTATAAGTCCCTCTGTACAAATTCAAACAGTGCGCTCACTGATAAAACCCTAGGCCTCTCCTTGAGCTGTAAGCCCCAAATCTTTCTTTTTCAAAGCACTTTCTCCTTTGATTTTGAAATATACTGTTGTTTTCAATCTTTCTTTGTTGAACAACTAACCAAACAGCATGGAAGCTCTACAACCGAGTAAGTGGTTATATGCTTTCATTTACCGCTTTTATATACATATAACTGTATTGTGGGGCTGTTTCGCTGTAAGTCCTCTTTCATAAACTCATATCAACTGTGTAATAATAGTATAGATATTTAGAGTTTCTCCGACAATTACTTCTAGTACTAATCCCGTTGATCACTCTTAAATAGTCTAAACTAGATCCCCATAGGATTACCAGACACAGTCTTCCCTCCTCTTGGGGTTAAACAATATGGAGATATGAAAGGCAGCATTCTCGGTGAACCCTTTCATAGACTGTCACTCGTAGAAGTTGTCAAAGAAACTCTATTCCCCAGAGATGATCTTTTCTCCGTGAATGGCATCTCTTGAGTTTCTTCCAAATTCTCGAACCTTCCTGGCTTGATCTATTCCTTGTGAAAAGCCTGTCTTGAATTTCTCGGGGTTTGGGGACCCGCATGCTTCTTAAAAGCACTTGTCAAGAAACTCTACTCCCCAGAGATGATCTCTTCTCCGTGAATGGCATCTCTTGAGTTTCTTCCAAATTCTCGAACCTTCCTGACTTGATCTATTCCTCGTGAATAGCCTGTCTTGAATTTCTTGGGGTTTGGGGACCCATCGGCTTCTTAAAAGCATTGACCTCCTCTTGGGCATTGTTCAAGGACCCACATGCTTCCTAAAAGCACCCCCGCCTCCTATTGGGTGTTGTACAAGGACCCGTCGGCTTCTTAGAAGTATTCACAGCCTCCTCTTAGGCTTCTTATAATGATTCTTCCTCCAGGAATGATAGCCTCCTCTTGGGCTTCATACAAGGACCTATCGGCTTCTTAAAAGTTTCCAGCCTCCTCTTGGGCTTCGTACAAATTGTCCCGAAAACCTCCTAGAGGTATAGGAACAGAAATTAGTCATCTTAATAGAACAGTCTTTCCAAGAGTCTACTACTGTTTCTCAAAGCATGGTACAAAAGATGAAACTCTAGACTCGGACAGTCTAATTTCCTGAAGTCTCCAAGACATTCTCAAGCACCCTTCAAGAATATGAAGAAAACCCGTAGACTCGGACAGTCTCGATACCCTTTGGATTTCCCATTTCCTCAAAGAAAAGGAAATAACCCTGATCCTCGAATCAAAATCCCTGAGTACAAACATTGCTCATATAAGAACTGATTTTCTCTTTAAATTAGCATACTGGACCTGTCACTCAACTGAAACAGCACCATAGCCTCCTCTTGGGCTTTGTACAATGATTCTCCCCAGCGGAGCTAACACTTTAGCCTCCATCTCGGGCTTTATACGAGATACAAAAAAGACTCTCTTGTTGAGTCACAATCCTTTTAGCCTCCGTCTAGGGCTTTGTACAAGACACAAATCACTCCCTTGTTGAGTATAAAACCCTTAGCCTCCATCTCGGGCTTCGTACGAGATACTATAAAAGACTCTCTTGTTGAGTCGACACCCTTTTAGCCTCTATCTCGGGCTTCGTGCGAGATACAAAATCACTCTTTTGTTGAGTATAAAAGATTCTCTTGGTGAGTCACCATCTTTAGCCTCCATCTCGGGCTTTGTACAAGACACAAAAGACTCCCTCGTTGAGTCTAAACCTTTTAGCTTCTCTCTCGGGCTTTGTACGAGACACATAATAGCCTCCTCTTAGGCTTCATATAAGAAAACCACTGGTTGATCCAATCAACCTTTTAGCATCAAAGTTGTGCCTCGTTCATAGTACACAAACATTAATAACTCCTTCCCCTTCATCTAATTGCTGTAAGCGGCAAGCCTCTAGATTATTTACATCCATGCCACTGTCCCTCTTTTAGCATGAGAAATTCCTAAGGAAAGATAGCATTGCTCTACACTGAGTTAAAGTATTCTCCTTCAGGTTGGAAATCCCCTATAAAGGAAATTATGGCATTGCCGGATTCACATATCCCGGTTAAAGTAATTCTCCTTTATAAACAGTTGTGACAAACAAACCCCTCTTTAGAGATGACAAATTCTCTCTAAAGACAACACTTTTTATCTTCACATCTTGGGCTTCGAACAAGATACAAATAGACCCTTCAGCTTCACATCTTGGGCTTTGAACAAGATACAAACCACCTTCATCTTCACATCTTGGGCTTTGAACAAGATATAGATCACCTTTCGCTTCACGTCTTGGGCTTCAAACAAGACACCAAAACACCATTTCCTCCCATAGAATAGGAGGAACTACGATCGCTCTGATTTCTCTGTTTCAGTAAACTGGAATACGTAGGCATAAGATTGAAAGAAAAATCTTAGCGAGCACACTAAACAAAAACCCAAAATCCCATACTCCCATACATTCGTCCTAACATCTTAACCTCCCACCAATCGACCGAACACTACTTTTAACAAAAAAAACCTAAAAGAGACCCTGAATCTTTGTAGCATCTGTAAACCAACAATTTTGACTGTTTAACCTCAGTTTGCAAGCAGGGTTAATTTGAGACATCTATTTCCCTTCCTTCATCAGCTTCAATAGGATAAAAAATGAATCGAGCTGTAGATACCAAAGAGCGGTAGTGCTTCGCAACCACGTCCAAAATCGCTCGCTACACTCAAGCATCTAAATGAAACCTTTCTTTTCACATTTTACTCTCCATGATGATGTGATCATTTAGCAAAAAGAATTTGAGGCAATGGTCAACTATACAGAATTTCACAATGGTTTGAACATAGCTACTTGGAACTGAAAAATTGCTTGGAACCGAATCTTCAAATGCACTCAAATCACCAAATTAATCCAAGCATTGCACGTGTTTAGGGTTTGATGATGTTAAGTGATAATTGCTAAGCAAAAACGACTTGAATTGGCAAGGTTTTGGCTGCATTTTGGTTAGCTTTGGAATCAAGTTTTCATCACAATCGTTGCTCATGATTTCACAAAATTTACAACAACTTCTCACACGTATGAGCTTTATTCACCTCAACGATAAATAGAGGACTCATTTTCCCTCAAAACCAAGATTAGAAAGCCTCCAGAACCCCTGCTCCAACTTAGAATTTCCAATGAAATTTTGAAAGATCGTTTTCAAATTCTAAGCTATTTCAACATTATTTCTTGATTCCATTAACACCTTTTGCATCTTTTGAAGATATAGCAACAAAAACCAAGCTCTAAGACCTTCTGAAGTGCTCTAACCAAGTTCACCTTTCACCACCTCCAATCATCATTTGGACAAGGTAGTTCTGAGCATCATTTGAACTGAAACAAGTTACCACGATGTAGCCTGATACTCTTTGACTTTTTCCCTTAACTTATCTTGTTTTGGTTGATCGTATCTGGCATTTAATTTCATTTTTCGTATTATCTTTTTTCACTGAGTTTCTGCAAAATTCCCCATGCTCACTTTCAATAAATGAAAGTAAAGTCACAATGGCGTTGGTTTCATGATCTAATGTTTCCAAATGCCAAACTCCGGTGAGAAACTCACCGGAGAAGATGACCGGAGGTTCAGAGGTGGTGGCCTGAGTTTTTTTTATAAAAAATGTGATCCAGCGCATTATTCAACTTAAGGTCCACCGTACATCTTAGATATGGACCACTTGATGCGCGTGCTTGGGCTTTATTGACCAGATCCAATGGCTCATGTATTTTCTGATTTATTTCTTTTTCTTTTATTTTCTTTTATTTGATTTTATTTTATAAAATTGATTTTCAATCAGATTTTCATCCAAAAAACTTCACAAAAATATTTCCTATTATTTTACACGTTGTGTAATTTTTTTCACAATTTTATCTTGTGTTTTAATATTTTTCATTAATTTTCTAATATTTCATGCATTTTAATTGGTTTAAAAATATTTTCCATACATTAAAAAATATCAAAAAAATATTATATGTTTCTTGACTTGTTTCTGACTTTTCATGATTTTATTGAGATCTTGTTTGATGTTTAGATGTTTCATTTGCATTTTGCATTTTATTTTCAATTTAAAAAAATCATTTTAAAATTGTTTAATGCTTTATTTTAATTCCTTTTTCCATTTTATATTGTGTTTCACTTCTGGTGCATTGGATCATTACTTTTTTATCATAAGTTTCATCAATATCAATGGACCTGGGGTGTTGATAGGTTGAAAACTCTAATTCACCAAGATATGTGGTTGATCTTAATGATAACTTGATCAAAGTTATGGTTCAATTTGATTTCATTTCTCTCCATCTCTTTCTTTTTCTTTTTCCTTTTTCTCTTGATCAATTGGGTGATTTAGAGTTCATCTTGTTCATAAAGTTTGGATTGATGCTTAATGAACTTTCATCATTTCAAATCTACCTTCCAATTGATCATGGATCATTTGAGGTACTTTGGATTGATGCATAAGTTTGTCCTAAGTTATCATGAAGAATTATTGATGTAATGGACCAATCTCCTTGCCTTAGTGCTTGATCCCTCCTTGGTTTTTACTTGTTCTACAAGTTTTAGAAGTATGGTTTCTATCATATCTCTAACATGTATGGTACATAAATTGTTATTGACCGGCCTCCCATAGTATGATCTTCCTAATAGATTGTGCTACGATTGCTTAACATAACGCTAAATTTGTCCCGGATCGATCCATTAACTCTAACATTAATATTAACATTATTATTGTGCTAACTTTACTTAATGTCATTTACTTTTCTTGCATTTTAATTTTCATGTCATTTAGTTTCTTGCCATTTACTTTTATGCCTTATTTTTTTTAGTATTACATTTCATATTGTTTATGTTTATGCTTCTTTTTTCTTTTGTCCACTTGGACATTTTATTTTTCTTTTAAAGACATTAATAAAGGAAAAACCCTAAAAAAAACTTGGTTCTCTAATATTTGAACTAATGGTTACTATCCTTAGCTTGACCTGGAGTTTGACTTTTGGACCTTTGGACTTTGATTACTTTTCCCTATGCTATTGGATTGTTCTGAGACCTTGGTTCATTCATCTGATACTTGAGACCTTTGGTTGACATTTGAGACTTAACTCTGATACATAGCTTTGACCTTATGGCTTAAGTTCTTCTTTCATATGTTGCTTAGGCTTACTTGTTACTTATGGCATACTCCAAAGGAATGGAATGTTTGCTTGACTTATGTCACATGCTGGCTATATCCTGGTTAGTTCACAATGCACACACAAAGGCTTCCTCTTGGGTTGCCTTAAAATGAGACCATTTATTTCTTGCTATTTACTTTATGTAATTAGGATAGTCTCTTCATCTCCTCCCATTCTTTAATTTTCAAAATTTTCTTCCTTTTTCAAAACCTTCTTGTTTTCAAACTTGAACCACTTTCTTAATAAACCTTAACTTTGTCAAGTGATTTTCAAAACCCTTTTCTTAAATAAATGCTAAGACATCTCAAGCATATCAAAACAATTTCAAAAGACTTAAAAAAACACAAAACTCATTCAAATCTTTTGTGCCTTTGTGCACCTTTTCCTTTTAAACCTTTTCTTAAGGATAGTCATTAGTTGTGTTCTTGTAGTGATGCAACTCCTATACTTCCATAATAATGTAGAGAAGTGATGGCATTTTCCACTTGGATGTTGAGTAATAGACTTGCTGATTTCAATCCATGCAAAAATCCACCATCTCAAGATGATATAAATGCTCCTTCCTCATTAATTGTGGGCAGTAAGTTGAGTTTACACTCGAATACGACAAATTATTTATTCATTTAAAATCAGTAAAAAAATACTTTTGTTATTGTTACCACGAACTACAAGGTTTTGATCCTCCATTGCACTTAGTGGGTACGTAGGCACGAGACTCAGGAAGTCTTGTCAAACAAAAATCTTAAAAAAAATATTTCTCTTCTCATCTCCACAATATTTTTGCAAACAACCCTTTTTAAGCCAAATGCGGATTTTCAAGAGGTTCCTATAGAGTACTATAGATGTTTTGGGTGCTAACATCTTCCCTTTACATAACCAATCCCCGTACCCTTATCTCTTTGTTTTATTAGTTTTGTTTTATCTGTGTTTTATTATTATTTGTTGTTTGCTTTTGTTTTTTATTTGGGTGCCTGATGATCTCTCTAAGTGGTGAGATAAGTCATATACCCGGACTTGAGTGCACATTAAGATAGGATGATGGTATAGTCATGTTGGCTTACGTGGAGTTAATCCTTAATAAGGTGACTTGAGATCTCCAACTCAGTTGAGGCTTCCTTGAGGGTGATAATGTTGAACAAGTGAGTTGTGAAGGCGTTATTACTTTTAACCTGAGAGCCCGCGAAGCTGAGGACCTTAGAACCATTTAACCCATCTTGTCCTTTTTAGGATGTAGTGCAGTGAATATTCAGGTGTGGACTTGGATTAGTCGTTACGCGATACTACACTCAGACGAGTTTCTTTTGAGAATATTATGGGCTGACAAGTGAGTTGTCCAAGCCGGTAATATCCGAAAGATGAAATCACGACTCTGTGAACTTTATAGAACCTTGTTGTACATGTGATTTACCCTTAGTACATACCTTGTGGTTGGTTCTTACCCTTGAATCCACGCTCGTGACGTTGAACCTTTGAACCTTGTTTGTGATCTTGATTGTGATTGTTGCATAATCATGCACTCATGCATTCATGAACATCCTTTTTCACTTAATTTTCAAGGAACTTAGAGATTCTCTTTGCAAACATTGCAGATATCGCGATCATGGATATTGGAAGGAGGAACACTCAGAAGTACAGTTTCAAAGTCCCTGATCTAAAAGAGTTGAGAAGGTTAGCATCTTTAGTGGTTAATCCTGTGGATTTCAAAGACCGTTATGGAAGACTTTTGGCTATTCTATTCGCCAATGTTGAAGATGGACTTCTTAACACTCTGGTTCAGTTTTATGATCCTGTCTACTGGTGTTTCACTTTTCCATATTATCAGCTTATGCCTACCTTGGAAGAGTATGTCTATCTTATGGGTGTACCAGTTTCGAATAAGGTTCCTTTTAGTGGTTTGGAGGAGGTTCCTAAATTGCAAGTCATTGCAGCAACTATTCACATAAGGAAACTTGATGTAGATGCCAATCTTATTGTCAAATGTGGTATTCAAGGGTTGACTTCAAAATTCTTGATTGAGAAAGCTTCTTCTATTGCTAGTGTTGGTAACATGGTGGCTTTTGAGGCTATCTTAACCTTACTCATTTATAGATTGGTCTTATTCCTTAACAGTGACAACTTCATTGATGTTAATGATATTCGGATCTTCTTGATTGAGAATCCTATTCCAACCTTTCTTGGCGACACTTATTTCTCTATCCATCATAGGACCTTCCAAGGGTAACGGAACTATTGTATGATGTGTACCTCTACTGTGCAAGTGGTTTATTTCGTACTTGCCGCAGTCTTATATCTTCAAGGAAAAAAATATTTGTTTGAGGTGGTCTCAAAGGATTATGTCTCTTACCAATGCTGAGAGCACTTGTTTTTCTCCTGTATATGATAATGTTAAGATTATTGATAGTTGTGGGGAATTCTCTAATGTACCTTTTCTTGGTACACAAGGGGGAATCAACTACAATCCAATTTTAGTAAGATCTCAGTTTGGGTATGCCTTGAAAGATGAACCTAATAACATTTTGTTGTAAAGTTTATTTTTCCAAAAAGGGAAGGATACTCAAGGGTTGAAGAAGAGGATGGTGCATGCTTGGCACAATATCCATAGATAGGGGAAGGGTGAGCGTGGAAAACAAAACTGTGTAGCTTTGGAGCCTTATACTCACTAGGTGAAGGAGAGATCAAGGGAGCCCAAGATGCCATATGCTTATGAGAAGCCCGTGTTTCCAGTGGTGACCAAACCACCTACCATTCCTATTAAAAACATGGAAGAGTTTCAAGAAGCTTTAGCCAGGATGAAGCAAGAAAGGGATACTTGGGAAGGCAAGTTTCTTGCTTCAAATCTTGAGATGATAAAATTACAGAAGGAATTGAAATAAAAGGATGATTTGATAATGTTGCTTGAGCAGCATGCTGAGAAGAGGCAGAGGGAGTAAGAGGATTTATTTTCCTCTAGCATTCCACAATCTCAAAGTATTCATCTTCCTACTTCAGGTGCTTGGAAAGGCATTGTAGATCAGCTTGTGATAGAGAAAACTGCCATGAAGAGTGCTTATGAGAGAGAGATCAAGAGGCTTAGGAGGAAGTATCAGCATGTAGTTGGATCATCTTTAAATGTGGTTCCTTAGGACATTTAAGATCTGGCTATTTCCTCTTGTATTTAGGATCTTTTAAAACTTTTACTTCAAATTGTAATCCTTCTAATTATTAATTAATTGAGGAAATTTAGTATTTACAAAAGTGTTATTTCTTTAAGATGTTTGCAATTGCTTTATGATGTCTTAAAGTTCCCTGAAAACTAATAATAAAAATAAAACATTTGCATTGCATATCATGCATCAAGTTGCATTTGGCTTTGCTTTTTGAGAGTTTTCCAGGGGTCTTATTTCCTTTCTCTTGGTCTTCTTAGAAGACAAGTTGTCTCATCAGTACAATACTCGAGTTAATTATTAGAGGAAGATGTATCATCTTGAACAAGAGAACAGAGAACTCCGTGAAGAGGTAACTAAGAGTTGGAATGGAAATACTGGATGCTTTGGTTGAATCTTTGGTTGCTGCTCAGAATCCTCCTCCTCCTTCTCATACATCTCAGACTCAGCCTCAAGTGACTGTGATTTCCAAGATCATATTAACTTTTGTTTCTGTGGCTCCAGTTAGTGCCCCACAACATCAGATGCCCAATGGTTTTCCTTGGGGCATGCCTCTCAATTTTATGCCTGAAGGTTATCATCCTACTGTTGAGATTCCCATTCGTGCAACCAGTTATGATTATTCCTCCTATTGTGGTTCATACTGTTCCACATGCTAAAGAGCCCGTTTACCATGCTGAACCCAGTGAGAGCATTGGTGTTTATAAGAGAATGGATGAGTTCCATGATCAATTCCAGGAAATTCAGAAAGAGATAAAATCCTTGAGAGGGAAAGAGCTATTTGGGAAGAATGTTCATGACATTTGCCTTGTTCCCAATGTGAAGATCCCTGTTAAGTTTAAGGTTCCTAATTTTGAGAAATACAAAGGTAATTCTTGTCCTCAAAGCCATCTTGTGATGTATGCAAGGAAGATGTCTACTCAGGCCGATAATCATCAGCTTTTGATCCACTACTTTCAAGACAACCTTATAGGTGCAACTCTTAAGTGGTATATGGGGTTGAATAGTACTCAGATTCGTACTTTTAATGATTTTGGTGAAGCATTTGTCCGACAATATAAATATAATATGGATATGGCACCAGACATGGATCAACTCTGTGCCATGTCTCAAAAAAAAAAGGAGACTTTCAAGGAATACACTCAGAGATGACGTGAAATTGCTGCTAAAATTAGTCCTCCTCTAGAGGAGATAGAAATGACGAAGCTCTTGCTCTTTTTGAAAACTATGAGTCTGTTTTATTACAAAAGGATGGTAGCTAGTGCACCTAGTGATTTCACTGAAATGGTGAATATGGGAATGCGTCTTGAAGATGGTGTCCGAGAGGGAAGTTTGGCTAAAGAAAGTGGTTCTTCTGGTAATTCCAAGAAGTATGGAAGTGGATTCTCCAAGAAGAAAGAAGGTGAGTCTAATGTTATTTCTCAAGAAAGGCATATAATGTCTCGAGGAAGGAATAATCATCAACGACAACATGTGGCATCTGCCACACCTGTTGTTAATTCTACTGTTGCTCAAGAAGATCCTGCTTATCAACCTCAGTTTCAACAACAACGTACTCATCAGTGGTACAATCTGAAGGTAAGGAAAATACACAAGAAGGGAGAAGGGGTTAATTTGTGTTTTCTAAAAAACATTTCTGCTTCTAAACAAAGTTCAGATTCTAAACATTGGTTCAAAATCTGATCATAAGTGCATCAGAATAATATATCAGAAGTAGAGTAAGCAGAACAATGAACACAATAGATTTATCATGGTTCCTCTTCCAACTGAGAGTACTCTAGTGCCCTTGCCTCGAGAGATATTTTCCACTATTATCAACTCATGATTACAACTGCTTATGCACTTAAACATACGACTTTCACTGGTCAAACCTACAGTGTAAGACTTCCCTGCTCAATCATCACTTGATCCATACTTCCTGCTTAGATCCTCAGATCCTAAGACTTTCCTTGCTTAAACCACATGGTTCAAGACTTTCCTGCTCAGACACTCTGCCTAAGACTTCCCTCGCTAAAATCCTTGATCCAAGACTTTCCTGCTCAGACACACCGTCTAAGACTTCTCTTGCTCAGATCCTCGATCCAATACTTTCTTGCTTAATCAAAATAGATCAAGACTTTCAATGCTCAAGCACATAGCAAGAGACTTACTTGGCTCAAGCTTTTCAACTTGAGACTTTGATGCTCAAACACATAGCATGAGACTTTGATCTTAACTGCTAAACAACATGTTCAGCAGAAAAGAGAATAAGGTGTACTTGATCCTGAATCAGAGGTACAGGGTAATAACCTTAACAAAGACCTTAAGCACTCAAGATTTCCAGAATATTAAATGTTTGGGAAACCTTAAGGCTATTTACAATTTTCAAAAATTAACAGAAGATTCTGCATATTCAGTAGTGTTTCTCATTGTTGATCTTGTTATTTCTTCATTCAGATAGAGGCGCTGAACACCTTTATCCTCTTTGACATTCCTTCTTCTTCTTATTCCATGTTAAAGATTCAAGTAGAACCTTCAGCTACTTATATAGCAGATTTCAGAGAACTAGCCGTTGGAAGAGATAACTTAATCAAATGTGTTTGTTCTCTCCATAGTACAAGAGACGTTGAGGATAGATACACAGAAGATCTTGATCCATTGTGTAATTTGTTTAACCATAGCGTCTTCAGAAGTATCATGTACTATAAAGCCGTTGAGAGTGGTTATCCGTAAAGCATGTCAAATCTTCTTGAGCCTTGTGAACATAGACTCTAGCTGACAAGCTGATTTGACATTACATCTTGCTTTCTGCAGTACAGATAGCTTCAGTTTTGCTGCAACTTTTGAACAATCATCAGAAGCCAATACAATTACCAAGTGTATAAACAATGTGTTGCTTCTTCTGATGTTGAGGCCTTCAGCTTCAGAGTCTACGCCAGACATCACTTAGCAAGTTTTCTTCAGATTTTGTATCATCAAAAACACGTAACTCAGCTTCACTCAAGTGTGCCTTTATATCTGATTTTGAATATATCTTTTAAGTAAAAGAACCTGCTTACTTGAACACACAATAGAGAATATCATTGTTCTTTTAATACTTTTGTTATCATTAAAACTAAGGATATATGTCATGAACAAATCTTGTTCTAACAATCTCCCCCTTTTTTATGATGACAAACATAAGTATTTAAAGGACAATTGAAATTCTGGTATCAGATGTGTGATGTTAAGTGTGATGTCACAACAACACAATCTGCTAATATGAACAAGGCTATAACAACAGTAAATCAACACAATGAATTGTTCACCCAGTTCGGTCTAACTACCTACGTCTGGGGGCTACCAAACCAGGGAGGAAATTCACTATTAGTAGTATTAAATTACAGACTCAACAATCCCAGTTGACATCTACTAATCTTAATCACTACCCAATGACACTTCTACCTAAGAGACCACTTAGATATGAGAAACCACTCACTCCCTAAATCACCTCAGTGATATAATTCAAAGATTACACTTTAAAACCCACCTTGATCCTGCTTCACAGCTTTGATCAAGAACAACACACTCTTGCTTAAAAGCTCTAGAGTGAATACACTTACAACCCAAAATAGTAACACCTATTCAACCATGAAAGGTTTACAAAACACACACGAAAACATAAATTTGACTCTCAGTCTTTGCTCTCTTGTCTTCGTTATCTTCCAACAAGGGTTGAGGCTGCTTTTAAATAGAATTCTGACTTGGGCTTGGACCTCTTCCAAATATCTGATTTGATTTGTTATTAAACAGAATTTAAAACAGATTTGATCTTCTAATCTTTTTAAATCTTTTCAAATCAGCCCTAATGTTAGTTACATGATCTGTTCCATATCTGATTGGAAATATCTTCTCCAAGATATTCGCATCCAATCTCTCTAACAGATCTCCTCAAAACAAACTAACACGCGCAACCCTAAAACATCACAACCTGATGTACTGATGTTCTGATAACTGATGTCAAGACATCAAGTTTAACATCAGCATATAAAACTTCAACCCTGCAACAACTAATGTTAGGAACCAATGTTAACACATCAGACATATGACATCAACATTGTTCAACTTTGTTTTACCAAAATTCTAGCCAATACAAGAACTAACAATCTCCCCCTTTGGCTAATTTTGGCTAAAATAATCTCTGCCAACATCAGAGATACCTGCAGCGGAAAAACTTCATACTCCTAACATTCCAAAACACAACCAGCAGCAATTACATCCAAAATCTGCACAAAGCTAAACTCCCCCTCAAAACAAGAACCAGCATACCAGCTGTTCACACATGCACACTCCCCCTCAAGCCTAGAACCACATCAGACAACTAGGCAACACATAGGCACATAGGCTAACTTTCCCCCTTTTTAGCCACAATTGGACAACTATCAACCAGTTAGTATCTCTTATAATTGTCACAACCTACCAGTTAGACCTATGCTAGCTCTCCTTGTCAGTCAAAAGTCAACACCACAGACAAGACAAATCATGGAACACAAACCAGATAAACATAACAGAACCAATATTCAAGATAAGTACACCAAGATCAGAAACAAAACAATAAAAACTACAGACTATCAAAAGCAAGAAATAGCAGAAGCAGCAATTCAATCTTCATTAGCATCAGAACCATCTGCAGCATCCTCATCACCTTCCTCTGAACCTGAATCTTCAGTATTGACATTGACACCCACATCATCTTCACCCTGTTCCAAGGATTTGATCATCTGCTCAATTTTCATCTTCCTAGCAGTGCTAGTACTGATCACCATATCAAGATCCTTGCAGGCCGCCTTCAATTCTTCAATCAACTCAGTTTTCGTACAGGCCTTCTTAACACCAGAACTTGATGTTACAACAATGTCTGGAACATGATTCCCAACAAACAACTTGGGTTGCAAGGATAAAGTTGACTCCCTCTTATATGCTATATCTGAACTAGTTAAAATTCTAGGATGTTAATCTAAGATCA
The DNA here is from genome assembly GCA_022829125.1 of Lathyrus tuberosus. Classification (NCBI taxonomy): domain Eukaryota; kingdom Viridiplantae; phylum Streptophyta; class Magnoliopsida; order Fabales; family Fabaceae; genus Lathyrus; species Lathyrus tuberosus. Next base: position 6,397,939 of record JALAZF010000267.1, read on the forward strand.
TTCCACAGACAAGGGAAGGGAATGCTATAGGCATCTTGATAGCATTAGTGGCAGCATGCTTCACAACTTGATCAAATATGTAATTTCCATAATTAAACTTGACCTTTTTCCCAACAGCATAAATAAACCTTCCTAATCCCACAGCTATGGTGGTTTTGTGATTAGTAGGTACCCAGTTAGCACCTCCAATTCTGTGCAAAATAGCATACTTGATACTGAGTTTGCTAGCTGTCAATTTACCCTTCAGTGGCCAAACCTTCACTTGAGTGGTTGTGATCTCTTTACACACATCATTATCAGTCACTTCCAGCTCATAAACCTCTTGATCATCTCTTCCCAGATACTTATTGATGATACTAGGAGAGAAATTAATACACTTACCCCTAACAAACACCTTCATGAAGTCCATACTTCTTTTATCAGAAATGTCTATAGGAATGTTAACAACAAATTCCTTAACAAGTCCACCATAGCACTTAGAGAATTTAGTCACAGTTTTCCACAGGCCAGCAACATGAATGAGCTCCATAATTTCTTTCATCTCCAATGCATCTTTGCCAAGCTCTCTTTCCAGAGCTAATCTCCTTTGACACACAAATTTCCACATTGGAGCACTGCTAGCATAATGAAAGGATATGTTGTCCACTGGCACTTCAGGAACTTTATCAGAAATTCTCTTCAAAATGGACTTTCTGACTGGGGTGATGTCTTGAACATCTTCCTCAACATCATACTCAGATTCAGATTCTTCTCTAATCTTTCTCTTTTTAGAGGATGCAGCAACCTTGCTCCAAGATTTTGTTGGACCAACTACAGATGTGTTTTTCTTCTTGCCTTCAGCTGTCATCTTAGGAGAAGATTCCACAGTCTTTCCTTTTCTAGTCTTCAATCTTTTGGCATTACCAGGAACAGCATTACAAATTACTTCATTATCAGATAAGTCAACAACATCCACCACATCAGCATTCTTCTTCCCTCTGGGACTAGGAGTAACATCCCTAGCAGGTGATGTTCCAACATCAGGTTCAACATCAACCTCATCTTCAACATGGGTATCAATATCTTCAACTTCAGCTTCTGCATCTTCAATGACAGAAACAGCCAATCTGTGAAGATTGGTTTCAGATGTTTGCATGTCACCCTTTTCTCTAACAGATTGATCAGCAGGCATTTGACTCAGAGGTCTAGATATTCCTTTCACAGAAATCCCTTTCTCAAAATTTTTTGTGATAATCTGATCAACACTTTTGTCCACATCTACCCTTTCTTCAACAGCTTGAGGAAGAGGGGCGGTAGTCTTAGGAGTAGGTTTGTCTCCAAATAAAACACTAGTGACAAACGCTCTACTTTTACTATCATCAAATTTCTTACCCGCAGATTGATCAGAAGTATTACCTTTTGAAGGCCTCTTAGGTTGATACTTCTCAAGTATTTTCTTTTCTGAACCTGGAATCATAGAGAGAGGCGCTATGTCCAAGGCTTCATCCATTGAAACTTCTTTCGTCGAAACCCTAGATGTTGCATGCGAAGAGCTCTTTGAATCAGACTTCTTGGAGGGAGATGACCCATGTTGAGACATTGTTCCTTTGAAACAATTGACGTACAAGGATGTGTTGTGTCTTCCGATCTTTGGAGAGAAGATGAACAGACTTGGAGTGTGGAGATTAATGTAGCGTGTGAGAGTAACAATAGGGAATGATAGCCTAAGGTAAGGGGGCTGCTTTTGTTGGTCACTTAAAAGCCAATAAATGTATTTTCCCCACCAAAACAAATTTCCTTTTAAATTTTTGAAATTTAATAAATGCACACCATAAGTCACTAACCTTTGATGCCTTTTCCACATGCCCAAATTTCTACTTAAGACTTCACAAATTTCAGCACACATATCTTTAGGGAAATTGTCATTACACTTCATATCTGAGTGATCAACCTTTATGACCTTAGTTTCTTCAAGATTTCCTCTAAATAGTTGCATAACACTAGGTTGTTTGGTGATCCTTCTAATGTCACATTAAGATGTCATAACATCATCCTTAACATTACATGATGAGCTGGACTCTTGAGGAACCCATAAATAACAGTTGTCTATGGATCTAACTCCCCTCATAACGACTTCACTCTTCTCATTAGTCACTAAACATTCATCTTTAGTGTAGCTAACCTTGAATCCTTCATCACATAACTGACTGATGCTAATCAAATTAGCAGTTAATCCTTTAACAAGAAGTACATTTTCAAGATTAGGTTCAGCCTCACAATTCAATTTTCCAACTCCTTTAGCTTCCCCTTTTTCTCCATTACCAAAAGTTACATCATTTGTGGAGTAAGTCCTGATATCCACCAAATGATTCTTGAAACCTGTCATATGCTTTGAGCAACCACTGTCAAAATACCAACCATCCATAGTTGGGGTTCTAACAGATGAGTAAGTTAATAAACATGTGACAACAGCTTTAGGAACCCATTGTTTAACAGCCTGAGGCCTATTCTGCTTCTGTCTAGGTTGAGGAACAGATTTGGGATAACCATGCAGTTTAAAGCAAGAAGATTGTATATGGCCAAATCTTCCACAATAGTAACATCTCACTCTTTGAATCTCTTCTCTGAAGTGATTGAAATGTCTGCCACCTTGATGATGATTTCTGTCATACTGCTGAGGCTGCCATCTGTCAAAATATTGATGTTGTCTTCTCCCATAATTAGGTTGTGTTCTGTAGTGATGAGTCTGTCTTTTGTAATGATTAGGCTGTCTTTTACCATGATGATGCGGCCTTCTTCTGCCATAACCATGAGGCACAGCATTATTAGGTCCAAAACCATACATTTTCCCTTGATGTTGAGACATCGGATGGAACATGTTATGTTTGAAACTAGAAGCCTGCATATTCCTATGGTATTGGGGAGGCATATACTGCCTAGCTCCAGAAACCTGAGGCTTTCCTTGAGGTTGAGGCAAAAACTTCTTATGTACAGGACCATAACCCTTTCAATTATTTTGTGGCCCAAGGTGAGGGACAACCTTCTTAATTCCAGAAACATGTCCTTTTTCATGATGATGAGGAATGTTCTTTTTAACCCCAGATGAACTAGCCTCTGCAGATATCTTCTTATCACCCTTATATCCTAGACCAGACTTATCACTTGCTCCTTTTCCAGTTTCAAGAATTTTATCCAGAGTGTCAGTTCCATTATTTAACATTCTGATGGATTTTGACATTTGATCAAGCTGGGATTTTAACAACAAAACTTCATTCTCAAGTTTAACTTTATCAGTCTCAAGCTGTATTATAATCTTCTTCTGCTTCTCCCCTTCTTGACAGACCTCTTCACTTTTCAGACACAGCTCTTGATAAGAAGCCAGCTCTTCAAAGGTCAATTCACCATCACTAGACTCTCAATCAGAGGTACATATTCCAGTCAATGCCTTAACATGCTTGGCATTCTCTTCTTCACTTTCACTATCTGTATCATACCAGGAAACAGATAACCCTTTTTTCTGCTTTTTGAGATATGTAGGACATTCTTTCTTGACATGACCATAACCTTCACACTCATAGCATTTAACTCCTTTGTCATGATTGGACTTTTCTTCATCTCTTGTTTTCTTCACTTGATCACTAGACCTGTTGTTGTCAGATGTGATGTTCTTAACATTAGGTCTATAGTTTCTGTCCATTCTCTTTAACACTTTATTAAACTGTCTCCCAAGCATCACAACAGCATTTGACAGTTTCTCCTGAGTTTCAAAGTTACACTCCTTCTTACCATCTTCAGTAGTAAACACCAAAGTTATGCTTTTGGTCTTCTTTTCAGGCTCCTCATTCAATCCCAACTCAAAAGTTTGAAGAGAACCAATCAACTCATCAACCCTCATCTTGCTGATGTCTTGAGCTTCTTCAATAGCAGTCACCTTCATTTTATATCTCTTGGGGAGGGATCTGAGAATCTTCCTTACCAGCTTCTCTTCAGTCATTCTTTCTCCTAAAGCACTAGAAGCATTGGACTGCTCAAGAATATTCATGTGAAAATCATGAATGGTTTCATCCTCCTTCATCTTCAGATTTTCAAACTTTGTAGTCAGCAGTTGAAGTCTTGACATCTTGACCTTGGAGGTTCCTTCATGAGTAGTTTTCAAGACATCCCAAGCTTCCTTAGCTACTTCACAAGTGTTGACCAGCCTAAAGATGTTCTTGTCAATACCATTAAATATGGCATTCAAAGCTTTTGAATTTCCTAGAGCAAGTTCATCTTCTTCCTTGGTCCAATCTTCCTCAGGTTTCAGCTTTGTTGTACCATCCTTTTCAGCAATAACAGGTGCTTTCCATTCTTTTAAGACAACCATCCAAGCCCTGCTATCTAATGACTTCAAGAAGGTAACCATACGTGGTTTCCAATAGTCATAATTAGAGCCATCTAGAATAGGGGGTCTATTCACAAATCCACCACTCTCCTTGTCCATTGCACCAGAAAGTATCAGCCCTAGATCTCACCCAGATGCAGAGCAGGATGCCTGCTCTGATACCAATTAAAATTCTGGTATCAGATGTGTGATGTTAAGTGTGATGTCACAACAACACAATCTGCTAATATGAACAAGGCTATAACAACAGTAAATCAACACAATGAATTGTTCACCCAGTTCAGTCTAACTACCTACATCTGGGGGCTACCAAGCCAGGGAGGAAATTCACTATTAGTAGTATTAAATTACAGACTCAACAATCCTAGTTGACATCTACTAATCTTAATCACTACCCAATGACACTTCTACCTAAGAGACCACTTAGATATGAGAAACCACTCACTCCCTAAATCACCTCAGTGATATAATTCAAAGATTACACTTTAAAATACACCTTGATCCTGCTTCACAGCTTTGATCAAGAACAACACACTCTTGCTTAAAAGCTCTAGAGTGAATACACTTACAACCCAAAATAGTAACACCTATTCAACCATGAAAGGTTTACAAAACACACACGAAAACACAAATTTGACTCTCAGTCTTTGCTCTCTTGTCTTCGTTATCTTCCAATAAGGGTTGAGGCTGTTTTTAAATAGAATTCTGACTTTGGCTTGGACCTCTTCCAAATATCTGATTTGATTTGTTATTAAAGAGAATTTAAAACAGATTTGATCTTCTAATCTTTTTAAATCTTTTCAAATCAGCCCTAATGTTAGTTACATGATCTGCTCCATATCTGATGGAAAATATCTTCTCCAATATATTTGCATCCAATCTCTCTAACAGATCTCCTCAAAACAAACTAACACGCGCAACCCTAAAACATCACAACCTGATGTACTGATGTTCTGATAACTGATGTCAAGACATCAAGTTTAACATCAGCATATAAAACTTCAACCCTGCAACAACTAATGTTAGGAACCAATGTTAAGACATCAGACATATGACATCAACATTGTTCAACTTTGTTTTACCAAAATTCCAGCCAATACAAGAACTAACAACAATATTTGGGCTATTTTAATTTTTCTTAGACAACATCAGAGCATGAGGTTTGTAAGCTCTCTCTGAGTTTGATAGATAAAAGGTTGAGTTTTGTAAGCTCCCCCTAAATTCTACTTCTAAAAAATCCTAAAATATATTTAGTTTTCTCAACAACATCAGGGTATGAGGTTTGTAAGCCCCCCTGAGTCTAATAGTCCAAAGTTGAGTTCTGAGAACCCACTCTAAGTGCCATTTTCAAGAAAAATATAATTTTAACTTTCTTAGCAACATCAGAATACGAGGTTTGTAAGCTCCTTCTGAGTCTAATAGGCTAAGGTTGAGGTTTGTAACCTCCCCCTTAGTTCTATATAAGAAGAGTTAAAATTATTTACCCGGACAAGGATGGTTTATAGGTTTTATAGCAGTCAGAATCAAGTAAATGCAGTGTTCCAAGATGGTAAAAAATCATTAAATATTGGTTCACTGATGTACTTGACTGAATACTTAAAGCACACTATAAAAGTAGATCAACCTTGCATCCTCAAAAGTTAATCCAGTTCTTCAGAAATACTTCAAGCAAGAGATATTTATGAAGAGAAAAATCTCACTACATACTTCACAAGAGTGAGAGACGCGATATTGCAAGAGAATTTGAATTGTTGAAGTAGCAAAAGAAAGACGTTTGGCAAACAAGGAACGTTTTGCACAACTTCTTGCAGATGCAGCAAAAGAGATTCAGAAACTGAAGGAAGAGGAGGGCATTCAACCCAGATTGGCTACCTACAGAGCTCAGACTTCAGGATCAAAGGAGCACAAAAATGCTTCTAAGAATCCTTCTGCTGAAGATGAGGAAGCAGGACAATACTGGAGGGAGTATGCATTTAACACAGAGAAAGATGACTGAAGCAACAAAGAAGACTAGGAATAGACTAGTTTATTATATTGTCATATCTTTACTCGTGTAACTTTTAAATTCCAATGAATTTTTTCCCTTTAATCAGTTTATTAATCAATTTTGCCACCAAATGCAAGTCTCAATTTACTTTAAATAAGGCACAACTAATATGAATTATGATAATTAAACACACAGAAACATGATAGATTTATAAGCATACAAATTCATAACCATAAAACATTATAAAGATTCATAAACAAGATAAATCCACATAATAAAGTTTCACAACCAAAACAAAAGAGCACACAAAAGGGTTCTACATCCTAGACCTAAGGTTTCTTCAACAATTCCATGATCGTCTTAAGGTCAGAACCAATTTCTTTTTGCCTCTCAACCACAGACTTAAGTTGATCATCCACTGAGAGTTGGTTCCTAGCCATCTGAATTTTCATAATCTTTTGACATTCAATAATTGTAGAGGCTTTAGCTTCAAGATTGAGCAATTGCTTCTGGCTAGTTACAACAACTTCCTTTGATGAAGAATTCTTCAGATCTTCAATAACCATGTTGACATATCTTCTGAAGCATTCCCATTTAGCATTGTAAACCATATGATCAGTGGATGTGAGTCCTTCTTCCACAAGTACTTTTGCCTCATTAAACAACCCAGTCCATAAAGACTTCTAACTGAGAAAGTATATGATTGGGTAGAGGCTGGTGGTTGGTCATGTGCTCGGATGGTTTGGATGTGTTTATTTCATTTTTCTGGGTTTCATGAACAGATTCAGCTGAGATATCATTTTCTAAGGCATGATTTGATGGAGATTTGTGTTGGCCAGTTTGATGAATTGATGGTAAGGGTTGATTTTGGCCATTGTTTTCTGATTTTTGTTTAGACTCAACATACTCAGGTCCATCATTAAGAAAGTCCTAAATACGTTGATCTGACATAGTTTTGGTGGAGCTGCTAGAGGGTGATGGAATATTGAGAGGCTTAACATCCAAATTGTTTCCACTTTTACTAGGAATTGATGAAGTTAGATCAGTTTGGATGTAAAACTTAATGTCTCGAATGGTTTGGTTAAGAGATGGATCATCAGTGTTAGGTGTTATGAGTGGAGAGGTTTTTAGTAATGAGAAATCAGTGTTTAGAGGGATGATTGATAGTATACAGGTTTGGTTAGGTTTAGCAGGTGAAGGTGTGGGAGACTTTCTCAGTGAAGTATTAAGATTAAAGTCATGAATGGGTTTAGTCTTAGGACCTGATCCTGCTGCTAATGAGACAAGCTCTTCTGCAACTTCTGTTTCATTGACATTATCATCAAGATTCTCATTCAACCAGTTTCTAGACTTATCATCCTTCTCTGTAGATTCCTCTTCAGCTTCTCCTTCTGAAGCAACTTCCTCTACTGCCTTAAACCTATCTTTAGTACCAACAACATCCTTTTTGCACTTCTCAATAAACTCTTGAGTCATTTGAATAACTTCATAAGAGTTTAGAATAGATTCTCCCAGATGTTTTCTTAAGATCTCCCTACCTTCCTTTAAGAGTTCTTCTGATTCCTCAATATGATTCTCCTTAACCGTTTCTTCAGAAACCATATCCATACCAGTCAAAATAAAGGCGGTGAAGAACTGCTTGACTTCCTTCAAAACCCGAGCCCTTTTTGCTTCCCTTTCTTCTTCTTCTTCTTCTATTTTTCTTAAACTAGACAGTTTACTTTTCTTGGATGCAGTAGTTTCCTTGTCTAAATTACAGCTAGATCCTCCTCCTCTCGTCTTGGTAGGAAGGATTTTAGTGGTTTCCTTAAGTTCTTCAACTTCTTGTTGCAAAGCCTCCTTGGAGCTATGAATATCTGTTTTCTTTTCACTCATTTGAACAAATCTTACTTCCCCCTTATGCACTAATTTCTAAGCATCTCCCATCAGTTTCTTTCTAACAAGTGCATGAGCTTCAGTTTCTTCATCAGACTCTTCATCATTACCATAAGTGATTACCACCCTTTTTCCCTTTCTCCTAGAGTCATACTCATTCTGAGACCTAACAGGAAGATGATCAAGATGATCCTGAGAAATGGCCACTCCACACTCCTTCTTAGCTTTTTCAATAAGCATTCTGATGACTTCTGGAGAATCTTCTTTGGTTATCATAGGAAAGTCATCCAGAAAATTTATTCTTTTATTTCTTCTAATTGTGATAGGATTGTCAATCATTATGCTATCCTTTTTTAACCTATCTTTCATGTGAGTCAGAACGGATGCAGACAACACATTTCCATAAGCATCATCTAAGTCTTGAGTGGCTCCACATTGTATCAGCAAGTTGATCAGTTTGCCTTGATAGAAAAGTTCAGAAAGTAACCTTGCATAAGGTACTGTTCTTTTGAGCTTCTTGGAGGAGTCTTTGATGGATTCACACAAATGATGAAAGATGTAACCAAGAAGGTTTAACCTTTGATCAGATGTTAGATACCAGAGAAACATCTTGTGATCTCAAGAAATTTGATCAGAACTACCATCACGAGGGATCAAACATCCAATGAAATTTTTGAACACTAGTTTTTGTTCCAGATGCATGTTCTTCACTTTACCAAAATCATCTTTCTTTTTTAAGAGAATTTTCTTAATTTCCTTGGCATAAATTCCCTTATCCTTTGAGTTGAGAATTGCCATTCCTTTATTCTTAGCCTCAATTAACTGAGAAATATTGTCCCGAGTTATTGCAACCTCTAGACCCATTACAACAGATCTAATTTCAACACAGTTGAATTCCTTCAGACCCATTTCTGCTCTTGGTTTTCCTTTCAAACTTTTGTCATTTTCTACAACAATTCTTTCTTCATTCTGAGCAGAGAACTCATCATAAACTTTTGCTCTGACCCATAAATATTTTACCATAGTTGGGTAAGTTGGTCCATTTAGCATGTTGAATAATTTCATCCATCCTTGAAACTCAAAGTACTTCTTCAAATGACAACCATTTGCAGCAAAACTTTCGAAATCAACCACTTGCTCAATAAGAAGATTTAAATTATTTTGATTGAGTGGAGTAGTCTTTGGTTTGATCTTAAGGTCTTGCATGGAATTTATGTTTAACGGATTGACAACAGATGCCATAGAGAGGATAAAAGGGTTTTTCTAGGGTTAAAGTTAGAGCACAAAAACAACAGTGATAAAAGCCGTGTGTGTTGAAAATGTGTTGAGAGAATTAAATGAAATTAAAAAGATTTTAAACATACAAATATTTAAAACAAATTCAATTCCATTCAAATTCAAGTCACCAATAATTTTAAGCGTGCTGAACAAATTTCAGACAGGTGTAAGAGTGATACAGGTGTCAAAATAGATTTTCACTCTTTGTGCATGTGAGAAACAAAGATTTCTTTATGCAAGATTTTGAATTAGAAAATTTTCAGAGATCATCGTAGATCAAAAGTTTTGCTACCAAAGACTTTGATTAAGAAAATTTCTGACAATTATCAAATTCAAATTCTTCACTTGGAATCAAGCATAAACTACTAAGTTCAAAATTATTTTTCCACTAAATAACTCGAGAGAATTATTAGTTGAATCAGTTCAGTGAAGAACACACAATATATATTAATTTGTTCTGAACAATAGTAATAGTGCTTTCTTTAAAAGTATTAAAAAGAATTCTCTATTTCAACATGACATAGATATTGTCACAAAAGGTGAGACTATCCACTACACCAGTTCTGAAGGTTCTTAAGTTAATTTCTTCCAAGATATCTGAGCATGAAGATTACTTATGTTGAAATGTCTTGTACAAAAGGCTAGACTTGAAATAATAAATAATAGAACTTACCTGGATAAAGTTTCTGATTCTGGATCTGCAATCTGTTTTGATGAAGTATTTCTGACTTGTTCAGGAGTCAGCATCTTGAACTATCTTCTTCACAAGGATAACACCATTGAGAAAGAGACAAGTTGCTTTCAGTAGATTCCTGCATCTTGTAACCACCCTTCTTTTCATACTGAAATAAAAATAAACTTTCCCCACAAGATCTTTGTCTGCATCACTGTAAAGTGTTATGCACATACCAGGCTCTGATGCCAATTGAAGGTGAGGAAAATATACAAGAAGGGGGGTTGAATTGTGTTTGCCAAAAAACATTTTTGCTTCTGAACAGAGTTCGGATTCTAAACATTGGATCATAATCTGATGATAAGTGCAGCGGAACAATATATCAGAAGTAGAGTAAACAAAACAATGAACACAACAAATTTATCCTGGTTCCTCTCCCAACTAAGAGTACTCTAGTCCCCTTGCCTCGCAAGAGGTTTTCCACTATAATCAACTCATGATTATAACTGCTTATGCGCTTAAGCATAAGACTTTCACTGCTCAGACCTATAGTCTAAGACTCCCCTGCTCAATCAACGCCTGATCGAGACTTCCTGCTTAGATCCTCAGATCCTAATACTTTCCTTGCATAAACCACTTGGTTCAAGACTTTCTTGCTCAGACACTCTGCCTAAGACATCCATTGCTCAGATCCTCGATCCAAGACTTTCCTGCTTAGACGCACCATCTAAGACCTCTCTTGCTCAGATCCTCGATCAAAGACTTTCCTACTTAATCAAAACAGATTAAGAATTTCAATGCTCAAGCACATAGCAAGAGACTTACTTGGCTCAAGCTTTTCAACTGGAGACTTTGATGCTCAAACACTTAGCATGAAACTTTGATCTTAACTACTGAACATGTTCAGCAGAAAAGAGAACAAGGTGTACTTGATCTTGAATCAGAGGTACAAGGTAATAACCTTAACAAAGACCTTAAGCACTCAAGATTTCTAGAATATTCAATGTTTAGGAAACCTTAAGGCTATTTACAATTTACAACAATTAACAGAAGATTCTGCATATTCAGTAGTGTTGCTCATTGTTGATCTTGTTATTTCTTCATTCAGATAGATGCGTTAAACACCTTTATCCTCTTTGGCGTTCCTTCTTCTTTTTATTCCTTGTTAAAAATTCAAGTTGAACCTTCAGCTACTTATATAGCTGATTTCAGAGACTTAGCCGTTGGAAGAGATTACTTAATCAAATGTGTTTGTTCTCTCCATAATACAAGAGACGTTGAGGATAGATACACAGAAGATCTTGATCCATTGTGTAATTTGTTTAACCATAGCGTCTTCAAAAGTATCTTGTGCTATAGAGTCGTTGAGAGTGGTTATTCGTAAAACACGTCAACTCTTCTTGAGCCTGGTGAACATAGATTCTAGCTGACAAGCTGATTTGACATTATAGCTTGCTTTTTGTAGTACAGATAGCTTCATCTTCGCTACAACTTCTGAACAATCACCAGAAGCCAATACAATTACCAAGTGTAGAAACAATGTGTTGCTTCTTCTGATGCTGAGGCCTTCAGCTTCAGAGTCTCCAGCTTCACTCAAGTGTGCCTTCATATCAGATTCTGAATATATCTTTTAAGTATAAGAACATGCATACTTGAACACATATTAGATAATACCATTGTTCTTTTAATACTTTTGTTATCATCAAAACTAAGGATATATGTCATGAACAAATCTTGTTCTAACACAATTAACATAATCGTGTTCAGAAGATGGTTCAGTTTGACCCAATTCCTATGATTTATGTTGAATTATATCCTGCTTTAGTGATGAAGAATCTTGTGCAAACTAGAGCTCCACCTACTATCCCAAAGGATCTCCCTTGGTGGTACAAGTCTGACCACTTTGTGCAAACCTAGTCACGATATTGAGAATTGTTTCGCGTTGAAGGATGAAGTTCAAAGGTTGGTTCAAAGCGGTATTTTATCTTTCAAAGATTCTGGACCCAATGTCCAAGATAATCCATTACCCAAGCATGGGGGTGCTGCTGTTAATATGGTGGATGGTTGTCCTGGGGACTATCGTATCTTTGATATTAATCTGTTTAAGGGATCTTTGGTGGAAATGCACGCCAATTGTGTGAGACCAGTTATTATGAACATGATCATGCTTCTTGCTGAGTTTGTTCAAGGAGTCCTCATGGATGTTCTGTTGTAAAGAGAGATCTTCAAGAGATGATGGATCTGAGACTTCTCTATGTTACTAGAGTAAGGGCTGATAATCATGAGGTACACATGGTTGGTGGTTTCCCTTAGGAATACCATGTATTTGATGTGAATTTGGTAAGAGCATCTTTGGTTCAACTTCATGTTGAGTTATGCATGTTGGGGTATTGTGGACACGATCACGTGTTTTGTCAAGTTTGTTTAAGAAATCATAAGGGGTGTTCTATTGTGAAGAGTGATATTCAAGATATGCTAGATCAATAAATTCTTCAAGTTCACAGGAAAAAGGAATATATTGATGAAGTGAATGTTGTGGTTCCTCATTTTAATATGCCAGAACCAGTGGAAATTACTTACAACAGTCAAAAATCTTCTGTCTATCCTTTAGTTATCTATTTGCCAAGTCCTACGCCTTACAATTTTGATAAAGCTCTGCCTTATAAGTACAATGCTACCATGATTAAGGATGGTAAGGAAGTTCTTATTCCATCTCTCTCTTCCGTTGTTAACATTGATGATGTTAGTGGAGTGACCCGTAGTGGTCGTGTGTTTGCTTATGTGCCTCCCAAGAGGGTTAAGGGTGTTTCTGTTGGTAAGCCAGTTCAAGTTGAAGTGCCTGTTGTTAGGGGTGTACATGGGTCGGTTTGGGTTGAATTTAGCCAAAACCATGACCCAATCCATATAGGGTACACTGGTTTGGGTGAGGTAAAATAACCACCCACAACATCATTGGGTCGGGTTGGGTAAAACCACAAATTTGTGGGTTGGATTGGGTTGGGTAGTGGGTTACCCAATTTTTTTTCTTTTTTTCTTCCTTATATAATTATAAATGATTTGTCACATTTTTTTTAATAAATAATTTAACTTATTACCGTTATTTTTTAAAACATCAAATGTCTAAATGCACAATAAAATTCATCATAAACATATTTACAAAAACCAAAGTTGCATCACAGTAATACATAAAATTAATAAAATACTTACAACTTACAAGAATTAACATCAAAATAATAAAAGTGTGACATCATACATAAGTTAAAACCATTACTTATAAAATAAAAGATGTTCAAAGGGTTGTAATTGAAGCAACCAAGATTAAATACATCAAAGTCATCACTCATCAAATTATAAAAAATAGCTAAAAAATAGTCACTCAATAACCCATGGGTTTTGTGGGTTGGGTGTGGGTTTATCCAAAACCCAATTATTTTGAATGGTTTTTCATTTTTGAAAACCATGTTCACCCAATGACCCGACCCGACCCATTTTTTTCGGTCGGTTTGGGTGGGTTTTACTGGGTTTGTTGGGTTTACCCAACCCATGTACTATTAGGAATTAATAATTTATATTTTAATTAATATTCACAAACTTGGTGACCAAGTTTGTTAGAGGGTATTTTAGTATTTTATTGTTGTTTTTGTAGCCCTAGTTTTAGCTTATAAATAGACTAGTGGTAGTGAGTATTTTTAGTATTCCTTTTGTAATCCTTGTAGCCGTCATTCTATTATAATATATTCTTCTCCTTTTCACCTTGTACACCAACAATTGGTATCTAGAGCTCCGGTTAGGATCAACGGGAAACACGACTGAAAACGTGAGGATTTTCTTGTGTGATTGAATTTTGTTCTTGATTTGTGTTGAATCTTGAACGAAGTTCTGATCGGAATCATAAATTTGTGATTCTGTGGGTTGGGAAACACTGTGTGCGGTGAGATTCTGAGTGTACTGTACAAGGTTGAAGATGATGAACGGCGGCGGCGGCATGAACACCAAGCTTCCAGTATTTGATGGAAAAAACTGGAATCGTTGGATGATTCAGATGCGAGTACTGTTCGGTGCTCAAGATGTTCTAGATCTTGTCACCGAAGGTTATGTTCCGGTAGCAGCAGATGCGACGGAGGAGCAGAAGAACGCGCATAAGGATACAAGGAAGAAAGATCAGAAAGCATTGTTCTACATCCATCAGTGTGTAGATGCGAATGTGTTTGAGAAGATTGCAGATTCAACGACGGCGAAGGCGGCGTGGGACACACTGGTCAGATGTTACGGTGGTGATGCATCAGTGAAGAAGGTGAAGCTTCAGTCTCTACGTAAGCAGTACGAGAATCTCAACATGAAGAACAATGAGAAAGTTTCTGAGTACATCTCCAGAGTGATTCTGATCACTAATGAGATGAAGGCATGTGGAGAAACTCTTTCTGAACAAGTAATCATTGAGAAGGTATTGAGATCCCTTACTCCTCAGTTTGATTACATTGTGGTAGCAATAGAACATTCTAAAGATCTGAGCACCATGAGAATTGAAGAGCTGCAAAGCAGTCTAGAAGCGCAAGAGTTGTGTCTGACTGAGAGAACTTCTGAAAGGGAAGTAGAGCAACAGGCTTTGAAAGCAGTTTCTGATAAGAAGCATCAGAAACAGTCGTGGTCAGAAGCCAGGAGAAGATCTGATGGTGGTCAGAAGTCAGAAACTTCAACTTCTGATAGGCAAAAGAATGCTCAGAGGGGAAAAGAGAAGTATGACAAGAAGAAGATCCAATGTTATTGTTGCAAGAAGTTTGGTCACTTGCTAGAGATTATTGGTCAAACAAAGAAAGGAAGTCAGAAGAAGCAAATATAGCCAGAAGTTCTGATGATGAATCTGTGCTACTGATGGCTTCAGAATCTGATGATACGAATTTGACAGACTGGTGGTATATGGACACTGGCTGCTCAAATCATCTTACTGGAAATAAGAAATGGCTGGTTGATTTTGATTCTGAGAAGTGGACAAAGATCATATGTGCTGATGACAAATATCTTAACGCTGAAGGTATGGGAAATGTCAGAGTTGTTCTGAATAATGGGAAAATAGCATTGATTCAGAATGTGTGGTATGTACCTGGCATAAAAAGCAATCTGATGAGCGTGGGACAATTAATTGAGAAAGGTTTTTCAGTTACCATGAAGGAAAATCTTCTGAAGCTGTATGACTGTAATCAGAAGCTGATTATGGAGTCAGAACAAGGAAGGAATAGAACATTCAAGGTGAATGTCAGAACTTCTGACTCTGAATGTCTTAGTGCAACAAGTGTTGTGAAAGAAAGTGAGTTGTGGCACAGAAGATTTGGTCATCTGAATTTCAGAAGCTTAGAACATCTGAATTCGAAGAAGCTGGTACATGGAATTCCTACAATTAAGAAGCCTGAGAAGTCATGCAAAGTGTGCATGGAAGGAAAGCAACCAAGATTGCCATTTGCGTCAGAAGTTGCTCCAAGAGCAAAACATGCCTTGGGAGTAGTACATTCTGATGTGTGTGGTCCATTTCCAGTAGAATCGTTTGGAGGGAATAAATACTTCGTGTCATTTGTTGATGAATTCACGAGAATGATATGGGTATCCCTTATTAAGTTCAAACACGAGGTGTTTGCTGAATTCAAGAAGTTCCGAATGAAGGTTCAGAATCAGAGTGGTTAGACTCTGAAGATTCTCAGAACCGATGGTGGGGGTGAGTATAACTCCAAAGAGTTTCAGAAGTTCTGTGAGGAGAATGGAATTGAGCATGAGGTTACTGCTCCTTACACTCCTCAACACAATGGTCTTGCTGAAAGAAGAAATTGTACTTTGCTCGATATGGTGAGAAGCATGCTGAAGGAGAAGAAGCTTCCTCAGAACTTCTGGGGAGAAGCTGTTGCCACCGCAGCATATGTGCTCAACAGATGTCCAACGAAGAAGCTGAAGGAAATAGTTCCTATTCAGAAGTGGACGGGAGAAAAGCAAAGTGTTAGTCATTTAAAGGTGTTTGGTTCTGTTTGTTACAAACATGTTCCAGAAGCTAGAAGACAGAAGCTAGATGATAGAAGCAAAGTAATGTTACTGGTGGGGTACCACAGTACGGGTGCGTACAAGCTTTATTGTCCAGAAACTAATAAAGTTTAGTTCAGCAGAGACGTTATTGTGAAGGAATCAGAAGTTTGGAATTGGGATAAGTCTCAATCTGATTCTGATGTGAGAACTTCTGAAGAAAGGTCAGAAATAAGAATTTCTGAAACTGATGGTGATTCTAACTCTGAAGGAGACTCAGAAGATGAAGGTGATTCTGATGATCCAGATTCTGATGATGATCAAGATTCTGGTGGTGATTCAGATTCTGGGAATATGCCAGATCATGAAGGTGGTCAAGGTTCTGGAGGAAGTCAACCTTCTGGAGCAAGAGCTTCTGAAGGAGAAACTTCTGAGGACAGAACTTCTGAGGTTCAAGCATCTGGAGAAAGTTCTGAACGAGGTCAGAGGCCACAGAGAATCAGAAACATTCCAAGAAGATTTGAAGAGTTTGACATGTTGCAAGACACTGAAGTAGATTCTGAAGGAGAAATTATTCAGTGTGCCATGTTAGTAGACTCTGAACCTATGAGTACAGAAGAGGCTCTCAAGCAGAAGTTCTGGCTAAAGGCCATGAAAGAAGAACTTGAGGCCATAGAGAGAAACAAGACTTGGAAGCTGACAGAACTTCCAAAGGACAAGAAAGCCATCAGCGTCAGATGGGTTTTCAAGCAGAAGTTAAAGCCAGATGGATCAATTGGCAAACACAAAGCGAGGTTAGTAGCAAGAGGATTTCTGCAGAAACCTGGGCTGGATTATTCTGAAGTGTTTGCACCTGTAGCGAGACATGAAACAATCAGATTGGTGATTGCAATAGCTGCTAACAGGAATTGGCCTCTGATGCATTTAGATGTGAAATCTGCATTTCTGAACGGTCCATTAGAAGAAGAAGTTTATGTGTCACAACCTCCTGGATTTGTGAAAGAGAATAAGGAAGGGATGGTGTACAGACTACATAAAGCTTTGTATGGATTGAAGCAAGCGCCCAGAGCATGGAATCAAAAGATTGATTCATTTTTCAAGAAGCAGGGTTTTCAGAAATGTGAGATGGAATACGGTGTTTATGTTCAGCATATTTCTGAAGGCAATATGATTCTGGTGTGTTTGTACGTTGATGACATATTGCTGACCGGAAGTTCTGAACAAGAATTAGCTAAGTTCAAGAAGGTGCTGATGAATGAGTTTGAAATGACTGATCTCGGGAAAATGACATACTTTCTAGGGATGGAGTTCAGATATTCTGAGAAAGGTATCATTTTGCATCAGCTGAAGTATGAACGAGAACTTCTGAAGAGATTTAAGCTGCAGAATTGTAAGGCTGCTATCACACCTGCAGATACGAATCAGAAACTAGATTCTGATTCTGATTGTAAGGATGTGGACGCTACAACCTTCAAACAGTTGGTTGGTTCTCTGAGGTATTTGTGCAATACCAGACCTGATATTTGCTATGCAGTTGGAATAGTTAGTAGATTCATGAGTAAACCCAAGTGGTCCCATTACCAAGCTGCTGTCAGGATTCTGAGGTATATCAAGGGAACTCTGAAGTATAGAGTGTTGTTCCCTTCTGGAAGAAAGTCTGAAGAAGAACTTCTGAGTTATTCAGATTCTGATTGGTGTGGAGATAGAGTTGATAGAAGAAGTACTTCTGGATACTTGTTTAAGTTTCTAGGAGGCCCTATTTCTTGGAGTTCTAAGAAGCAACCTGTTGTTGCGCTGTCAACCTGTGAAGCTGAATATATTGCAGGCGCTGTTACTGCATGTCAAGCTGTGTGGATTCTGAACTTGCTGAAGGATCTGAAGATCAAAGTTGACAAACCTCTGAAGCTGATGATTGATAATAAGTCTGCAATCAATCTTGCCAGAAATCCAGTGTTGCATGGGAGAAGCAAGCATATTGAGACCAAGTATCACTATCTGAGAAGTCAAGTTCAGAATGGAGTGTTAGAAGTTCTGTACTGTAGCACCCAGAAGCAGTTGGCAGATGTTCTGACCAAGGCAATCAAGACGGATCAATTCCTTCGCTTAAGGAATGGAATTGGAGTTGTTAGTTTTGAGGAAATATAAATTAAGGGATGGTATTAGGAATTAATAATTTATATTTTAATTAATATTCACAAACTTGGTGACCAAGTTTGTTAGAGGGTATTTTAGTATTTTATTGTTTTTTTTGTAGGCCTAGTTTTAGCTTATAAATAGACTAGTGGTAGTGAGTATTTTTAGTATTCCTTTTGTAATCCTTGTAGCCGTCATTCTATTATAATATATTCTTCTCCTTTTCACCTTGTACGCCAACATGTACACCCCTAACTATTACCATAACCATAACCATTACCAGCAACAAAAACACCCCATTCAAAAGATTGTTAACATTCCCATAACCATAGGACTCGGGATTGAAACGTTGAATTGTCTCTTGATCTATATTCAAAACAAATCGTCAACTTTTTAGGAAAAAATGTTTCTAGTTATCTGTCATTTTAAAGATGGTGCATGTATCACTTACCTCATGAAACAGTTTTGCTGCATACAAAGAAGACAGTGGTGTCTGCTCAGATGTTTTCATAACAATAGTGTTGCCACATGCCAATGTCGGTCCAACCTTCCAACCAAACATGAGAAGAGGAAAATTCCATGGAATGATCTGACCCGCAACACCGATTGGTTCATGCAACAGTGTCCATGAACTCCTATCATAAGAAATAGACAAATAATTATATGAAAATATTAATTACATCTGTAACTAACTAAGGTCCAAGACTAATGAATTAGCATTATGAAGAGGAATATTCAAAGGAATTTCACATGACATTTAAATTAAAAGGATGTTTAGTTTGGTATTATAATTCAATTCTTGCATTGAAAGAGTCAAAAAGAATTCGAGGATAATGAAGGAATTGCCTTTTGTTTAGGAGTCTCGTTCTTTGTTTCTAAAATGATAGACATAATTACTGCTGTAGATTTTTCTGAAGTAGAACCCTCCAACCAATTGCATAGCATGAGAATATAAATTAGTTGCAGCATATTCATAAGTAGTAGTTTAAGTAAAATTTAGTTTATGTAACTAGGAATCTTGAGCTAGTAATTAATTACATCAATTACTAACTAATGATTTTATAATATTGATTCAAATACAATGTCACAGTGATTGTGTTCAGGTGTTGTTAGCTTGAATAAATAGATTAGTATTGACCTGTGAAGATTTCATCGAGGCAGTCGGGTATTGATGCTGAAGTGAGAGAGAGTTTTTGACAATCCATTACAAAAAGATATTCTACATGTTGAAATTGAATTCCCTGGGTTTGGAAGAGGCTTGGAAGGTTCATAATTGCTACAAATTTCAAATTTGGAATCTTGACTTTCTCAATTTCCTCTCCTTCACTTTTAAATATCTCCTCTAATTCATATCCTTTCTCCATCTTCTTTCCCACAACTATCTTTCCTCAATTTCACACTTGTTTTCTATCAAGATTATTGCAGAGAGAGATACGGGATTCCTGTGTGTAATAGTGCAGTGATTAAAGATGAATGAGTGTTAATATATTTGTTTCAGTTTGAGAGAAAGAATTTAGACAATAAAACCAAATCATTGTGTAAGACATACAAATAAGTGTGAAGTGGTGTAGTGGTTTGATATGTCTTGTATCAACTAAGTGAACCTGTGTTCGAATTTTAGATTCAACAACAAATTTTAGAATTTTTTTTTAACAATTAAAAGACCACTTTGAAACTTTTTAAATATAAGGGACCGGAATGGATCCCATTAAACTTAAGGGACCAAAAAAGATATTTTACCTAATAACATTTATAGATATTTTACTTTATTTGTATGAGGTTTATTAAGTAAGCCCATTAAATTTAAATTTACTTTTATTTAAATGAATTAATTCTAGTATTATAATCACAACTTTTTAAAATATAACGAAATATTTTTTCTATTTTAGTGAGAAACTCCACAAAACAAATTATGGCAATCCAGTTTATTATTAATTACCAAATTGATCACGAGACATGTTTAAGGCGACGTACACAACCAAACACTCAAATGATGAGGCAACTTTTACATGTAAAGGACAACTACTCAAACAGACAAATATTCATTTTCCTTTTTACGCAACTTTTACATGTAAAGGACAACTACTCAAACAGACAAATATTCATTTTCCTTTTTACTCAACAACTTTATGTATCGCTCTATACTCTTCATATTAGATTGCTTGTGTCACGTTGTAACTAAAGAGTTTGACATGTGTTGTTCTCCATATATTGTATCTCAATATGCATCAAGCGCACCCACAGAGTACACTAGTTACTTGGAGTACACGAGTTACTTTAGAAAATAAATAAATCAAATTTATGTATCACCAAACAAATATTGGTAAATAAATGAACCAATTCGATAAAAGTGCAAATCTTACATGGTTCATCTATGAAAGAGTACGTAATTTCTTTGGATAGTAGCCTTCCACTTATCATCATTGCTCTTGACCTTAAAAATGAATCCTTGGAATCATCGCTAACCTCGTGAAAACATGTGATTAAATCATAAAAATAATTTTGACAACACCCACTAAGGGGAAAATATATTCTTGGCCATATAATGAGTACCTGATTATTGATGAAAGCAGTTGAAAGAGGCTAGTCTTTGACAAAAATTCTGAACCATGCTCCACCTCTGCTAGCTGTCTCCATTTCACGAATGAGAATATTACCCAGAATATATATATATATATATATATAGAGAGAGAGAGAGAGTAGTAACCTCATAGAGAAGCTCGAAAACGCTTAAAGTTGCAATCATCTGCACTTCTGATTTCTGCCTCCAACAAACTAAGTAGATTTAAACTGTGTATGGCAGATGCTGCTGACATAGATACGGAGAAAAGTTTCACCACTAAAGCCAAGACACGAACTCGGCCCTAATCGGGATGGTAAAAGGTTAAATAGTACTTCCTCCGTCTCAAATTATAAGTCATTTTGTCAAAAAAATTTGTCCCAAATTATAAGTCACCTTAAACTCCCAATGCAATATAAATAACATCTTCCCCAATATACCCTCAAATATTATTATTATTTATTCTTTCAACTCTTTTAATTTCTCTCTCATATATAATTATGAGGGACATTACTGTAAAGTTATACATAATTTATCTTTCCCACAAAGTAATAATTAAGTTTCTTAATTTGTGTGAAAAAGCCTAAAACGTCTTAAAATTTAGGAAGGAGGAAGTAGTAATTAAGTCAATTTCAATCAAAGGGTAAAACAAACCAAAACAAAACGCATGACATCAGCAAATTAAAATCAATAGTGAGAGAAAAATTAAACATTCAATTTGTTTTATGTATTTTTGCAAAAAAAAAAATGAATTTAGTTATTGGAAATTACAATAAGAGGATAACAGCTATATATATAACTGACTCTTAATCTTTAGCAACAGGCTTAACTTAACAACAAGCTCAAGGTGGATGAAAATAGAAACTGGCTCAGTCAGTGAGTTTCAGATGCAGAAATCTGGAGGTTTAGAAAGGATTAGAAAGAATGACGGGTATAGAAGGTAAGGTGATATCATGAGGAGCGGATGTTGGTTTAACAGATGTTTTGGAATATAAATCTGTATAAAGAAATCTGAAGGTATTGAATACTACATCTTTAGAAATAAAGAGTCTGGCATTTATGAAATCAAAAATCAAGCATATGGAGATTGTAGGACTTGAGGAGGGAAAACAGGCACAACTAAAGACCTTTAGGGTCCGAATGGGAGTTGGTTTTTGATAGGTTTTGCACGGAAAAACTTTGGAGGGTTGCGTCAAAATGTGTTTGATATTTTTAAAAAGTTTTAAAAACAATATGATTTTATATGTTAATGCTGTATATTGCTTTTTAAACTTTTTAAAAATATCACACATATTTCAAGATATAGACGCAACTTTCCAAAGTCTTCCCCTCTAAAACCCTCCAAAAACTAACTCTCAAACGGACCCTTAGGAATTTATAATCACGTGGCTGTTGAGACAAAACAATGTAAGATACTTGGAAGTTGTGAGAAGGAGTGGGTAGTTTATCAACGAGATAAACAGCGGTAAGAAAGACATGATTTCAAAATGTTAAAAGGGAGAGAGGCGTGACTTAATAATGTTGGGCCGGGCTCAAAAATATGTCTATGCTTTCTTAATGTTCAACTTCATCTTGATGATGAGTATAAAAGCATATGAATTTACGAATAATATCTAAATCTGTCAGATACTCGGTAAAAGGTTGAGATTCACCTCCCCAGTCAGTTTGTAGGAATTTCAGTGAGTGGCCATATTGCAACTCAACCATAACCTTGAGTTGTTTAAATATAAGGAATGCTTCAAATTTGGATTTTAGATGAAAAATCGAAGTAAGCCTAGAGATTAGGCATCAACAGAAATTTTATATTATGTGTAACAAGAGAAGATGTATTGGGAGAAGGAGTGGATGCATGAATCGCAGAGAGGCCACATGCATTAGTGTTTTTGTCCAGAAGTTTTCAAATCTCGACTCATGAGGAAGGAGTAATTCTTCAGCCTTCAATTTAATCCATACCCAGTCTTAAATTTGGTCTCACAAAATGAGATGACGGATTCCATTGCATTCTTTCAAGTCTCAACTCATGAGCAAGGAATAATGCTTCAACTTCATCCATAACCAGTCATAAATTTGGTCTCAACAAATGAGATGACTGGATTCCATAGCAGTCGCGAAAACCAATATTTTTATATAGTGGATGGATTGGATGGGTTATTAGATACATGATGGATTAGTGGATCAAATTGTGACTCCTAATAAGAATATCAAAATAGATAAGATGATACTCATATAGGGAATATCTTGGGACTGAGTCCCCTTTGTCTTATGTTTCTCTTCCATTAACAAGAATGTTGGGATCTTTAAAGTTAGAACTATTCTTCTAACTTATATGTTTTAGTTTCCACGCATATAAGTACCAATACATCAAGAGCAAAAGCACTCGAGCAATTCACAAAAATCTCTCTTGAACGCTATTCTCAAAATCAAATTTTAAAAAAGATAAATCACAGCTTTGTTAGAAAAGACGAGCTCAGCTAATTTTCCAATGCTTTCCCATGCAATCAAGATAAAGTCCTCAACATAGTCTATTTGTTAAAATATACGTTAATAAATGCAAAATCGTACCTTAACATTTTAGTAGCCATACCAGTGATGAACATTGTGATGCTATAACCCCAAGGTCTGTATCACCTCCTTTGGTAGATGGAAAGATTATGCCCTGCAAATAGTATTGAATGTCAAACAGCAATCATGAAGAATATGGTATCAATTGATCACCTATCTTCCAATCAAATAAAGGCATGCAAGTCAAGGTGACATAACAATAAAATACCCTTACCATGCCTTCAGGAAAACTAGCCAACTTTTGTATTGCATTGATTGCCCCAGCTGCCACCTCTTCGTTTCTGCTTATGTGAGAAGATATGAGAATCGAAGGATTCATGGTACAAGTGAACTGCCAAAAACATATTTACAATACCATACCTGTGTGTTTGTGTGTACCTGTACAACTACATACATACTGTTGGAACTAATATTAGTATTTGAAGTTATAGCAATCATTTCAATTTATTGTACCTAGTTAGCCAGCTATCTAGGGATTATTGTTGATGCACTTAGGAAGCAGTAATGCTATTATTAATCTCCCTGTAAATGTAAATGTAAATTGTAATTATTGCTAAGAGTGTATAAATAGGAGATCAGCTCACTGCAAATCATTCAAGCATTCAAAAATTCTTCTCAAATTTTCAAATTGGTATCAGAGCAGATGACCATTTGGTCATGCTTTGCCTCTTTTGCCTTCATGCTATTAAGTCTCAGTCATGTGTCACAGCCTGGCCACCATCCATAAAATTGCCAATCGTCGTCAATACATTCACCAGTTTCCACAACTTCCACCAACTACTCGTACAATTCCCTATGATAGATTATCTAGTGAGTAGAGATACACTTTCTTTTTGTTGTCTATAGACAAAGTGGCAAACACCACCTAAAGCTCACACACACAACTGTAAAGTCTCAGGTGAAGATATCCAACCAAATAATATTGACATTGGCAATTAAACCAAGCATTTAGAGACTCATACTTTCATACTTTATTTCTATACTTATTGCATTTTGCACAAGATCGTGAGCTATACTTATTGCATTTTGTTGTCGCTGAACAATTTTAAGGATAAGTCAACTTTCAATTCCAATTCTTCCAAAAGTTTCTAGGTCAAAAAAGTTCACAAATTCCTTGAATCATTGCTCTGAACTTGGCTTTTGCACTACTCCAAACAACACCTTGTTTCTTCTCCAAGTAACTAGATTTCTCAAGATATAAGTACAATATCCATAAGTGGATTTCCTATCTGCAATTGATCTGCCCGATCAGCATTTGTAAATATAGAGACATGTATCTCGTTGATTTTCTTATACAGGCCTATTCAGAATTGAATTTTAGATACCATAAGAAGGTGATGCCAGGTTCTAGTGTGAGCTAAATAAGTTTGTCAACTAACGTCTAGTATCTTCCAATATCAACAATATCAGCAGGAATATTACCTTTCACCAGAATTTTGTATTTAGTTTCACAACGGTATATGTTTGTCTATACCCACTAATCTCAATTTCCTCCAAGAGTTTTGTATTTAGTTTCACAATGGTATATGTTTGTCTATACCCAATAATCTCAATTTCCTCCAAGAGTTATAGGTTGTACTTTCACTAGGAAACTACAATTTCCTTTTTTTGAGCAAGCAACCTCCATGCCAGAAAAGTAATTAAGTGCATCTAAATCTTTACATCCTTCTCTATTAAGTGGCCGGGTGAATATTTTGAACCTAGCCCTTGGAGATTGCCAGAGACCATATAGAGACTTTTGCACACATTTGAACCAACCTTATCTTCAAATCCTGGAGAACTATCCATGTATACTTTTTCCTCCATATCACCACTGAGAAAAACAGTTTTTACATCAAGTTGGTTAAGAGGCCAATCTAAATTCACTGCCAATGACAAGAGATGAAGAGAACTATGATAGTTTTAATTTGGCAAGAGGAGCGAAAGTTTCTAAATAATCTATGTCATAGGTTTGAGTAAAACCTTTAGTAACCAAGCATGCCTTGTACCTTTCAATTGTGTTGTCAGAGTAAGATTTTGAAGACACTTTTATAGCCTACAGTATTCTTTCCTGCAGGTAAAGTCATGACTCTGAGTTTTATTCTTCTCAAGAGCTCTCATCTCCTCAAAAAGAGCTTCCTTCTAATTTGGAACTTTTAGAGCCTCTTGTACATTTTGTGGGATTTCTACGACACACAACAGAGAGGTAAACGCGACAAATGAAGAACACAAATTTGAGTAGGACACATATTTAGACACAGGATGCTTGGTACATGATCTAACATGTTTTCTAATTGCTATAGCTAACATCTAAATCAAGATTGAGACTCTTAGGAATAGAAGAAGACTACCATGAGGCTTAGGTTAGGCATAGAAGAAGACTTGACCGTAATAGGATGATGATTAAGATCATCTCTAGGTTGAGATTCTTGGCAGGGCTATAGAATGGGTCTCTCATCTCCCCTTTTATGATTTTTTTTTCCATAGACATGTCCTTTCCAAATATGATCACTGATATTAAACATGTTTTGTGTCACTTTATCAGATTTACTTTGTTGTGCCATTTCAGGTTGTTCCTCATTATTGTTGAGATCAAGAACTTGTTCATCATGATTTTGATTTGAAAATGTTGCCCCGTAATCTCTGGGAACCCCATTCACAAGCGGATTGAGTTCCAATATAGATTTGTGGACATTTTCTTTTGGTGAGCTATGACAATGCTACATCACTTAAAGTAATGATATTTTCAAAAGACGAATGGAGATGAATGCCATCAAAAAAAGGTTGCTCAACAAAAGTAACATCCAAGGCTACAAAAGCTATGCTTTTTCTCAGAATTTGGGTTGGGTCTAACTCATCCCTACAAAACCGGCTTGTAAGGTGAGGATTGCCCCCACTTATAAACACAACACAGGACATATCTATAAGCAATGTGAGACTAAATCCACCCCTTCAAAGCCAACACAATGAAGGTGTTGGGACTGCAATTAAGGCAAGCCAAAGTGCCACAACTAAAGCGACTAGGGGCGGACCGGCGGACCGCAATTAAGGCGGAAAGCCCAACACACCCCCTCACGCTTGGGCCTCAATGAGCCCAAAGCGTGGACGATGCAGGAAGCCCAACAATAGATCTAGGATAGGCTCTGATATCATCTCACATTTTGGGTTGGGCCTAACTCATCCCTACAAAGCCGATTTTTTCGGTCAAAACACTCGTACACCTTATAAGTTGGAAAGTAACCACCAAAAACACATGTAGTCGCTCGTGGCTCGAATTTTCCGAAATGTTTATGTTCATGAACAAAATCAGTGCAACAAAATTCTTTTAGTGGTAAATCATCAGACACAAGTCAGAGGAAAACTCTTTTCTAAAAACACCTAGAGGTATTTTAAAATCTAAAAGTTTAGATGGCATACAATATGAGTAAAGCTTTTGCAACCTCGCCCCAAAAATATTCTGGAACCTCATTTGCAAAGAGTAAAGCTTTTGCAACCTCAAGAAGGTGCATAGATTGGCTGAAACTGAGCCTACGGTGTTGTTTTTGCTGGATAATGTAGTTGCGGCAGCACCAGGCTCCATCGGATGATGATTATTGTGATTGAAAACTAAAACAATTGTTAATTCATTTCCGAATTCTTGGCAACCCCGCAACTTAAACAGTGGCGGGATAGATCACGAGGATCAAACTAGCTAGCTCTAGATACCATGTTAAAGTATAGATAAAAGAATGAAAAGAGAAATGATAAGGACTTTGGATATGACAATGGTGTAATATTATTGATAAGGATTGGATACTAAAAGATCCAACATTAATCCCTAAGATATGGAAACTAGTCTAAGAGATAACCTAAGATACTCTTATGTAAATAAATAGGAAAATCATCATAATAACCAAGTAATATGGAAACTAGTCTAAGAGATAATCTAATAATATACTCTAAGATTAGAAACTAATCCTAGGAGATAAACTAATATACTTTAGTATAAAACAAAAGGTATCATTCGATATTTTCTTACATTCTCATACTCTTTTTTCTGCATTTATTTGTTATTCCATAACCCAAGACCTCAAATTACCTTGACACTGGCCTGAGTTCCACCATTAATATATTGAATTCTTGCAGTATAATTCACTTATATCAC
This sequence comes from Lathyrus tuberosus, assembly GCA_022829125.1. Taxonomy (NCBI): domain Eukaryota; kingdom Viridiplantae; phylum Streptophyta; class Magnoliopsida; order Fabales; family Fabaceae; genus Lathyrus; species Lathyrus tuberosus. Next base: position 6,425,493 of record JALAZF010000267.1, read on the forward strand.
CCGGTACTTATCATATCTTATATTGAAACATCTTATGCATGTGGGCGCAATACACAATGTCAAGATCGTCTACAAATGAATTCTTAATTAATTCAGCATATCTAATTGGCACTAAATAACTTAAACTGACATAACCCCTTTGCTATTTGCAGGTGATACAACAGATGGCACAATAAAAGATCAGGTGTTGCTGAAACAAAACACTAGGGCAAAGCAACTATGATATGAAACACATAATAATGTTTTCTGTACTTACCCATTGATAAGGCAATCAAGCAAAAGTGGATATATGTTGAATTCTTTAATAAGATAAGCAGCAACTGTGTAAGAATGGTCAAGATTCTCCAGAAGGCAAGTGACCTGCAAAAAGCAGTTACAAATTTATTTACAGAAGTAGAAAGTCATAGATAGTTATCAAACCATCTCAATTCCATTTGAAGAGCATTTTTCTTGGACTAACCACTTTTTAACTATTAAATTCCAAAGCATAGCAAACACTCTCCAATAACAAAGTTGTGAAGAGAGATTTTGAAAATAAAATGTTTGTCCATTGATCATACTAGTATAAAGGATTTTAAATAGTGTGGTCTAGTGTCACAAATCATTTACAAAAATCCAGTTATTTTTTGCCAACAACCAAGTCAAGTTTTTTCAGCTAAAAGTTCGAGATGATGAAAAAGTTCAAAATATGTTTCGAACTAATGAACATTTTAGGTTCAACGATATTGAGTGTTATATTTTACTACAACAAACTCAATTGTCTTAGATCTTCGATCCGTCATAAGTTTTTGGTGAAACTGATGACGACGAATAAGCCGAAGTCGATGTTGTTGACGAGGAAGAAGAAGAAGATGAGATATTAGTTAATCATATGGTGAACAATGACACTGTCGACCACGAGCAAGAGTCGTTACCTTTGAGTCATGTGTATTGTCCGTCTCAACACATGACAAATTTGAACTTGGATGCATACGAACCATCCTCATATATATTTTACAATTTGTATATGCAGATGGAGGGAGCTTTAAAAGTGGGAGACATATTTCACACAAAAGAATACTATGTGAGAGCTATAAAAAAGTTTCACATGGAAATCTCAACTAATTATACCGTGGTCGCACTAATGCGACGAGGTACGTGGTTCTGTGTCGTAACGTGCTCTGCATGTTCCGGCTGACAACATCTTATCGGAAGAGGAGTGATCATTGGGAGATAGGTTATATGGATCCACCTCACACTTGAATTATCGCCAATCTAATGCAAGATCATCGTAAACTAAGATCTTAGTTAATATGCGATGAAATATTACCTGTCATTAGCAAGGATCCGTCATTGAAGGTGAGTACAATAATCTCGCATATCGTTGCACGATACAATTACACTCCCTCATACAGGAATGCATGGATAGTTAGGACTAATGCGGTTGAACGATTATATGGAAATTGAGAGGATTTGTGTAAAGAATATCCATAATATTTTGTGGCACTTAAGCATTATGCTCTGGGAAATGTTGCAATTTTGGAGACCCTGCTGACATATACCCCAGACAGAACTTGTGTTAGTGTAAATTGAATATTCCATCGACTCTTCTAGGCGTATGAACTATGCTTCAAAGGTTTTGCATTTTGTAAACCTATTATTCAAATTGATGGGACATGGTTGTATGGGAAATATAAAGGAACACTACTCATGGCAGTGGCACAAGATGACAATAACAATATTTTTCCAATTGCCTTCACTCTGGTTGAAGGGGAGACTGTTGTTGGATGGAGTTTTTTTTCTCAAGAATCTTCAATTACACGTTGCTTTGCAACCCAACATATATTTGATAGACAAACATCCATCTATTGAGAGTGAATGCAATAACATTGATAACGGATGGCAAGATCCTCCTTCTACGCATGTCTACTGCATTAGACATATCTCTCATAACTTCATGCGGGAGATCAAAGACAAGACGCTTCGGAAAAAGGTTGTGAACACAGGGTATGCATTAACAAAACCATCATTCCAACACTACCGCAAAGAAATCACATTGACAAATGCAGATGCGTTAAGGTGGATCGATAATATTCCAATGGAGATGTGAACCATGGCATTTGACAATGGTCAACGATGGGGCCACATGACAATAAATCTTGTGGAATTAATGAACTTTTTCTTCAAAAGTGTCTAAAATCTATCGATAACCACTTTGGTGAGAGCAACCTATTTTAGGTTAGGGTCATTGTTCGAGACCAGAGGTGCAAAATGGAGTTCAGTGTTACAATTGGGGCATTTGTTGAGTGAAAGTTATATGAAATTTATTAAGGAGGAAGTTGCCAAAGCTAACACACATGTGGTCACAATGTTTAATCGTCGTCAAGGTTGGTTCAGTGTAGAGGAGACAATGGACCATAATGAAGGGAAGCCAAGGGTATACTATCGGATCGAACTAGATAGAGGTTGGTGCAATTGCATAAAGTTTCAAGCCTTCTGTATGTCTTGCACCCATATCATAGCGGCGTGTTTACATGCTCGGCAGGACCCTTCCAACCTACTATTCATCATTTACAAAGTCATAAACGTATGCAATGTGTACAATAATAACTTTATGGTGGTAGAAAGGAGGATTATTGGCCTACATATCAAGGGGACATAGTTTGACAGAACGAAAATATGCGAAGAAAGAAAAAGGGTCGCCCTAACAGCACGCATATTCAAACTAAAATGGATAATTCGAAAAAAAAGGTGAGATTATGTAATTCATGTTGTCAGCCCGAACACAATCGTACAAATTGTCCCAATGTTGGAACAAGCTCCATAACATAATTATTGAATCCACTCTTAGTCATGTCTTTGATATTTAATTCATTTTATGTAACCATTTTATTTCATATTAAAAACAACGTTATTTTCATAATGATTACAACTTTTGGTTACAACAATTAAAACAACAACACAGAAAATAAATAAAACGACTAAACTATATATGTGTATATATATATATATATATATATATATATAACACACATATATATATATATATATATATATATATATATATATATATATATATATATTTATATATATATATATATATATATGTATTTATGTGTTATATATATATATATATATATATATATATATATATATATATATATATATATATATATATATATGTGTGTGTGTGTGTGTTATATATATATATATAAAAAGGATCGGGAAGTAGTTGACGAAGTAAAAGTAATGCATATAGATGAAGATAGATTAAAATTAATATATACTTGAATATATAAATTTATGTTTGGCAAAATATCAGAGTTTCTAAAACGGTATGTAGAAGAATAATTTACATAAACAGTTACAAATAAAGTCGTGAGTTGTTTCAAAGTAAAGACTTACAGATATTGAAGGGTTTAGGTTTCTACTCAAGTGTGAGAGAAAAATGAGCATGCCTTCAACAAACACAAGTGAATACTTATATAGCATCCGGACTTCAAAGAAATAAAATTACTACCTAATTTTACATAGGTGGCCGACACAACCAAGTGGCCTGCTAAAGAAAGCAAAAGCAAAAGCAAATAATGGCCGACAAACACATATGGCCTGATAAAGTAAAACTAAAGATAAGGAATCTTATCTTTTATAAAGTAAAGTAATAGGGCCCACATGGCCTGATAATAATTCTTGAAAGTAGTAAAAAGTAATTTGTTAACTAAAAGTAAGATCAGGATACCTTAATCAAAGATTCCGTAACAGTCATCTTCATTCTCTGGCGCAACATCTACAGAGTTTGAGGAGCTAGCATCTTCTGACATGGCACCCATAACTTCTTGTAATTTTTCAGTGAACTTCTTAGAATCAGAAATTGTTGCTAACGAGGCTAACAACTTACTTTTATCTGTTAAGAAGCTAGCATCGGAGGCGGTTGTAGTATTCTTGCATAAATGAGGATGCTTAGCGTACCAAGCATTTCTAACTTCTGGAGAAAGGAGGGCTGGATTGAACGCATCCCACCATTTAATTGATATCTTCCTGACTAATTGGGAGGCAGTAGCATCGGTCCAGATCTGTTCAGTGGTGAACGACCAAGACATAATCCAAGTAATTCCAAAGGTAGTTATAAAGGATATTAATCGTTTATGCTTAGGACATGTAGTAAGATCACAAAATTCTTGGTAAGCCTTGGACGCCAATCCTGGAAGGATGCAAGTGTCCAAACCTAAAATTTCAAACCACTTAATAAACCAATTAGGAAATTTTAAAGATATATTTTTGTTAAACCAAATAAACCAGGTATGGTCATAAGGTCTAACTGTAAGGAAATAAGACCAAGCGCCCACATAATCCAGATAAGAGTAATGTTGAGGATTGTAAATCCTTGTAAAACTTTATGTGTGGTAAGGATGAGTTCCCCAGTCAGATGGAGAGAGAACTTTATTAATCTTGAACTTGGAGAATTTAATGTTTCCAGTAGCTTCATCTTTAACATGGGTCAGAGTAATGGAATCCGTATCTACCAAAATAAATTCATAAAAGGATCTTGTCTTATTAACATTTGGGTTAATAAAATGGGTTCCCTGAGGAAATATTTTGCTGATAGTCTGGAGTAATGATCCTTCATTAGAGCAATAAGAATCTTCCAGAGTAATGATCAGAACATATAATTCTTTGGTAATAAATTTTGATTTTACTCCCTGAGGAGGAGTGTAATAAGCCAATTTACTTTTAATGGGGGTCATCTTGGAAGATGACGTAATATCCTGAACAAACTGCGAAGGTGAAACCAACGCAGGGTTGGCTCCTATTCCCTTTGAAGAGGAAATGGGAGAAGTCATTTTTGATATGTAGGAAGGTGATCCTAATATCAATTGTTTTTGGTTTTCTGGCTTATGTAATGGAGGTCTGTAAGAGTCTTTTGAGGTAGATTTGTTACTCATAATTTTCCCTGTAAAAATTCTCTAGTTAAAAAATCTGGTAATGCATTTTTAATACCATCAATATGCATAATTTCAAAATCAAAACATGCAAGTAATGACTGTCATCTGGAAAATATGTGTTTTGACACTAAATTCTTGACATCTTTTTGTAAAACACTTTTAGCTGATTTGCAATCAGTTTTTAGTAAAAATGATTTCGAGAATAAATCGTCTTGAAATTTAGTAATACACAAAATGATAGATAAAATTTCTTTTTTAATAGTACTATAATTTAATTGGGCTGAAGACCAAGTTCCAGAATAATATCTGACAACTTGCTCCTTATCAGTCCCCGATAATATTTGTTTTAAAATACCTCCAAAACCAATGTCAGAAGCATCGGTTTCCACAACAAGATTAGCGTTTGGGTCTGGGATCCCTAGACATGGTCATTTTTTGACAACCTGTTTTAATTGGATAATACTTTGGGTCATAGTTTCATCCCAAGGAGGTGGACTATTTCTTAACCTTTTGAACAAGGGTAGACATATGGTTCTAAGGTTTGGGATAAAATCTGACACATAATTAAGACAACCTAAAAACCTTTGTAATTGAGTTTTGTCTTTAATTTCATTAGACAAAACTCAATTACAAAGGTTTTTAGGTTGTCTTAATTATGTGTCAGATTTTATCCCAAACCTTAGAACCATATGTCTACCCTTGTTCAAAAGGTTAAGAAAGAGTCCACCTCCTTGGGATGAAACTATGACCCAAAGTATTATCCAATTAAAACAGGTTATCAAAAAATTACCATGTCTAGGGATCCCAGACCCAAACGCTAATCTTGTTGTGGAAACCGATGCTTCTGACATTGGTTTTGGAGGTATTTTAAAACAAATATTATCGGGGACTGATAAGGAGCAAGTTGTCAGATATTATTCTGGAACTTGGTCTTCAGCCCAATTAAATTATAGTACTATTAAAAAAGAAATTTTATCTATCATTTTGTGTATTCCTAAATTTCAAGACGATTTATTCTCGAAATCATTTTTACTAAAAACTGATTGCAAATCAGCTAAAAGTGTTTTACAAAAAGATGTCAAGAATTTAGTGTCAAAACACATATTTGCCAAATGACAGTCATTACTTGCATGTTTTGATTTTGAAATTATGCATATTGATGGTATTAAAAATGCGTTACCAGATTTTTTTAACTAGAGAAGTTTTACAGGGAAAATTATGAGTAACAAATCTACCTCAAAAGACTCTTACAGACCTCCATTACATAAGCCAGAAAACCAAAAACAATTGATATTAGGATCACCTTCCTACATATCAAAAATTACTTCTCCCATTTCCTCTTCAAAGGGAATAGGAGCCAACCCTGCGTTGGTTTCACCTTCGTAGTTTGTTCAGGATATTACGTCATCTTCCAAGATGACCCCCATTAAAAGTAAATTGGCGTATTACACTCCTCCTCAGGGAGTAAAATCAAAATTTATTACCAAAGAATTATCTGTTCTGATTATTACTCTGGAAGACTTTTATTGCTCTAATGAAGGATCATTACTCTAGACTATCAGTAAAATATTTCCTCTGGGAACCCATTTTATTAACCCAAATGTTAATAAGACAAGATCCTTTTATGAATTTATTTTGGTAGATACGGATTCCATTACTCTAACCCATGTTAAAGATGAAGCTACTGGAAACATTAAATTCTCCAAGTTCAAGATTAATAAAGTTCTCTCTCCATCTGACTGGGGAACTCATCCTTACCACACATAAAGTTTTACAAGGATTTACAATCCTCAACATTACTCTTATCTGGATTATGTGGGCGCTTGGTCTTATTTCCTTACAGTTAGACCTTATGACCATACCTGGTTTATTTGGTTTAACAAAAATATATCTTTAAAATTTCCTAATTGGTTTATTAAGTGGTTTGAAATTTTAGGTTTGGACACTTGCATCCTTCCAGGATTGGCGTCCAAGGCTTACCAAGAATTTTGTGATCTTACTACATGTCCTAAGCATAAACGATTAATATCCTTTACAACTACCCTTGGAATTACTTGGATTATGTCTTGGTCGTTCACCACTGAACAGATCTGGACCGATGCTACTGCCTCCCAATTAGTCAGGAAGATATCAATTAAATGGTGGGATGCGTTCAATCCAGCCCTCCTTTCTCCAGAAGTTAGAAATGCTTGGTACGCTAAGCATCCTCATTTATGCAAGAATATTACAACCGCCTCCGATGCTAGCTTCTTAACAGATAAAAGTAAGTTGTTAGCCTCGTTAGCAACAATTTATGATCCTAAGAAGTTCACTGAAAAATTACAAGAAGTTATGGGTGCCATGTCAGAAGATGCTAGCTCCTCAAACTCTGTAGATGTTGCGCCAGAGAATGAAGATGACTGTTACGGAATCTTTGATTAAGATATCCTGATCTTACTTTTAGTTAACAAATTACTTTTTACTACTTTCAAGAATTATTATCAGGCCATGTGGGCCCTATTACTTTACTTTATAAAAGATAAGATTCCTTATCTTTAGCTTTACTTTATCAGGCCATCTGTGTTTGTCGTCCATTATTTGCTTTTGCTTTTGCTTTCTTTAGCAGGCCACTTGGTTGTGTCGGCCACCTATGTAAAATTAGGTTGTAATTTTATTTCTTTGAAGTCCGGATGCTATATAAGCATTCACTTGTGTTTGCTGAAGGCATGCTCATTTTTCTCTCACACTTGAGTAGAAACCTGAACCCTTCAATATCTGTAAGTCTTTACTTTGAATAAACTCATGGATTTATTTGTAATTGTTTATGTAAATTATTCTTCTACATACCGTTTTAGAAACTCTGATATTTTGCCAAACATAAATTTATATATTCAAGTATATATTAATTTTAATCTATCTTCATCTATATATATATATATATATATATTAGATGTTGGGGGTAGTAAGATAAATACCTAAATGGAAGAATTAGGTTTTTATTTATAAATAAAGGAGTGTGAGAATTGGGAGAAGTTTACAGCACATGCAAAATATAAGTTGGAGAAAAAGTGAGAGAAACAAGTATATGGCTTAAGGAAAGAAGAACCAACTTTTGATTAGAGAACTTTTTGATCGAAAACCTAAGGTAAGGAGGGAGAAAGGACTTTCACTGTGGGTATATTGCACGATAAAGTAGAGAAGAGAGACCTTTACTCTCATTAGGGATTGTGTGGATTATGTTATGATTTGTTGTTGTTGTGAGATAATATGAAAAATTAATGATTGATTGTGTTGTTATGTGATTTTTGTGACTGAATTCGTGTGTGTACGGATCTGTTTATGAGTATGTAATTTTATGGCATTATTGGAATTTTGAAGCTTTGAGCATGGACATGAATTTGATGAAAGTGATAAATGAATTGTGTTTCTAATTGTATGATTCGTGATGTTAATATGTGGGAAATTAACATGTTTAATATGATATAATTATTGTGTGTCGAATTCTGAGCGTTTGCCTTTTTACGGAATAGAAATCGGAGGTCCGGAAGGCCTCTAATGGTGATAAAATGCTTTGCACTATGTTATGAGCTGACTGTCGTAAGTTTCATGACAGTCCACCCGTCTCGACCAGATTGATTTGGTTCAAATATAGTCTTGATCATAACTTGAGTTTCGGGACTCGGATTGAGGAGCGGTTTGAAGCGTTGGAAAGCTAACACACGGAGTTACAATATGTTAGTGTCTTGTGAGATGAATTTCCATGTTTGAATTATGTGTATGTTATGAAGTGTGTGTAGAATTGCGTAACTTGTTGTATTTACTTAATGATGAATTGATGTTATACTTATTTAATATTATTGAATGTCATGTGGATATGCATTTGATAAGGTGTTGTTGTTTGGTGTTGTTTGTTAACTATTATAGCATTGATCAATTGTTGTGTATTGAGTATAATGTTATGCATGTTGTGGGTAGTGTGTGGTGATAATTTTTGTGATATTGTATGTTGTTGAAAGTCATGCATCATGATGTACGAATTTTAGTCCAGATTTGGTGTTCTCTCATCCGATGGTAAAGATTCATGAGCGACTAGCTGGTTCCAGATGAGAATCGGTGAAGCATTACTTACGGTGATAGTAGCAAATTGGTGTGCTCTGGTTTCGATAGTGTGGATTTAGGAGCGAGTAACTGGTTCTAGTCGGGAAACGGTGAAGCGTTACTTATGGTGATAGTAGTGAATTGGTGTGCTCTTGTCCTATGGTGGGGATTTAGGAGTGAGATGGACCTGTGTTGTCCATAATGGTACCACATACATAAGTGTCAGGTTGTGTTGTGAATCACATTTAATATATATGTGTGTGTGCATGTTATTGTGATTGGGTGTGACATTAAGGTGATGTTGATTTGTGTATCGAACGTGTGTTATGTTGTATGTTTCTTTACTTTCACATTTTTTATATTGTTCATATTGAATGTTGTTTCTCATTTCTTTGCTGAATGTTGTCCACCATGGACATCTTACATATACTCAGGAGTAAAGTTGTTATTGTTTGTGGAAGATGGCTTGTTGGAGCTACTCTTCGTTTTATTTATCACTTTTATCACATATTTGTGGTTCTTAGTGCTCTTGTCTTGTAACATCGGGAACGGGGCATTTGTTATGTTTTGAGTTGATGTTGTTTTGGTGTTTTAAAAAATTTAATACTTATTTGATGAGGTTTTATTTGAGATTGTTATAATATGATTTTCCGCTACATGATGATAATTGTTTGATAAGTTTGAAAGGTTGTCGTTGGTGACACCTTAAATTATTGAGTAAACCTTTTTATATAAATTTCAGGGTTTATGGTGTTACATAGTGGTATCAGAGCAGATCGGTCTATCCGCCCATGTTTTTGTAATGATGTTTATTCCCTAGTATGCGACATTTGTGTGAAACACTATCAGTGCTTGTTTGTTTTTCTAATCGCTTACATGTAGGAGCGGAATTGAAACAAGTTGGGAGAAGCTTCTGCTTCTATAAGAGGTTTTAGGTGTGGAAGATTGGTTCAACGTGCCACAAATTGCAATAGTGTAGGTTTTTGGACGAGTCAGAATTGTTTTCTGAGTTTCTTGAAGAGGTTGAATATGGATTTGTTTGCTAGGGTTAAGGGTGGAGCTGTCAAAATGGGCTAGCCCATATGGGCCGGCCCGCCAAGACCATAAAATCATAGGGCTTAGGCCTTAAAATTAGAGCCCGTATTTTAGGGTTTTTTTATCCCATCCCTAAAAAGCTCGTTGCCCATTAGGGCTAGCCCGTATGGGGCGTGGGTAGTCTGTTAGGCCCGCATATCTATAAATTATAAAAAATTATATTAATACTTATATTGTCTTATTCTAAAATAACACATTGTTTTTTGTCACCTTACTATATTTTATCTATATCCTATTCAATCATTCTCTTTTAAATCTAGTACATTAATAGAAAATTTTACCTCATACCCCTATTTTTATCTTTGTACCCCTATATTTTATAAAAAATACTAATTTTGCCATTGTATATTTTGAACTAATTTATTATTTTATTTTTTAAATATTTTTTAAATTTTATTTTGCGTACCAGAAGACTTTGCAAAAGAGTTCCGGTAGTCATTTTTTAATTTATTTTTTGTGTACCAGAAGACTTTGCAAAAGAGTTTCGGTAGTCAATTTTTGTGTACCGGAAGACTTTACAAAAGAGTTCCGGTAGTATTTTTTTAACTTTTTTTTTGTGTACCGGAAGACTTTGTAAAAGAGTTCCGGTAGTCAATTTTTGTGTACCGGATGACTTTGCAAAAGAGTTTCGGTAGTCATTTTTTAGAATATTTTTTAACTTTTATTTTGTGTACCGGAAGACTTTGCAAAATAGTTCCGGTAAGATAATCAATTTGTGTACCGGAAGACTTTACAAAAGAGTTTCGGTAGTCATTTTCTAAAACATTTCTTAACTTTTATTTTGTGTAGCGGAACTCTTTTGCAAAGTCTTCCGGTATGCAAAATAAAATTTAAAAAATAGAATAATAAATTAGTTAAAAATATACAAGGGTAAAATTGATATTTTTTTTATAAAATGTAAGGGTATACAGATAAAACTAGAGGTATGAGGTAAAATTTTCACATTAATATAATCAGCATTCTTTCCCGTAATCTATTAGTTTCTCTTATGTTAAATATTAAAGTATTATTTTATACAATTTAGACATGTGTTGTATTGAAAAACATATTATAGTATTTATAGAAGATAATATAGTATTTTAAAATGTATTATAATTAAAATAATATAATTTTTTATTTCATTTATAATAAATATTATGGGTTTTTATTTTAATTTTTTATTTAAAAAAAATCGTTTAGGGTTGGGTAGCTCGAAACCCATTTAGGGCCAGACTCGGATAGTAATTTTTGAGCCCATATTACAAGTAGGGTTGTTCATGGTATGGTTCTGTAAGAAAATTAAACTGAACCGATCGAATCATTATATAAGATCATCTGAACCGAACCGAACCGTTTCCATTTTCCCAGAATCGAGATGAACCCAAATTTTTGGTTTGACATAATGGTTCGGAACTCCAAACCGTACCAAACCATTAGAAGACAATTTTTTCAAAACCGAACCATTTGTTAAAGAAATGAAAGTTATACTTGTTTTTTATTTTATTTTTTTTTAATAAAAATCCATTTTTAACTTAATTTTATCATTTTTTAAAACTTTTTTTAATATAATATTTTACATCATTTTTTTATTTAAAAAATCCATTTCCTATCTCCTTTCACAATCAAAATTACAAATCAATTTAAATTAAAATCGCAAACTCATTCAAAATAATCACAAATTAGTCAACTACTATATATATATATATATATATATATATATATATATATATATATATATATATATATATATATATAGTATTTAATTACAACTTCCACACAAATAGTGCACTGTTGGAACTATGTTCCAAGAAAGATGAATGTTTAAGAAAAAGAAGAAGAAGAAGAAGCGAGAGAATAGAAGAGATTAGGGTTTGCAAAACTTTCTAAACTTTTTGTGTTAAATGCTGTGTGTAATTACAAATTACAACGCCCTTTATATATAGGCTATCAAAGCCTAGGCCCAAACAAACATCTCGACTAACTCCTTAACAGCTATATTCGACTCTGTTGAATATAGCTGACTACACAACACTACAACTAATTCGACATCGACAAAAACCTATAAAGACTCTGACTTCGACTTCGACAGAGAACTTGAATTACTTCTAACACACCACCTAATTCATATTCTCGAGACTTCTCATCCCAATGCTCTTCTTTAACTCGTCGAATCTGACTTTCTTCAAAGGTTTGGTAAGTATGTCGGCTAGTTGAAATTCAGTCTTGCAATATTCAAGATCAAGCTTCCCTCTGTTCACTTGATCCCTGAGAAAATGATACCTTCTTTCTATGTGCTTACTTCGACCATGACACATAGGATGATTGGCAAGATCAATAGCTGACTTGTTGTCTACAAACAACTTCATCTTCCCAGGTTCCTTGATCTTGAGTTCTTCGAGCAACATATCTATCCATGCTGCCTGACATGCTGCATACGATGCAGCTACGTACTCAGCTTCACATGATGACAAAGCCACAATGCTTTGTTTTCTCAAACTCCAAGAGATTGGAGCTCCTTCTATCATGAAAATGTAGCCTGCAGTACTCTTCTTCTCATCTTGGTCTCGACTGAAATCTGAATCAGTGTAACCATATACCTCCGCATCTTTCGACTTGGACCTATTTCGACATGGCATCAGCACACCATGATCAATCGTACCCTTAATGTATCTTAGTACTCTCTTTACTGCAATGAGATGACATTCTTGGGGTTTCTCCATGAATCGACTTAACAATCCGACACTCTGACAAATGTTCGGCCTTGTATTTCAAAGATACCTCAAGGATCAAATAATTTGTTTGTACAGTGTCGAACTTACAAACTCATTATCAGTTACCTTCTTCAACTTTGCTCCTGTTTCCAATGGAGTTGTTGCAGCTTTACAGTCAGTCATCTTGAACATCTTCAAGATGTCTTGAGCATACTTCTTCTGGTGCATGGACACGCCTTCAGCTGTGTCTTTGAATTCCATCCCTAAGAAATATGACAAATTCCCTAGGTCTGACATTTCGAACTCTTGCATTAGCTTCGACTTAACTTTTCTTATCTCAACTTCATTTGCACCTGTAATTAGCAAATCATCGACGTACAGGCATAAAATGACTCGACTATCATTGTCGACATCATTTACATAAACTCCATGCTCAGACACACACTTTGTGAAACCTGCTTCGATTAGGAAACTATCTATTCTTTTGTTCCAAGCCCTCGGGGCTTGCTTCAATCCATAGAGAGCCTTCCTCAATCTGTACACTTTCTACTCATGCCCTTTGATCTCAAATCCTGGTGGTTGACTGACATAAACTTCTTCCTCCAAAGGTCCATTCAAAAATGCTGATTTTACATCCAACTGATGTATCTTCCATCCTCTATATGCTGTTGTCGAAACAACACCTGATTGTTTCCAACCTAACCACTGGAGCATAGACTTCGTCGAAATCAATACCAGGTTTCTGCAGAAAACCTCTTGCCACTAGTCTTGCCTTATGTTTGGCAATTTCACCATTTGGCCTTCGTTTCAGCTTGTAAACCCATTTCACATCAATAGGCTTCTTGCTGACTTTTTCGACAAGTTCCCAGGTATTGTTCTTCTCAATTGCCCTAAGTTCTTCCTTCATGGCTTCACACCAATTCGAATCATTCATGGCTTCAACCAAGTTAGTTGGTTCTGCTTCAGCCATCATCATTACTTCTTCTATTAAGTCATCATCTGCATCGATTGCATTATCTGGAAATCTCTCATATCCAGCTAACCTTGTCGACTCGGCTCTTGTTCTAGTTGATCTTCTGACATTCGGCTCAGGAGGTTCTTCATCTCGAATTATCGTGGCCTCAGTTTGTCGGTCTTCTTCAAATACCGTCGGAACTGTCTCTTCCATTTGTCGACCAGTTTCCTGTCGAACTGACCCATGACTCCACTCCCATTTTTTTTTCATCTACCAGAACATCTCGACTGATCACAGCTTTATCATCTTCTGGTGAATATAGTCGATATGCACCAGTTGAATGATAACCTATGAGCACCATGGTTTGACTTTGATCATCTAGTTTTGTTCTCAATTGCTCAGGAACATGCCTAAAACATATTGATCCAAAAACTCTAAGATGACTTACATTTGGCTCTCACCTGTCCATGCTTCATAAGGAGTCTTCTCGACTAGCTTCTTCGTTGGACATCTATTCAGAATGTATACTGCTGTCGAAGCTGCTTCAGCCCAAAATCTCTTTGGCACCTCTTTAGCCTTCAACATACTTCTCGTCATATTCAGTATACTTCTATTATTCCTCTCAGCTATCCCATTATATTGAGGCGTATAGGGTGCAATAACCTCATGCTCTATACCTTCCTCTTCACAAAATCTAGCAAACTCTCGAGAGATGTATTCACCACCACCATCAGTTCTCAGTTTCTTTAGCTTGCAGCCACTTTGCTTTTCGACAAGCAACTTAAACTTCTTGAACTTTGTGAATACTTCACTCTTACTTTCGATCATATAAATCCACATATATCTGGTGAATTCATCGATGAAAGTTAAGAAGTAACGCTTGCCACCATTCGACCTAACTTCAAAAGGTCCACATACGTCAGAATGAACAAGCTCCAACTTTCCTTTTGACTTAATTGGCAGATCATGCTTGAATGCTTTTCTAGCCTGCTTTGCTTTGCAGCATTCTTCACACACATGATTTGGTTCCTTCACCTGAGGTAAACCATAAACCATCTTCTTCTGATTGAGCATACCCAAACTCCTGAAGTTTAGATGCCCATATCTATGATGCCATAGCCAATTCTTTTCCTCTTCTGTAGTTGACGCAAGACATTGATGATCAACCATGTTAATCTGAACTTTAAAGGTCTTATTATCAGCCAATGGTGCTTTCAGTACCAACCTACCATCAGCATGATACACCTTCATTTGGCTCTTCTCCAGCTTCATATTATGTCCTTTGGCAAGTAATTGACCTATACTTATCAAGTTACTTGTCATAGAAGGCACATACAACACATCAGTAATGCTGGCTTTTCTACCATCTCTTCTCATTACAGATATGTTTCCTCTTCCACCTGATGTGATATGTCTACCATCTGCAAACTTTATCACCTTCTTAACTGATTCATCAAGCTTGGTGAACCAGTTCTTGTTACCGGTCATGTGGTTGCTGCAACCTGAATCAAGATACCACAAATCTGTTTCATCAGCGTTTGACTGAATCATTATCTTCTGCCTATGCATACTGCGCTTTGTCACTTTCTTTTGCTCGTGCTTCCTTCTTCTTTCGACAGTCTCGAGCATAGTGACCAAAACCTTGACAATTGTAACACTGCACGTCTTTCATGTCAACTGTCTTCCCAGAATACTTGTTGCCCATGCCTTTCTTTATTGAATCATCATGATTCTTTGAACTCTTGCTTGAATTCTCATCACTAGCAAGATTCCTTCCCTGCTTCACCTTCCCAGACTTCTTGGTGAATTTCGCTTGTAGTGCTTGGTCCGATACCTTTTCTCTTTCTGAATCTCTTTGCTTCAATATCATCTCATGAGCTTCCAAAGAAGCCTGTAGCTCTTCAACCTTCATCTCAGCAAGATTCTTGGACTCTTCAAAGGACACTACAATGTAATCAAAATTTGCAGTCAGAGATCTTAGTACCTTCTCAATTTTCTGCAAATTTGTGATTGTTTCTCCACAAGACTTCATCTGGTTCAACAGCATCACCAATCTTGAAAAGAACTCCGAAACTGATTCATCTTCCTTCATTTGAATCATTTCGTATTGCTTTCTCAAGGTTTGCAGCTTCACCCTCTTCAGTTTCTCATCACCTCCATACAAGTTCTTTAACTTGTTCCACGCGTCTTTTGCAGATTCTTCTTCAATAATTTTCTCAAACACATTCGGATCCACACACTGGTGAATCAAGAACAACGCTTTGCCATCTTTCTTCCGTTGATCCTTGTACACAGCTTTCTGTTCATCAGTCGCATTCGCCCCCAATTCAGTTACACCATCATTCACGATTTCAACCACATCTTGAAATCTGAAAATAACCCTCATCTGCGCAACCCACCGTTGGTCGTTTTCCCCTTTGAAAACCGGTAGATTCGCTGGGAATTGTGTGGACGTTGTTGTTCCGTTTGCCATTAGATTCTCTGAATCGCAACTGTGCTCTGTTATACCAATTGTTGGAACTATGTTCCAAGAAAGATGAATGTTTAAGAAAAAGAAGAAGAAAAAGGTGAGAGAGAAGAGAAGAGATTAGGGTTTGCAAAACTTTCTAAACTTTGTGTTAAATGCTGTGTGTAATTACAAATTACAACGCCCTTTATATATAGGCTATCAAAGCCCAGACCCAAACAAACATCTCGACTAACTCCTTAACAGCTATATTCGACTCTGTTGAATATCGCTGACTACACAACACTACAACTAATTCGACATCAACAAAAACCTATAAAGACTCTGACTTCGACTTCGACAGAGAACTTGAATTACTTCTAACATGCACCACCAAATAACACTCATTTTGTTTTCTCAAAACAAAATTCAATTGAATCATTTCTTAAACCAAAATTCAATCGAACCATTTCTTAAATCAAAAGTAACTAAAATCAAACTAGCGTGTTTTCATACTCTTTTAAGTTGCAAGATTTTCATCATCATCAAGATTAATCGATGTCAGAGATGTTTTCTCTACAAAACAAAATAAAAAATTAGTATACACACAAAGTAAAGAATGAAGATCCAAACATAACATACAAGTCACACTCTTCAAGTCAAACCAAAACAAACAAAAAAAGATTGAACCATTAAACTTTTTATCAGTACTAAAGAGAGTATATTATCCAATTCATCAATCCAGTACTAAAGACAGTAAATTTTGAATGATATAAAGACAGTATATTATCCAATTCATCAATCCAGTTCTAAAGTATTGTATATCAAAAATGTTTAAAGTACTGATAAATTAGCTTAAATAGGTGAATTTGGTTCTGACATCATTGATATATTATACCTTTAAACATTTCCTCTTATTACAATGTTGAACAACCATCTAACCTACATTTGAATTCATCATAATACAACCCCTTCTCCGACTACACAACCGCGGACATCAGTGCTCCTGCCGCCAATAAACAACAACAAATGGCAAATGCATGCAACCACCACATTTATCTATCTATTGGGTCTCACACTTCTGATTACTTAGGACTCATGTCCACTACTACTATCTTAACTACAACACCAATATAATTGAAGCCCTTCAGACTACAATTGATAAATATTATGTATATAAAACATGCAGAAGCTTTGTAATAGAAACAAAAATGATTTTGCATATAAAACATGCAGAAGCTTTGTAATAGAAACACAAATGATTTTGTATATTTGAAGTTATAGCAAAGCTAGATATATTCTCTACTTTCCATGTGAATATCTCCAACTTGTCAAAACTAGAGTTTATATACTATAGCATAAGAACAAAATGTAAAACTTCTCAAACTTCTCAAATCTTCTCAAACTAGATTTCATATGCTACAGCGTAAGAGTAAAATATAAACTAGATTCCATGTGAATATCTCAAACTTGTCAAAAATTCTCTACATGCTTGTTATAAGAACATAATATTCTGTAGTGTAAGAAACAACAGTAACGGTAAGATTACAATTAACTGCCAACTCAGACTGCCAATAACTCAAATAGAGTATATTGTTTCTCAGAAGCAGTATTGGCAAGTCAATGTGAATGATAACTGCAGTACATCAATGCATTTGTCATTCAAAAACAAACAAAACGTTACATACTGTGTAATTAAAAACAATAGCAAAATCACACAACAATAATAACCATTCACATTCTGAATTATATGTACTGATAATGAACTATTGGCTAGAAAATTGATTTACCTTGCTCTATTTGATGGATCTCATCAAGGTCCTCATCCGAAAATAGGGTGAGTGATTTTCCTTTCAACCAGTCTTGCGTGCAAACAAGCGCTTCCACCATTTTAGGAGTTAGACAGGTGCGACAATCACTAACAAGCCTTCCACAAGTGCTGAAAGCAGATTCTGAAGTTACAGTAGAGGCGGGAATAGCCAACACTTCTCGAGCTATGCTTGCCAAAATAGGATATCTAATTAAGTTGGTTTTCCACCAACCTAAGATGTCAAACTCAACTGCTTTAACATATGGTACCCGTGTTTCTTGTAGATATGATTCAATTTCGGTCATAGGATCAAACTTATGCTCAATTTCTTGACTATAGTGATGGAAAATATCATCATCATCCTCATTCAGTGTGTGTCTAGTTGGCTAGATTGAGAGTCGTCGAAACCTCGATATTGAACATAAAGTTTTGTAAGAGAAGACTTCAATTTTTTCTTTAAATCATCGACTTTTCCAGTGTTAGCATATAAAAGATCAATATAAAACTCCGCAATAGACAATTTCACCCTTGGATCAAGAACAAAAGCAATCAATAGTAAGATGTTTATTGTGTCCGGATCTCCCTAATATTTGTTGAGTTTACCTTTCATCTTACTCGCCGTATTTTTGATGTGCTCATTATTACTCTTTAAATGCTTATTGATCCCTTTTCTAATGATGAATACCTCTGCCATATATGAAGCACTAGTGACATATAATGATCCAGACAAACGATTTGTAAATTTATAGAACATCTCAAGCAAGGGAAGTACTGATGCAACATATGTCCAATCCTCTTTCTCAACTACATGGTTTCTTTTGTCCATTTCTTCGCGAAATGTCTTATCTCGTGAATAGAGCAAGTCAAAAGTTTTTTAATACTGTAAGGCATCCTTCAACATTGAATAATTTGAATTCCATATTGTTTCAACATCAAGGATAACAACACCTTTGTATGCAACTTTTTCCTGCACTGCACATTTCATAAATGTCGCCAGTCTACTTTTTAACCGCATGACGGATTTTTTTATGCAACTTTTATCCTCTTTTAATCCCGATTTTACAATTAAATTCAAGATATGCATACAACAATGCGTGTGGACAAATTCCCCATTCAAAAGAAGATTACTCCAAGACCTCATCCTTATGTTGAGATACTTAATCATAATGGTGTTTGTCGAAGCATTGTCAACTGATATGGTCAAGATTTGACTCAACCCCCAACTTCTTAAATAATCATCAACATATTTCCCAATCATGTGTCCCGAGTGCCCCGTGATTTGACAAAAGTTGATGATTTTCTTATGCATCTTCCACTCATTATCCACAAAATGCACGGTCAAACTCATGTAACTTAAGTTTTGAGTTGAAGTCCAAGTGTCAATGGTCAAACAAACTCTTCCACAATTTGGCAATATTTTTTTCAATTTCTCCTTTTCTTCAAGGTAGAGCGCCCAAATATCACGCCTCATTGTAGTTCGTGATAGGATATAAAACCGAGGTTGCAAGGTAATTAATAGCTTTCTAAATTCTTCATTCTCTACAAAACGAAATGAAATCTCAGCACACATAAATGTTTTCACAAGTTGCGCTCGACATGCCTCTTGATCAAACTTAGAATAGCTTTGCGAACAAACTACTTGCCCATCTGTAGTGGTTTTTCTCCTTTTGTTTGGTTGGGTTGCTTGGGTTTTATCATGATCATAAGCAGTGCATCTACCTAGATGAGTCCGCATACCACTTGTTCCATTACTATCCTTAATTAATACTCCACATTATTGACATTTAGCCTTTTTCTCATCACCTTCCACCATGGTGAAGTGGTTCCACATATCAGACCGCAATTGACGCTTTTTTTCATTGAGATGTAGTGGCAATATAACTTCATCATGAGGGCTAGCTGAGGTGGTAAGACTTGTATACTCTACCTCCTCTTCCATCTATTTAATAAAAAAAACAATAGTTGAATATTAGCAGTAACCAAATTAAGCAAAGCATTAATATATATTAACAATTAACACAATACAACATGAAGAAAGCAATGCAATTGAGCAAACCAAACGAAATCATGATTAAGACAATACAGCTTAATTTTCACAAGAGAAACAATATTTAAATTGAATTCATCAACTCAAATTAGGTTTAGATCCTAGAGTTAAAAGCAATAACCATTAAAATGAAGCGGTGATTTATGCTCCAACACCTAAGTATCATGCTCAGTTGAAGATAAGCTTGTTTCTTGATATGTTAAACCAATCTCATAATATTCAAAAATAGCTAATGTAGTTAACATAACCAAATAATAAATTTAACAAATGGCATGCAATTTCAATAACAAAATCAAATGAGTTAGCATGAATAGCCTATTGTTTTTAATCAATTGCCTACTGTCATGCAATTTCTAAGCTCTAAAATATTCTTAACATACTGTTTTTTAATGAACAACCTACTTAATGAATTGCCTAATTATAATTAAACTAAAAAGATTGATATTTCCACTTACAAAATTTATATTGTCAAAATGAATAGCCTAATGAATCTACTCAATGAATAACCTAATGAATATACTTTATGAATAGCTTACTTTAACAATCAAAATGTGTATCAGTATGGCTATATTTTTTTATTTGTTTCTTTTTTCCTTATCTAAGGATATTGTGAAAGATTAACAATCAAAATTTGCATCCATCTCATGATTTTAAACCATAAGCTGTACTTCAAAGCTACCAGAAGAGTTTTAATGGATTTATTGGGAAGTTGACAGAACATGAGGCAGAAAAATTGGAGACAAAAGAAACAGTATCAATTTTGGGCAGAAATTGATATTGTACTTCAGATTTCTTTTAATGGATTTATTGTCTTACAATTTACCTATGTAATTATTGATGTAAGATCTCTAGGCATTTTCAAAAAGAATTCCTGAATGGAACCAAAGCAACAGCAAGATTGGCGCAGTTCTTGGAAGGATACAAGTATACCATAAAGTATTCTCCCTATCATAAATTATTATTCCTATCATGAAATGTATTTCACACACCCGCACAACATGTCCGATTTTCATGACAACAGATTATACAATGCTGGTTTAGACCATTTACATTGCAACCAAACAGATTCACTGATAGAAGCAGTAGAGAAAAAGACAATGTTGGAAGAAAATCAATGTTATTTCTGAAATTGATATCAAAGCAGTGTTGTCCATGGCGGATGGCAGACCGAAAAACATCTCATTAAGGTAATCTATTGTCATGAAAATCTGACAACAGATATCGGCCATAGCGTCGCGCCATTGCGGAGATTTAATAACACTGTATCAAAGGATTTTGATCATAATGGCAATGCTATTAGAGGCAAGACAAAATCCATTACCATCAATCACAAATCATTAATGGAAATAGAAGATGTTAAGAAACCTCCTAAATGAGGCAACCAAAATCCAGCATTTACTATGTAAAATAACAGGATCAGATGAGACAGTGCTTCAAGAGAATGAATAAAAACCTAGATGAAAATGTGAACTATTTTAAGTTAAAACTACTAAAAAATAACAGGATCAGATGAGACAGTGCTTTAAGAGAATAGAAACAGCAGATGCCAAAAGACAGTGAACAAAGTAGAGTTTACTATCTATCCCATTTAAGCATAACTTTGTCCCCGAATTGTATAACATGGATACAAACCAAATTCTGGTCATAATATTTCAAAACAACACAACCATAAACAAGTCCATTTCAAGCAAATTATGATAAACTGAACATCAAAGAAAGATAACAAAAAGGCGAAGATACACTTACCTCAAATTCACTAAATTTATGTAGCCTCTGAAGAATCTACTATGTATAGGAGCAAAATAACCTGCAATTGAAAAGAGAACAGCAAGATCATACTTAGGAACGAAAAGTTTGTGGAATTGGATCTTTAAAATTCATCAATAAAATCCAAATGCATTTTGGTAAAGCATTTATCATCTTTGTTATTAAACTTGGTATCCACATACTCTAACACAATTCTTTTATAAGACAGACACAAGCATAGAAATAGACAACTCATTGATTTAGTGTCATGTTTTAACTCGCAAGGATTTGACAGAATCATCATCATAAATATGGAACCGATTCAATCTATCAAAACTCCTTTTAAGCATTCTTCCACATTGTTTAGTAAATGTGTTTATAGTATCAAGTATCACTGTAATAACTAGTAGTAATTTCTTGAAAGAATTGAAATGGAAAATAAGATTCTTGTTATGCAACAGCAGAAAAATGTTGGCTCTTAGAAACAGTAGTGAATTAAAGCACAAAATTTCTAATCTAAATTATCATAACAAGGGTGTTTTGTTCAACATTATAGGGGTTCAACAAATACCTGATTGTTTTAACACGACTTATATCTATGTTAAGTGTCACTATACAAAAGAACATACTTGAATTGACGGTATATTACACGATCAATTATGAACTGTACACACCAACCACATGCAACTTTAAGTAATATATTAAATTTCCAAGAGCTAAAGAGGAATGAGTTTAATCATGTTTTGACTCAAGATAGACGATAATAGGTTTTATACATAAATTAAACATGGAACCCAAAATGGGAATGCAAAGAAAACTACAACCATTAAAAGTAAAAATTGCAAAGAGTAACCAAAAATGAAACTGACGAAATAAACTAGTTCAGAAAATCCTCACAAAAAATGTAGAATCTCAAAACCAAAAACGCTTTAATCTTTAGCTAAATCAGCAAGAAAATCGATACAAAAATGGAACCCAACATACAATAAATCTTCTATTTAAATCTATGGGGAGAAGGAAACATTCTCATAAGAAAAAGTAACCAACACAATCCTAGGTTGTTTCACACAAAGAAACTTACCGAAGATGAAATGAAATGGAAGAATGAGATGCGGAGTTGATAATTGAGAGAGAAGGAAACAGTTGCACGAGAATGTGAGAATGAATTTCGATTTTGGAAACTTCAACGATTTGAGAATTTAGGGTTCTTTATCTTTAGAGGTTCAATGAGTTTTCATCTTTGGAGCTTGCAAGTTCAATGTAATGCTAATAGGTTAATGGTTCACTTTTGGTTAATGTTTGGTTAATTTTAATTTGATTCGGTTCTAGAACCGTTAGTAAAATAACGGTTCGGTTCACTAACCAAACATAACGGTTCGGTTATTTTAACTTCAGTTTGGTTTAGCGGTTCAGTTCGGTTCATAGTTTTTTGGAACAGTCCTAACTACAACAAATCTTTTTTGCCTCAGCCCTAAAAAGCCCGAGGCCCGCTAGGGCCTACCCATTTAGGGTCGGGTAGCCCATTTTGACTACTTTAGTTGGGAGTATGGTTATTGATTCCCCAGCTAATGGTTTGGTGACTACTTCGTGGGTGTGTTTGAATTGTCCAATGACTCTCTATAGGAAGAGTTTTGGAATGGAATTAGTTTGTCTACCTGTAGTGGCAAAAACCGTGAGTGTAAGCTATTGATTAACTTAACTCATAAAGCAAGAGTCGTCACCGCACTTTTATTTTTATCCAAAAGGAAAGAAAAAAGAGCGAACAAAACCTAAACAAGTTCTGAACAAGAACAAGTAAACAGAGACTGTGTAAGGGGGTTAGTTACGCTAAGGGGAGGTGTTAGCACCCAAAACGCTTATAATACTCTATAGGAACCCTTTGAAATATCTACGTTTTTTGGTTTGAAAATGGTTTTTGAAAAGAGATTGAGGAGATGAGAAGGGAAATTGTTTTTAAGATTTTTGTGTTTGGAGAGACTTGTCGCCTCATGCCTACGTATCCACAAAGTGTAATATAGGATCAAAACCTCGTAGTTCGTGGTACAAATAACAAAATAGGTTTGCTATGGTTGA
Organism: Lathyrus tuberosus; assembly: GCA_022829125.1. Taxonomy (NCBI): domain Eukaryota; kingdom Viridiplantae; phylum Streptophyta; class Magnoliopsida; order Fabales; family Fabaceae; genus Lathyrus; species Lathyrus tuberosus. The sequence goes on from JALAZF010000267.1 coordinate 6,449,354, forward strand.
TTTTAAAAAGTAGGGACAAATCGTCATTTCCAAGCGAATAATTTCGCTTAAAGAGATGACTCATGTCTAAACTTATGAAAAAGTTTTGAAAGAGAAAGTGCATAAGGCACAAAAAGAGTTTGAATGAGTTTGAATGCTTTTTAAAGTCTTTTGAAAAAGGTGTCAATATGCTTATGTAGTTTAGCATTTATTAAGAAATGAAAAGAAAAACGTAAAATCACTTGACAAAGTCAAGGTTTGATTATGAAAGAGGTGAGAGTTTGAAAACAAGAAGGTTTTGAAAAAGGAGAAGATTTTGAAAATTTAAGAATAGGGAGGAGATGAAGAGGCTATCCTAAAGCATAAAGTAAAAGCTAAGGATAAGAAAGATCTAGCCACAAATGTAGCTATCTTCACCATAAACCAAACAAAAGCACAAAGCTCCAAAGTCTTCAAACCATAATTCCAAAGCAAAGGGAAAAGGTCATAGTTCTAAGTCCAAAGATCAAAGAATAACATTGAAATCCAAGGTCTAGGTTCAAAATTCCATGTCAAATGCAAAAGATAGTAACCATAGTCCAAGATTAAGAGCACAAGTTTTTTAGAGGTTTTAGCCTTTATTAATGTTTTTTGGTCCAAGTGGACAAAGAGAAAAAGACATAAGCATAAACAAAAGGTCCAAGTGGACAAAGTGAAAATGACGGAAGCATAAACATGATATGATATAATGAGCAATGAGCAATAAAAATAAAGAGAGATAGGGAGCAAGAAGGAATCATAAAAAGTATAGTAATATTAATGTAGTAGTATATACATAATAGTAGCACAAAGGCCATAGTGCCATAAGCCTTCAAAAGTAACACCGATTATTCCATCTTGCATCTTGAACTATAATGATTAAACAATGTACTTAGGTCAAGGTTAATGAAGACTTGTTAGAGGATTGATAGAATCAAAGCCTCTACATAACAAGCTTCAAAGATTTTGAACCTAATACAAAAGATTAACCATCCTTGGACTTACACAACCAAAAGGTTTGGGCCACGAAAGATCAAGTTTCGATTCGGTGGAAGGGACAAATGTAGCGCTTTGTTAAGCAATCGCGAAGTGACTTATATAGAAGTCACCCTACTCGAGGTTGGTCAAAATGATCTTTGTGCTAATGCATGCTAGATGAGCGATATGTAAATCGTCATCCAAAAGTAATACCGCAAGAAAAGAAAAAAAGGTAATGATCTAGTCTTGATCAAGAATTCAACAAAGAAATTCTCAGATCTATAAGACTTTCATCGATCCAAATAAAGAGAAATAGATGAAGAGAAAGCCAAATTAAACCACAAAATTATGTGATCTAAGGCTAAGAACAAAGGGAAGGGGTTAGGAATAAAGAAACAACCAAAACAGTCCCAAAAATAGGTGAAATACATCATTCTGCATTGTGAAAATCGATTGCACCAGTGTGCAAATCGATTGCACAACAGAAAATCAGCAATTCTAGGCAAAAAATACACTATGCAATCGATTGCACTGAAATGCAAATCGACTGTACACTGACAAGCAGCAATAAAATCAGCATTTACAAGGCAAAACCATGATCAATCATTTCTCCAAACACCTCATGATCATGGATGCAAAAGAGCACGAAAATTCAAGTAAAACAACAGCAAATAACACCAATAAAACATAATTTGCAAGATCTAAAGATCAAGCAACAAGAATTATTAAAGGATCACATTGTGGAAGATGAATTAAGAACAACAATGGTAGAAAATGAGATTACCACTCCAAATCTAAAAATTCTTCAAATCAACTCCAAGAGCCACACTCCAAAGCCTTGATCTACAAGAATTGTTGAAGAAGACAAGTTTGGATGAAGGTTTAGCTCAAAGTTGAACAAGATTCAATGTGAAAACTTGTTAACTTTCAAAAGAACAAAAGTGAGCTTGGAGTGAATTTTGTGGTTGGGGAGAGAATTTGCAAGAGGTTTCTTGGCTATCAAAAGCTTCAAGAGAAATTTTAGCAAGGTGAATTTGGCTATCAAAAGCTTGAAGAATGAATGAAATGAGGGTTTTATTTATAGAGTTTAGGCTTGGGAATTTTGGTGGCTTAAAGTTTGGTTTGGAGCCAAAGCTAGGCTTGTAATTTGAATTTGGAGGCAAAATCATGATCAAGTGGTGATTAATGAGGGTGTATGGTGGGAATTAATTGTGATTATGTAGTGGAATTATTTTTGGGCGATCTAGAATATTCTCAAATGATGAAATTGGTGCCAAATGCTTCAAAATTTGAAAAATGCTAATTTTGGCCAATTATGTCCTTGTGCAATCGATTGCATTGTAGCGCGAATAGACTGCACTGCTGAAAACTTCAAAATCTAGGCAAAAAATGCATGGTGCAATCGATTAAACCAATAGTGCAATTGGTTGCACAGTTGAAAAACTTGAAAATGCCCCGTTGGCTGGATTGTTCTGGTTCTGGCTTGATTCTTGACTTGTCAATGAAGGCATGGAAATAAACACATGAACTTTAGAGTTTCTTGAGTAATAAACAATCAAATCTTAGGAATCTATTGATCAGATGATTTTGAATTATTTACAAATCAACTTTGACTTTGTTCAGATGAAATTCATTCGAGCTGAGGGACTGGTATTTGATATCCTTGATTCCCTTCCTGAAAAAGTTAGTAAAAGGGAAACTAAAATATTTTTGGATTTTGATTAGTGGTTAGTAAACATAAATAAATGAAGGTAAATAAGAAACACACAGATGCTCGGTGATCCCTGCAAGGCGTAAATCCAAAAATGAGAGGGATAGAGGAACCAAAGCATGATCTTGTTTGTGGTAAAGATGCAAAATGAGATGTGAGAAATCTTAGGGGTAAAAATTAGGGTACAATAGCTGCCTCTATTTAAGTTTCTTCTATCCCGGAGATATGAAAGTTAAAAACTTCGTCTCGACAAGATTGAAGATACTTAAATACAGAAAACCATATTTTTAGCCCTGAGATGCCACAAGATAATATGAATGCAAAGGATAAAACACTCTGCGGGGAAACTTAAAACAAGGTGAAATTCTGGTATCAGATATGTGATGTTAAGTGTGATGTCACAACATCAATATCTGCAGTATGAACAAGACAATAAAGCACAGAATTGTACACTAGGATTGTTCACCCAGTTCGATCTAACAACCTACATCTGGGGGCATACAAAGCCAGGAAGGAAGTCCACTATTAGTAGTATCAAATTACAGACTCAACAAACCAGTTGACAATCTACCTAATTTTATCACTACCCAATGACCCTTCTATCTAAGTTCTCCCTAGATAAGAGACTTCATCTCACTCCCAATCATCGCAATGATGTCTAGCAGTCAACATCTCCGCCATTGCATCAACAGCTTGATTACCAACAACTTTTCAAACACAGAAAAGTAGAAGTCACACTTCCATGACACACCTTGGAGTTGCTTAACAGCTTCCTCCAAGAACAATACAATACTCATTACCTACAGGTTTCTGAGTAAGAACACAGTGACCATCTCACAACCCGAGTGGTTCACTTAGACAAAGCCCTAATGATATACATCTTGGACCCGTGCCTATTCTAGATTACAAGCATTCTATTTATAACTATTTCCCAACTGGATTTGGGCCTTCAAATCACAACAAATCTTCTGCCCCAAGTCTGCAAAAGATTCTGCTTCTAAATAAATCTTCAATTAAATCTTCATCATTAATTCTGATTATTCTCTATATCTTTTTGCATTAAATTAGCAACAAACTAATCTCTTCATAAATGATTGCACCAGAATATATCTACCCCATGATATTCGCCTGCAATCTCTGATTCTCTTCAGCAAAATATCTCTCCAATAACAGAAACACGCAACCCTAATAAAACAACTCAGACTGATGTTTTATCAACTGATGTCTTAACATCGGGTTTGACATCAGCACAGAATCTGCAACCATTTACACTTTAACACAACCAGAATGTTAGAAACTCATGTTGAAACATCAACCATGACATCCACATTGTTTTACCAAAATTCCAGCCAACTACTAGTACTAACAATCTCCCCCTTTGGCTAATTTTGGCTAAAACACTTTCAGCTTGCAGCGGAAAAACACTTACTAACATACACAGCACAACCTGCAGCAATACCAACCAGCTGCAACAACTAGTAACTCAGCACAAAACAAATACCAGTTGTTCAAACACGATTACTCCCCCTCAAGCCTATACCAACAAAACTAGGCAACACATGGGCTAACTCTCCCCCTTTTTAGCCACAATTGGACACCCTCTGAATCTGATAACTAACCTACTTAGAACAAAATCCAGACTCAATAGCTGAACAAACATTGGGGTAAATGTATATTGCTGATTCAATCCATTGACATCTTGTCTGACACCATGAAATCAGGTCTAAACTGTCAAGTACACCATGAACTTCACCAGTAACACAATGTCACGACATCTTGTCTGACATTACAATCTTGATAAACAACTTCTTCAACAAAAGATCAACTCCCCCTATCTAAGACAACCAGTGCTCCTTTGCAAGAAGAACACCTTAAATGAATGGAAAACATAAGACTCATCTTCATGTCTTCAAGAGCGCACCCTCTGTTCAACACACCTGCTGAACGCATTCACATAATGCTTAATCCTCAAACAATCCAAGTACCACACTAGTACAGACAGAAATTCTCCCATTATATTTCACAAATGGTGCTCCTTGACCAGTATATCATAACATTTGGAAAATCCAGACATAGTCTTCATTCATCCAGTCAGGAATGCTTCACACAATCATCCACAAGTTCTGAAGCACACACACAATGCCTTCCACTGAACTCTAAATAAACTCCTCTTACACACACCAAGACAAGTGTGACATCTCCCATCAACAAGAACCCTCACAAAGCTCTTCCAAAATCTGCAGAGACAAATAAATTCTCCCATACACAACCAAAGTTGTCCTTCAGACTTCTCCTCAGAAGCATGTGCGCATATGATTCAAACAATTAGCTTTACATGGTAGAACCATTCATGTCCACACCAACATGTCATCCAACAGCCTAATGTCATAACATTATATCCTCATAAGATTCAACCAATCTTCACAATCTTGATCAGCAGGCAATCTTCACAATGTATGTACCTTTGCAGCAAAATCCATGGACAAGTACTCCCCCAGTCATGGTTAACTAATGCTCTAGATGAAGATGAACATTTGAGCACACTTCCTGAGCACATGCATTTTGGTACCATTGTCCCTTTCTCCAAAGGCAGTCATTCCCTATCATACTCTTCATCTTCAGACTTCCAATCAATCAATACCTGATCTACTTTAGTCTTCTCAACATTCTCCATCCAAGGCAGACCTTCTACTTCATCATTCTCCCGTATGACTATGTAGACGCTCCTTAGGCATAATGTATGCACCAAGCTTCAGAACCAGAACAAAATCATCCTTCACCAAGGATATTCAACCAGATAATGTCCCAACACAAGTTAGAACATTTGCCACACACCAAGATATCATCACCATGATTCTTGATATGCTCCACCAACTGGACTTACTATTGCATAGTAATCCAAAGAACTAGAGAATTAAACCCTCATCCACCTTCAAGAAGAATAATCTCCTTGAGTCTTCAACTCATCACCCTTCTGCCCAAGAGTAACTTGTTCCAAGACAATCCTCAATAATAACCAGCTGCCACACTCTGATTATCTTGATTCTTCGAATCCACTTCTGAGATCAACCAAATGCCACAGTTTGATCACCTCATTCATGAATCCTCATATGAAAACAACCAAATGCCACATTTTGACCTTTTTCACGTTTGTTAGAACTCTCACAAAGATATCTTGATCCACCAAGGAAACTTGATCTTCAAGTCACATGTTCCACTTGCTCAAAAGCAAACACACTTAGACTCCTTAAGCCATGGTCATGTAACATCTTCTCCTTCCTGCAGCTCCCGTAAACTGCCACGAGAACGATCTTTTTGAAGCATCCTATTGTTCATTCCTGTAGATCACCCTATCATTAGCTGATGTGCCACATCACCAGCTGAGACTCCTGATGTTAAGCTAGATGCCAGAACATTATGTCATCCAACTGTTGAATTCAGCTCTACCTTCTACCACTCAGAAGAACCTCCTCCCTTTGCACAAACAGATTTCCATGCTCTCATAGACTTGATTCAACAATCAAGTTTGAGTAGACAACCTCCATCCTGCTTAGAAACTCCAAAGACTTCAAACCTACCACATATGAATCTTCAGAAAATAAGTAGTCCAAGACTACCCCATAGCAATACTAAAGAAAGCCACTTATCCTCGACCTTCACAACCAGAGCAAACACCATGCTCCAAACCACTTAGATAAACTGATCCAAGCTGTAACCATCAAGATTATGATGTCTTCATAGTCTTTCATCTTCATCTTCAACAGCACCACCATCTGGACAAGTCATTCACAATACTTTCTAGGAACAGATGCTAAGCAATAATCCCAGGTCAACACCTAGGCGACTTGTGAGCGAATGTAGAACCCCTTCCATGATTATCCAAACCTCTGATGAAAAGATGTTAAAATAATAGACAGAACATCCTTAATCTTGTCTTTCAAAAATAATCAATTAAATACTTGTGAATTTCACAAATAGAAATTGATCCCTGTGGTTTAACCCTTCTTCAGATTCCAGCATCTTCTGAATCTTCTTCATGACAGACCATTATGACAACCATTCATACCACAAAATCCTTCCAGGTTAGGTCAGTGTCTTGATCTTTTACTCCACCCTGAGCAAAGAACTGAAATGATGTTTCAACATCAGTTCCGACATTAGTTTAAATCACATTAAACATCTCTATGGATTTGGAGACTACAACCATATTAGTCCACACATATCTCTTGTAGGGAACACACGAGAACATATCAACATCTGATCAACTTCCAAGATCAGACCAACAAAACTGCAGTAACTTGCATAACACACTCTTCCAGAAGCTTCTTCTTATAAGCACAAGGTTCAGACCTCTTGTCTAACTTAAGAGTGATAACTGCCATCCTTCTGCATAAACATACCATAGACAATCTGCTACTTCCAATCCTTCAAGCCACAAAATTGAAAGAGCTCATGCAAACACCAATTGACCACAGGTTGATTTACACTGCTACTGCACACAAACTCTTGGATGCATTTTCCCTATAAAATTATCCTCAGACATTTTAGTTTAAACAAGGATCATTTCCTTCTCTTCTGCTATCAAGATAACTACCTTTTCTTCAACCAGCTCTAACTGAAATGCTATGACATTATGAACAGCATCTCAAAAATTGTTCAACTTCATAGCTTCAGTGATCCTTCAAAACAGCTACAATCTAATAGGTCTTTGACTCAGCATTTACCATAAACTGTTGATGTGTAGCGCGATGTCGAGACATTAGGATTGAAATATCAAGCTCAGCTTCTTTCTTGATGAAACTTCCTCCAGTTCATGATTTTGAAAATCAGGAACATGTATCTTCACAAGAGAATTCATCTTCAGATATACCAGAACTACAATGGAAACCATAACCAGGACGATCTACCACAAATACGCTTAAGAGATAACTTATCAAGATCTTCACTCCCGCATGAAAGATTTGACAGTGATACTCTTTTGCTTTGGCTCCACCCTCTTCTTTCATCATCAAGAAAATTGAGAAGGAAGGAATCAATGTTCTGGACAGATTGGTCTTCAATGCCTGATTTGAAATAAATTCTTCTTCTGAAACTTCCATGTCATACAGTCTTTAATAAGATTCATTCACCTTTTGATCACTTCTTTCCCAAAACAAAGATATGAGATAATCCTCAAGTATCTTTGGCATCTCTAACCAAACGGTTGAAGCTGTCTTGCATAAACTACAACATCATAGAATATCCTACTGAGGAGACCAAACCCTAATGTCTCTCCAAGAGAATACCTTCTTAGAATCTCACCACCAGAGATACAAGAACCAATCAGGGTTACATCAGATACCATGCAGCGGAACACACAACAACTCCTCAACAACCTTCAGGCACTACTCAATAATCCTTGCACACCATCACCATAAACCAAGTGCCAACAAATCAAACTCATAACAGTAGTTCTCCTGAAAACAACAGACATGTCCAATACATACCCTGTCATAAATAGTCCATCCTTCACTTCAAGGGATCATACAAACAACTATATGAACTGACCAAGTCCATAACTCAGCAAAACTATCTTCCTTGCTCATGAAACAGAAAGTATCTTCCCTAGATCTCATCCAGAAATAGACAGGATGCCTGCTCTGATACCAATTAAAATTCTGGTATCAGATATGTGATGTTAAGTGTGATGTCACAACATCAATATCTGCAGTATGAACAAGACAATAAAAGCACAGAATTGCACACCAGGATTGTTCACCCAGTTTGGTCTAACAACCTACATCTGGGGGCATACCAAGCCAGGAAGGAAGTCCACTATTAGTAGTATCAAATTACAGACTCAACAAACCAGTTGACAATCTACCTAATTTTATCACTACCCAATGACCCTTCTATCTAAGTTCTCCCTAGATAAGAGACTCCATCTCACTCCCAATCATCGCAATGATGTCTAGCAGTCAACATTTCCGCCACTGCATCAACAGCTTGATTACCAACAACTTTTTAAACACAGAAAAGTAGAAGTCACACTTCCATGACACACCTTGGAGTTGCTTAACAGCTTCCTCCAAGAAAAATACAATACTCATTACCTACAGGTTTCTGAGTAAGAACACAGTGACCATCTCACAACCCGAGTGGTTCACTTAGACAAAGCCCTAATGATCTACATCTTGGACCCACGCCTATTCTAGATTACAAGCATTCTATTTATAACTATTTCCCAACTGGATTTGGGCCTTCAAATCACAACAAATCTTCTGCCCCAAGTCTGCAAAAGATTCTGCTTCTAAATAGATCTTCAATTAAATCTTCATCATTAATTCTGATTATTCTCCATATCTTTTTGCATTAAATTAGCAACAAACTAATCTCTTCATAAATGATTGCACCAGAATATATCTACCCCATGATATTCGCCTGCAATCTCTGATTCTCTTCAGCAGAATATCTCTCCAATAACAGAAACACGCAACCCTAATAAAACAACTCAGACTGATGTTTTATCAACTGATGTCTTAACATCGGGTTTGACATCAGCACAGAATCTGCAACCATTTACACTTTAACACAACTAGAATGTTAGAAACTCATGTTGAAACATCAACCATGACATCTACATTGTTTTACCAAAATTCCAGCCAACTACTAGTACTAACACAAGGGATTTACGGTAAATTGAGTGAGAAGACTTGAAAAGACACGCTGGGGAACACTGGCTATCTCTGGAGATCTGTCAAAGTGACAAGAAGTATCCATCAATAGTTGGAAAGAGAGGGACATTGCCCTGGGAAGATGAGTAGTGACATTCCAAGAATGGTATTGGATGGAAACTATGAACGGGACAAAAGTATACTGATAGATGTCCAAGAATGGCATTGGACAACAACAAGAAAGTTTATGGTAAAAACAACGATGTCATCCAAGAATAGCATTGAATGGAGGTGAAAAACACTCTATTGAGGATAAGATATCCAAGAAAGGCATTGGATGAAAGGAACTACAAAATTCAAGAATGACATTGAATGGGGCAACATCAAACATCAGGGACATCCAAGAATAACATTGGACTCAGATGGGGAAAAGGTGTCCAAGAATGGCATTAGATGACAAGGGATCACGACATTCAAGAATGGCATTGAATGAAGTGAGAAAGGTTCTGGAAAATATATCAGAAGTATCCAAGAATAGCATTGGATAAAAAGAGTTCACGATATCCAAGACAGGCATTGAATAAAGTAAGAAAGAACTTTCAGGGAGGGCACTGAAAGTAAAGCTAAATCACTACATTCAGGAATGACACTGAATGAGAAAGAAATTTCAGGAATGGCACTGAACGTAAAGGTAAATCACTACATTCAGGAATGACACTGAATGAGAAAGAAATTTCAGGAATGGAACTGAAAGTAAAGGTAAATCACTATATTCAAGAATGGCATCGAATGATAGTGAGAAATTTCAGGAATGGCCCTGAAAGATATCCAAGAAAGTATGATGGGGATTACAGAAGAAAGGCCAAACTTCCAGGAATAACACTGGGAGAAGCAAGAGGAACAAGGTATCCATGAATGGCACCAGAGATCAAAAGAGACAGACATCCAGGAATGGCATTAGAGTGAAAGAATACCGAGATCTAGGAATAGCACTGGAATGAAAGAAGATAAACATCTAACAACAGGTAGGGATGGCAACGGTTCGGGTTTCACACTACCCAAACCCGCACCCGAAATCACCACCCGAACCCAAAGGCTATTTGGGTGGCAAAATAAAATCCACGCCCACACCCGTTGGGTTCGGGTTTTTCCACCCAAACCCGAACCCGTAGCAAAAACACAAAAATACAACAACAACATTGAAATTTGAAACACAAGAATTCCATCAAGGTCTCTCAAAGAAATTAAGGAATTAAATTACAACTTTTCATCAAGTTTATTAACATTATAATTAAAATTAAGGTCTTCAACATCTTAACATTACAATTAAAATTAAAATATATAATCAAAGCGGGTGTGGTTTTGGGTTTCGGGCGCGGGTTTCACACTACCCAAACCCGCACCCGAAATATCGGGTGGCACCCGAACCAGAACCCGAACCCAGTTAAATCGGGTTTTCACCCGTTGACTCGGGTTTGGGTGCGGGTGGGCCCCGTGGGTTTGGGTCTGCCTACCATCCCTAACAACAGGACTAGATGCACAGGGAAACGACATTCAGGAATGACACTAAATGAAAAGACAGGTAATTGTTTGGTTAGACGCCAAGTAAGTTGGACTTTGATCACAAGGTAAGATGTTGATACCAACAGGACCTCAGAAAATGCACATGAGCGCGAAACACACTTTGAGCTATGCGAATCTTTCTATGCATGATATATTAATGATTTATGTATGCAATGCAGATGATTGGGATAACTGAGATAGACTCTTTTGTGAGGGGAGAATGAAACTCTTATTCCTCAACACAGCGTACACTGCCCACTTTGCTTGGAGAGAAGATGTTGAACATATTTCTGTCACACTTATGAATTATATTAGGCTGATGGTCTTTTGGAGAAAGAGATCTTGAGGATTCTTGAAGAAGACTGCCCTAGATTGATTGACTGATGAGGATAAACTGATCATGGTTTCAGTTTGACTGCTGCGGGGGGAAATTGATCATAGCTTCAATTCTTGAAACGAATGCTGAGGATAAACTCATCATGGCTTCAGCTTGACTATTGTTGGGGATGAACTGGTCATGGTTTCAGTTCTTGAAATGACTGTTGAGAAGGCTAAACTCAGTATGGGTCTTGAAAGAGATCTTCTGGCTAACCAATTCTGAGAATAATTTGCACTGAGCAACAAATCTTGGACTAATTCACAACAAGATCTGGAAGTAATGTGCCCCTGATAGGATCACTGAACAAGTTTCTCAATTGTTTGAAATTCCTTGATGAGGAAAGTTTGCCTGCAAATAAGATCATTCATTCATAGTAATTTTAATGCAAAGTTCATGCAATTTTGAAATCAGAAATCATTTTTGGAATGATATTATTGATGTAAAGCAAATGAATCACTTGTCAAAACACGGTGGTTTAGACATTCAAAATGAAAGAGAAAGCAAAGGTATGACATCAAAACAAATGATTGGCAACAATCTTAGGAGTCAATTTACGCAACCTTGTTGTAGTATGCTTTCAAAAGAAACCTGGCTTTAATTAGGTCTTTTGAGGGTTGTAACGTGGTCTGGTTCACGGTTTTGGAAACAAAAGATATAGGCTCAAAGTTTATTTGTACCCAACTCATTCTTCGTGATGACCTTCAGTCCTATGCTCAGTTAATTCAAACTATGCATTTAGGTTCCAAGCGATTTTGGAATTGCAACACTGTTATGATGATGGCTCAAGAGCCAAGGGATTTTTGAGATGGAAGTCACTTTTTCTTACAACATTTTGTTGTTTTTGATGAGGACCTCAGTCAACTCGTTTTGTCTTTGAGGATTTTGGTAACCTCTTGATTTTTTCTTTTGTTATCCCTAACTTTTGCCTGAACTGTGTCATTTGAGCTTACAGTCAGCGGGATGCCCCAAATTTTTGCCTAAGTCTCCTTCATTGGTTTTGACTTAGTGGGCTTTTGATTTGATTTTTTCATTCTTTTTTTTTAAATAGTGACTGTATGGCTTAATGATTACGGTGAACCATCATTGGCTTTTGATTTGAAAGACATCTTCGACACTTTTTTGATGTGTACGAAGGAAAGCTTGTGATTGCAACCTTTATTGGAATGCGTCTTGAATGATTCTCTTGTGTTTGAATGCACAATCAAATTAACTGAGAACTACCCATCCCCGGGTTAAGATTGCGGGTTTTTTCGTACAGAAAGAAACTCCAACTTCTAGGCTCAATGGGGTTGACAAGGGATTAACTTCCTTATTTCTCCAGTGTTTGGGAGTTGAAGCAATGCCTGTACATCATCATCCAGGTTTTAATTAAAAGCATACAATTCAATAATTTTGGGTATTTCGTTTTCATCATTCTCCCTCAAATCTTTGCATAAATAAAAGCTTGATAAAGAAAGTGAACAGGAGATATATTTTGTTTTGTGAAAGAGAAAGTATAAAGATGCACACAGTAGGTGTAAATGAATTGAATCAAAACATTGCAATGCTCATTTCATTAAAATTAACCATGAAAGTACAAATAAAGTTCGAAATCAAACAGTCAATACAATCAAAGAAAAATGTAAACAGAAAGAAACAAGACCTAGTGACTAATCAACAACAAAGATGAGTTGTCCTGACTGAAACACTGGCTTTAGGAGATGATCTGTCTGAACTAGCTCAAACTTCACTTGGCATGCTCTGGCAAAGGATTGTTGACAACATTGGGATTATCATCAAGAAAGGTGAGGATCTTGTCTCTAATAAGCTCTTGTACTCTAGCCTTCAATACATAGCAACCTTCCAAGTTATGGCCTGCTCCACCTTGATGGAACTCACAATGAAGATTAGCCCTATAGCCGGCTGGGAGAGGATTTAGAGAAGGAGGTAAAGCTCTCATTGTAATCAAACCTTTCTGAACAAGACCTGGATACAGCTCAGTGTAGGACATCAGAATAGGATCAAAGTTAACCCTATTGCGATTCTAATTTTGTCTAACAGCCTGACGAGGAGCTTGAGCTGATTGAGCATTGACAACAGGAGCAACTACAACTACATATTGTTGTTGCTTGCACAAGGTATTCTTTTAACTGAAACTGCATGAGTATCGCCATCCTTCTTCTTTTCAAAATTCCCAGCGGACTTTCTTGCACCATTAAAGGCTTTAGCATTGGTAATCTTTCCTTTCTTGATACCCTTTTCTAGTCTTTCTCCAATAGTGACTAGGTCAGCAAAACTAGATGATACACTGCCTATCATCTTTTCCTAAAAGAGTGGCTGAAGAGTGTCCATGAATAATCTAGTCAATTCCTTTTCTGCCAAGGGTGGCTCCACTTGACCAGCTGGCTCTCTCCAGCGCTGAGCGTACTCCTTAAAGGATTCTTTTTCTTTCTGAGACATGTTTTGCAGTTGACGGCGGTCAGGTGCCATGTCCAGGTTGTATTTATATTGCTTCAAGAAAGCATCAACCAAGTCTTTCCAGCTTTGGATACGGTTCTTCTCAAGTCCCATATACCATTTTATTGAAGCCCCACTCAAGCTGTCTTGGAAATAGTGAATGAGCAATTTGTCGTTATTGGTATAGGCAGCCATCTTGCGGTAGTACATCACCAAGTGGCTTCTGGGACAGGTGTGCCCCTTGTATTTCTCAAAATCAGTAGTTTTGAATTTGACAGGCATAACCAAGTCTGAAACCAAGCATATGTCCATTGTGGCAGCACCAAAGACATCATTTCCTTCCATGGCTCTTATCCTTTTTTCTAGTGTTTGCCATTGCTCTCTAACTTTCTCAATGTATCCAGGTTCTCCCTGACTTTCAGATTGTGGACTAGCAGCATGGTATACGAAAGGAGGATTCTCAGGAGTAGCTTGAGTAGCAGTATACACAACAGGCTGAGGTTTAGTGAATAATGGAGCTGAAGATACTGGCAGTATAGACGGGACAACCATTGAAGTAGTTGCAAAGGGTGGCAAGTAATTCATAGAGGCCAAGTAGAAGCTGGTTGCTAGATCAGTGGAGGGTCAATAGCAGTTGTTGAGATTTCAGAGATCACGGTCCTCTGAGGTGGTTCACCTCTAGCAATCAGAACTTGCATCATTTCTGTGAGCTTGGTCATGCCGACCTTCAACTCATCAATTTCCATTCTGACTTTGGCATTGTGTTATTCTTGATTTTCCATTCTCAATCTGACAGTAGCTCTAGTTCCGTAGTTGTGTCGAGGAAACAACTTGACGGTGAACAAATAACTAAATAAGGAGACAATTGAAATGAGTTTCTTTGACAACTTGAATGAATGCAGATGTATGCTCATGGATGCAAGAGTGCATGAATGCAATGTTAGATGTTAAGCATGATATGTATTTGTATGAATTATTTGGCATTTTTCATTTCTTTTCATGTAGAATATGTTGATTTTAGTGTGAAATGGTGTTGTTGTGCATTCATTGACATATACCGTTGGTGCTTGTAATGTGAGTGTTATTGTGCAGGAAATGCACTAAATGATCAAAGTTGGAAGACCCAAAGAAATAGTGCAAGCTGCCAAAGAATTGAAATCAACAACAGCGTTCGCTAGGCGAGTGTTGGCGAAGGTGCCAGCGAAGGTTCGCCTAGCGAACGTCAGTGAGGATGCCAGCGAGATAGTGGCAGAAAGTGTGCAAAACTTACAGTAGGAAAACTGGGTAAATTCGCTGGGCGAGTAGGCCAGCGAATGCTCGCTGATGTGCTCGCGGGGCGAATGTGCCAGCGAAGGGTGGCAGAAACTTTCCATTTTGAAAACACCCAAGCTTCGCTAGGGCGAAGGTTGCAGCGAATGCTCGCGAAGCGAATGATTTCATTCGCCTAGCGAACCCACGATAATTCTGAGGGGCGGTTTAAGTCTGAGGCACTTAAATGTGCCATATTTTTGGTCATTCGCTAGGCGAATGAATGCCTTCGCTGGGCGAAGGGTGCTGTTAGGAAAAGTGTATAAATAGAATTGTTACTTTTTGGAATGGGATCTCTTGCTCAGTTTACATTAGAATTAAGGGTTTACAGTATTTTGTTGAGAAAAGCTTGTATTTTCATTGGAGAAGCTGATTTTGCATCCATTCTCGATTATTCGTCGTGGATGCTCATTCATCTCCTCTCTTTACTTGTCATCCAAGCTACCATGAGAAGTGGTAGCTAATCACTCAATGTTGAGGTTAGATGTAGTTGATTCTGTTTTTATGTATTGATATTGATCTCTTGTATATGAACAAAGTCTTTGATCAATGTAGATGATGTTGTTTTCTCTTAATGATCCAATTATGATTTGTTTTGCTCTAGACATAGATTTCACAAATCTTGACCTAACAATTTCATCTCTTAAAAACCAAACTCTAGACATAGATTTGGGATTTGCTATTCGCATTGTATTGATCGTAAAGATCGTTGTTTAGACTGTTAGCGTGAGACATCATCTAACGGTTTAAACCACGGTAATCACGACGCCGCTTTAGAAATAAACCCCGTCGGGAGGATACGCGGTTATATTGGTCGAAAACCGAGTTCATATGCTTGATTAGTTGTTTATACATGAATAGGATTGATGAAACCTAACCTTAACATGCTTTTATAAAATCTTTTACAAAAATCTTTGTGACCTAATTAATCTTTGCTACAAGTGAATGATACCAACAAGTGAAACTTTTGAAAACATTAACTTAGAATATCGCAACTATTGAACGGCAAGCATCAAATATCCGACAATCCCTGTGGATACGATAACAAAAACCCACACTATTACTCTTCTAACAAATTGGCGCCGTTGCCGGGGATTGTTAGTTGATATTGCAAGCATTGCGATAGTTGAGTTATTGTAAGCTGTTACCGCTTTATCTTGAACTTGTTAATCTGTTTATTTAGTGTGCAGACTTAGTTTATGCGAGGGAAACTACCGGCGGACCAACTTCTTTTTGATCCTGAGATTGAAAGAACCGCTCGTAGAATCAATAGCCGAACTAGAAGAAGGAGGCAGCTAGCGAAACAGATGCGAGAACAAGAGGAAAATACATCTACACCACCACCATTTCCACAAATACTTCCAATTATGGAGGGAGATCCACCACCACCACCACCACCTGCTTCTAGGCCATGTACAAATAGTCCAAGGCACAATGCTCAGTTCGCCCGTCATGCAAACAACGGTCGTCATGATGAGATGAAGACCGGAATCCTCCAACTGTTATACCAAAGTCCCTTTACAGGTATGGATCATGAAGATCCTTTCACCCATTTGACAAAATTTTATGAAATCGCTGGAGCGACGGGTGCACCGGAAGCAGAAGAGGAGTCTCTATTCAAGAGACTATTCCCGCATTCCCTCATTGGGAAGGCCAAGGAATGGTATCTTGATCAGTCAACTGCCATCATGACTGATTGGAATGCTTTGGAAGAAAAATTTTTGGAAAGATTTTTTCCGCACACTCGGTTCATGGAAGCGAAGACCGCTATAGCGGTATTCACACAAGGAGCTAACGAATCTCTCAACGAAGCTTGGGAGAGGTTCAAATCAATGTTACGAAAGTGCAAAGGCCATGGTTTCGATGAATTGTCACAAATTCGTATATTCAGAAATGGGCTGCAGCTAGTACACAAAACCTTGTTGGATGCCACCGCGGGGTGGTTCTTTGTTAAGCAAAACTGCTGCGGAAGCCACAACTATCATTGATAAAATGGCCTTGAACGATCATCAAGGTAGTCACAACCGTGGAACAGCTCAACGAACGCCGGGTGTGTTGGAATTAGGAACAAGTGACGATATTCTTGCACAAAACAAATTGTTATCACAACAGGTTAGCTGTTAACAAAGCAAATATCTAAGCTGCCTCAACAATTCAAGGAGATGCATGAATCTTCAAGTAAAAATGTGCAAGAGTTAGTGTGTGAGTTATGCAGAGGTGACCATTTGACTGGTTATTGTCCTCCGGTTGTGGAGGAAGCAAACTATGCGGGAAATCAAGGTTACCAACCCCGTCCTCCGTATCAACAAGGCAACCAAGGTTACCAACAACGTGGTAACCAAGGTTATCAACAACCATGGAGACCGCAAGAAGCCGGGCCATCAAACCGTCAACCTTACCAAAATTACACCCAACCTCCGCAAGCTCCCGTTGGAAATACAAAGATGGAAGATACTCTAACACAATTTATGCAAATATCCATGTCTAATCAAAAGAATACAGATGCTGTGATAAGGAACCTCGAAACACAAGTCGGGCAATTATCTAAACAATTGGCCGATCAACAAAAAGGTCCCTTTACGGCAACTACTCTTCCAAATCCGAAAGATTGTAAAGCGATTATTACAAGAAGTGGACGTGAGATTGACATGAATGTGGGTGAAAGAGTAGTGGAGGAGGAGGTTGTGGTTGAAAAAGAACATGTGAGTGAGGAATTAGAAGTAGAAAAGAATGTTGAGGGTGTTGTAGTTGAAAAAGAAAATGAAAAAAGTGAGAATGAGAGAAAAATTGATAATGAGGAAAGAGTGAAAAGAACGAAAAAAGGAAAAGAGCCGGTGAGTAATATTCCGATACAACACTTACCTTATCCGCATGCTCCTACAAGGAAAGATAGTGCAAGGCATTATACTCGGTTTATGGATATTTTTAAACAGTTACAAATAAATATCCCATTTCCGAGGCCTTGGAACAAATGCCCAAATACGCTAAATTCATGAAGGACATCCTTACGAAGAAGAAAATATACACAGATCAAGAAACTATTATGGTGGATGCAAGTTGTAGCGTAATCATTCAACGGACTCTCCCTCGGAAAGAATGTGATCCGGGACGTGTTACATTGCCGGTTACGATAGGAAACATGTATGTGGGCAATGGGTTGATTGATTTGGGTTCTAGCATCAACTTGATACCATTATCGATTGTGAGACGGTTAGGCCATATGGAATTAAGGTCCACTCAAATGACTTTGCAACTCGCAGATAAATCCACTACCCGTCCTCACGGTGTAGCGGAAGATGTGTTGGTCAAAGTGGACAAATTTTTGTTTCCAATTGATTTTGTTGTCATTGAAATGGATGAGGATGAGGATGCACCTTTGATTCTTGGAAGGCCTTTCATGAAAACTGCCCGTATGGCAATTGACATAGACGATGGTCTCATGAAAGTGAGAGTCCAAGATGAAGAGGTTTGTTTCAATCTTTATGATGCCATGAAGCACAAGAAGGATCAGGGTGATTGTTTTCGAATTGATGTAACGGAAGAGGCAAGTTCGGGGGTGACAAATCAAATTCATGTCATTGAACCGTTACAAAGAGCTTTAGATGAGTCCTTGGAAATATTCTCGGTTGAAGAAGAACAAGCTTTAGAAGAGTGTTTATTAGAACTTGAAGCTTTGGATGAAATGCAACCATGGGAATATAAAGAGGGGATTCTAAAAAAATTAGTTAATGATGATGAACCACCCAAAATTGAATTGAAAATGTTACCTTCCAACTTGAAGTATGCTTTCCTTGATGACGGAGGGAATAAACCGGTGATCATAAGTAATATTTTGTCTGAAAATGAGGAAAACCGATTAATTCAAGTGCTGAAAAAGAATCAAGATGCAATGGGATGGACATTGTCCGATCTCAAAGGCATTAGTCCGTCATATTGCATGCACCGTATTTTTATGGAGGAGGATTTTAAACCGGTTGCTCAACCTCAACGCCGCCTTAATCCAATCATGAAAGAAGTGGTTAGAAAGGAAGTAGTAAAGATGTTGGATGCCGGAATGATTTATCCTATCTCTGACAGCCCGTGGGTAAGTCCGGTGCATGTGGTGCCAAAAAAAAGTGGAATGACGGTGGTCCGAAATGACAAAAATGAGCTTATTCCAACAAAGACTGTTACCGGGTGGAGGATGTGTATCGACTACCGTAGGTTGAACAAAGCTACGAGAAAAGATCATTTTCCTTTACCTTTTATGGATCAAATGCTCGAACGTCTCTCCGGTCAAGAATTTTATTGTTTTTTGGATGGTTATTCGGGTTATAACCAAATCATTGTTAACCCGGATGATCACGAAAAAACTGCTTTTACATGTCCGTTCGGAATCTTTGCTTATAGGAGGATGCCGTTTGGATTATGTAATGCACCGGCTACTTTTCAGCGGTGTATGCAAGCTATCTTCACGGACTTGATCGAAAAGACAATCGAGGTCTTTATGGATGATTTCTCAGTTTTTGGGCAATCGTTTGATTTGTGCTTGAAAAATCTGGATACGGTGTTGGAGTGGTGTGTGGAAACTAATCTTGTTCTTAACTGGGAAAAATGCAACTTCATGGTTAAAGAGGGAATTGTGCTCGGGCACAAAGTGTCTTCAAAAGGCCTAGAAGTTGATAAGGCTAAAGTGGACTTAATCGAGAAATTACCACCGCCGATGAATGTCAAAGGAATACGGAGCTTTCTTGGACATGCCGGGTTCTACCGGAGATTCATCAAGGACTTTGCAAAGGTCGCGAAGCCGTTGAGCAACTTGCTTGTCCAAGGTAAGGTTTTTGACTTTGACGAGTCATGTCTTTTTGCTTTTAATTTTTTGAAAAACAGTTTAACAACTTCACCGATAATCGTTGCACCAAACTGGAAAATGGATTTTGAATTAATGTGCGATGCTAGCGATTATGCGGTGGGGGCTGTTTTGGGACAAAGAAAAATGAAGGTTTTCCACGCTATACATTATGCGAGCAAGGTGCTAAATGAGGCTCAAATTAACTATGCGACAACTGAAAAAGAGTTGCTCGCCATAGTGTATGCGTTGGAGAAGTTTCGTTCTTATTTGATTGGTGCGAAAGTCATCGTTTACACTGACCATACCGCTATAAGGTATCTGCTTACCAAACCTGATTCTAAGCAGAGGCTTATTAGGTGGATCCTTTTGTTACAGGAATTTGATCTTGAAATTCGTGACAAAAAGGGATCCGAAAATTTAGTAGCAGATCACTTATCTCGTTTGGTAAACGTTGAGGTGACCAAGAATGAATTTGAGGTAAAAGAGGAATTTCCAAACGAAAAACTGTTTAGAGTGCAAGTTAGACCGTGGTTCGCCGATATGGCTAACCATAAAGCCGCCGGATTGATACCGGACGGTCTAACGCACCACCAAAAAAGAAAATTTTTGTTCGACGCCAAGACTTTTGTGTGGGATGAACCTTATTTATTCAAACTTGGTGTCGACAACCTCTTAAGAAGGTGTGTCTCTTTGGAGGAAGCCACAAATATTCTGTGGCACTGTCATAACTCTCCGTATGGAGGGCACTTTAATGGGTTAAGAACGGCTACTAAAGTCCTCCAGTCTGGATTTTATTGGCCGTCCTTATTCAAGGATGCGCATTCGCATGCCCTTAGTTGTGACAGGTGCCAGAGAAGTGGAGGAATTTCACGGCGGCACGAGATGCCTTTACAAAATATGTTAGAGATTGAAGTTTTTGACTGCTGGGGGATCGACTTTGTCGGTCCGTTTCCATCTTCATTCTCTAATGAATATATTTTGGTCGCCGTTGATTATGTGTCAAAATGGGTGGAGGCGATAGCTTGCGCTAAAGCCGATGGAAAAACAGTGGTAAAATTTTTGAAGAAAAATATTTTTGCACGTTTTGGTACTCCTCGAGTGTTAATAAGTGATGGAGGATCTCACTTTTGTAACACTCAGCTTGACAAAGCTTTGGAGCAGTATGGTGTGAAGCACAAGGTTGCTACACCATATCATCCATAAGCTAACGGTCAAGCAGAGGTATCTAATCGTGAAATTAAATGGATTTTAGAGAAAATGGTCTCGGCCTCGAGAAAAGATTGGGCCAACAGATTAGATGATGCTTTGTGGGCGTACCGGACCGCTTTTAAGGCTCTGATCGGTCTCACACCGTTTAAAATGGTCTATGGTAAGAATTGTCACTTGCCGGTAGAGTTGGAGCACAAGGCGTTTTGGGCCTTAAAATTTTTGAATTTTGATCCAACTCTAAGCGGGGAAAATAGAAGAGTGCAATTGCACGAGTTGGATGAATTGCGCCTTCAGGCGTACGATTCCAATAAATTGTATAAGGATCGTGTCAAGTCTTACCATGACAAAAGAATTGTCATCAAACATTTTGAGGTCGGATAGCTGGTCTTATTGTTCAATTCTCGATTAAAATTGTTTCCCGAAAAATTAAGATCTAAATGGTCCGGACCTTTTCGGATTATGGAAATCAAACCTTATGGAGCAATAGTAATTGAGGACACAAAGTCAAAGGAAAGTTGGACTGTCAATGGACAGAGGCTGAAAGTTTATCTTGGAGGAGATTTCGAGCGGAATCCCGCCATTGTTCCCTTCCGCGATCCGTGAGATTGTGGTGGACCGTCGAGCTTAGCCGACATTAAACAAGCGCTGGTTGGGAGGCACCCCAACATTGTAAGTATTACTGTTATTTCTATTTTGAGAATGTTTAGATATCACTATGATGCTTAAAAATTGTGGCACATTTTGGAAAAATTTTGAAAATTCTGGTCTTGTTCGCTGGTGTTCGCCTAGCGAGCTGGGGCGAGCATTCGCTGGCCTTCGCTCCGCGAACCCAGCGAGGCAGACCAACCCAAGTTTCTGCCACATCAGAAAAAAATGGATTGTGGGTGGGCCACCAAATTGGGCCCAAGACCCACTTTGAAATCAGAATAGAGGGGGGAAAAACCCTAGCCTCTTGACCTCTTCATCATTTCCCTCCGTGTCATTCTTTTCCTTTCATTTCCTCTTGTGCACTTCAACACTCATCTCCTTCTACTTTCCAATTTCCCTAATCCACCATTAACAGTGCGAAATTTAGGTTTGTTTACTCTTTACAGTTTATTTCTGTAAGCATTGTTTATGTTCTTAATTGATCAATATGGGTTTTGTGAAAAATTGGTATACTCTGTCATGTTACTTTTGTCTTGCATGTTAGAAACTACATAAGCAATATGACTAGAGTAGTATTTGAAATTAGGAGATGGGAGAGGGACTGTTTGTAACTGTGTTTTTCTGAAAAATCGCGCCTTCGCTGGTTCGTTCGCCTCGCGAGTCTGCGCGAGCATTCGCCAGACTTCGCCTAGCGAGTCTGGCGCGAACAGAGGCAGATTTTTAAATTTTTTTACTTGTCAATGCAGAGCTCTGGCTGGTTGTTTTTAGTTGCTAATGTGTTTGTTGCCCTTGTTTGGTTTCATTGTTTGTTATGTGCAGATGGCACCAAAAATGGCGATTCACGCGGCTAAGAAGCGAAAGGCTCAAACCTCCAGACAAGTGCCCGTGCGATTTAACGAAGAACGATTCAGGGGAGCTAAGCAGGCTGCCAGGTACGAGACCCTTGAAAGAAAGCACATCCTGCCGGAGAAAAGATTCCTTCTTAGTGATCGAGGAAGTTACCGAACAATTGATGCACTTTTTGTGGCAAAGAAGTGGGATCGTCTAATGATGCCGCTGGATGGGTACAACATTGAAATTGTTCGGGAATTTTTTGCGAATGCATTACCGGATGATGGTGAAAGATTCAGTTGGGCCTCTTGGGTTAGAGGTACTGTTGTGAGGTTTGATCGTAGGACAATCAACACTGTTTTGGGAGATCCTTTACCGTTGGTTGGGACTGAGCTGGATGCCTATCATCGAGACTTGCATCTTCATCGTGAGATTGAGAAGATGACTCAGGATTTACTTCTTGAAGGTAAGGAAGTTGAGCGGAATACCTCCGGGGTGCCGATTAGGTTCAGAAGGGTGGACATGCTTCCCTTGGTTCAGGTTATTTTGTTGTTTGTGCTCACTAACATTTGTCCCAGGTCGCATCATAGTACAGTTCCTATTGCTCTGGCTCATCTTATCCACAGCATTCAGCAGAATGTTCAGATTGACGTGGCCCGCATCATTGCGGATGAAATCAGGGCAGTTGTGTTAAGTGGTTCGGGAGGTATGGCGGCGCGCAAGAATGCCCCGCTTATTTTTCCATGTCTGATCATGTCCTTGTGTGCTCATGCTGGTGTTGATATGCCAGCCCGCAGGCAGGTCACTATTCCATCTACTATTGATGATCGGTATGTGGATAAGTTCTGTAAGGCTAGAGGGATGGTTGGAGGCTCTTCTAGTGCTGGTGCTGATGATGGTGCTGAAGCTGGGGAAGGTTCTGAGCCGGCAACGCCGGCCTATTATCCATATCAGCAGGAGATCTGCAATTATAACTGGGATTGGATGGCTGCCCAGCAGCGTGCTATGACGGATATTCCTGATTCCTTGCAGGCTCTTCAGTTGCAGATCCGTGACCCTTCTTCTGAGCATCTTATGATGACTAGGGAGCAGTTCCTAGTGCATGCTGGTTGGCCTGAGGCCAGGCCAATATTTGGAGGGGGTGAGGATGATGCTGATGATGATGAGGCTACTTCTGTTGGAGGTGAGGAGGAGGACATGGACGATGATGATGAGGAGGATTGATTTTTTTTGTGATCTTAGACATGTGTACTTCCTTTGGTCTCCAAAGTGAAGTTTTCTTATATTATGTATTTTTCAGCTTTTACTAGTCTAGTTTATCCACATAGTGGAATATTTTGGATAATTGGTGTACTCGTACCCGTGTGGTACTTTTTGAATTATGTAGGTGTTTTATACACCAGGCACTTTATGATATTATTAGTAATAATTATGGTTTGTAGTAAAAAAAATTTGTTTCGCTTTACTAATAATTGTTGGTTTTTAATTATAGTAGTAAGTGTGTTTTTGTATGTGTTATTTTGATTTTTCTTCTTTAATGATGGAACTTTGGGAAGTAGGTTGGACTCTTGTGATTAAAGAGAAATTCCTCCAAGATGTGAGGGCTATGATAGTACCGTAAGCATTGTGTTGCGACAAGGTATATCGTTACCTTGATTCAAGAATTTTTTTATGTTTTAGAATTTTGTGTCTTGGGCAAGTGTAAATGTGTTTCATGTTACAACTTCTTTTGAATACATATGTCATTTTAGGATCTGAAACTAGTAAAGTGAGAAGCCTCAAAATTGTATTATATGTCAAGGAATGTTGATGAATGTTGTCTTTATTTTTAATTCATGCCTTATCTTGTGACCATGTGATTTTGTGGAAGTAGGAGAAGTGATCAAGGCAATTTTTTGAAAGTGAGCACAACCATGTCCATATATAAATTCACCCGTGAGTAGTGAGCATTTGATAGCCCCTTTGAGCCTTAAAGTTGTGAACTCGGTTTAGTGGTGAACTTGTTTTTTTTGTACCTAAATTGCAAGTTTGGTTCATCACTAAATTTGTGAGTTTATAACATTTTTCTTCTTGAACCTTTGACATTGTTTACTTTTATTTCCTTGCCTTAGAAAGCAAGGAACATTCACTTTAGGTTGAGTTGAAAATGAGTTGGGGAGAATAAAAAGAAAATGGGTGCATTACTTCAAATTTTGAAAAGTAGTCAAGTAAGCATGTAAAGAAAAGAGTGTGAATATGTTGTACAAATGAGAAAATGCTTGCTTGAATGAAAAAAGAAAAAGAAAAAAAAAAACAAAAAAAGAAGATGATCTAGAATCAATAAGTGTGCACAGTAGTTTGTGAGTGAGGAATAAAGAATTGGTGAAAGGAAGTGTGTTGTGTGAATATGTATATAGTGAATGTTCTTTGTACCGGCAACTTCGTTTCAAAGACCATTATATATGTCCTTTTTTTTGTTCTCCCGACCAAGCTACATCCTTGAAGTCCTTAGTGATCTTTTACTTCCATAATTTCTGTTATGATAATTGAGATATGATATGAATTGCTTAGTATTGCATCATTTGTCAAGTGAGTTTAATTGTCCTGTGCTTGTATGCACGTTTGCCTTCAATCCTATTTCGAAGAGGAGTGTAGAATGACATGTGTATGATAAGTTAGTTGTCTCTTGAAGCATTGTTGAAATTGTTTAAGAGTCAAGTTCTTTTACATGATTGGTTCTTGAATTGTGTAATGATGCATTGTTGTGATCACTGTTTAGCTGAGCCGTTTTCGTGTCTTGGTTGAATTGAATCCTCGAGCAAATCCTCGGGAGAGGCATACTTTGCTTGAGGACAAGCAATGAGTTAGTTGGGGAGAGTTTGTTAGATGTCAAGCATGATATGTATTTGTATGAATTATTTGGCATTTTTCATTTCTTTTCATGTAGAATATGTTGATTTTAGTGTGAAATGGTGTTGTTGTGCATTCATTGACATATACCGTTGGTGCTTGTAATGTGGGTGTTATTGTGCAGGAAATACACTAAATGATCAAAGTTGGAAGACCCAAAGAAATAGTGCAAGCTGCCAAAGAATTGAAATCAACAACAGCATTCGCTAGGCGAGTGTTGGCGAAGGTGCCAGCGAAGGTTCGCCTAGCGAACGTCAGCGAGGATGCCAGCGAGATGGTGGCAGAAAGTGTGCAAAACTTACAGTAGGAAAACTGGGTAAATTCGCTGGGCGAGTAGGCCAGCGAATGCTCGCTGATGTGCTCGCGGGGCGAATGTGCCAGCGAAGGGTGGCAGAAACTTTCCATTTTGAAAACACCCAAGCTTCGCTAGGGCGAAGGTTGCAGCGAATGCTCGCGAAGCGAATGATTTCATTCGCCTAGCGAACCCACGATAATTCTGAGGGGCGGTTTAAGTCTGAGGCACTTAAATGTGCCATATTTTTGGTCATTCGCTAGGCGAATGAATGCCTTCGCTGGGCGAAGGGTGCTGTTAGGAAAAGTGTATAAATAGAATTGTTACTTTTTGGAATGGGATCTCTTGCTCATTTTACATTAGAATTAAGGGTTTACAGTATTTTGTTGAGAAAAGCTTGTATTTTCATTGGAGAAGCTGATTTTGCATCCATTCTCGATTATTCGTCGCGGATGCTCATTCATCTCCTCTCTTTACTTGTCATCCAAGCTACCATGAGAAGTGGTAGCTAATCACTCAATGTTGAGGTTAGATGTAGTTGATTCTGTTTTTATGTATTGATATTGATCTCTTATATATGAACAAAGTCTTTGATCAATGTAGATGATGTTGTTTTCTCTTAATGATCCAATTATGATTTGTTTTGCTCTAGACATAGATTTCACAAATCTTGACCTAACAATTTCATCTCTTAAAAACCAAACTCTAGACATAGATTTGGGATTTGCTATTCGCATTGTATTGATCGTAAAGATCGTTGTTTAGACTGTTAGCGTGAGACATCATCTAACGGTTTAAACCACGGTAATCACGACGTCGCTTTAGAAATAAACCCCGTCGGGAGGATACGCGGTTATATTGGTCGGAAACCGAGTTCATATGCTTGATTAGTTGTTTATACATGAATAGGATTGATGAAACCTAACCTTAACATGCTTTTATAAAATCTTTTACAAAAATCTTTGTGACCTAATTAATCTTTGCTACAAGTGAATGATACCAACAAGTGAAACTTTTGAAAACATTAACTTAGAATATCGCAACTATTGAACGGCAAGCATTAAATATCCGACAATCCCTGTGGATACGATAACAAAAACCCACACTATTACTCTTCTAACATGCAACAACCACAAACAAGATCACGCAAAGCATACAAGTCAAGGGTCTGAGTCACGAGCATGGAGTCAAGGTTAAGAACCAACCCACAAAGGTATGTACTAAGGGTATAACACCTGCCGAACATGGTTCTAAAAAGTTCGCAGAGTCATAGATCCATCTTTCGAATATTATCGGCTTAAACGACTACTCTTTAGCCAACAATATTCTCAAGAGAAACTCGTATGAGTGTGGTATCGCATAACAACTGATTCAAGTCTACACCTGAATAGCCACTGCACCATGTCCTAATAAGGCTAAGATAGGTTAAAAGGTTCTAAGGTCCTCAGCTTCTCAGGATCCCAGATCGAAAAAAGTAATGTCAAATACAACTACTCGTATGACATCAGTAATCCCAAAGGGGCCTCCACTGAGCGGGGGATCTCAAGTCAGCTTAGTAAGGACTACTCCACGTAAGTTGAACAAGACTATACCATCCTCCTATCATAAGTGCTCTCAAGTCCGGGTATAGGACTTATCTCACCACACAAGATCACCAAGCACCCAAACAGAACAAGCAATAACAAACAAATCAGACATAAAAAGCGTAATTAAATAAAAGTAGGCCGAACCCACTAAGAACCAGAGTCCCAGCAGAGTCGCCACTTTTCTGTAGCGGCAAAAATCTTGAGTGTAAGCTATTGATTAACTTAACTCATAAAGCAAAAGTCGCCACCACACTTTTATTTTTATCCAAAAGGAAAGGAAAAAAAAGTGAACAAAAACTAAACAAGTTCTGAACAAGAACAAGTAAACAGAGACTGGGTAATGGGGTTGGTTACGCTAAGGGAAGGTGTTAGCACCAAAAACGTCTATAGTACTCTATAGGAACCCTTTGAAATATCTACGCTTTTGGGTTTGAAAAGGTTTGTTTGAAAAGAGATTGAGGAGATGAGAAGAGAAATTGTTTTTACGATTTTTGTGTTTGGAGAGACTTGTCGCCTCATGCTTACGTACCCAGAAAGTGCAATATAGGATCAAAACCTCGTAGTTTGTGGTACAAATAACAAAATAGGTTTGTTATGGTTGGTTTTAAAAAGTAGAGACAAATAGTCATTTCCAAGTGAATAATTCCTCTTAAAGAGACGACTCGTGTCTAAACTTATGAAAAAGTTTTGAAAGAGAAAGTGCATAAGGCACAAAAAGAGTTTGAATGAGTTTGAATGTTTTTTAAAGTCTTTTGAAAAAGGTGTCAATATGCTTATGTAGGTTAGCATTTATTAAGAAATGAAAAGAAAAGAGTAAAATCACTTGACAAAGTCAAGGTTTGATTATGAAAGAGGTGAGAGTTTGAAAACAAGAAGGTTTTGAAAAAGGGAGAAGATTTTGAAAATTTAAGAATGGGGAGGAGATGAAGAGGCTATCCTAAAGCATAAAGTAAAAGCTAAGGATAAGAAAGATCTAACCACAAATGTAGCTATCTTCACCATTAACCAAGAAAAAGCACAAAGATCCAAAGTCTTCAAACCATAATTCCAAAGCAAAGGGAAAAGGTCATAGTTCTAAGTCCAAGTATCCAAGAATAGCGTTGAAGTCCAAGGTCTAGGTTCAAAATTCCATGTCCAATGCAAAGGATAGTAACCATAGTCCAAGATTAAGAGCACAAGTTTTTTAGAGGTTTTGACCTTTATTGATGTTTTTTGGTCCTAGTGGACAAAGAGAAAAAGGCACAAGCATAAACAAAAGGTTCAAGTGGACAAAGTGAAAATGACGGAAGCATAAACATGATATAACATAATGAGCAATGAGCAATAAAAATAAAGAGAGATAGGGAGAAAGAAGGAATCATAAAAAGTATAGTAATAGTAATGTAGTAGTAGTATATACATAATAGTAGCACAAAGGCCATAGTGCCATAAGCCTTCAAAAGTAACACCGATTATTCCGTCTCACGTCTTGAACTATAATGATTAAATAATGTACTTAGGTCAAGGTTAATGAAGACTTGTTAGAAGATTGATAGAATCAAATCCTCTACACAACAAGCTTCAAAGATTTTGAACCTAATACAAAAGATTAACCGTCCTTGGGCTTACACAACCAAAAGGTTTGGGCCACGAAAGATCAAGTTCCGATTCGGAGGAAGGGACAAATGTAGCGCTATGTTAAGCAATCGCCAAGTGACTTATATAGAAGTCACCCTACTCGAGGTCGGTCAAAATGATCTTTGTGCTAATGTATGCTAGATGAGCGATATGTAAATCGTCATCCGAAAGCAATACCGCATGAAAAAAAAAAAGGTAATGATCTAGTCTTGATCAAGAATTCAACAAAGAAATTCTAAGATCCATAAGACTTTTATCGATCCAAATAAAGAGAAATAGATGAAGAGAAAGCCAAATTAAACCACAAAATTATGTGATCTAAGGCTAAGAACAAAGGGAAGAGGTAAGGAATGAAGAAACAACCAAAACAGTCCCAAAAATAGGTGAAAAACACCATTCTGCACTGTGCAAATCGATTGCACCAGTGTGCAAATCGATTGCACAACAGAAAATCAGCAATTCTAGGCAAAAAATACACTGAAATGCAAATCGATTGCACTGAAATACAAATCTATTGCACACTGACAGGCAGCAATAAAATCAGCATTTACAAGGCAAAACCATGATCAATCATTTCTCCAAACACCTCATGATCATGGATACAAAAGAGCATAAAAATTTAAGTAAAACAACAGCAAATAACACCAATAAAACAGAATTTGCAAGATCCAAAGATCAAGTAACAAGAATTATTAAAGGATCACATTGTGGAAAATGAATCAAGAACAACAATGGTGGAAAATGAGATTACCACTCAAAATATGAAAATTCTTTAAATCAACTCCAAGAACCACATTCCAAAGCCTTGATCTACAAGAATTGATGAAGAAAACAAGTTTGGATGAAGTTTTAGCTCAAAGTTGAACAAGATTCAATGTGAAAACTTGTTAACTTTCAAAAGAAGAAAAGTGAGCTTTTAGTGAATTTTGTGGTTGGGGAGAGAATTTGCAAGAGGTTTCTTGGCTATCAAAAGCTTTAAGATAAATTTTAGCAAGGTGAATTTGGCTATGAAAAGCTTGAAGAATGAATGAAATGAGGGTTCTATTTATAGAGTTTAGGCTTGGGAATTTTGGTGGCTTGGAGTTTGGTTTGGAGCTAAAGTTAGGCTTGGAATTTTAATTTGGAGGCAAAATCAAGATCAAGTCTTGATTAATGAGGCTGTATGGTAGGAATTAATTGTGATTATATAGTGGAATTATTTTTGGGTGATCTAGAATATTCTCAAATGATGAAATTGGTGCCAAATGCTTCAAAATTTGAAAAATGCTGATTTGGCCAATTTTGTCCTTGTGCAGTCGATTGCCCTGTAGCGCGAATAGACTGCACTGCTGAAAACTTCAAAATCTAGGCAAAAAATGCAGGGTACAATCGATTAGACCAATAGTGCAATCGATTGCACAGTTGAAAAACTTGAAAATGCCCTGTTGGCTGGATTGTTTTGGTTCTGGCTCGATTCTTGACTTGTCAAGGAAGGCATGGAAATAAACACATGAACCTTAGAGTTTCTTGAGTAATAAACAGTCAAATCTTGGGAAACTCTTGATCAGATGATTTTGAATTATTTGCATATCAACTTTGACTTTGTTCAGATGAAATTCATTCGAGCTGAGGGACTGGTATTTGATATCCTTGATTCCCTTCCTGAAAAAGTTAGTAAAAGGGAAACAAACATTTTTTGGATTTTGATTAGTGGTTAGTAAACATAAACAAATGAAGGCAAATAAGAAACACACAGATGCTCGGTGATCCCTGCAAGGCATAAACCCAAAGATGAGAGGGATAGAGGAACCAAAGCATGATCTTGTTTGTGGTAAAGATGCAAAATGAGATGTGAGAAATCTTAGGGGTAAAAATTAGGGTACAATACTATCGTTTAATCAAATTGATGTTATTCTTGGAATGAACTGGTTGGAGTTCAACTATGTTCATATCAATTCTTACGACTAGATGATGTCATTTCTAGAGTTGAATGCCAGTAATGAGTTGTTTGTATCTACTAAGTAAGTGGATGAGTTTGTGAAGGATGAGGGTGAAATTGTTATGATACTAGCTTTTATGAAGGTTGAAAGTAAAGTTGCAATTGGTGAGATGCCTGGGGTATGTGATTTTCCATATATGTTCCCTAATGATATCAGTGATTTGCCTCCAGAGCGTGAGGTTGAGTTTGTTATAAACTTAGTACCTAATACTAGTCATGTGTCGATGGCTCCTTATAGAATGTCTGCTTCTGAGTTGGGTGAATTGAAAAGCAATTGGAAGATCTATTTGAGAAGAAGTTTGTTCGACCAAGTGCTTCGTCATGGGATGCACCATTGTTGTTAGTAAAGAAGAAAGATGGTAGTCTAAGACTGTGTGTTGATTATCGACAACTCAATAAAGTGACTATCAAGAACAAGTATCCATTTCTGAGGATTGATGATCTGATGGATCAGTTAGTTGGTGTTTGTGTTTTTAGCAAGATTGATCTGCATTCGGGTTATCATCAGATTCGTGTGAAGCCATAAGATATTTTGAAGACTGCGTTCAAACTGAGATATGGTCAATAAGAGTATTCAGTAATGTTGGTTGGAGTGTCTAATGTGTCTAGAGTGTTCATGGAGTACGTGAATAAAATATTCCATCCGTACTTAGATCAATTTGTGGTTGTGTTCATCGACGACATCTTGATATATTCGTAGTTTGATGATTAATATGTGGAGCATCTGAGCGTTATGTTGCAGTCTTTGAAAGAGAAGAAGTTATATGTGAAGTTGTCCAAATGTGAGTTCTAGTTGCGAGAAGTGAGTTTCCTTGGTCACTTGATTTTGAGTGGTGGTGTTGTTGTTGATCTATCGAAGATAGATGTTGTGTTGCAATGAGAGACTCTGAAGCCTGTTATGGAGATTATAAGTTTTCTTAGGTTGGCTGGTTACTGTAGAAAGTTTACCGAAGGCTTTTCGAATTAGCATTGCCTTTAACTTAGTTAACTCGAAAGGAACAAACCTATGTTTGAGATGTATAGTGCGAAGAGAGTTTTCAAAAGCTTAAAAGGAAGTTGATGTCTGCCCCTGTTTTGATTTTGTCGAATCTAAGTGAGTTCTTTATGGTGTATTGTGATACTTCAAAGATGGGTCTGGGTGGTGTGTTGATGTGGAATGGTCAGTTTGTGGCTTATGCTTCGAGACAGATGAGGGTTCATGAAAGTAATTATCCTACATATGATCTAGAGTTGGCAGGAATGATATTTGTGTTAAAGATTTGGAGACATTATTTGTTTGGCTCCAGATTCGAGGTGTTTAGTGATCACAAGAGTTTGAAGTATCTATTCGATCAGAAGAAGTTGAACATGAGGCAGAGGAGATGGCTCGAACTTCGGAATGATTATGATTTTGGCTTGAGTTACCATTCTGGTAAAGCCAATTTGATAGCTGATGTGTTGAGTAGCAAGTCGCCGCATATGTGAATGTTGATGGTTCGAGAGTTGGAATTGATCGAGCAATTCAGATATCTGAGTTTGGTGTGTGAAGAGACTCCTAATAGTGTGAAGTTGGGTATGTTGAAGCTGACCAGTGGTATCCTTGAAGAGATCAGAGAAGGTTAAAAAATCAATCTGGGACTGGTTGATCGAATGATGTTAATCAATCAAGGTAAAAGAAGTGACTTCAAAATTGACGACAATGGTGTGATGAGGTTCAGAGATAGGGTTTGTGTACCATACATACAGAGCTTAAGAAGAGTATTCTTGAGGAAGGTCATAAGAGTGACTTAAGTATTCATCCCACTGCCACTAAAATGTATCAAGACTTAAAGAAATTTTTTGTGTGTCCAGGAATGAAGAAGGAAATAGTTGAGTTCGTTTATGCTTGTTTGACTTGTGAGAAATCAAATATTGAACATCAGAAGCCATTTGGTCTGATGCAACCGTTGAGTATTTCTGAGCGGAAGTGGGATAGCATTTCCATGGATTTCGTGATAATTTTACCAAAGACGACGAAGTGATATGATTCCATTAGGTTATTGTTAATAGGATGACTAAATCGACTTATTTCGTTTCGTTTGAGATCAGTTATCCTTTGCAGAAGTTGGCTGAGTTATATATTAAGAAGATTGTTAGTCAGCACGGTATTCCGTCGAGCATTGTGTCAGATAGAGATCCGAGATTTATGTCGAGGTATTGGCAGAGTTTGCAAGAAACGTTGGGTACTAAGCTAAAGTTGAGTTTTGCTTACCATCCACAGATAGACAGTTAGACGGAAATGACTATCTAATATTTGGAAGACCTATTAAGGGCTTGCGTGCTAGAACATGGAGGTACTAGAACAGGGAGGTGCTTGGGATAACTACTTGTCGTTGATCGAGGTCACCTGAAAATAATAGTTTCCATTCAAGTATTAAAATGGCCCCGTTTGAGGCTTTGTGTGGTAAGAGGTGTAAGACACCTCTGTGTTGGTATGAATCTGGTGAAAGTGCAGTGATTGGACTAAATGTTTTTACAAAAAACTTTTGAAAAGATCAAGTTGATCTAAGGGAAGATGAAAGCTTCGCAGAGTCGCCAGAAGAGTTACCACGATAAGAGGAGGAAAGCACTTAAGTTCCAAGAGGGAGATCATGTGTTTTTGCGAGTGATAACACCAAAACACACCATATATTTGACTCGACTTGCACATTTTTACTGTTATTTTATTGTCATTTCTAGTATTATGCTGGTACTTTTCCTTTATTTTAGGTACAAAGCCAAGGGAGAGCCATACTTGAAGAAACAAAGCGAAATGGAGGAAAAATGGAGGAAAGAGGTGTGAATTGCACTCACGGCGTCCACCATGGCGTTCACCATGGAGGTAGCCATGTGGTGGATGACGTGTCCCACGTACCAACGGTCACAAAGACCACGTCCAGGAAAAATATGAAGGTGGCATTCGCCACCCCTACATGGCGGTCGCCATCTTTAAAAAAGACGCCTCAGTCAATTGGCAGTTGGAGAATCTCCCCATGACTCCCTTTAGCTTCTCACACAAATTCTGAAGTTGCAGCTTGTTTTGCAAGACTTGGCACCATTATAAATAGGCCTTAGATTTCACATTTAGGATCATCCAAGCCTAGTTACAAAATAGGCCATATATTTACATTGTTAAAGCAATAATTCTTCACATCGGGGAGTTATTGCAAAATTATTGTCATTGAGTTTAGAGCACTTTACATTATTGCTTTTAATCTTGCCGCCATTTAAATTCCGTCGAAGTTATTTCCTGTATCAGATTCAAGTCTCCGATTGGAGCAGGTTCTTATTAATTTCAGTCTATTTACATTCTTATTGTCTTGTTTATTTGCTCTCATTTACTTTATTTATTTTCATCGCATTGCTTTACTTTATTTACTTTCATCGCATTGCTTTACTTTATTTACTTTCATCGCTCTGCTTTATTTCATTTATTTTCATCGCACCGCTTTACTTTTTTTTACTTTTATTGCACGTTCTTTATTTTAATCAAACCGCTTTTATGTTTAATTCCCTTTTTCAAACAAAATAAAAAATGTTTACCGTAACTATGTATGGCTAAACCGTTAGTGCTGGAATGTGAGAACCTTCGTTTCAACGGTACTCCATATGTTGTTTCTATAGAGTTATTATTGGGGCTGTTTTGGTTTTAATTCAATTTTTCCAAATTAATTTGATCGGGTACTACAAAAGTAGAATCGTGACACGTCAGGTAAGATCGAAAGTCGTCTGACATTTAAGATTAAAATTGATTAGTTTTTGGTTAATAAAAACCGCGAAAGCACTTTGTTAATTAATTAGGAGAGTTTAATATTTCTAGAAGGTGATTTTGAAACTATTTTCGGACGCGTTTATAGGATTAGAATCCGGTTGTCCGAGCAAATGCCAGAAATCCTTTTAAGTTAAAGTTTCCAATCAAGATTACTTTTCAACTGAGCTAAAGAAGTGATTACTAATAATGGATTTTCTACTTTAATGCAATACGAACCGGTTACGCATGAGCGGACGGTAAAGATTAGAGATTAATTCCGGTTCTGAAAAATCGAAAGTGATGGTTCCTTTTTAATTAAATTCTTTTTCATGGGAGAAAATATTTCCCCTTAAGTAGTTCTATTTAGAGATAATAAGAGTCTCGTCGATTGATGAAAAGCCACATTTAAGTATTACACCTTCGAGTTTATTAAAACTTTGTTATTCTATTTTGTTTTTACTCCATAACCTTTTTACGACCGCCTTAGATAAACACTGTAACAATAGAAGATGATAGATTGACCATTAGGTCTCGGTGGGATTCGACAACCTTTTATATTACTCTGATACACTCCGTATACTTGAGGATAACACGCATCAAGTTTTTGTCGCCATTGTCGGGGACCAATTGCGTCAGATATCATACCTTGATTGTTACACCGTCTAGACTAAGGCACCCTTTTGCTGGTCAATGCGAATAACTCGCAGTACTAGGACTTTAGAAGATCCAATAGCTGAACCAGAAAGATACACGCTCCTGACTTTTGCTCCAAAGAATTAGGAGAGCAATGGCAGAAGAACAAGATCGAAAACCACTTAAGGAATTTGCAATACCTTTTAACGAAGAACCCCATTCTAGTATTGTTAACCCTACAATCACATCTAATAAGTTTGAACTAAAACCCACTTTATTGCAAATCATACAACAAAACAAGTTTGCTGGTCTCCCAATAGAGAACCTGAACCAACACTTAAAAGTGTTCATTCGACTAGCCGGCATATTGAAAAGCAATAGTGTTTCTCCTGAGGCAATATGTCTACGACTATTCCCTTTTTCCCTTAGAGATAGAGCACGATCATTGCTAGACTCTCTCCCAGCAAACTCAATCACCACTTGGAATGACCTGAAAATAGGATTCCTTGCTAGATACTTTCCACCAAGCAAGACTATTGTCCTGTAAAACCAAATAACCATATTTACTCAACAAGATGAGAATCCCTTTTCGACGCTGGGAAAGGTATAAAGAACTATTAAGAGTCTGTCCACACCACGGTCTAGAACAATGGCTGATTATTCATACCTTCTATAATGGACTTCTCTATAATACGAAGATGACCATCGACGCTGCCGCTGGTGGTGCATTGATGAACAAACCATATCTTGAAGCATGTGCACTCATTGAAGATATGGCTCAAAACCATTATCAATGGGGGACATAACGAGCTTTAGAGAAGAATGAAACTAAAGGAGGTATATACGAAGTAAGTTGCCTAGGCCATATGAAAGCCAAGAGGGACCCCTCTCCCAAAAAGTCGAAAGTTTAGTCGCTAACCCTACAGCTACTGTAGCTGCAGTCCAACCCGGATGCAAAATCTGTGGAACCCAAGGACATATCACTCCCGAATGCAGTCTTCTAGCCGAACCAAGCCCATATCAGGTCAACTACGCCCAAGGAAACCCTTATTCTAATACTTATAACCCTGGATGGAGGAATCATCCAAATTTATCCTATAAGAATAATAACCCCACTCAAAACACTGCACCTCAGAGACCACCAGGTTTCCAAGCTCAAAGACCGACACGACCAATTCAAGTTATCGCTTAGAAATCAAGCCTAGAAAAAATCATAGAGAGCTTCATTTCAGCTCAAACTCAGCAAAACAAAGAATTCATGAACCAAAATATTCATATGAATGAGCTGATTACCCAATTAGGCCCCAGGGTTGATTATGCGGTAACACACAACAAGATATTGGAAACCCAAATCTCGTAAGTAGCACAACAACAAGTTGCTCAGGCTACGTCAGCAGGATCATTCCTTGGACAACCTCAGTCTAACCCTAAAGGCCATGCTAATGTTATTTCCCTACGAAGTGGAACCGCATATGATGGACTTGTAGATCCTAGGTTGAATAACAACTTGCTAAAAAACCCTGAGCCCCCAAAGGAAAAAGTTGTGATTACACCCGAAAACCAAGTAGTGGAACCAGAGAAGCAAAGAGAGGGAGAAGTTAAAAATAAGGAGGCAGAGGATGATAACCAAGTCTATATACCACCCCTCCTTATAAACCACCAATTCCATACTCGCAAAGACTTAAACAAACCAAACTAGATAACCAATACAGAAAGTTTGTAAAAGTGATTGAGAAGCTCCACGTCGAGGTCCCTTTCACTGAAGTTATTACCCAAATACATTCGTATGCTAAATTCTTGAAGGATATCTTAACCAACAAACGTAAACTTGATGATCCTAAACCATTAGAATGCAATTCGATCGCCGAGAACAAATTAGCTAAAAAAGAGAAAGACCTTGGAAGTTTTTCTATACCATGTGTTTTAGGGAGTCATGTTATTGATAAAGCACTACTAGACTTAGGAGCCAGTGTTAGTTTAATGCCTGTTTTTGATAGGTTGAACTTAGGAGACATACAACTAATAAGGATGTCCATTCAATTAGCTGATCAATCAGTTAAGTATCCGATCAGTATATTGAAAGACATTCCAGTTAGGATTTGCCAACTTTGCATTCCAACAGACTTCGTCGTTATGGACATCAAAGAAGACGGAGGAATCCCTATCCTTCTAGGAAGACCATTCTTATCAAAAGCCGTGGCCATAATAGATGTCAAAAAGGGAAAAATGACCTTTGAAGTAGGTAAAGAAAAAGGAGATTTCATCTTATCCAAATTACTAAGAGCACCTGTTGTAGATGACTCGTGTTGCACCATCGATATCATTGATGAGTGCATAAGAGAGTTAGATGTAGAAGCACCCACATTGACGATAAAACTTCCCTCAACCCCCATAATGGAAGACGACGAGCTTAAATCAATGACACCCTATGTAGATGTCAGTCTTTATGAATGCTTAGAACTCACCCCTGACCATATGCCTGGTCCAAAGAAACCATCAATAGAGCTTAAGGAATTATCCAAGAAAATGAGATATGAATTCTTAGATGAAGAGCTTAATCGTCCTGTCATAGTTAGTGCAAATCTGAGCAGTAATGAAACCAATCAACTTTTAGATGTCCTACGAAGATATCCCGCAGCTCTAGGCTATACCATTTCCGACCTAAAAGGGATAAGTTCGTCTGTGTGTATGCCCCAGATTATGATAGAGGAAGATTCTAAACCCTATAGAGAACACCAGAGAGGGATAAACCCTATAATGAGTGATGTGGTCAAGATAGAAGTGCTAAAATTACTTGAAGCTAGAATAATTTACAAAATCTCTGATAGTAAGTGGGTAAGCCCTGTACATGTGATACCTAAAAAGGGAGGTGTCACAGTTGTACAAAATGAAAAAGGAGAATCAGTAGCAAAATGTGTAGAAAATGGTTGGCGTGTGTGCGTAGACTATAGAAAGCTAAACAAAGTAACCTGGAAAAACCATTTTCCCCTTCCATTCATAGATCAAATGCTTGAGTGTTTAGCTAGGCACTCTTATTTTTGCTATCTGGATGGGTATTCAGGATTTTTCCAAATCCTTATTCACCCGGATGACCAAGAGAGAACAACCTTTACATGCCCATATGGAACATTTGCCTACTGATGAGTTCCATTTGGGCTGTGCAATGCCCCTACAACTTTCCAACGATGTATGATGTAAATATTCACCTACTTCCTTGACGAGATCATGGAAGTTTTCATGGATGATTTCTCGGTGTACGGCTCCAGTTTTAAGAACTGCCTTTCCAACCTTGAGAAAATCCTAGAAAGGTGTGTAGAAATTAACCTAGTTTTAAATTGGGAGAAATTCCATTTCATGGTAAAAAAAAGGTATATTTCTAGGACACATAGTATCGGAGAGAGGCATTGAGGTTGACAAAGCTAAGATTGAGATTATAGAAAACCTCCAACCACTAAAAACAATTAGAGAAGTCCGAAGTTTTCTAGAACACGCCGGTTTACACCGACTTTTTATCAAGGATTTCTCTAAGATCATAAAACCTTTAACTGGCTTCCTAATGAAAGAAGTTGAATTCCTCTTCAACGAAAAATGTCTCGAAGCATTCAGTCTCCTAAAACGAACACTAATATATGCTCCTATCATGCAACCACCAAATTGGAACCAACCGTTCGAGATCATGTGCAATGTAAGTGATTTCGCCGTTGGTGCTATCTTGGGACAACGTAAAGACAAGAGATTGCATGTAATATATTATGCTAGCTGAACTTTAGACGCCGCCTAACTAAATTATGCCACTACTGAAAAAGAACTCCTCATAGTAGTGTTTGCAATAGATAAATTACGCTCCTATTTAGTTGGAGCCAAATTATAGTATACACCGATCACGCTGCCATTCGATATCTTCTTAGCAAAAAGGATACAAAGCCTAGATTGCTTTGTTGGATCTCGTTGCTACAAGAATTTGACTTGGAAATTCGAGACAAAAAGGGCACTGAAAATGTGGTGGCTGGCCACCTGTCAAGGCTCAAATATCTAAAACCTGACCTTACACCTATAAATGATGACTTCACATATGATAGATTAATAGCATCCGTTAAGACAAATCATGATGATGACCCCGACAAATTGAAATAAATATCGAATAGGCACTAGTTGTGATGAACGTACCTTGGTACGTAGATTTTGTTAACTATCTAGCAGACGATATCATACCTCTTGACTTAACATACCAACAGAAGAAGAAGTTCTTCCACGATGCGAAACAATTCTATTGGGACGAACCCTTTCTCTTCAAAAGAGGCAACAATGGTATATTTCGCCGTTGTGTACCTGAGAAGGAAGTGGAAAGTATAATAGCTCATTGCCACTCTCCACCCTATGATGGACATGCGAGCACATCAAAAACGTTCGCCAAGATTCTTCAAGCAGGCCTTTACTGGCCAACATTATGGCGTGACTTTCATGCTTATATAGTCAGATGTGACCAGTGTCAATGCACTAGAAATATTTCGAGATGCGATGAGATGCCCCTAAAAAATATCCAAGAAGTAGAAACCTTTGATGTCCGGGGAATCAACTTCATGGGCCCTTTTTCATCGTCCATGGGAAACAAGTATATTCTCGTAGTTGTCGATTATGTATCTAAATGGATCGAGGACATTGCCTCACCTACTAATGACGCACGAGTAGTCATTAGGATGTTTAAGCACTACATATTTCTTAGATTCGAAGTTCCTCGCCTCGTTATAAGCGACGGAAGATCTCATTTTATTTAAGAATTTTTTAGAACCTTTTAAACAAGTATGGTGTGAAACATAGAGTAGCTACACCCTATCATCCACAAACCAGTGGATAGGTAGAGGTGTCAAATAGGGAAATCAAATAGATCTTAGAGAAAACAGTTTCTATCTCTAGGAAAGATTGGTCCTCTAAGCTACAATATGCATTGTGGGCTTATAGGACTGCTTATAAAACCCTATAGGAACAACCCCATTTAAATTACTCTATGGAATATCATGTCACCTACCCTTCGAATTAGAATATAAGGCGTATTGGGATATAAAAGCCCTCAGCATTGATTATTTAACACCTGGGAACAAGCGTGTACTTGATATCCACAAGCTGGAAGAACTCCGTCGTGATGCCTATGAGAATGCTATAATATACAAAGAACAAACTAAAGCGTGGCATGATAAAAGGGTAGCTAGAAAAGAATTCAAAGTAGGAAATCCCGTACTCTTATTAAACTCCATATTAAGACTTTTTCCAGGTAAATTACGCTCTAGATTGTCTGGTTCGTATGAAGTGACAAAAGTCGTAAAATCTGGTGTTGTTGAGATTAAAAATCAATCATCTAGTCCTTTCATTGTGAACGGGAAAAGACTAAAACATTATAATGGCGGTGACGTTCCTCTCTACTATTCTGGAAATACTTTGATATAACTGCCCCTTGTTACTTAAACAACATGAATTAAAGCAATCGTCGAGCTGCCGACGTTAAACAAAGTGTTGTGTGGGAGGCAACCCACGACCCATTATATTTTATTGCATATTTTTCAT
This sequence comes from Lathyrus tuberosus, assembly GCA_022829125.1. Lineage (NCBI taxonomy): Eukaryota > Viridiplantae > Streptophyta > Magnoliopsida > Fabales > Fabaceae > Lathyrus > Lathyrus tuberosus. Next base: position 6,490,200 of record JALAZF010000267.1, read on the forward strand.
TTTATATATAAACTGTGAATTATTTTATTTTCTTAACAAGACTAACTTGTGTGATGTTTATGTTTTAGGTCTCAGTGCTCCCCATTGCATATACCTACTAACCACATTTTCAGGATGCAGAGTTTCGACGACATGCATATTCAGTTCAGGGATGAAACCCCGAGGAAACGCTATGTGGTCTTATCTAAGCGACCTTTGCTACCCACCAGATATCCTAACCCCTATTGCTTAGAGGCCATAAGACTATAAGACACTGTCAGATACCTATGTCACCAACTTCAATGGGAAGAATACTCTGATGCCATGAATGTCACCTATCGGGACCTGACCCTAGAATTCCTCAGTTCACTAAATTACGAGCCTTACCATGGTCGTGGTTTTAATAGAGGACTGATCACCTTCAGATTGTTTGGTTATGAATATAAGTTTACCTACAGGGAATTTGCTGAACTTTTAGGATTTTAGTGCAGCCTCGATGTTGTTGCTAAGGTTCCTAAATGTGAACTCGTGCAAGAAGAGATATATATTTTATGGAAAAACATTACCGGCGGAGGAAGCCTTGACCCATCCACCCAACTTTCCAACAATATCCATAATCTAACTTTTAGGAACTTTCAGATGATACTATCCCAAAACCTTTTCAGACGAAGTGAAAACTGTGAGCCTATTAGCGCAGAAGAGATTTTCATTCTCTTTTGCATCACGCAGTCTCGTCCTGCTCAGTCCACAACCTTCCTTATGGAGAACTTACGTTATATTTCAAAATCCACCGAAGGTCCTATCCATGTAGGTGGGACTGTTACTCATATTGTATATGCTCTAGGCCTCATGAACAAACTTTCCCATTTAGTTCCTCATTGTGGATACACCCTAATAGATATTAATCATTGTCTAGAGCGCGACTTGGTGAGACGAACCTTCTTTAGCAGTAAACATTTCAAACTCCTCATTAACAATGAAGTCATCCATTATTTCGCCTTACCACACCTTGAGAGAACTAATGTCCATAAGAAAGAGAATTGGTCTTATGCTTTAGAAAACCAAGGAGAGACCCCAGCCAGACCTACCACACCTCCTATTCTGAAATACCACCCTCAACCCCCCTTAGAAAGGACCACTGTAATTTCCTCTAATATCAACATACAGAGGCGCAACATCGACTATGAGCTCAATACAATGCGCCAGGAGCTTGCTTCATTTAGCGAAGAAATTACTGGCCTCACTTTGCAGATGGAAGTGGCTGACGCCACTCATGCCACAAAAACAAATTGCCTCTACCAGGAGATCTATAGTCTTCGTCGCCAGATCGCATAAGCTCGGGCATCCTGTCTACATCAGGTTCATGATCGCTCACGCAGGTCGATTTAGTCGACCCCCAGCGAGTCTCCTTCATACCCGGTCCATTAGGAGCATTGAGGACACTGCCCACTTTATGTGTGGGGGAGGAAATATTTCTTATCATCATCATTTAATTCACCGTCTTTAGATTTCATTTTTCTCTTCATTAGATTTTATTTTTTCGTATTAAATTTAATTTTCCGCCCATCAGATTTATATTCAGTTATTTCCCATTATTAGTGACATTCATTTTTCAGTATTATTTCAACTACTTATCTATTATTTTTTCCAGTCAAATTTTAAAATTTTTATTACAATCTTTGCTAGTATTATTCCTAACCCACATGCATTCTTCAATATTTTTTTCAATGTTGGTATTCTAGCAAAGCAAATCCTTAAAATAAGGCCTATATACCTCCGGATGTGTTCCAAACACCCCCTAAAGCCCAGGACCTGTGACCAAGGCCCATCAGTCAACCCATCAAAGACGGCGTTTGCCATTTAGGAGTGGCGTTCGTCACGGGTACTGAAGGTGCAAATTCGGGGCAGAAACGAAAACACTAGTTTTTTCCCCATTTTCAACTCATCTTCTTCCTTCCAAAACCCATTTTCTTCCACCATTGACCCACATAAAACCCCACTCACTCACATTCACTCACTATAACTCCAATACCCACTATCTTCTCCATTAACCCATCCATTCCTTAACTTTTAAAACCCCCATTCTTCACTTAAAATCCCAAAACCTCCATTTCTAAACATTAAACCAAAATACCCCATTTTCTTCACAAAATCAACAACAATGGCAGGAATGGGTGACAGAGGAATTGTTTTCTGCGAAGGAAGGGATGGCACAAACCAAAGGAGGAAGTTTGAGGAATTGCTGACTCGTGAAGTCTTCTCCACATGGTATGTCGATGACTCTTGCTTGTATAGCTTAGGCATTTACCATTGTGTTTACTACTTGTTGGAAAACTTAGGTCTGCATAACCTGTTTGATCGTAGAGAGCCCACATATGTCAGTCTGACTTAAGAGTTTTTAAGCTCACTCATTTACTCTGTCAGACTGAATACCACTAGCACTTTAGGTACTATTAAGTTCCGCATGTTTAATGTGGAATACGAATACAGCACTGATGAGCTTGCAGGTTTGTTGGGATTTCCCTACGGAGAAGGTGTCTTATGTGAGGCGCCAATAGAGACTAATTGGGCAGTTGAGGCATGTCAGTTTTGGAGATAATTGATGGGCCATACCACTAACTATTTTGAAGGCAATTTGGCCTCCGATATTCACAACCCGACCATCCGTGTTTTCTGCCAAATGCTGGCATACACTATTTTCGGCCGAGAAAATTCTAATAAATTAAATGCCAAAGAGTTTCTTCATTTACAAGCAGCACTGACAAAACAAAAGTTGAATTCGGCCCCGTTCATGATAGCCCACTTGTGTGCCATTGTGAAAAAGAAATGGACTATCTCTTTTGGAGGGTTGATTACCTCTATTGCTCGTACTCTTAGGCTCGATATTGAGCTTGCTACATTGGAACCCCTACCACCCCACACCATTGACCTCAAATTCTTAAGAAGCATGCGGTTGTGTAGAGTTAGGAGCGAAGAGGGTTATCACGTCATGGTTCACAATGAAGCCATTAAAAGTGTTATTTTACCTTATCCTAATCATAATAATGTACGACATAAAAGAAATTGGACGTATGATTTTAATGCTCCACCTGTTACTGGACCGGGGCCACAAGATTACACATGGGATGATGGTACTGATGATGAGTATGATCGAAGAAACATGTCTCTCGTTCATAACTACCCACCCCCACATTTTTTCACCCGCACACACTGCACCTGGTACTTCTAACCCTTTTGCATGTACTTTTTCCAGTTTCTATTTTGATGAGGAGATGATGCGAGAACAAAGAACGCGTGAGGAAGAGCGGGATTGTCTGTTCTATGCCATGTACGAGCAACAACAAGACATGATGGAATTCATGCGAGAATCACAAAGGCAGACGTACTCGTCCCTCTAATCAGTGATGGAAGCTCAACTCACCATAGCATCCGAGCAGCAGCGCCTACAGGTCGCATATATGCGTGACCTCGCTCTTGTACACGCTAATCAGGGGGCCATACTAGAGAACCTCTCAAGGCTACGGGAGTCGAATGTTGCACTCTCAGCGCGTATCCAGCAGCTCGAGATATTTCAAAGTTCTCATTGTCGAAACAGGAGTTGTCATCAGCGACATTCAGACCCGGGAGAAGGTGGCAGTGGTGGCCAGTAGTAGTAGCTTATCCAGGTTCTACCTATCCTTTTTCCACCTTTTATCGAAATATTGGGGACAATGTCTGGTTTAAGTGTGGGAGATAATCTTTACTACTTTTATATTTCTTTTATGCTTTCTACTTTTATTGTTTTTTTAGTTAGGTTTATTATTGTATTTTAGTTTATTGCATTTAGTACTTTATCATTACATGTGATTAACGATTTGTTATGTGTAGTTTTATGCTGTTTGTTAATTTCCCCCATTTCTTGAGCCATACCGAAAATTTTTCAAAAAGAAAACAATGTTTATTTTGAAATCTTACAGCTTTTAGACAAGTTAAGGATAGGTTGCGGAGACTTGGGAAAACTCCCAAAAGATCGATATCGTCTTAACATCGTGAGTCTCCAAATTATAGAGATCGATCCAGATACTTATTATGCCATGACCTTGCAATCTCACCCCTGAAATGAGTCCTTAAGTAGTTTATCCTAGCAGTCAGCACCATCTGAATTACCGCTAAGTGAACAGACCGATGCAAATAGGTGAATGATCCTGTAAAAAGAAAAAAGTAAAAGAAATAATAAAAAGTAGCTTGAAAAGAAATCCACCTTCTAAGTTAGGTGACCCTCACCCGATTACTTAGCCTAACGGTAGAGAAACCACTAAGAAAAATGCATATGTGTTTGTATTAAATTATCAAATTGCTTAATGTTGACACAATATGGATCACGATCACTAACAGGTTTGTTCACCATGTGAGTACTGATAACGGGCTAATGTGATTGCGCCTGAATGAAAAATGATAGAAAAATGGGATGAGTAAGTTAGGCCAAAGTATAATGACATGATGCAGATTAGTTTGTATAGGAGGGAGACTTATGATCGCAATTGCGGAATGTGTTACTATGATATCCTTTGTTTGCGAGTTAGTACCTATCGGCGTGACCTTGGTCGAATTAGAGTCTTTAGCCTAGGATAATTGCTTGTGTTGTTGTTTTTCTTCTTGTGTTCATGAATGTTTGCTTGAGGACAAGCAATGGTTTAAGTGTGGGAGATTTTGATAACACCGAAATATACCACATATTTGGCTCAACTTGCACATGTTTTACTGTTATTTTATTGTCATTTCTAGTATTATGCTAGTGCTTTTCCTTTATTTTAGGTACAGAGCCAAGAGAGAGCCATACTTGAAGAAACGGAGGAAAAACAGAGAAAAAGCTGTGAATTGCACTCACGACGCCCACCATGGCATTCACCATGGAGGTAGCCATGTGGTGGATGACGTGTCCCACATACCAATGGTCACAAAGACCACGTCCAGGCAAAATGTGAAGGTGGTGTTTGCCACCCCTATATGGCGGTCCCCATCTTTGAAAAAGACGCCCCATTTAATTGGCAGTTGGAGAATCTCCCCATGACTCCCTTTTTCTTCTCACACGAATTCTGAAGTTGCAGCTTGTTTCCCAAGTCTTGGCACCATTATAAACAGGCCTTAGATTATAGATTTAGGATCATCCAAGCTTAGTTATAACATAGGCCATATATTTACACTGTTAAAGCAATAATTCTTCAAATCAGGGAGTTATTGCACAATTGTTGTCATTGAGTTTGGAGCACTTTTCATTATTGCTTTTAATCTTGCCGCCATTTACATTCCGTCGAAGTTATTTCCTGTATCAGATTCAAGTCTCCAATTGGAGCAGGTTCTTATTAATTTTATTCTATTTACATTCTTATTATCTTGTTTATTTGCTCTGCTTTACTTTATTTATTTTCATCGTATTGCTTTACTTTATTTACTTTCATTGCATTGCATTACTTTGTTTACTTTCATTGCTCTCCTTTATTTTATTTATTTTCATCGCACTACTTTACTTTGCTTACTTTCATCGCATGTTCGTTATTTTAATCAAATCACTTATTTCGTTTAATTCCTTTTTTCAAACAAAAGCAAAAATGTTTACCGTAACTATGCCGACTAAACCGTTAGTGCTGGAATGTGAGGACCGTCATTTCGACGGTACTCCATATGTTGTTTCTATATAGTTACTACTGGGGCTGTTTTGGTTTTAATTCAATTTTTTTGAAATTAATTTGATCGATTACTACGAAAGTAGAATCGTGACATGTCAGGTAAGATCGAAAGTCATCTGACATTTAAGATTAAAATTGATTAGTTTTTGGTTAATAAAAACCGGGAAAGCACTTTGTTAATTAATTAGGAGAGTTTAATATTTCTAGAAGGTGATTTTGAAACTATTTTCGGACGCGTTTATAGGTTTAGAATCCGGTTATTTGAACAAATGTAGGAAACCCTTTTAAGTTAAAGTTTCCAATCAAAATTACTTTTCAACTAAGTTAAAGAAGTGATTACTAAAAAAGGTTTTTCTACTTTAACGCACTACGCAACCGGTTACGCGTGAGCAGACGATAAAGATTAGAGATTAAGTCTGGTTCCGAAAAATCGAAAGTGACAGTTCCTTTATAATTAAATTCTTTTTCATGGTGTCGCGGTGAGAATCAGAGACCGTAGCTATTAAGTTAGCTAGGCTTCACAAATCTTAAGATATCACCACCGATCTTTAATTTATCCAAGGGAAGGGGAAAAGAAAGAATAAACCCATAAATATGCAATGCTAAAACAAAGCAAATAAGAGATCTAAGGTTCGGGGGTTGGTTATACTAAGGGAAGGTATTAGCACCCTAAGTATCTATAGTATCCTATAGGAACCTCTTTTTGTATTTGTGTTATTGTTAAGTTGTTTGTTATTTGGGATTGATTGGGGAGATGAGAAGAGAAGTGGTTTTTATTATTTTTCGTGTTTGGCAAGACACAAAGTCTTGTGCCTACGTACCAATGAAGGATCAAAACCTCGTAGTTTGGGGTATAAATTAAAAAACGGCTTGTTATGGTGGATTTTACTGAAGAAGAGACAAATTGTCATCTCAAGGAGAATACTCAACTTAACCACCACAAACATATGGAAGATGGATCTTTGCTTCACATACCTCTCTCAAGTGGAAAAGAATCAACATCTTTCTCAACAATGTCATGGGGTAGGAGAATTATATCTCAACTAAGGATGACTAATGTCTAATATATTTTGGAAATGTTTTAAATTGAAAAGCCAAAGTGGCAAAAGGTTTGAATTGAAGTTTGTGTCTTTTAGTCTTTGTGAAAAGGTTTGAATATGCTTAAGATGTATTGAAGCATTTGTTAAGTAAAAGAGTTTGAAAATTCAATGACCTAAGGTCAAGGTGTCTATTGAAAGTGGTTTTGAGTTTGAGAAAAGGGAAACCCTAATTGAGTTGTCTAAGTTGATTTAATCCTATGGGAAGCTTCCTAAGAGATATCAAGTCAAGGATAACAACATGTGAAGTATGTACAAGAAGATGAAAAGATGCATATGCAAATGACAATGATGTCAACAATGAGTCCCTCCCTTGGATTCAGGCAACATATATATACAACTATAAACTATCATTCAACAAAGAAGATAAACATAAGAACATATGTGATACGGTGGAGAACTGACTTTTTAATTTTGTTTTCGTAAAACATGTTGCGGTTAGCAAGAGTCGCCACCGACTTTTCTTTTATCCAATTTATTTAGGAAAGGTGAAAAGAACAGGAAAGACCTTTTTGAAAAGATTTTGAGTTCGGGGGGTAAGTTATGAAAAGGGAAGGTGTTAGCACCCCTTTTCATCCGTAGTTATCTATTGGCTCTTAATTTCTTGCTCACTCTAACTTGCTTTTTTTGAAATGTGGTGTGTGTTTAGAAAATATTTTATAAAAGTTGACTTTGTAATAATTCGTGTAAGAATGTATACAAAGTGTTTGTTTTTGAAAATATTTTTGAAAGTGTGAGATGTGAAAAGTATTTGTTTTTTTTTAGTTGTGAGCAAGCATTTAAAAGTTACTTTGTACTTATCATTTTCCTTGAGAGATAGTACTATCCATACCATTAGTGGGTAAGTAGTCCTATCTATTGGATGAAAGGGACGACGAAGGGTCATCGAATGGTCATAGAAGGCAACATGTAAGGATACCTTAGCAATTCGAAGGGACTACCATCATTTTTCCGTAGGGTCATCGAGGGACAAGATCATTTTTTTCGTAGGCAACTCGAAGGGTCATCTAGGGACTATGATCTTTAATCGAAGGGACTATGATGATATTATTCGTAAGCGTCTTTTGCTAAAGTACCCTTACTTTCGAGGGACATGACCAATGTTCGTAAGGCAACTGAGAGAGGCTACCCTAGAGGTGCAAGTGTGATTGAGTGGATTAGTTCAATTATTTATCTTGAATTAGGGTTTTCTAGATTGTTTTTTTAGTTTTGCCATACAAACCCTAATTACTACACAGTTGTAAAATAAAATAGCGGAAAGTAAAGTGCGGAAAGTAAAATCCCTACGCTATTACAAGGCTTTGGGAGAGATACATAAGTATAACAAACCTTGTGGGAAATAAAACTACGACTATTACAAAAAGAAAAACTGTGCGACCTATACAATTTTTCTAGGAATTTAAATAGCAAATAAATAAATAAGTGAAAAGAAAAAAAAAGTCAGAAAAACTTGATACTAACCTTTATTAGTTAAAAAACAGAGAGAGGAGGCGGATCTCGTACGGTTGTACGGTTATACGGACTGTACGGATTGTACGGATGAGCGGCGACCGGAGGTAGTCCGGTGAGCGGCGGATCGGAAGGATAGAGTTGATCTTGAGAGGTTTTGTGATTTTTTACTTTTTTGTTGGAGAGTTGTGATGAATATTGATGAAGGATATATGAATTTTGATGAACAATTGAAAGAGAAAAGTGTTGTTGTATGTGTGAGTGAAATTGTGAGACTGTGGATTTTGTTCCTCCCAAAACTGTGAAAATAGAGGGCTATTTATAGCATGGGAAAATCAGGTTGAAGGGAAAAAAGGGGAATAAAATTGACAAAAGATCTTCCTTGGTTAGCAAGCTGACCAATCAGAAGCTGAGTATGACACAAACTGACACAGATTGACCAATAGGAAACAAGTACTCGAGAAAGGAAGTTTTTTTTGTATTTATTATGATTTTTTTATCCTTTTTGGTAAAAAGTGCATAAAATCAAATAAATAAATATTTTTTTAAAATGCCTTAAAATAAAAAAACGAAAATTAAAATTAAATAATAAAAAAAACACAATTTTGGTGTTTTAAAATGGAAATTAAGTTAGTAACAAAAAAATAACAAAAAAGTCAGATAATAGGATTCGAACCAGTGACCTTATGCTTGCAAGCTTTTACTCTTTACCAATTGTGCTATCTTGTTTATTCGAAATAAAAATGCACTTGAAAGCATATGAAGGTCAAACAACTATTTGTTATTTAAACAATTTAAAGTAAACTGTTACCTATTTTTGAATAAAAATTACTGTTAAAATATTAGTGAAATTGAACCAAAAAACTTATAAAATCAAAGTTAAAAATAATTTAAATGTTAGAAATAGGGCGGGCAAATTTTGGGGTACAACAGTTGCCCCTGTTCAAACTTCTTAAACCTGAGGAGTTAGATTGGCATGTCTGCCATTCGTGATCTGAAGGTAGAAGAGGATTGAACACTTAAGTGCCCAGAAATTTGCACTCACGGGTGCACGAAGTAACGCTTGTTGGTTGATTGTATTGCTTGAATGGGCGTAAAGATGCCACTCGAAAAGATGACAGGATGGAGATGGTCTTATAGACGCCATCCAAAGTAACTGCTGATAGGAGTATCACAATGAGTCTAGGTTTGACTGTATCTGAGAAATATACTAGAATGAGTCTGTGTCCAACGGTATCTAGCAGACGTGTTGGGGAATGCCAGAATGATTCTTATGCCTTGATTATATCTGTATGATGTTCTAGAATGAGTCTATGTCTTGACTGTATCTATAAGGAGATCAAAATGAGTCTTTGCCTGACTGTATCTGAAAAATTAGTATTAGAGTGAGCCTTCGACCGACTATATCTAAAAGATGTACTGGAATAAGTCTACTCCTGACTGTATCCAAAGGAGTGTCAGAATGAATCTTCGACTGATTGTATCTGAAGGATGATAACTGTTGACAATATTTGTCCGCTTGAGAAGTAACCTGAAAAAAACCAAGTTAGTTTTATGCAATGTCATGATGTATGTAATGCATTGCGTAATGATGCTCTTAAAATAAATGAGAATGTTATATGTGTTTTGTATGCATATGCTATGATGTATTATAAATGATGTATGGGCATGAGATGTCGTTGAAATTAGCGGTGGCTTTGAATAGTAACGTCTGATTGGGGAAAATAAATCCCTGACTGTTACTGGGGATGGAGAAACTAAATCTTCAGATCCTGTTTGGAATGACTCTACTGGGGATAGAATCCTTGAATAAATTCTGCTGGGGGAGAGAATTCTATATACTACATAGAGGTCATAATCTCTGATGGGGATTAGAATTTCATAGGTTGCGTTGAGGAAATTTCTGTTGTATGTTGGGGAAGTGATCAACTTCTTTATCTGCTAGGGGACCCATTGGGGGAGACGATCATGCCAAGCTGTCCATCAAATATATGGAAGTGGACCGCTGGAAGATGCCCCAATTTATGTCTGAGGGCATACTAATTCTGTCGGGGAATATATCTCTGTTGGGGATGAGCTTGTGAAGATAGCTCTATAGAGATAGTTACATGGAGACTGCTCTGTGGGGATATTTCCATGCAACTGGCTCTATGGGGGTTCGTGGACATCTTGAACATTATCCCAACTCCTAGAGTCCTTAGTAAATGCTATTCCTGTTTTCACGTATATTTTTGGTAAACTTCAATCATATTCAAGTGCATATATTCATTCAAAGTACCCATTGGACGTTTACCCAAACAAAACAAGGCAAGTAAAAACAATTTTGAATTTGAAAATAGACTTGTATTGATTTTGAAATTGGCCTATAAACAGGCATTTTTGTACAAGGAGACAGAAATCCTAGTAAGAGGAAATTGTCGTAAAAATTAAAAAAAGTGCAAAGTGATAAACAAAGAAAAACAGTTATGTGGAAATGATCCCATTGAGTTTCAACTCTGCTATTGCCACTATATCTTCAAGCATCTCATCCCTTGTTGTCGGAAGGAAGATGACTGGATTGATCTGCGCCATTCGAACTTGATAAAACTAAGCTGGAAGCAGATAAGTGATCCAACGGGACATAGTCGTACGCTTTAATCCCTAACTTTTGCCTGGACCGCCTTTTCAGATTTTCAGTCCACCGGGATACCCTTTTTTGCCCAAGCCGCCTTTTCAGGTTTTCGACTTGCCGGGTGTACAGTTCTTTTGGTATATATATCCTTAATTTTTGCCCGAACCCTTTTGGTTCGCCGGGATGCCCTTATTTTTGCCTAGGCCAGTCAACCTAGCGGGTCTCTTTTTATGCGTAGTATCTTTTGACTATGTCCGCGTTCACAGGGTGCGGGAAATCTTCACCGTCCATAGTAGTAAGCATCATAGCACCGCCAGAAAATATTTTCTTGATTACAAATGGACCTTTGTATGGTCCAGGTTCTTCATAATCAATAACAAGCATAATATCCTCATCTGGGAACTCAAAATTCATAGACTGATAGTCATCCACCGCTTGATGAGCCAAAAGATCAGCTAGTACACTTCCTTTGATTGCTTTCCGCGTAGTGTACTGGATGTCGTATTCTGCCAAGACCATCTGCCATCTTGCTATTCGTCCGAAGAGTGCAGGTTTCTCAAATATGTATTTGATAGGATCCATTTTAAAGATCAATAAAGTGGTATGAGTCAACATATATTGTCTTAGTCGGCGAGCAACCCATGCCAAAGCGCAGCAAGTTTTCTCAAGCAGTGAATATCTTGTTTCACAGTCGGTAAACTTTTTGCTAAGGTAGTATATTGCATGCTCTTTTCGACCAGACTCGTCATGTTGCCCCAACACACACCCCATTGAATCCTCTAGCACTGTTAAGTACATGATTAGAGGTCTTCCTTCAACTGGTGGCATCAGAATCGAAGGTTCTTGGAGATACTCCTTGATCTTATCAAAAGCTATCTGACATTCGTCGTTCCACTTCACTACTTGATCTTTCCTTAGTAATTTAAAGATTGGCTCACAAGTAGCGGTCAAATGGGAGATAAATCTGGTAATATAGTTCAAACGTCCCAAGAAACCTCTGACTTATCTCTCACTACGGGGAGCGAGCATATCTTGTATAGCTTTTACCTTTGCAGGGTCGACTTCAATACCTTTACCACTGACGACGAAACCCAAAAGTTTATCGGATCTAACCCCAAAGGTGCATTTGTTTGGATTCAATCTCAACTTGTACTTCTTCAACCTCTCAAACAGCTTGTGTAGGTGGTCAAGGTGCTCTTTTTCATTCTAAGGTTTGGCTATCATATCATCAAGGTATACCTATATCTCGTGATGGATCATATCATGGAATAAAGCAACCATAGCGCGCTGGTATGTTGCCCCTGCGTTCTTCAAACCAAATGGCATTACCTTGTAACAAAAGGTGGCCTACTATGTAACGAATGTAGTTTTCTCCATATCTTCAGGTGCCTTCTTAATTTGATTATAACCTGAGAAACCATCCATGAATGAGAATATCTTATGCTGAGCAGTGTTGTCTACCAGAACGTCAATATGTGGGAGAGGGAAGTCATCTTTGGGGCTTGCCCTGTTCAGCTCCCTGTAGTCCACACACATACGAACTTTACCATCCTTCTTAGGCACTGGTACCACATTTGTAACCCACTGAGGATATGATGTGACAGCTAGGAAACCTTCATTGAACTGCTTCATAACCTCAACTTTGATCTTTTCAGACATCTCAGGGCGCATACGACGAACCTTCTATTTTATCGGAGGACAACCTTCCTTCATTGGTAAACGGTGAACCACGATATCGACATCAAGTCCTGGCATATCTTCATAAGACCAAGCAAAAATCTCAGCATAATCACGTAGCATCTGAATCAGTCTTTTCTTGACACAGTCTTCTAATCCAGCACCTATCTTGATTTCTTTCTTATCCTCCTCAGTACCTAGATTTACGACCTCGACTGGCTCTTCGTGCGGTTGTATGATCTTTTCTTCTTGCTCTAATAGTCTAGCAAGCTCTCTAGGCACTTCACAATCTTCCTCACCTTCGTCCTCGGCTTGGTAGATCGGATTTTCGAAGTCATAATTGACAATAGCAGAACCGTTATCAATGGGATCCAGAGTGGATGTGGATCTGCAATTTATCGCGTGGGTGTGTGTAAGAACACATAGCTATTTTGATGAATATAAAGTAAAAGAAAAGACAAAGAGCGCAAAATTTGAATGCAAAACGTCCATTGATTTATTGAATGAAAATATACGATGAAATGACAAGCCTAGCAAATGGGCCATTGTTCCCCGGGCAAGGCATAAGGCTTAAAACTTTTATTGTTCAAATTACAAAACCAAACTTCGAAAATAAGAAAAACAGAAAATCGCATTTACTCCTGACTAAAGGAGATAGGAATAATATCTTCAGTCTTCCAATTGTTGAGCCCACTGCCAATGGTAGGAAAGATCCAACTGTCTAGATCGCAGTCACTATCAGCATCTTCCACAGCGTTGACCTAATCTTTATGAACTCCTTTGTTGGTGATACGAATAGCACGAGCACAACGTACAGCTCTCTGAGCCTCTGAAGTGAAGCCCAAACCAAATTTGTCAGACTTGTAAGGGATGTCAGGAAGCTGACCCCAAATGGTGCCACCACCTTCTTCGACCACAGCTCTAACATTCTTTAGGGAAGCCATTGCAGGAGATACTCTAGTGACTTTGGGGACAGTAGGAACTGGTTTAGCAATAGGAACAGTCTGAGGAATCAATTCAAATGTTTGACAAGGAGTCTCGAGGAATTCGCCATCCATCTCAACATACTTGAAAGTATTCAAATGACTAACTATGTACTCTTCTTCACCATAGACGGTGACAATCCTGCCTTTCACGGGATACTTCAGCTTTTGATGTAAGGTAGAAGTCACAGCACCTGCCCCATGTATCCAAGGGCGCCCAAGCAGACAGGAATAGGCAGGACGAATGTCCATTACATAGAAAGTAGAAACAAAGACTTGAGAACCCACTCTGATTGGAAGATCAACCTCTCCATTCACTAATCTCTTTGAACCATCAAAAGCTCTCACCACAACATCACTGGGTCTCAGCACAACCCCTTCACAGTCAAGCTTGTCTAGAGTAATCTTCAGCAATACATTCAATGAGGAACCCGTGTCCACCAGTACATGAGATAGAGTAGTGCCCCTACACTCAATGGAGACATGCAGGGCCTTATTGTGGTTCCTTCCGGCGGGAGTCAGATCAGCGTCAGAAAATCCTAGACCATTATCAGTTGTCAGGCTAGCGACACAATTTTCAAATTGGTCAACAGAGATTTCCTGCGGCACATGCGCATATTTCAAAAACTTCACCAAAGCCTTAGCATGGGCCTCGGAGCACAACAATAGAGATAGCATAGAGATCTTGGAGGGGGTGTGCCCCAACTGTTCAACAACATTGTAATCACTCTTGCGGATAATTTTCAGCACTTCCTCCATTTCTTTGGAGGGATCTTCGATAGTAGTTTCACCCGGGGTCTTCATTTGGGCAGGCTCAACCACCGGTTGTTTGTCTCGAGTCTCAGTAATTGATTCGGAGGCAGAGATACGAACTGGAGTAGTAACAGTCTTCAGAGAGATTTCTGGGGAGAAAATTCTTCCACTTCGGGTAACCTTACTAGTCCCGACGATATTGTCGACATCGGGATTAGTAACTTCAGCAGTTTCATCAGTCAAAGGCTCTTGCTTGACACCATGAATGTAAACATCAGCACCATAATTCCAAGGGATAGCCTTTCTAGAGGAATATGGAATCAGACCGGGTGTAGTGATAATCAGGGGAGCCACTCTAGGCTCAACAGTAATCTTCACATGAACTTTAGAGGTGATCCTCACAAGAGTTTTGGAATTAGTAACCACAGATACGTCCTCAAACTTTAGACCTCGGGACAAACTTTCACATAAGCTCTCCATAGAAGGAATCTTCTCAAACAGTATAGTACGGTCGTCCATCAAACGCTGAATGCCCTCTTTCAGCTTCACACAACCATTGGATTGAGATGCACAATAATGACAGTTTTCAACGCAGCCCGAAAATAAACTGGCTTACAACAGCTTCTTCTTAACAATTGATAGAGGAGCAGTCAAGTCAACCACAGTAGCAACATAAGAACCATCATCAATAGCACTAACGATCTTGTCATGATTCGGCATAGGAGCGGTAATCACATTAGGAGTCTCAAGGGGATCAAACTCAATCTCCTTAGCGTAAATCATGTCTTGAATCTTGTTCTTCAGCACCCAACAACTGTTCGTATCATGTCCAGGATTATTAGAATGGTATGCACACCTTGCATCGGGATTATAGCTAGGAGCGAAAGTATTAGGATTCCTAGGAGGATCCTTCAAAGTAACCAACTCTGCCTTCAGCATAAGCTACAACGCCTGAGCCAATGACATATTGATCTTTGTAAACTGTCTCTT
The DNA here is from genome assembly GCA_022829125.1 of Lathyrus tuberosus. Classification (NCBI taxonomy): domain Eukaryota; kingdom Viridiplantae; phylum Streptophyta; class Magnoliopsida; order Fabales; family Fabaceae; genus Lathyrus; species Lathyrus tuberosus. Next base: position 6,505,405 of record JALAZF010000267.1, read on the forward strand.
GGGTGTATCATGCTTACGCTGACTACCTTGTTGTTGTTGTGGCACCGGTGCAGAGATCAGAACTGCCCCAACAGATTGGTTGTGACCTTTCTGGCCGTATATAGCATTAGATTCCTTCTTCCCATTATGTGGCTTCTTTGTAGTGTTTGAAGATGTAGCCACTTATATTTTACAACTTCGAATTCCATTTTCAACACGTTCTCCTGTCAATATCAGCTCAGTGAAACCGGATGACGAGCTTCTAAGTAGATGACTATAGAAAGGACCGGTTAGTGTGCTCATGAACATGTCAACCAACTCTCTGTCAGCTAAAGGAGGCTGAACCCTGCCTGCAAGATCTCTCCATTTCTGGGCGTACTCTTTGAAACTTTCATTAGGGCCCATGGACATGCTTTGGAGTTATATTCGAGTTGGCGCCAAATTAGAGTTATATTGGTATTGCCGGTAGAAAGCTTCAGCCAAATCATTCCAGGTACGAATATTGGTGCTCTCAAGTTGATAGTACCACTCCAATTGAGCTCCAGACAAACTCTCTTGAAAAAAATGTATCCACAACTTTTTGTCAGTAGTACGTGGCTGAATCTATCGGACATAAGATCTCAAATGCAGCTTCGGGCAAGACACACTGTCATATTGAGCAAACGTGGGAATTTTGAACCTAGGAGGAATGACAACTCCTGAAACCAAGCCCAAATCCTCAAAATCCAAACCAGGTACTTTCTGAACCTCCATGGCCATCAGACGTTCTTCAAGTAATTTGTATTTCTCATCACCAGGGGGATACTGATCATCCAGATAATTATCTTCCTCTTCAGAGTGCCCACTGGTGCCGTTGTTACTATTTTCCTCATGTTTGTCGCTTTCATAGTTGTCATCCAGTTCACCATTTTGCTCTACTGGGATCCCAATTTCCTTGACCTGTTTAGCCGGACCTTTGAATCTCTTCCCCATGTTGATGACGCCAGTTTATTTTCTTGCTTTCTTCTTCTTCTTGGTCAAAAGTGCTTTCAGTTCTTCTTGCCCCTTGGACAAGTTCAGGATCAGCTCTTGGAACTGGGCGTTCTGGGCCTGGAGATCGTTGACAGTTTGCTCGAGAGCCATTTCTTCTGAAATATACAGCGAGAAGATGAGAGACCTGTCTTAGAAACCTGCTATGCAATGATTATGAGATGTAGATGCATATGCAATGATTTCAAGGACTTTAGAGTTTATCTTTGCAAACAAACAGAAACAAAAGGAAAACTTTTATTAGTAAACTCAAAATTCATTTTTTTTATGCCTCTTGGGCTACAATGAAAGGAAATTTCAAAAAGCAAATTCAAAGACGCCTAAGACCTAGGACTCAAGACTCAAGTCTCCCACGAGCGCTTCCTCTTTTTGCCGATGTAAGCATTGATGCTCTGCTCCTCATGAAGTAATTTCGTCAACTCCAACACCTTCTTCTCACTAGCATAGAACTGAGTCTCAAAGGTGTCCCTTTCTTCTTTCATCTGAACCCAGGACTTCTGCAGCTCTTCAAGATCTGTAGGCATATCTGGATGGAGAATGACTTGAGGAACATCTCCCTCAAACTCAGGTTCAACAATCACTGGTCTGACAGCTGGATATGGCATAATAAGATCTCGAGCACAAGTGCGCACCCATCTGAGGTAAGGCTCCAAAGGAATGGAGTTTTTCTGTCCCAAGGTCCTGCTTTCAATCTTATACACCTTGTTCCATGCGCGTATAAACCTTTGACGATAACCTTGAGGGTCATCTTCATAATCGAACACAATACCCTGAATAAGCATATCATGAGGACCATCCCTTCGAGCATAACCAAACTGGAGCAAGGCTAGCGAAGGATTACAGGTGATGCCTCCCCTAATACCAAGGAGTGGTACATTAGGGAATTCCCCACAATGATCAATAAGAGTGAAGTCTTCAAGAGATCGGGCACACCAATAGATATCTGAATGGGAGAGTGACATTATCCTTCGAGACCACTGCAACCTTTGTTCATTCTTCAACACTGACTAGGGAAGGTGCGAAATAAACCACCTGGATAGTAAGGGTAGGCAACACATGATAGTCCCTCGCTCCTTGATAGTACGAGTGTGAAGCGAGTGCAGAACATCCCCAAGCAAGGTAGGTACCGGGTTATGAGTCAGAAATATTTGATAGCGTGCACGTCTATGAGTTGGTCTAGATTAGGGAACAACACCAACCCATAGATCAAAAAAGCCAATACCTCCTCAAAAGCATGGTAACTCATAGCGCTTAGGAACAATTGAGCCTTATTAATCAGGAACTTAGCAAGAAACCCCTTGACTCCACTCCTTGTTTCCCAATTAGACACAATGTCTGACCTCTTCAGATGTAAAGCAGCTACAATGACTTCAGGCTTTGGAACGTCTTCTAGATCGGTAAAAGGCATTTTATCGAGAATAGATATTCCAAGTAACTTAGAGAACTCCTCCATCTTGGGCACCAATTGGTAATCCGGGAAGGTGAAACAATGGTGCTTAGGATCGAAGAACTGGAATAGGACTCTCATCATGTCTTCTTCAAAACCTGAGGTAACCAAGTCGAGTAGAAAACCATGTCTTTTGGTGAATCGAGAGCCATCAGGAACCTTTGAGACCAATTCTTTAAGCTGGGAAGGAACCCTTACAAAGTTGACTCGGATGAAATTTCTAGGAACGGAAGCCATGGCCTGCAACGACGAATAAAGATAAATTCCTTGGTCCTTGAAATGGTTAGTGAAAATGATATGTTATGATGTTATGATGATATGTACATGTTAGTAGTAAATAAGTAGTACACACAAACAAGTCATACAAGAGCCTTAGGTTTAAAGGCTTGTATGAAGTCCATAGGCAAGTACCCTTCCCCACTGAGGTTTAGTTGGCTCAACCTGTCCTAGAATAGTAATCAGGTTCTAAAGGACTCATATCACGTATCTTTCTCAAAGGCTTTATTTTAGTGCGACACTCGAGTGGCCGACCAAAACATCCCGAAAGTCTGATCTCAATGAGCGTAGCCTTGAGTATCAACCAACTTCGGTCTAAATCCAAAGCCGAACATCTCACAACCTTCTAATGGCCAAAGATGAGTTAACTAGGGTTCTAAAGACTGCGACCATCATATCAACCATATCGGTACATGTCATACAGTCTCCATGATCTATTGTCACTTACCTAAGGAATCACTAGGTCCGGGTGTAGGACCTTTCACACAAGTAACCCCAAAACAAAGCCCATTAAAAATAAAGTACATAAGTCAAACAATTTTAAGCAAGTGGTAAAGTGATCTAACTCTAAGGTAACCCCTCTTCAGAATTCAAATATCCCCAGCAGAGTCGCCAGTTCTGTGATACGGTGGAGAACTGACTTTTTAATTTTGTTTTCGCAAAACATGTTGCGGTTAGCAAGAGTCGCCACCGACTTTTCTTTTATCCAATTTATTTAGGAAAGGTGAAAAGAACAGGAAAAACCTTTTTGAAAAGATTTTGAGTTCGGGGGGTAAGTTATGAAAAGGGAAGGTGTTAGCACCCCTTTTCATCCGTAGTTATCTACGGGCTCTTAATTGCTTGCTCACTCTAACTTGCTTTTTTTGAAATGTGGTGTGTGTTTAGAAAATATTTTTATAAAAGTTGACTTTGTAATAATTCGTGTAAGAATGTATACAAAGTGTTTGTTTTTGAAAATATTTTTGAAAGTGTGAGATGTGAAAAGTATTTGTTTTTTTTTAGTTGTGAGCAAGCATTTAAAAGTTACTTTGTACTTATCCTTTTCCTTGAGAGATAGTACTATCCATACCATTAGTGGGTAGGTAGTCCTATCTATTGGATGTGAAGGGACGGCGAAGGGTCATCGAATGGTCATAGAAGGCAACATGTAAGGATACCTTAGCAATTCGAATGGACTACCATCATTTTTCCGTAGGGTCATCGAGGGACAAGATCATTTTTTTCGTAGGCAACTCGAAGGGTCATCTAGGGACTATGATCTTTAATCGAAGGGACTATGATGATATTATTCGTAAGCGTCTTTTGCTAAAGTACCCTTACTTTTGAGGGACATGACCAATGTTCGTAAGGCAACTGAGAAAGGCTACCCTAGAGGTGCAAGTGTGATTGAGTGGATTAGTTTCAATTATTTATCTTGAATTAGAGTTTTCTAGATTGTTTTTTTAGTTTTGCCATACAAACCCTAATTACTACACAGTTGTAAAATAAAATAGCGGAAAGTAAAGTGCGAAAAGTAAAGTGCGGAAAGTAAAATCCCTACGCTATTACAAGGCTTTGGGAGAGATACATAAGTATAACAAACCTTGCGGGAAATAAAACTACGGCTATTACAAAACGAAAAACTGTGCGACCTATACAATTTTTCTAGGAATTTAAATAGCAAATAAATAAATAAGTGAAAAGAAAAAAAATGTCAGAAAAACTTGATACGAACCTTTATTAGTTAAAAAACAGAGAGAGGAGGCGGATCTCGTACGGTTGTACGGACTATACGGACTGTACGGAGGAGCGGCGACCGAAGGTAGTCCGGTGAGCGGCGGATCGGAAGGATAGAGTTGATCTTAAGAGGTTTTGTGATTTTTTACTTTTTTGTTGGAGAGTTGTGATGAATATTGATGAAGGATATATGAATTTTGATGAACAATTGAAAGAGAAAAGTGTTGTTGTATGTGTGAGTGAAATTGTGAGACTGTGGATTTTGTTCCTCCCAAAACTGTTAAAATAAAGGGCTATTTATAGCATGGGAAAATCAGGTTAAAGGGAAAAAAGGGGAATAAAATTGACAAAAGATCTTCCTTGGTTAGCAAGCTGACCAATCAGAAGCTGAGTATGACACAAACTGACACAGATTGACCAATAGGAAACAAGTACTCGAGAAAGGAAATTTTTTTTGTATTTATTATGATTTTTTTATCCTTTTTGGTAAAAAGTGCATAAAATCAAATAAATAAATATTTTTTTAAAATGCCTTAAAATAAAAAACGAAAATTAAAAATAAATAATAAAAAAAACACAATTTTGGTGTTTTAAAATGGAAATAAAGTTAGTAACAAAAAGATAACAAAAAAGTCAGATAATGGGATTCGAACCAGTGACCTTATGCTTGCAAGCTTTTACTCTTTACCAATTGTGCTATCTTGTTTATTCGAAATAAAAATGCACTTGAAAGCATATGAAGGTCAAACAACTATTTGTTATTTAAACAATTTAAAGTAAATTGTTACTTATTTTTGAATAAAAATTACTGTTAAAATATTAGTGAAATTGAACCAAAAAACTTATAAAATCAAAGTTAAAAATAATTTAAATGTTAGAAATAGGGCGGGCAAATTTTGGGGTACAACAACATGGTACAAGCAAGCTAAGCATGGTCTAACAAGCATTTACAAGGTTTATGAACAACATTTTATCATGGAGTACACCATTCATGTGAACAAAGAACAAGGACACACTGTTTACAAGGCATGTTTCAACAATACAAATTTTAGGACCAAGTCATGACTTAAATCAAGGCAAGATCACTATGGACTATCTAAGGAAAACATGGTACAATAATTTACAACATGTATACACAAAGACAAAGTTAACATCAAAGCAAGAATAAGTTAAATAGACTTAATTAAAATACTTTTGAATATTTTTCGTTTTTTAAAAATAAAAGAAAATTATTTAAATGAGATATAAATAAATAAATAAATAAATAAACAAAAAAATGGAAAATGAAAGAAGAAGAATCAAGTTGTAAAAATAAATTGGGGGCAACCAGATTTGAACTCGCGCCCCCATGGTCACTCTACAAAACCATCCAAACCACTAGGCCAGGCCAAATGGCCTGTCATGTTTTTTCCCCAGAATAATAATATATTAAGTAATGATCTAAAAAGAAAACACGCGCGAAACCTGCATCATCTTCAACCTCAAGATCAGATTTTTTTGAATTTGTGAAATCCTTGTTTTGGAACCAAATCAAGCAAATGAATATACTATATTCATCAGAATTTCCCAAGGAACTCAAAAATGCATTCAAAATTCATTTATTTATTCTCTAACTCAAGAATTATAATCAAAACCAGATAAACCCTAATATCTAAAACAAAAATTAAATGACAGTTTTGCACGATGAATGGGCACAATCATGGGGGTTTTACTCCTTACATCATAACAAACAGGATGGTAACTTGAATGTGTGTGAATGATGCCTAAATCATGGAGTTTGAAAAGTGAGAAAGCTTACCTATTGGAGAATGTCCAATGCACCTTAAAAGTGGTTCCATATGATCAATGATGGTTGCTTTAGCTCCACTAGCCCCCCAGAAGTGTATTTGAATGATCAAAATGCCATGGAAAGTCCTTGGTTCTTCTACTCGAATCCTCTTGCAAATGGTTCAAAGTGAAATTTGATTTCTGTGATATAAGTGTTACAGATGATTTTTGATGGTTTAGATAGGTTCTATGGAGTGTTTATGAAGTGTTTAAGGTGGTAGGATGAATGGAAATGGCCAGAACAAAAAGTTATGGAGTTTTGGCTCCTTGGCAAACAATGTGACCAATGGAGGGTTAACTTTTTTATTGGAGGGGTTTCTGGTGTTTTTGAGGGTTTAGACAATTTCTATGGATGATTTATGGTGTGTTAGAGTGAATGGTTTGAGAGTTTTGTGACTGAAATGGATTTTGGAAGGTTTTGTGTTTTTGGTGAAAAGTGAAGAAACTTGGAACTTGGTTGTAAGATGCTGAGATTGAGGGAGGTTTATGGCTCAATGTTGTGTGTTTTGTTTCTGTTTTGATGTGGTATTTATAGAAGGAAAGAGTTAATGCAAATTGCCAAGGTTTGGAGGAAATTGGATCATGAACCAATGGATAAAAGTGCTTTTGCATAAAGTTGGTTTCAAGTAGCAATGCTTTTGTGCAGCCTCTAAGTTGACATTCTTAGTAATCCCTCTTGGTTGGATAAGCTATTTGGGTGTTTAGATCAGCTTGCACAATTTGTGGAAAAGGTTTGGCACAAAAGTTGACTTTAAGCAATGCACACCATGTAATTCAACATAGTCCAATGGAGTGATCCTTTCTCCCTTGAATTGAGATCTTTTTCCCACAATCTTGGTACCAATGTTCAGATATCATGAAGAGAAACAAGTTCCTAATATATCACATGCTCAGAAAATTCTTGTAACTTGGCCAAAATCATTATCCAAATCGCGTGAAAACCTGGTTGTGGACTTAGTGCAAATCTGTCTAGGTTAAAAACTGCCTTACCATGGTCACTTTGCAACATTGTAACTTCATGCTCAAGCAAGACAATTTTATGTTCTTGGTACCATTGGAAAGATGAGATCACATACTACAACTTTGATGTTAATTACTTGGAAAGAATCAATTTGGATCATTTAGAAAAATGTCCATCAAAATTGGACTTTTCACTGATTTATACTTAGAAAAATTTCTAAGTATTTTTCATTTTCACATCTTTGAAAACCTCAACTTTGATCAACCATAACTTTCAATTGGTAAATGCTTTGGGTCCATTCTTTCACCAATTTGAAGTATGTAATACCATATTTAAAATGATTCCTCAATTGTCTCCATTGGTTGCTTGAGGAAGAAGTTATGGTCTTGGAAAGTAGGGCATTTGATCACAAAATTTCATAACTTAGAAAAATTTACAATACCCTAATTTTCACAAATCACGATCTTTGAAATATTTCTTTGATTTTCTTGATTATTCATGATCAAATTCAACCATTTTTATGATACTTGACTTGTGGAGTCCATGTTTGACCAAAAATCTCAAAAGTCAAACTTTGACTTTGGTGAATAATTGACTATTTCCAGATGAACTTGAATTCTTCATTTGTCAATGGATCAAACTTCTTGAATGAATCCAATCATATGAATGGGCTAAAATGATGTTATTGAGGTCTTTGAATCATGTCTTGAGGTGTAGGATCACGCCTTGCTCAAACAGTCAACCAAGGGTTGAGTTAGGTCGAAACCTAGTTTGGATGCATCTGATGACTTAAGGCTTGATGAAATGGTATTGAGGGAATCTTGCACTTGATTTTTTATGAAAGGGAACTCTTGATCATATTGAAGAGTTGAGGATCACACAACTCCTTGATTTGTCATCTTCTTGAGCTCTTGGGGCGAAAACCCTAACTTGCAGTCAAAGCAATTCAAGGCACATAATTTTATACTTCAAAGGGGTTAGCAATGCATAAAAAACACACACATGAGATGATTGATGTTATGCCAAAATTATGTAAATGAGGTGGAATCTTAGGGTTAAAAATTAGGGTGTGACAGATGCTCTTATTTATGTTTCTTCTATCTGGAGATATGTAGATTGAAATCTTTGTCTCGACGTGATAGGATAGACTTATATACAAACATGCATAATTTTTTACCCTAAGATACCACAAAGATTCCCATGATATGATATGATATGATATGATATGGTATGAATGCGAGACGAGGATTCTATGGAGAATGATGCCACAGGAGAAAAGTATATAGGGGAAAAATGTTGCAACTCCACTGGGGAAAGATTGACAACTCTGACAAAAATAATGATAAATCATTGCATTTGGAATAAGATTCAACTTTGAATAATCAAATAATATATTGAAAAGGTAATAAATCTCCCCACACCTCGGGTCACGAGCCACAAACGGGTCTCAGTTTCTTCTTTAATCAAGTTTTCCACTTGAAAAGGGTAACAGTAAACCTCCCCACGCTTCGGGTCACAAGCCACGAACGGGTCTCAGTTTCTTCTTTAATCAAGTTTTCCACTTGAAAAGGGTAACAGTAAACCTCCCCACGCTTCGGGTCACAAGCCATGAATGAGTCTCAATTTCTTCTTTAATCAAGTCTTCCACTTGAAAAGGGTAACAATAAACCTCCCCACGCTTCGGGTCACAAGCCACGAATGAGTCTCAGTTTCTTCTTTAATCAAGTTTTCCACTTAAAAAGGGTAAAATAAAACTCTCTATGCTTTGGGCCACTAGCCACGAACGGGTCTCAGTTTCTTCTTTAATCAAGTCTTCCACTTGAAAAGGGTAACAATAAACCTCTGAGGAAGTAATTACTTGTGGAAAAGTATCTTCACAGGGAATTAGGAATTTCATTGGAGATTTATAACTTCATCAGGGATTAGACCTCATCAGGGATCTTCAAAAGAGATGCGGGTCGGTTGACTTGCAAAACTGATTTCTCAAATAAAGAGAAAAATCATTTGTGAGAATCTTCACCAAACTTCTCTGACGGGTCTTTCGGAGAGATGCCATTTAATGGAAGCAAATTTGATAATGAGCTCGCTGGGGAGAACATTACTAGCTGTAGTCTAAAATTGCACTTGAACAAATGAAATTCTCGTAACAGGGTATCTCAAATAAAGAGAAAAACACTTGTAAGAGTCTTCAACAAACATATCTGACGGGACTTCCAGAGAGATGCCATTTGATGGAAGAAAGGTTACTAATTTGATAATTTCATTGGGATAGACAAACTGTCTTGAAAAGAGACCGCCATTTTTCGTCCAATAGAAAATCCGAGAATATAACAAGTTGCTCAAATAAAGAGACTGCCACTTGTTGTCTTTTATAAATTCTGAAAAGGTGTTATAACAACACTGCTGGGGAATAAAGGTTGTCTTCAGTTGGGATCCATAAACAGATTCGTCCTGGAGAGACAAAGTATCCAAACGTGCAAAATAAATGCACCATCGATCTAGGTTTAACAACTTAGAGAGATTCGAAACCAAATAATTGTCAGAGACTAAGGTTCAATCTAGGAATAAGCTGGAGAGAAATGGTCAAACAAGACTCTACCTAATGAGGAATGAACTCGACTAGGGTTTTATCCTATCCAGAGATGGAAAGGATATATAGCTAAAGAAAAAACTTCCACGAGGAATAAACTCAATGGGGAATTAGAAAGGATATACACTTTCTGCTTAAGGTTGACAACTCTACTGGGAGAGTTGAAAATCAAAGTCATCTGGGAGATAAACACAACCAAAGTGAGTGAAATAGACAACAACAAGAAAATGTGGAATGCACATGCACCATGCGTATGTGAATTAATGAATGTGTGTCATGTTATGTTTATGCTGACAAAACAAGATGAAAAGAGATAAAATTGGTGATGAAATAAACATCACATCACAACTGGATACTCAGCCAATCTTAACAAGGTGGAAATAAACATCACATCACTCTTTGTTGGTACAGTTGACCATGGCATAAAGCCGTCATTCTCTTTTATTCGATTAAGTTTAGTTAATCATATATGCTATGACACCATTCAGCCTCAGTTAACTCAGCCTCCATCAGAACTCTCGTCAAAGGGATCTCAACTTCTACGGGGAGCACTGCTTCCATGCCATACACAAGAGAAAAAGGGGTTGCCCCTGTTGATATGTAAACTGAAGTACGATACCCATGTAAAGAAAATGGGAGCATCTCATGCCAGTTTTTGTAGGTGACAACCATCTTTTGAATGATCTTCTTGATATTTTTATTAGCAACCTCGACATCACCGTTCATTTTCGGTATATACGGAGAAAAGTTATGATGTTCAATCTTGAACTCCTCACGCAGCTCTTTCATTATTTTATTGTTCAAGTTTGACCTATTGCCAGTGATGATTTTACTTGGGACCCCATAGCGGCAGATAAGTTGATTCTTGATAATTCTGACGACCACTTGTTTAGTGACGTTTGCATACGATGCACCTTCTACCCACTTGGTGAAGTAATCAATGGCCACTAGAATGAAGTGATGTCCATTTAACGCTTTCGGATCTATCATACCAATCATATCAATTCCCCAACGTTGAGAAGAGTTGGTGGTACATGGATCTTGTCAGCATATATCTGACATTTATGTCACCTTTTAGAATATTTGCATCAATCATACTCCATTGTCACTAATAGTAGCCTGCTCTTAGAAGTTTCTTCGCCATTGCATGTCCATTGGCATGAGTGTCAAAGGATCCTTCATGAATCTTAGTCATCAACATGTCTGCTTCTCGTTTGTCTACACATCTTAGCAAGACCATGTCGAAGTTTCTCTTATACAACACATCATTGTTCAAAAATAAGTTACCCACCAAACTTCTCAATGTCTTCTTATCTTTGTTCGATGCCCCATGTGGGTACTCTTGTCTTCGAAGGAAGCATTCAATATCATAATACCAAGGCTTATAATCACTGACCTCTTCTACTGCAAATACATGCGCTGGTCTTTCAAGACGCATAACATCAATGTTGGGAATATCATTCCAACGGTTCACCCCAATCATAGAAGCCAATGTTGCCAAAGCATCCACCATTCAGTTCTCGTCACGAAGAACATGATGAAACTCAACTCTGTTGAAGAAAAGGAGCAATTTTCTCGCATAATATCTGTAAGGAATCAAGCCATCTTGACGAGTTTCCCATTCTCCCTTAATTTGGTTGATCACTAAGGCAGAATCTCCACACACATCCAAATTCTTCATTCTCAGGTCAATTTCCTCCTCAAGGCCCATGATGCACACTTCGTATTCAACCATGTTATTTGTACAGGTGGAGGTCAATCTTGTGGTAAATGGGATATGGAATCCATGAGGAGTTACAATAATTTCCCAAATCCCTTTGCCATAAGTGTTGACAGCTCCATCAAAGATTAAACCCCACTAAGATCCTAGCTCAGGTCCCTCATCAGGCAACGACTCTTCACAATCTTTCATTTTGAGGTACATCACGTCTTCATCGGGGAAGTCATCTTGGACAAATCAATGATCTTCAATCGGCTAATGAGCCAAGTGGTCAGCCAAAACACTACCCTTTATAGCCTTCTGAGTGTGATATTCAATGTCATATTCTGATAATAACATTTGCCAACGGGAAATCCTTTCAGTCAAAGCAGGTTTCTCAAAGATATATTTGATATGGTCCATCTTAGAAATCAACTAAGTAGTGTAGTTCAACATGTACTGACGAAGATGTCGAGCAGCCCAAGCTAAAACACAACAAGTTTTCTCGAGCATAGAGTATCGAGACTCTCAGTCTATGAATTTCTTACTGAAATAGTAAATTGCATGCTCCTTCTTTCCTGTTTCATCTTGCTGACCAAGTACACAACCCATGGAGTCCTCCAAGATAGTCAAATACATGATTAAGGGTATTCTTTCAACGGGAGGGATCAAGATTGGAGGCTAAAGGAGATACTCTTTGATGCTGTCAAACGCCTTCTGACATTCCTCTGTCCAAACATAACCCTGATCTTTTCGGAGGAGCTTGAAGATTGGCCCACTGTCATACCCCAAATTTTGACCACTAAGATTTCCCATCATTGTGCAAATCATCATCATAATATGGATGTACCTTTATGCCTCATCAATCTCCTCAAGGATTGTTGAGCATTCCCTGCAGTTAAGCCTTAGGGTTTTAAGCCCTCTTAGAGCCTTAGACAAAGGATTAATCAAGAAATGACATGATCTTCAACTTTTCTAACCTCTCAAACACACATAAATGATCAAGAGGACTCCCACATCAAGAATCAGGCACAAGGTTGCAGCATTCCAAGTGGATTAAGCCTCGAGATCGCCAGTGTCACCAAATTAGGGTTTTGGTCGACCAGGGCCTCCAGATGAAAATCTTAATCTGGGTATGAGCCAATACTTCAAAGCATGACTTGAGATACTACAAGGGACCTCATGGACCCAATCATCAAGTCAATTGTACCTCAGGGGATGCATTCACCAAAAATCGAGAATTAGGGTTTCTTGACCTAATTCACCCCTAAGTGGACTTTTGGGACAAAACATGAGCCAAGACCTCAAGACATAGTTTGAGGGTCTCTAATAAACCACATTGATCCATTTGCAACAATGGATTGATCCAAGAAGCTTGATCCACAAGTTTCAATTTCATCTGGACCACAGTTAGGGTTTCGAGGGAAAAGTCAATTGTACCTTTGACTTTTGACCCAGACATGCTCCCAAACCTTGGGACATGATTAAATACACCCTACAACACCTATGTAATATATCCATTATGTTTGATTAAGGTCAAGGACTTTATTTCACCAAGGATCGCACAGTTTGGATTTCATCCGATAAAAAGTCAACTGTGCGCAAAATCAAGTTTGACTTTTTGGGATTTTCCACAATTTTGGTTCTTTGACCCTAAAGTCATGTTAATATGTGATTTGAATCATCATTCATCAAGAAAAATCAAAGAAAATGACTTAACTTGTAAAAGGGGTAACCATAAAAAACTTAGAATTTTTCTAAGTTATGGAACAAATTGGCTAGGGTACCAACTTCCAAGATCATAACTTGAGTTCCAAGCAACCATTTTGGATGGTCCAAAGCTGGATTTGTAGCTCTCATGGCATACTTTAAAAGTGTCAACTACACCTCATTCCAATTCCTCATAGATTTCAAGTTGTGGTTGGATCAAAATCACTAAAAACATGAAAATGCATCTTTTTCCAACACTTAGAAAAATTCTGCCCAAGGCAGATTTCAAGTGAAACACCAAAACTTGGGGCACTTTTTCACACAGTTGCAAGATGAATCAATTCAAGTTGTAAACACCAAAGTTATTGTGCATATTGCTAGCAGTTCAAAGGGTCCATCAGCATAAAAAAACTCCATGGAAATCAAGAGATATAGCAGCTCAAAGTCATGCTGCTGCAACTGTTTTGGAAAAACCAGTTTGCATGTTTGCTTGCTTTACACGATTTCCGAGTCAAGACCAATGATCCCTATGCCACAGTCATCTAATCTGATCTTAATCCAACTGATCCAACTTGTAAAGCTGAGTCAAAAAGCCAAGGGATCTTCCAACTTAAGACTAATGCATTTTGGCATATATGCCTTGAATTCAAAGGCATTTATGTGAAATAGTGCACTTTCAACAAAGCCACTCTACTCAGTCAAGATGCTCACTTAAAAAACAATTAAAACATCTGAAGAATGTGGATTTGGTCAAGACATAGCCCTGCTATCGGGAGAGGCTAGTTTGCCTTGAATGAGAAGAAATGCCACCAAGCCAAAGCCATTAAATGTGATCTCATCCAGCAACCATTCAATATTCCTCCAAGACAAGAGTTGATCCACTATAAATAGAGGTCTTAACTAATCATTCAAACTACACCTAAGCAGCCTACAACATTGCTTTCTCTCATTCTCTCCTTAAGTGCCAAATTTCTTTGTTTTTGAGCAAGTACTATCAGGTTTTGAGTTTCAGAGCCAAGCAACTCAAACCATTACTTCTAACACGTCACATATGATGTATAGAAGTTGTCCAAACACCTAAACCACTTCTGAAACACCTCCATCAAAATTTCACTCTTCAACCTAGCCATTATGCAGTTGGGAAACCACAATTTGATCTAAGGAGTTTCAAAGAGTTCCAAAGGTTGTTATCCACTCCATAACATCCGTTGAAGCTGTAGAGGTCATCAAATTACTTCTGGAACACACTTTGTGCAGAGTTCCAATTCTTCTTGCAGCCAGGTAAGCCTTAAACTCTCATAACATGATCCATGCATATTTCCTCGCATGATACTTTTGCCAATTGCTTATCATCATATGTTGAGTGTTTCCCCTCAAAAAATTTGACCATAACACTCACAAACATGTCTGCACGATTGCTTTTGAAAAATTAAGGTTCATACATTCATGTTAATGTAACTTGCTACACACTGAAAATAAATGAAATCAAATATTTCCATCATGTTCCTTGTTAAAAAACGCATGAATTTGGTGTTTGAATCATGTCAAATGGTTGAGAAACGAGTGAGATAGAGAGCCTCACGCATCTGGCCCGAGGAAGAACATGCCCATGGCGCCATTCTTCAGGTTTTAAAACCAAGTTCTCTATATATTTTTCATTTGCCATACTATATTTGAATTGGCATTGCGCCCCAGTGGTTGATCAGCTGGTTTGTGTGTATTGAGCGAGTGGAAGGTCTGGGGTTCGAATCCTCCTCACCCCAGACCTCTTTTTTTTATCACTTTTTCCATTTTTATTATTTTTCGTATTATTTTTAAATGATTTGGAAAATTAATTTCTCTCTCAATTTTAATTATTTTTTATTGGTTCTTTTTGCAAAAAAATCACAAAAATGTTAAAATATTTTTGTAAATAATATCATTTTTATTGTTTTTAAACCTTTCAAAAATAAATATTCATCTTGAAAATCAAAATCAAATGAGTCCTAAATCATCTTGTGATTAAAACCTCATTTTTCAAATCTTAATAAAAAATCACAAGTAGTTTATTTAGACTTATTTGGTATTTTTGTCATTTTTATACATTTTATTAAAAGGATTACTTTTAAAATAAAATGAAATTAGGGTTTCTTTGATTTTCACCCTAACTAATCATTTTCAAACACTCATGGGCCTCTTGGATAGAGTGTAAGTCCCACCCCTTTGTAAATAAAACAATTTTGGGCCTCAGACATTGTATAAGTCCCTCTGTATATTTTCAAAAGTTCGGCGCGATCGTCGCCTTTTTAACAAAATCAACTGGGCTTCTCCTTGAGCTATAAGTCCCATCTTTATTCATTTTCAAACTCTTTGGGCCTCTAATAGAGTGTAAGACCCAATACCCTTTTAACCAAAACCATTTTGGGCCTCAGATATTGTATAAGTCCCTCTGTGTTAAAAGAAAAATCTCGGTGCGATCTCCAGTTCAAAATCAAACCATCTGGGCCTACCCTTGTGTTGTAAGTCCCATTTCTTTTCTTTAAATAATCTTTGGGCCTCTCCTCGATTTGTAAGACCCAACCCTTTTGTAAATAAACCTTTGTGGGGCCTCAGTCGTTGTATAAGTCCCGATATGATCTTTAAAAATAACGGTGCAATCATTGTTTAACCTTGGGCCTCTCCTTGAGTATAAGCCCCACAATCTTTTCAAAACATTTCCCTTTTGATTTAGATTCAAATATACATATTGTTATCAAAACTTTCTTTAATTTCTTTTGAACAACTAACGACACAGAAACAGATTAACACAGGGTTCCTCGCCACGTCAGAATATCCTCAATGGTTAGCCAACATAGTACCAGTTCCGAAAAAGGACGGAAAAGTCAGAATGTGTGTAGACTAGAGGGATCTGAACAAAGCAAGTCCAAAGGATGACTTTCCCTTACTGCACATAGACATGCTGGTAGACAGTAGAGCAAAATTCAAAGTCTTCTCCTTCATGGATGGATTCTCAGGCTATAACCAGATAAAAATGGCGCCAGAAGACATGGAGAAAACTTCAATCATCACCCCATGGGGCACCTTTTGCTACAAAGTAATGCCGTTCAATTTGAAAAACGCCGGGGCAACCGATCAAAGGGCCATGACTACTATGTTTCATGACATGATACACAAAGAAATCGAGGTATATGTCGATGATATGATTACCAAATCTTAAACAGAAGAGAAGCATGTGACCCACCAGTCAAAACTATTCGAGCGTCTGAGAAAGTACATGCTCCGCTTGAATCCCAATAAGTGCACATTTGGTTTTCGCTCAGGGAAACTGCTAGGGTTCATCGTCAGCCAGAAAGGAATTGAGCTTGATCCTGACAAAGTCAAGGTCATTCAAGAAATTCCTTCTCCAAAGACTGAGAAACAAGTCAGAGGATTCCTGGGACATCTGAACTACATTTCCAAATTTATATTCCTCATGACCGCGACAGGCGCGCCAATTTTCAAATTACTCAAAAAGAATCAGGACTGTGTTTGGACAGAAGACTGCCAAACTACCTTCGACAGTATCAAGGAATACTTGTTGAACCCACCGATTCTATCACCTCCAGTGGAAGGAATACCACTGATCATCTACCTAACAGTCTTGGAAGACTCGATGGGTTGTGTACTTGGCCAACAAGACGAAACCAAAAGGAAAGAGTCTGCCATTTACTATTTGAGCAAGAAATTTACCGACTGCGAGACTCGGTACATTATGTTTGAGAAAACTTGCTGTGTTTTGGCTTGGGCAGCCAAACGTCTTCGCCAATACATGATTCATCACACTACTTGGTTAATCTCCGAAATGGATCCAATCAAGTACGTCTTTGAAAAGCCTGCTCTTACGGGAAGGATTGCCCGTTGGCAGATGTTGTTATCAGAATACGACATCGAGTACCATGCTCAGAAAGCTATAAAAGGAAGTATTTTAGCCGATCATTTGGCTCATCAACCGATTGACGATCAGGAATCAGTCGGGTTTGACTTCCCAGATGAAGATGTCATGTATTTAAAAATGAAAGACTGCGATGAACCGCTACCCAGTGAAGGGCCAGAACCAGGTTCATAATGGGGACTTATCTTTGATGGAGCTGTCAATCATTATGGAAACGGAATTAGGGCAATCATCATAACACCTCAGGGTACCCACATTCCTTTCATTTCCAGATTGACATTCAAGTGTACAAACAACGAGGCCGAATATGAAGCTTGTATCATGGGTCTCGAAGAAGCGGTCGACTTAAGGATCAAGAACTTGGATGTGTATGGAGACTTAGCCCAGGACTGATTCCTTACAAAGATTACACGAGAAGGTAGTTATCATTCTTCAACAGAATCAAGTTTCATCATATCCCTCGTGAAGAGAATCACATGGCTGGTGCATTAGCCACTCTCTCTTCTATGATTAGTGTAGGTCAATGGAATGACATACCTAAGATTGACATAATGCGCCTTGAAAGGCCCGCCTACATCTTCACGATTGAAGCAGTTATAGACGACAAACCTTGGTATCACGATATCAAATGCTTCCTTCAAAAATAGGAGTACTCGCATGGGGCATCCAGGAAAGACAGAAAGACCCTCGGAAGGCTAGCAGGCAGTTTCTTCCTGAGCGGTGATACACTCTATAAGAGAAACTTTGACATTGTCTTGCTCCGATGCGTGGACATACCAGAAGCAAACATGCTGATGAAAGAAATTCACGAAGGATCCTTTGGCACTCATACCAACGGACACACAATGGCGAGAAAAATTCTGAGAGCAGGGTACTATTGGTTAACCATGGAATCCGATTGCTACATATACATGAGGAGATGTCACAAATGTCAGATATACTCAGACAAAATCCATGTACCGCCAACACATCTCAAATTTCTCTCTTCCCCATGGCCTTTTTCCATATGGGGAATCGACATGATTGGCATGATTGAGCCCAAGGCTTCAAACGGACATCGGTTCATTCTGGTAGCCATTGATTACTTCACCAAGTGGGTTGAAGAAGCGTCATACGCTAATGTAACCCGACAGGTCATGGTCCGACTTATCAAAAACAATCCCATCTACCGTTATGGTGTTCCAAGCCAGATTATTACTGACAATGGATCCAACTTAAACAATAAGATGATGAAAGAGTTGTGTGCTGAGTTCAAGATCGAACATCATAACTCATCTCCCTACCGACCCAAGATGAACGGAGCGGTAGAAGCGGCTAACAAGAACATCAAGAAGATTGTTCAAAAGATGGTTGTAACCTACAAAGACTGGCACGAGATGCTACCCTTTGCTCTTCACGGTTATCGTACATCTGTCCGCACTTCAACAAGGGCAACCTCTTTCTCTCTAGTATATAGAATGGAAGCAGTGCTGCCCATAGAGGTAGAGATCCCATCAATCCGGGTATTGATGAAAGCTAAACTAACAGAGGCTGAATGGTGTCAAAGTCGACACGACGAACTGAATCTGATTGGAGAGAAGCGAATAATGGCACTATGCCATGGTCAGTTGTATTAGCAAAGAATGAAGAAGGCGTTTGACAAAAAGGTACGACCTCGCGTCTTCAGGAAAGGAGACCTCATGCTCAAGAAGATACAATCATTCCTCACTGATTCCCAGGGTAAATTGACTTCGAATTATGACGGCCCCTATGTGGTCAAGAAAGCCTTCTCAGGTGGCGCCTTGAGACTCGCAACCATGGATGGAGAGGAATTCGCCTACCCCACAAATGTTGACGTAGTCAAGAAATACTTCGCCTAAATAAAAAAACGCCTTGGTGTATTGAAAACCCGAAAGGGCGGTCCAGGCAAAAATTAGAGACATAATCAAAAATCATCCCGGTGGATTGGAAATCTCAAAGTACAATCCATGCAAAAATTAGGGATTAATGGCAAGTAACTACGCCCAACAAAGGGGCAAATTCTCTGCAGCAGTCATGCCATCCCTCAGAAAACTCCAGTCAAGGTCATCTTCGACGGAAGCTCAGGATGTCCAAAATTCAAAGTTGGTAGAAGGATAGTGGTCGTTATGTTTCAATGTAGCCCTTGTCCCTTAAATTACCATTTTCTAAACTTTGTAAATACTCTATGGAATCACGTGCTTGGCTGATTTTCATCCTATCAATAAAATTTGATCCCTAGTGCTTTTGTTTGCAATTCTTATTTGTTTTAGCTTTACAAAATGATATTTTTAACATGATCAACGATTCTTGAAATAAAACAAAAATGAATTTACTTGTCAAACTTTTTCTGCTTTTAAATAAAGATGGCAATTTCTTTTGACTGTTGAACATCGAAAGAACGTCGATCGCTACTCCAAAGGCGATTAAGCTTCAAAGTGCATAATCAAAGTACTCCTTCTAAATCAGTGCACCTGAATGAAGGTTCAGCTGTGTCAGATGCGAATATTCTGTCCGACATCCCCGACAGAGTTTTTATCTCCTAAGCCCGACCAACGGTTTTCCCCATATGGACTACTTCTCCTAAGCAAGGCAGAATTGCTATTTTGAACCGAAGATACTTCTTCGTCCCCTGCAGTGGCCGAGTAATCCGGTCGTGTTCATCCATTAGTCTGTATGTCATGTCAGTTTCATCAGCATATACATACATACATCATGCATTATTGATTCATACATGTTCATATTGCATCACTACCACGCTAGTCGGTCTTACCCCCTAGTAATAAAAGTCCTCTTGTCAATTGAGTTGTCAGTTCTTTCCTCGTTAGGAAGTGAATCATCTAAGCAATCTCTCTCTAGTTTATCTCTGGATTAGAGACGGTCTTCGACCACTTTGATAACTTGAACCTCTGAAAAGCAAGAAAAATTTCGACAAACATCACTCTTCGCCATTGAAGATGATATCTTCACTTTCCCGGATTAAGGAAAATCCCCAGAGAAAGCCTCTTAATCAAAGCTTCGGCAATACATCAGTTTTTCCTCCAAAAAATTCACTGACGAAAGGGTCATCAGCACCTCCATACTGGATTACATCACATGGCATTTCTTCGAGAAGATCTCGAGGAAAAGTATGATGTAATACCCCCAAGCAGAAAGCAGCCTCTCAAGAGACTCGTTTTCCCCAGTAGAGTCAACAAATGGCGTCTCCAATAGAGAAGTTTGTACACCTCTACAACTCAGACGAATGGGTTCCCCAGCCAGTCTGACATCAAAACTTTTTCCCATTAAATGGCGTCTCCCCAGGAAAATTCGACGAGAAGTTTGAGGAAAACCGCTACAAACAGCGTCCATTGTCAAGAAAGTTTATTGACAAAAGAAACTGAGGGGAAGTTTATTTCAAAAACTGAGACCAGTTCCTTGGTAGGAAACCAGGATCGAGGGGAAGTTTATTTCAAAAACTGAGACCAGTTCCTTGGTAGGAAGCCAGGATCGAGGGGAAGTTTACATCAGAAACTGAGACCAGTTCCTTGGCTAGAAACCAGGATCGAGGGGAAGTTTACATCAGAAACTGAGACCAGTTCCTTGGTATGAAACCAGGATCGAGGGGAAGTTTATATCAGAAACTGAGACCAGTTCCTTCGCTGAAGGCCAGGATCGAGGGGAAGTTTATATCGGAGACTGAGACAAGTTCCTTGGCTGAAGACCAGGATCGAGGGGAAGTTTTTACCTTTTCTAAGCATCATTTCTTAGCAAAAGAAGAAGGATGCGTAAACTACCATTCATAACCACTGTCAAAATTTTGAGTATTCCGATATTTAATCCTCTTGCACCCTGAATGCCCGAATACCTTCGCCATTCACACCTTCGGGTCCAAGAAGATTAAATAGGGGCATCTGTCATACCCCAAATTTTGACCACTAAAATTTCCCATCATTGTGCAAATCATCATCACAATATGGATGTACCTTTATGCCTCATCAATCGCCTCAAGGATTGTTGAGCATTCCCTGCAGTTAAGCCTTAGGGTTTTAAGCCCTCTTAGAGCCTTAGACAAATGATCAATCAAGAAATGACATGATCTCCAACTTGTCTAACCTCTTAAACACACATAAATGATCAAGAGGACTCCCACATCAAGAATCAGGCACAAGGTTGCAGCATTCCAAGTGGATTAAGCCTCGAGATCGCCAGTGTCACCAAATTAGGGTTTTGGTCGACCAGGGCCTCCAGATGAAAATCTTCATCTGGGCATGAGCCAATACTTCAAAGCATGACTTAAGATACTACAAGGGACCTCATGTACCCAATCATCAAGTCAATTGTACCTCAGGGGATGCATTCACCAAAAATATGGAATTAGGGTTTCTTGACCTAATTCACCCCTAAGTGGACTTTTGGGACAAAACATGAGCCAAGACCTCAAGACGTGGTTTGAGGGTCTCTAATAAACTACATTGATCCATTTGCAACAATGGATTGATCCAAGAAGCTTGATCCACAAGTTTCAGTTTCATCTGGACCACAGTTAGAGTTTCGAGGGAAAAGTCAACTGTACTTTTGACTTTTGACCCAGACATGCTCCCAAACCTTGGGACATGATTCAATGCACCCTACAACACCTATGGAATATATCTATTAGGTTTGATTGAGGTCAAGGACTTGATTTCACCAAGGATCGCACAGTTTGGATTTCATCCGATAAAAAGTCAACTGTGCGTAAAATCAAGTTTGACTTTTTGGGATTTTCCACAATTTTGGTTCTTTGACCCTAAAGTCATGTTAATATGTGATTTGAATCATCATTCATCAAGAAAAATCAAAGAAAATGACTTAACTTGTAAAAGGGGTAACCATAAAAAACTTAGAGTTTTTCTAAGTTATGGAACAAAGTGGCTAGGGTACCAACTTCCAAGGATCATAACTTGAGATCCAAGCAACCATTTTGGATGGTCCAAAGCTGGATTTGTAGCTCTCATGGCATACTTTAAAAGTGTCAACTACACCTCATTCCAATTCCTCATAGATTTCAAGTTATGATTGGATCAAAATCACTAAAAACATGAAAATGCATCTTTTTCCAACACTTAGAAAAATTCCGCCCAAGGCAGATTTCAAGTGAAACACCAAAACTTGGGGCACTTTTTCACACAGTTGCAAGATGAATCAATTCAAGGTGTAAACACCAAAGTTGTTGTGAATATTGCTAGCAATTCAAAGGGTCCATCAGCATGAAAAAACTCCATGGAAATCAAGAGATATAGTAGCTCAAAGTCATGCTGCTGCAACTGTTTTGGAAAAACCAGTTTGCATGTTTGCTTGCTTTACACGATTTCCGAGTCAAGACCAATGATCCCTATGCCACAGTCATCTAATCTGATCCTAATCCAACTGATCCAACTTGTAAAGCCGAGTCAAAAAGCCAAGGGATCTTCCAACTTGAGATTAATGCATTTTGGCATATATGCCTTGAATTCAAAGGCATTTATGTGAAATAGTGCACTTTCAACAAAGCCACTCTACTCAGTCAAGATTCTCACTTAAAAAACAATTAAAACATCTGAAGAATGTGGATTTGGTCAAGACATACCCCTGCTATCGGGAGAGACTAGTTTGCCTTGCATGAAAAGAAATGCCACCAAGCCAAAGCCATTGAATGTGATCTGATCCAGCAGCCATTCACTATTCCTCCAAGACAAGAGTTGATCCACTATAATTAGAGGTCTTAGCTGATCATTCAAACTACACCAAAGCAGCCTACAACATTGCTTTCTCTCATTCTCTCCTTAAGTGCCAAATTTCTTCGTTTTTGAGCAAGTACTATCGGGTTTTGAGTTGCAGAGCCAAGCAACTCAAACCATCACTTCTAACACATCACATATGTTGTATAGAAGCTGTCCAAACACCTAAACCACTTCTGAAACACCTCCATCAAAATTTCACTCTTCAACCTAGCCATTATGCAGTTGGGATGCCACAATTTGATCTAAGGAGTTTCAAAGAGTTCCAAAGGTTGCTATCCACTCCATAACATCTGTTGAAGCTGTAGAGGTCATCAAATTACTTCTGGAACACACTTTGTTCAGAGTTCCAATTCTTCTTGCAGCCAGGTAAGCCTCAAACTCTCATAACATGATCCATGCATATTTCCTCGCATGATACTTTTGCCAATTGCTTATCATCATATGTTGAGTGTTTCCCCTCAGAAAATGTGACCATAACACTCACAGACATGTCTGTAAGATTGCTTTTGCAAAATTAGGGTTCATACATTCATGTTAATGTAACTTGCTACACACTGCAAATAAATGAAATCAAATATTGCCATCATGTTCCTTGTTAAAAAATGCATGAATTTATTGTTTGAATCATGTCAAATGGTTGAGAAACGAGTGAGATAGAGAGCTTTACGCATCTGGCCTAAGGAAGAAGATGGTTATGGCGCCATTCTTCAGGTTTTAAAACCAAGTTCTCTATATATTTTTCATTTGCCATACTATATTTGAATTGGCATTGCAAAGAAATCACAAAAATGTTAAAATATTTTATTCCACAAAAAATAAAATTTATATTAGTTATTTAATATAGTTGATATTTTTGTAAATAAATTCATTTTTATTGTTTTTAAACCTTTCAAAAATGAATATTCATCTTGAAAATCAAAATCAAATGAGTCCTGAATCATCTTGTGATTAAAACCTCAATTTTCAAATCTTAGTCAAAAATCACAAGTAGTTTATTTAGACTTATTTGGTACTTTTGTCAATTTTATTCATTTTATTAAAAGGATTACTTTTAAAAAAAAATGAAATTAGGGTTTCTTTGATTTTCTCCCTAACCAATCTTTTTCAAACACTCATGGGCCTCTTGGATAGAGTGTAAGTCCCACCCCTTTGTAAATAAAACAATTTTGGGCCTCACACATTGTATAAGTCCCTCTGTATATTTTTAAAAGTTTGGCGCGATCGTCGCCTTTTTAACAAAATCAAATGGGCTTCTCCTTGAGCTATAAGTCCCATCTTTATTCATTTTCAAACTCTTTGGGCCTCTAATAGAGTGTAAGACCCAATCCCCTTTTAACCAAAACCATTTTGGGCCTCAGATATTGTATAAGTCCCTCTGCGTTAAAAGAAAAATCTCGGCGCGATCGCCAGTTCAAAAATCAAACCATCTGGGCCTACCCTTGTGTTTTAAGTCCCATTTATTTTCTTTAAATAATCTTTGGGCCTCTCCTCGAGTTGTAAGACCCAACCCTTTTGTAAATAAACCTTTGTGAGGCCTCAGTCGTTGTATAAGTCCCGATATGATCTTTAAAAATAACGGTGCAATCACTGTTTAACCTTAGGCCTCTCCTTGAGTATAAGCCCCACAATCTTTTCAAAACATTTCCCTTTTGATTTATATTCAAATATACATATTGTTATCAAAACTTTCTTTAATTTCTTTTGAACAACTAAGACACAACATGGAAGCTTGCTCGCCTGTAAGTTTTTATCTGCTTTCCTTTACACGCTTTCATATATAAATAACCGTATTGTGGGAAGCTGCACATGGTTAGTCTTCTTTGATACCTCTTTTAAATACTTGTCATATGTCAACTGTATATATACTAGTATAGTTATTTAGAGTCTTCCCCGGAAACTAGGTCTAGAACTAGGTAAAG
Organism: Lathyrus tuberosus; assembly: GCA_022829125.1. Lineage (NCBI taxonomy): Eukaryota > Viridiplantae > Streptophyta > Magnoliopsida > Fabales > Fabaceae > Lathyrus > Lathyrus tuberosus. The sequence goes on from JALAZF010000267.1 coordinate 6,530,206, forward strand.
CCATGTTGGTCACTCTTAAATACAAACAAAACTAGATCCCCATAGGATTTCCAGATACAGTCTTCCCTTCTCTTGGGGTTAAACAATATGGAACAAAGAGAAAGGCAGTATTCTCGGTGAACCTTTTCTCAGACTGTCACCCCTAGAAATTGTCAAAGAAATTCTACTCCCCGGAGTTGATCTATTCTCTGTGAATAGCATCTCCTGAGTTTCTTCAAACCTCAGAACTTTCACTAAATGATCTATTCTCTGTGAATAGAATTTCTTGAACTTTTCTTGGTTTGGGACCCACAGGCTTCCTAAAAGCATCCTCGCCTCCTCTTGGGCTTTGTACAAGGATCCTCAGGCTTCTTAGAAGTTATCATGCCTTCTCTTGGGCTTAATACAAGGACCATGACAACCTCTTAAAGGTATAAGACAAAACTTAGTCATCCTTTGCCAGAGCAGTCTTTCCAGCGTCGGACCACTTTAGGGTTGATTCTCATCCCTTAATGCCCTTGCCTCCTCTTGGGCATCATACAAAAGATAAAACTCTTCCACACCAGTAGACTTGGACAGTCTAATCCCCATGAGTCTTAAAGACATTCTCAAGTTCCTTACAACTATAGCAAAAAACCCAAGGCATTCTGGATCAATCTCCAGCTAAAACCCAGCCTCTCTCTTGAGAGTTCCCTGACCAGGGTCAACACTATCTTAAATCAGAACCTCGAGGTATCTGACATCTCAACTCTTCTGTAATCCTCAGCTAGAGTTGATTCCCCACTTGGACCTGCCTGGGGATCTCAGTTATCCCTGGAAAAAGATAGCCTCCTCTTAGGCTTTGTATAAGGACCTTTCCTCAGCAGAAAGCTAGCCTCCTCTTAGGCTTTGTATAATGATCCTTCCTCAGTGAAGTCAGCCTCCTCTTGGGCTTTGTACAAATGATTCTCCCCTAGCGGAGCTAACCTTTTCAGACTCTCTTGTTGAGTCATTCACGTTTTAGACTCTCTTGTTGAGTCAATCACTTGTTAGACTCTCTTGTTGAGTCAGTCACCCTTTTTAGACTCTCTTGTTGAGTCAATCACTTGTTAAACTCTCTTGTTGAGTCAATCACCTTTTCGAACTCTCTTGTTGAGTCAACCTTTTTTAGCCTCAATCTTGGGCTTTGTACAAGACAGATAAAAACACTCTCTTGTTGAGTCAAACCCCTTTAGCCTCAATCTTGGGCTTCGTACAAGACATAAATCTCCCTCTCTTTAGCTTGGGACAGATACCTTTTCCAACAGAGTCATTTCCTCACAGCCATCCTTTAGGCTTTGGGGAATGATTTTCCCCCAAGAAGAGTCAAACTCATCGCAACCTCCTCTTAGGCTTTGTATAATGATTTTCCCGTTTCAACCTCAATCTTGGGCTTTGTACAAGACACATACAAACCCTCCCCAGCAGAGTCAAAATCCCTTTTAGCTTCAATCTTGGGCTTTGTACAAGACAGACAAAACATTTTCCTCGGAAAAGTCAAACTTCTAGCCTCCTCTTAGGCTTTGTATAATGATATCCCCCAAAGAGTCAGCCTCTTTTAGCCTTAATCTTGGGCTTTGTACAAGACAGATAAACACTCTCTTATTGAGTCAGTCTTTTCTAGCCTCTTCTTAGGCTTTGTATAAAGAAATCCCCTAGCCGAGTCAATTAACCTTTTAGCATCAACCTTGTACTTTGATCAAGGCACACAAAAATCAACAAACCTTCTTTAGAGATGACACATTCTCTCTCAGTCAAAATCTTTTAGCTTCAATCTTGGGCTTTAAACAAGACACCAAAACACTTTTTCCTCCCTTAGAATAGGAGGAACTACGATTGCTCTGATTTCCCTGTTTCGTTTAAACGGGAATACGTAGGCATAAGATTGCGAAATCTTAGCGAGCATACTAATAAAAAACCCTAGGTCCAGTACCTTCATACATTAGTCAAAGACTTCAAGTTTCATACCTTAGCCATCATCATCCCCATTTTCCACAGAAAACAAAAAGTCACTCACTCACTCATATTTCCCAAGAAACCTTCCCAACCCATTAGTAGATAAACACCATCAATTGCAAAGCGAAACCTAAAGCTAATATCCTGTGGATAACCACATATAGGATGGGTAATTGACAACTCCCCATTGTATAACCTGACCCCGGACCCCCCCCCCCCCAATATCTTTAAAGCGTTTGTTCAGTTAAACATTCGCGTGCAAGGTTAGTTTTAGATAGCTTCCATTTCCCTTTCAGCTTCATGGGATAAATAAGAAATCAGAAAGTAGCACCCCCTCCTACCATTGCGGTGAGGAAAACCCAGCGAGAAGGTGGTCGCGTCACTGACAAAAATCGCTCGCTACACCCACAGGTGGAAGTCATATGTGAGATGAACCGGGAGATATAACTCAGGCGCCCAAGGAACCCTCTAACCTGCTTTTCAGTTGTTGGAGCTGGCATCTCTTGAATGGATTTAACTTTGTCAGGATCGACCTCAATTCCTCTTTGGCTAACAATGAAACCTAAAAGCTTTCCTGAGCAGACACTAAATGTACACTTGTTTGGGTTCAAACGGAGTTGACATTTCCTCAATTGTTGAAACAACTTAAACAAATATTCCACGCGGTCTTCTTCAGTATTGGACTTAGTGATCATGTTGTCCACATAAACTTCGATTTCCTCATGCAACATGTAACACCCTAAAACCCCCGCGTTAAATTATAACAAAATATCAGAGTAAAATAAAACATATGACATCTAGGATGTCACATTCACCATAAACCTGCTCATACATTATGATATGTAACACATGTTGTAGCACCCCAAACTTTGCCCTACCTTTTTCCTAACTCTAACTGGCTTATGTTTCTTTTTCATTTGCATCTTCATTAGAGCATAACTCATAGTAATACATTGCATTGGTCTTCTAAGACATGGGATCAGAGGATTTACTTGTTATTGGTGTTTGCCCTATGCAGATGTGATTCAGTCGGTTTTATTTCAGGTTAAGTTGGAGCAAGAGGTTGAATTATGCTCGTTGTAATCTTCATATTCAGAGGATTCATCAAAGGTTTTGGGCCAGGGGTTCATTGGTGTGAATCAGGGTTTAACTCCTTCTCAGATCAAGACATTTCATTGTTATTGCAAGTGAGAGTATTATTGGACATGGGTTGTGGTTTTTCAGTATCCAAGCCCTTCTTTCATCAGTGTACATTCAAGGAAGATCAGGGTTTCTCATTCAAGGTTGGGTTTGTGGACAGTCATCAATTGAATATCGTGAGATTAGTTTTTGCATGTTAATGAGGTCAGTGGTCATCAGGACAAAGCATTTGTGGATTAATTTGAAGGGCACTGGGTCATGATCGATAGAGCTTGCTGAGTGAATTTTTTGACTCATTGAGGATACAAGTTTCCTTTGGATCTGAAGTTTGATGTGGACTGAATGTGTTAAGATTGATCATGTGAATTACTTAGAATTCGAGATACAAGTCCATTCTTTCTAACCCATATCCATTTAATACCATTTCCATTAATTCTAAATACCATTTTGTAAATCCATTTTTCTAGTCCATATTCAACAAGTCCATTCCATTAAATCATTTTTTCAAGTCCACTTATATAATTCAATCTTAACGTCCACTTTTTAATCATAAGTGTCCATTTGTTACTTCTAAATGAATCCAATTCCATTCAAGCCATGCTAATTTTCATTAAAAAATCCAAATGTCCTCATTCTTGCATGAAAAAAAACAAGGCCACCTCATCCAACGGAGGAAGTGTGTACCCGCATCAAATTATGAACAACGTGCAATATAACAGAAAAACTCATAAAAATCAAATACTATAAAATATGCACATGTTGAGTACTACACAAAATTGCAGAAATAATAACCATGTACAGTTCACATCTTCAGTCAACAATTTCAGTTTGTACGAATTTCTATCCAAGGGATGAAATGGAAAAGGTACAAGGACACATAAATTAACAGTGAAATCCATAGCAGGACCCCACATACTATGCACAGCAGAAAATTACAAAGAGAGGAGAAAAAGTTCATAACATCACAGCCTCATGAAACTTGCGTGAACCATAACAGAATGCCAAGCCACCAAATTCTTGACGTAATTTCACACGACTCACAACCAAAAATTCTCTAATAGAATTCCAATTAAAAACCAATTCTACCCCTCCAAAAATCCTGGTTTAAAGCTATTCATCATCTTCGTTCTTCATTTGGACACCAACGAAAAACACAAACTTCTTCATTCTCTTCAATTCACCCTAACTTGCTGCAATCACGAACAAAACCTCAGCTTCATCTTCTCTTTTTGCTTCGTACCATTCTGCAGATTGCACACAACCAATTTCACACAACAATAATAGAAAAAGGAGGAGGATCATAACGGTGGCCATCATCACAGAATTTCAGAGAGGAGAGAGTGGATTCATTCCTTGGTTCTTCCCATATTCTACTGGAACCTCCATCTTCAAGGGGCGTCATCTTCAACTTGCATCAGTTTCAACCAACTCTCCCTGTTCCTTTTATCTTTCTTCTCTAAACATCATCATCATCAACGCTTCCATCACTCCAATTTCCTATGCAATTCAAGAATCCTGCAATCCACGCATCAACAAACGTTAAAGTTAGAGCACTAATTCAGTGATTCAAGAATAAACCGCACCGCAAGTGATTTCCTCTTACAGATTCAACAATCAACACGCGATAACTGCATCAATTCGCAACGCCACAAGGTTTCGCAACAACGAATCATAACATAACAGCAACAAGAATCTTGAGAAAGAAGAAGCGAATAAGGAAGCGAATAATTCATACCTGGATTTCTGCTCATCGTCGCCAATCTGAAGGAGCACCGGACTTTCTCCGGTAGGAACGTAAGCCTCGCCTTCTCGATGTAGCTGCGGCCTTGGATCTAGAATCCATTGTGGTTTAATGTTTATGCATTGAGCTTGTTTGATTTCGTAATGTTTGACTTTTGTACGAGTTCGATCCCGTCGTTTGGTTGAGTGTTTGGAAAAACTGTCTCCGGATTTGGAACAAGAGTGAAATTTGGAGGGGGGTTTGTGTAGGAAGTTTTGAGGTTGGAGGTGGTTGGCCGGAGAGGGACGGCGGAGGCCACCGCGCGCCACCACCATCTCTGGTGAGTTTTAGGGTTCAGGCATTTAATTTGCAGAAAAACAAGAGTAATGTTCAGAGAGAGAGAGAGAGGCGTGAGAAAGGAGGCACGTTATGACTCTCCTCCATAGTGCTTTTATTGACAGATTGAGATAAGGATAAGGTGTTGCCATCAACGGCTCCGGCGGCGACATATGTCGCCACAGTGGACACGTGTCACCGTCCGATCATCTTCCCCATTTTACCGTACGTGTTCCTCCGTGGTAGTTACCATGCACCCCTTACATCCAGCCCTTGGATGACACCAGAGATTAACCCAATGGCTCAGATCAGTTTCTAGGTTGTGAAGGACCACCGTGCATCACCAGGCTTTGGGTGTTGTTGGGCCTACTTTCTATTGCTGTTCGCACCCCATGCGTGTGGCCCAAGGAGAAATTGAACTCTCTTGTTACTTGTGTGCACCCCCTTTTTTTTGCTTCAGTTTTTTAGAACATTGGGCCTAAAACATCAGGCCCACATGCCTGACTTTCTGATCACACCTCCCCGATCTGTCCGCACCCCTTTAGTTAATTTAGTTTTTGTTTTCAAATTAATTCTACTATTTTTTTTAATTAGATAATAATTAGATTAATTTTAGAATTAGAATTAGAAATTAATCTTGACTTAAAAATAGTTTTTTTTAGAAGTTTAATTTTGAATTAATTTAGGATTAACTTTTGATTAGAATTTAATTTCAAATTAAACCTTTCTTTTTTAATTTTGACTGAATTTTGTTAGTCTTGCTAAGCTTGATTAGTTTAGTTTTGACTAACTTAGATTTTAATTCTGATGCTAATTAAACTAATTCTTAGTGGTGTTTGTGAATCCTTTCCTTGATGATGCTTGTACATATTCTCTTTGTACCTGATGGTTGAGCCTTGTTTTGTTTTCGATTACTCTTTTCAATTGAGTTGTCTGGTGTTTACTTGTTGATTACTCTGTATTAACATGCTCCCTTAAGGCTCCTAGTTCGACTTAATTTTCGATTAAGCTCGGAGTAGGATAGACATTAGGCTCTCAATCCATGTATGATAACATTAGGTAGATTTCCCTCCTGATCCCGACTTTAGGGCCACTTTGTATGATAACTTGTAGGATTCAGTTTCCCCTAGACCTTGCGTGCGTCTTCTCTTCTCATCTCAAAACAATAATCAAGACACTTAATAAAGGCGATGTGCATTGTGCGCCACGAGCCTTAAGTACATAGGAAATGAAGAATGAGGGGTCTCCCCTTACTTTTCTAGAGTGTTTAGCATACGTCCCATTGGGGGCGACCATGCGACGCATTCGCTCCTATGTCATAGACTTTAGTGTAATGAGCATCACAAACAAATTCAATTCACTTCTTCGATAAGTCCCGAACCTTTTCTTTCGCACCCGTGCGATCGAGACCTTACCGACCCGTAGCGTGAACTACGGATGCTCTGATTCTCATTCTAGATGAGATACATAGGCACGAGATGCGATATCTTGGCGAGCACACTAACAACTAACTCCCTTCTTCTCTCGCACCCTTGCGATCGAGACCAATTAGTTAACCGAACCTTTTCTCTTACCCTAGTGCAATCGAGACCCTTTCGACCCGTAGGTCGAATTACAACTGCTCTGACTTCCTCTCTCTCTCTCGTCTCATTGAGGATACGTAGGCATAAGATGACGATGCCTTGGCGAGCAACCCCCCCGGTTAGTGCGTAGTCCACCGAACTACGTCGACTCTGATTCTTTGTTTGTCCACGAAGATGTGTAGGCATAGGATTGCGATAATCCTTGTGAGTCCGTTTTTGTTTTTTCCCTTTTCGTTTCTGTTTAGCAGTAGGCTTTAGATAACTCACCATTTGATTAGACAACAAGCGTGGATCCCATCGAGCACGATGGACGCGTAGGGGTGCTAATACCTTCCCCTTGCGTAACCGACTCCCGAACCCGAACTATGGTTGCGATGACCATGTCTTCTCCCTTTTGAGGTTTCTTCGATCGTTTCCTTTCCATGCGCTGGGATAAATAACGCTCAGTGGCGACTCTTCTGTTCTGTTTCCGCCGGTTGTTTTTCGCAATTGCGACACATGTCACCTATTAAAAATTACTAACGGTAATAATAATAATAAAACGTGTCTGAAAATTCAACTCTTATTACAGCGGAACATCAACAACTAGACAGTTTAATGATTCAAAGCATAATCATGTTTTAACGTAATTGTAAGAAACATCATATGAAAAGATATCCAAACAAACATAAATGACATAAAAGCGTTCCATATCCCCAGTGTTACACATCAGAGCAGACGCCGACTCTAAACATAAAGTGAAGGACTTCGTCTTCACTAACCGCAACTCCGCAATAATCTTTATTATCAGCACGTTACCCACGTGGAGGCAACATTCAAACAGAAGGGGTGAGATTCTCAATCAATAAAAGAAATGCACAATATAAATATAAAAGCATATAATCATTATACAATTCACCCTATCATCAAATCATCAACACGATTACAATTTCCAAACAAGCAGACAATCATATAATCAACAACACAACATAACACAATGCAATGCAATAATACTCACAACTCGACTCAATGCATGTGGTACCAATTCGATCCCATTTTCATGATCATAATTCCCGTCGGAATTTCCATATGAGTCGCTCACACCCCACATAGGCACACGACACCCGTAATCACTCACACACCACACGAGCACACGATTACCTCAACAACAACAACAACAATACGATTCTATTTCAAAGAATCCAGATAAGGCGCTCACACCCCATATGGGCACATGACTTATCATACAACTTATGCAAACATGTTATGCATCAAAGACCATATACAACGATGACCAATGTATATAACTATCATACAACCAATACATCACACCATAACTATCCAACACGCAACATATACCTGCGAAAACATGCAACAATTGCAATCTACAGCTACAACACACATTCGTACAATTCAACACATCACAGCATGCACGGGAACATAATTAACGTGTTGAATAGTTGGAATTCTGGCATTGAAAATAATTTTAATAGAAATTACACGCAGCCAGCTTTCCAACGATTCGAACGGCGATTGAAACAGACCTACGAATCAAAAGATATGAATTTTTAAAGTTTTAGAAAATTCAATTCGTTCTAGTGGCAGCCAACTACTGTCTTTGCTCGCCTGATGTTCGCCCAGCGAGACGCTAGCGAATTCACCTTCACCCGGCGAAATCCTCATTCGCCCAACAAAATTCCCATTTCGCCCAATGCTCGCCCGACGAAGCAGAAGCGAAATCATCCCACATACAAATTCCATAAACTCCTATTTTTCACCCCTCGATCGCCTCTCAGTTTCGCCCGACGACCTCCAAGCGAGATCGGTTCGCCCGGAGAGACAACCCGTTCGCTCGGCGAAAATGTGCAAATCAGCAACCCTGCAGTTGCGATTTTGCACAGTCCAAACCCCTCAACACTTCCTAATTTCAATAGCATACAGTCCGGGAATGCACATAGAACCCATATCAATTATTATACAACAGAACACACATCAATTATATAAAATCACGATTCAACCAAAAATCAATTTGCGTCATTTACATGTTATTACTGACACCGACACGCAACCAAGAACAACCAAAACAATTAGAGAGATACATAGAGATGAACCTAAAGATTTACCCACCCTCATACATACATTATTCATCCCTTAAGTGATCAAAGAACCCCACCCTTGCCTTAGTGATGATTCTTCGAGTGTTCTCTAAGCCCTACCTCTGCTACTCTCTCCCGTTCCTCTTTTCTCCAGAATGCGATCGTTCTCCAAATAATTCTCTCCTTATAATTTTCTTCTTTTTCCTACTATAACCCTTAGACCCCAAAACATCATGAATGGACCACTTTGCCTTTACTATTTCTCTACTTATATTATCCCCTTTTAAATTAATAAAATAATTATAACTAATTATTTAAATCTACTAATTCCAACTAAATTATTTAAATAAAATAATTATCTAATTATTATTGCCCATATAATATTATTCCAATAAATAATTACGAACTAATATTAATAATTACTTACTAACCACACCACTCATCTCTACACAATTGGTCACACACCCCCAATACCTTATTCACTATAATTCTAAGGTCACTACCCCATACTAAGGGCAACCTAAACACAACCAAAATACACATAATCACACACATATACACAACATCATATAATTTTAATTACGAAAAATAAATAAAATAAATCGGGGCATTACAACTCTCCCCCACTTAGAATATTTTCGTCCTCGAAAATTGACCTCATACAAATAACTCCGGATACGACTCTCGCATCCTGCTCTCTAACTCCCAAGTCATATTTCCACCGGCAACGCCTCCCCACACTACCTTCACAAGAGTGATCTCTTTACCACTCAATTGCTTCACTTCGCGGTCTTCAATCCGTATTGATAAAGCCTTAACCGTAAGGTTATCCTTTACCTCCACTTCATCCATCGGAATCAGGTGTGACGGATCCAGAACATACTTCTGAAGCTGTGACACATGGAACACATCGTGCAAATTCGATAAATTGGGTGGCAATGCCTCTCTGTAGGCAACAGGTCCAACTCTTGCAGAAATCTGATATGGACCAATAAACCGAGGAGTAAGCTTCCTCGACTTCAATGCACATCCAACACCGGTCACCGGAGTGACTTTCAAGAATATATGGTCTCCTTCTTGAAACTCAAGATCCTTCCTCCTCTTATCATGGTAGCTCATCAGCCTCCTCAGCCAGCTTGTGAGTACCTAACCGTACCTTCTGTGCTTCAGAACACTCCATAACCTGGTAGATTCTCTCGATCTCCTTGAGCCAAGCCTGCACTTCATCCGAATCATATCTTCCCTTGAAGGAAGGCGGTCTATTCTTCCGAAACTCATCATTCTCACCAGCATGAGGCGGGTTATGTACCGCCTGAGCAACAACCTGCAAAGCAGCAGCAATAACAACATCGTTCCTTCCAGCCATTCTAAATATATTACACATCAACAACAGAACACAATGGTTAATGAAACAACATCGACAGTAATTAACTATCACACAACAACGACTCGACATCTATGCCACTATGTAACACCCTAAAACCCCCTCGTTAGATTATAACAAAATATCATAGTAAAATAAAACATACGGCATCTAGGATGTCACATTCACCATAAACCTGCTCATATATTATGATATGTAACACATGTCACCTATTAAAAATTACTAACCGTAACAATAATAATAAAACGTGTTTGAAAATTCAACTCTTATTGCAGCGGAACATCAACAACTAGACAGTTTAATGATTCAAAGAATAATCATGTTTTAAAGTAATTGTAAGAAACATCATATGAAAAGATATCCAAACAAACATAAATGACATAAAAGCGTTCCATATCCCCAGTGTTACACATCAGAGCAGATGCCGACTCTAAACATAAAGTGAAGGACTTCGTCTTTACTAACCGCAACTCCACACTAATCTTGATTATCTGCACGTTACCCACGTGGAGGCAACATTCAAACAGAAGGGGTGAGATTCTCAATCAACAAAAGAAATGCATAATATAAATATAAAAGCATATAATCATTATACAATTCACCTTATCATCAAATCACCAACACGATTACAATTTCCACACAAGCAGACAAACATATAATCAACAACACAACATAACACAATGCAATGAGACTCACAACTCGACTCAATGCATGTGGTACCAATTCGATCCCTTTTTCGTGATCATAATTCCCGTCGGAATTTCCATATAAGTCGCTCACACCCCACATGGGCACACGACACCCGTAATCGCTCACACCCCACATGGGCACACGATTACCTCAGCAACAACAACAACAATACGATTCTATTTCAAAGAATCCGGATAAGGCGCTCACACCCCACATGGGCACACGACTTATCATACAACTTATGCAAACATGCTATGCATCAACGACCATATACAACGACGACCAATGCATATGACTATCATACAGCCAATACATCACACCATAACTGTCCAACATGCAACATATACCTGCCAAAACATGCAACAATTGCAATCCATAGCTACAACACACATTCATACAACCGAACTCAACATTTCAACGTTCAACACATCACAGCGTGCACGGGAACACAATTAACGCATCAAATAATTAGAATTCTGGCATTGAAAATAATTTTAATAGAAAGTACACGCAACCAGCTTTCCAACGATTCGAACGGCGACTGAAACGGATCTACGGATCAAAAGATATGAATTTTTAAAGTTTTAGAAAATTCAGTTCGTTCCAGTGGCAGCCAACTCCTGTCTCTGCTCACCTGACGTTTGCCCAGCGAGACGCCAGCAAATTCACCTTCGCCCGGCGAAATCCTCATTCGCCCGGCGAAATTCCCATTTTGCCCAATGCTCGCCTGACGAAGCAGAAGCGAAATCATCCCCCCATACAAATTCCAGAAACTCCTATTTTCCACCCCTCGCTCGCCTCTCAGTTTCGCCCGACGACCTCCAAGCGAGATCACTTCGCCCGACGAAAATGTGAGAATCAGCAACCCTGCAGTTGTGATTCTACACAGTCCAAACCCCCCAACACTTCCCAATTCCAATAACATACAGTCCGGGAATGCACATAGAACCCACATCAATTATCATACAACAGAACACACATCAATTATATAAAATCACAATTCAACCAAAAATCAATTTGCACCATTTACATGATATTATGGACACCGACACGCAACCAATAACAACCAAAACAATTAGAGAGATGCATAGAGATGAACCTAAATATTTATCCACCCTCATACATATATTATTCATTCCTTAAGTGATCAAAGAACCTTACCTTAGTGATGATTCTCCGAATGTTCTCTAAGCCCTAGATCTGCTTCTCTCTCCTGTTCCTCTTTTCTCCAGAATGCGATCGTTCTCTAAATGATTCTCTCCTTCTAATTTTCTTCTTTTTCCTACTATAACCCTTAGACCCCAAAACATCATGAATGGACCACTTTGCCTTTACTATTTCTCTACTTATATTATCCCCTTTTAAATTAATAAAATAATTATAACTAATTATTTAAATCTACTAATTCCAACTAAATTATTTAAATAAAATAATTATCTAATTATTATTGCCCATATAATATTATTCCAATAAATAATTACTAACTAATATTAATAATTACTTACTAACCACACCACTCATCTCTACACAATTGATCACACACCCCCAATACCTTATTCTCTATAATTCTAAGGTCACTACCCCATACTAAGGGCAACCTAAACACAACCAAAATACACATAATCACACACATATACACAACATCATATAATTTTAATTACGAAAAACAAATAAAATAAATCGGGGCGTTACACAACATATCATGGAAAAGAGTAGTCATAACCCTTTGATAGGTTGCGCCAACATTTTTCAGACCAAAAGGCATTACTCTATAGCAAAAGGTGCCCCAAAGTGTAATAAATGATGTCTTCTACATATCTTCGGGAGCCATACTAATTTGGTTGTAACCTAAGAAACCATCCATGAAAGAGAATACCTTGAATTTAGCAGTGCTATAGACCAACATATCAATGTGTGGCAAAGGGAAATCATCCTTCGAACTGGCCTTGTTTAAATCTCTATAATTAACACACATACGGACTTTTCCATCCTCCTTCGGAACGAGCACAATATAATATTGGCTAACCATTCAGGATACTTTGATGTGACGAGAAACCTTGCATCAATCTGATTCTGCACCTCTTCTTTAATCTTGAGGGCCATGTCGGGACGAGTTCTTCTTAGATTTTTCTTGACCGGCGGACACTCTTGCTTCAAAGGTAATAGATGCTCCACAATGTCAGTATCAAGACCAGGCATGTTATGATAAGACCAAGCAAACACATCAACATACTCTTTAAGTAGCTCAACCATTCTCTCTTTGATGGTTGGAATAAGCGGTGCCCCAATCTTTACCTTTTTTCGGTCTTTTTCTGTACCCAAGTTGATTACCACTACTGTTCTTTGTGAGGCTGAATGGCTTTTTCCTCATGCTCAAGTAATTTAGAGATCTCATTAGGAATCTCTTCTTCACCTTCCTCTTCTGCTTCAAACACAGGGAATTCAAAATTGGAAGATGGCATTGGGTCATTATTTTCAATGGTTTGTTCATGCATTAATCTACAGATGTTATTTCGCTTTATTTTAGAATCAATGGGTGTGACTGTGTGTGTAAACATGCAAGTGATTATGTGATATATTTTTTTTTTGGGTTTTTTAGATTACCATTTTCCAGAAAAAGTAAAAAGTAAAAAACAGTAAGATGGAACACAAAATGGAAATTTTATTGATGATAGCATTTCTTAAAACAAAAGCCCTAACATAAGTACACCTTTGCCTTGGGCAGAGCAAAGGGAATTATTAAAATAAAGCCCACACAACTACTCTTTTGCCTTGGGCAGAACGAGGAGTTTTAAAACATAACAAAGAAAATTACTTAGATAAATGAACAATGGTAGGGACATCGACAACACTCCAATTTTGGCATACTGCTCCATGCACAATAAATTCTAGTAAATCTTCTTCGGATTCATCTTCAATGACGGTGTCGACTTCAGGCAGATTAATGAACCCTCCACTGCGGAAAACTTCTTCAATTGGTCTGATAGTCACATCCTTAGCAACAACTTTGGTGGAAACAACAGAGAAACTAAGACCTTCTCTATTCTTGTTTTCTGGCAATGTTAAAACTTGCCCCCATCCATCCTTGGAGCCACTCTCCACAGCACATTGAGCATCTTTCAGAGATGAAATGGAAATCCCGCTCTTCTTGGCGCTACTGCCAACAATTGAAAGAGCCTGGATCTGGGTTCCAATTGCTTCATCTGTATTTATATAGGAGAAAGAGGAGAGGTGGCTCACTACCAAGGCCTGCTCCTGACCCACCGTTACCAGTTTTTCTTCTCGGACAAACTTGAGCTTTTGATGGAGCGTTGACGTAACTGCCTCAGCTTCATGAATCCATGGTCGACCTAGTAGACAACTATAAGCCGCACGGATATCCATTACTTAGAAGGTGATTTAAAAAGTGTGAGGCCCAATAGTCATAGGCAAATCTACCTCTCCAATAATGGTCTTTCTTGATCCATCAAAGGCTTTGACGATAATTCCACTTAGTCTCATGGGAACCCCCTGATATGAAAATCTGGATAAAGTTATTTTGGGCATCACATTCAATGATGATCTAGTGTCAACCAGCACTCTGGATAACACATCATTCATACAGTTCATTGAAATGTGCAGAGTCAAATTGTGATTCCTCCATTCCTCTAGAAGCTCTTCTTCACAGAATCCCAAATTGTTGCAAGAAGTAATGTTACCCACAATTCCACCGAATTGGTCAATAGTCATGTCGTAGTCAACATAAGCTTGCTCGAGAACTTTTTGCAAAGCCTCTCTATGCGCTTCTGAACTCATCAATAACTGCAGCACAAAGATCTTGGATGGCGTCTATAAAAGTTGGTCAACAATTTTGTACTCACTCTTTTTAATCAGCTTTAGTACTTCATCAGAATCAGAAGTGAGACCAGTCCCATTGGACTTCCCCACGGTAGAATTATTTACAGGTGGTTATTCAAAGGAAATCTTAGTCCTTTTTGGAGGCGTTGTGGAGAATACGCGTCCGCTTCTAGTAACCATGCTTACATTAGCTATATTAACAACAGAGGGCAAAACATGTAAGGGTACCTCTTTTCCATCTTCCAGCATAGTTGTATTGTACTTGTACGGAACTACCCTATCAGAAATGTAGGGAGTTGGGCCTGGCATATTGATAATCAGAGGAGCCACTGAAGATCTTCTGCTATTATAGCTAATCTCCACACGTTCCAATTCATTGAAATATGGTACTATAACAAATACCTCATCCTCATCCATATCATCAGGATCTCTATCATAGGTGATGCTAATAGCTCTTCGATCCAACAGGTCCTAGATATTACGCCTCACAAGAGAACAACCTCACGGATTCACATAACATATTCGATAGGCAACATAGTTGTGACATTCATGGTTGAAGAAAGCAAGTCTTGTCATACTGCCATGCATACTCTTGGATAAATCTGACATCGAAGACATCGTATTTCCTTGGGCACGCATGTACCATGTTGATCTGAGGAAAGTTCCGAGGATAATCTCTATTTTTGTAGCACTTGATAATTCCTCTATCCATTAGATCTTGAAGGCTATTTATCACAACTCGACACCCTCGTCTCGGATTTCTGGAACATACCCTACAAGCGGCGTAGTCATGTGGTGGCAAACAACCAAGTCTGACCATCCTTTCATGCATTCAGACCAAATTATCATTCAATAACAGTACATCATAAATCTTGAATTCACTAGGACAACCATACACCATATTTACGTTTGATGTTCCATGTTGAGATAGAGGATTCACTTGAACATTTAGGTTAGTGTCCTTGAAGGACAAGATCCCACACTTAATTAGTCTTTGGACGTCTACCTTCAGCCCAAAGCAATTCTCAATATCATGGCATGAGGCTCCTTAATGATATGGACAAAACTGGTCTGCTTTATACCAAAAAGGGAGATTTTTGGGAACAACTGACAGAGACTTAGTCTGAATACGGCCTTTCTGTAATAAGGCTGGGAACAATTATGTGTAGATCATTGGTATTGGATCAAAATTAGACCCTCTTTGAACATGATTTGGTTTTTGTACTGTGGTCGAGCATTCTGAAAAGGTTATTGATGTTGTTAATGTTGAATTAGTTGTCGTGGTTGATATTGTTGTGGCTGAACACGCTGTTGTGTGAACTACGGCTGGTAGGTCGGAGTATTGATAACCGCAGAAACAGCTGCAACATGTTGCTGTTGGTATCTTCTTCTAGACCTTCCATGATGCACGACACCCACCTCCTGTTACTTCTTCTTTGTAAAGCTACTTCCATGCTTCTTCAAGCTCCTAGAAGCACCCCTTTCTTTGGCCAACCTGCTTTCACAGACCCCCTCTTCTAGGCACATCCCCGTGTTTACCATTTTAGTAAAATCACTGGGAGCGCTAGCAATCATTCTTTCATAGAAAAACGAACTCAAAATCTTCTAAAAGATCTTAGTAATTTCTTTCTCCTCCAAAGGTGGGAAGTTTGAGTAGCCACATCGCGCCACCGTTGCACATACTCTTTGAAACTCTGCTTGTCTTTCTGAGCTATAGCTCTCAATTGATTTCTATCTGTCACCATATTAATATTGTACTTATACTGCCTAATGAAGGCTTCACCAAGGTCATTGAAAGTACGGATCTTCGCATTGTCTAAACCCATGTACCATTTGAGGGCAGCACAAGTTAGACTGTCTTGAAAATAGTGGATTAACAATTGATGATTATTTGTCTGGGTAGAAATCTTTTGAGCATACATGATCAAAAGGCTTTGAGGACAGGAGTTGCCCTTGTATTTCTCGAAATTTGGTACTTTGAACTTAGGTGGAATCTTAACATTGGGAACCAAACAAAGGTCTAAAGCGTTCTTGCCAAACAAGTCTTTCCCTCAGAGGGCCTTGATCTCCTTCTGCATTTCTAGAAATTGATCTTGAAACTCATCTAACCTTTCATCCACTCTCACACTTTCACTTGGAGCGGTATGGAACACGGGCTCTACATTATAAGGATTAACATGTAGCACGGGAGGTGGCACAAACATCACGGTGGTAATGGTCGGGGCTTCGGTAGCTTGGGGGCAATACCCTGCTGGCATAAAGTGAGGAGGCATGCCCCAAGGGAAACTGGGAGGCATCGGATACTGAGGATCATTGACTGGCGCAACAGAAATAGGCGCGAAGACGACTTCAGAAATCACGGTCCTTTGAGCAGTTTCTTGAAAATCAGGTGACTGATTCTGAGCAGCCGCCATTGCTTCCATCATGTTGGTGAGTCTTTCCAAGATGTCTTTCAGAGTGGTGACTTCTTCTCTCAGTTCTCTGTTTTCCTCCTCAAGATGTTTCATCCTTCTTTTCTGACCTGCTCGGGTGTTTTAGTGATGATTCAGCTTGTCTATTGGAGAGAATAGACAGAGGTAAGGACTTGGGATGCAAGAAAATACAATGCTAAATGATGCATGTTAGCAAATTAATTTTCAAGGAACTTAACAGTTATATCACAAACATCATAAAATGGATAAGACTTTTTTGAATAACTGAAAAATCTCAATTCAATAATGAAATTTGAAGGATTACAAATAGAGTACAACTTTCAAAAGTCCTAACAAAATGGAAAATGCAAGAAATAGAAACTAGAAACCCTAAGAAACCCCATGAGAAGATCCAACCCCTCCTTGCAGCTTCCTAGTGAGCTTCTTAATCTGCTCCTTCATCTCAGCCTTCTCAAGTATGAACTTGTCGGCGACCAACTTCCAAGCAACTGATGATGGAGGAGTGTCTGAACTTTGAATGGTAGGAATTGATGGAATGCCAGGGGAAAATAATTCCTGTTGCACCTTCCTCTTCTTAGTATCAAGTTCTTCTTCACCCTTTTGAAGTTCTGCATTCTTTTTGTTGACTACTTGGTATTTGTTCTTCCAAGCGTCTCTTTCTCGCTGCACTTTGGTCAAGGCAATCTTTAGTTTCTCTGCATCACTCATGAAGACCAAGGTAGGCTCTCTAGCAGCTATAGATAGAGGTTCCTGATAAGGATAAGGCATCCTTAGCTCGATGGCCCTATCTTGCACCCATTGGAGATAAGGCTCTAAAGAGACACAATCTGGCTTCCATAATGCTGCTCTCCCTTTTCTGCGAACATGATGTAAAGCATGAACGATCTCCTCCTTAATCACTTTGTTATCCTCACCTTCTTTGAAGAAAAGACCCTTCAAATTGATGGTGTTTGGTTTTCCCTTGATAGGATAACTAAGCTGACGACGGCTAAGACTGGATTGTAACTGATGCCTTTTTTTGTACCAAGAAGAGGTACATTAGAAAACTCACCACAACCATCAATAATCGCCACTCCATCATAAGAATGATTATACCACTCAATATTGGAATGAGTGAGAGACATAATCTTTTGACCATAATAAGCCATCATTGAGGTCCCAAAAG
Organism: Lathyrus tuberosus; assembly: GCA_022829125.1. NCBI lineage: Eukaryota > Viridiplantae > Streptophyta > Magnoliopsida > Fabales > Fabaceae > Lathyrus > Lathyrus tuberosus. The sequence goes on from JALAZF010000267.1 coordinate 6,548,521, forward strand.
GCAGCAGACCGAGGCAAGTTAGAAATAAACAACTTGTAAAGCAACGACACACAACAGGTAATCATTCCTTCACCATAAGAATTCCTAAGATGAACTGAATGGTAGGCATCTGTGAGCAAGGTAGGAACTGGATTTCCAATCAAGAATATTTTGATGGCATTAATGTCAACAAAGTTGTCAACATTAGGGAAGAGAAATAACCCATAGATAAGCAAGGCAAGAATAGCCTCAAAGGTATCCATACTCTTCATGTCAGCGAAATATTGAGCTCTATCCATAAAAAACTTTGCGAGCAACCCAAGAATTCCTCCCTTAGTAGTCATGTGAGCTTTGATCTCTGACATCCTCATGTGAGTGGCTTTTGCAATGTCTTGAGGCTTAGGGTCTCCTCCAAACCAAAAAATGGGTTTTGATTAGAGATAGGTAATCCAAGCAAGCAAGAATATTCCTCTAATGTAGGCATGAGCTGATAGTATGGGAATGTGAAACAATGGTATAGTGGATCATAGAACTGCACCAAAGTAGCAAGAATTCCATCCTCCATGTTAAGCTTTAAGAGAGATAAGAGTCTTCCATACTTGTTCTTGAAAACCAATGGATCTGCAACCAATCCTTCCAACTTCTTCAAATCGTCCAGCTTAGGACTTTTGAAAGTGTACTTTTGTGTTCTTCTTCTTCCAAAATCCATGGTAAAACCTATGATGTTTGCAAAAATAACCTTAAGTTTCTTGAAAAAGGCCTGTTTAGAAAATGTTGCATGAATGCATGGATGAATGAATGCAAAAACACACATATACACATATATACAAACACACGGGCTCAAAGGTTTGACGTCAAGAGCATGGAGCCATGGTCTAACCATCCCAAAGGGTATGTACTAAGGGTTTTATGTGCCTGCAAGACAAGGTTCTAACAAGTTCCCAAAGTCATTGATCCATCTTTCAGATATTACTAGCATACTGATTACTCGGAAATCAATAATATTATCAAGAGAATCTCATCTGAGTGTAGTATCGTGTATCAACTATTTCAGGTTTACACCTTCATAGCTACCGCACTACGCCCTAATAGGCCAAGTGGGGTAAAGAGATAGTAAGGTCCTCAGCTTCTCGGGCTCCTAGGTCGAAAGTAGCAAATGTTTTCATGATTGCTCGTTTAACAAATACCACCCTCAAGAGGGCCTCCACTGAGCGGGGGATTCTTAAGTCAACTTTTTCAGGATTACTCCCTCAAAGCCTCCTTGACTATACCATCCTTCCTAACTTATTTGTATTTCTCAAGTCTGGGTTAAGACTTATCTCACCACAATTGGATCACCCAGAGAACCCAAACACATAACAAACAAATATATACAAATAACATAAATCAACAAGATAGGTTTAACCCTCTTAGGGGGAGTGGTCCCTAGTGAAGTCGTCATTTCTGTCATGGTGAGAGTCGGAGACCATAACTATTAAGTTAGCTAGGCTTCACAAATCTTAAGATATCACCGCCAATCTTTAATTTATCCAAGGGAAGGGGAAAAGAAAAAATAACCCATAAATATGTAATGCAAAAACAAAGCAAATAAGAGATCTAGGGTTCGGGGGTTGGTTATACTAAGGGAAGGTATTAGCACCCTAAGTATCTATAGTATCCTAAAGGAACCTCTTGTTGTATTTCTGTTATTGTTAAGTTGTTTGCTATTTGGGATTGATTGGGGAGATGAGAAAAGAAGTGTTTTTTTATTGTTTTTTGTGTTTGGCAAGACACAAAGTCTTGTGCCTACGTACCAATGAAGGATCAAAACCTCGTAGTTTGGGGTATAAATTAAAAAAGGGTTTGTTATGGTGGATTTATTGAAGAAGAGACAAGTTGTCATCTTAAGGAGAATACTCAACTTAACCACCACAAACATGTGGAAGAGGGATCTTTGCTTCACATTGAGAGAAGGGCTCTTACTTGGATATATAATCAACAAGTATGCCACATACCTCTCTTAAGTGGAAAAGAATTAACATCTTTCTCAATAATGACATGGGGTAGGAGAATTATATCTCAACTAAGGATGACTAATGTCTAATCTATTTTGGAAAGGTTTTAAATTAAAAAACCAAAATGGCAAAAGGTTTGAATTGAAGTTTGTGTCTTTTAGTCTTTGTGAAAAGGTTTAAATATGCTTAAGATGTCTTGAAGCATTTGTTAAGAAAAAGAGTTTGAAAAGTCAATGAGCTAAGGTCAAGGTTTCTATTGAAAGTGGTTTTGAGTTTGAGAAAGGGGAAACCCTAATTGAGTTGTCTAAGTTGATTTAATCTTATGGGAAGCTTCCTAAGGGATATCAAGTCAAGGATAACAACATGTGAAGTATGTACAAGAAGATGTAAAGATGCATATGCAAATGACAATGATGTCAACAATGAGTCCCTCCCTTGGATTTAGGCAACATATATATACAAGTGTAAACTATCATTCAACAAAGAAGATAAACATGAGAACGTGGTACAAGCAAGGTAAGCATGGTCTAACAGCATGTACAAGGTTTATGAACAACATTTGATCATGGAGTACGACATTCATATGAACAAAAAAACAAGGACACATTGTTTACAAGGCCTGTTTCAACAATACAAATTTTAGGACCAAGTCATGACTTAAATCAAGGCAAGATCACTATGAACTATCTAAGGCAAACATGGTACAACAATTTACAACATGTATACACAAAGACAAAGTTAACATCAAAGCAAGAAGTCAAGGCATGGTTTCATTATATTTTAGGTCAAGAAGTAAGTTCTAAACACATGAATAAACTTTGAAACAAGCATGAACAATTTCAACCATTTAAAGTATTTAAGACAAAACAAAAGATGGTATTAAGTGCAAGCATATCACAATGGTCATATAAGACAACATTTATACATGAACAAAGATCAAGGGCATGGATCAAGGATCAAATAAAAACCCCAAACAAAATATAAACATCACATGAAAATATTTAAAAAAACTAAGTAAAATACAAGGAAAAATATGTGATCATGGGATTTAATAAATAAATAAAATACAATATTTTTAGGTATTAAAACGGGAGGATAAAAATAAGAAAAATAAAATATTTTGTGATTTTTTAAAGGTTTTAATTAAAATAAGAAAAAAATTAATGTTAAACAGTATTTGCGAAACCTACATAATCTTCAACCTCAAGATCAGATTTTTTGGAATTTGTGAAATCCTTGTTTTGGAACCAAATCAAGTAAATGAATATACTATCTTCATCAGAATTTCACAAGGAACTCAAAAATGCATTCAAATTTTATTTATTTTTTCTCTAACTCACGAATTATAATCAAAACCAGATAAACCCTAATATCTAAAATAAATGACAATTTTGCACGATCAATGGACATAATCATGGGGGTTTTACTCCTTACATCATAACAAACAGGATGGTAACTTAAATGAGTGTGAATGATGCCTAAATCATGGATTTTAAAAAGTGAGAAAGCTTACCTATTGGAGAATGTCCAATGCAGCTTCAAAGTGGTTCCAGATGATCAATGATGATTGCTTTAGCTCCACTAGCCCCCCAGAAGTGTATTTGAATGATCAAAATGCCTTGGAAAGTCCTTGGTTCTTCTGGTCGAATCCTATTGCAAATGATCCAAAGTGAAATTTAATTTCTGTGATAGAGGTATTACAAATGATGTTTGATGGTTTGGATAGGTTTTATGGAGTGTTTATGAAGTGTTTGAGGTGGTAGGATGAATGGAAATGGCCATAACAGAAAGTTATCGAGTTTTGGCTCATTGGTCAACAATGTGACCAATGAAGGGTTGGCTTTTTGATTGGAGGGGTTTCTTGTGTTTTGGAGGGTTTGGACAGTTCCTATGAATGATTTGTGGTGTGTTGGAGTGAATGGTTTGAGAGTTTTATGACTGAAATAGATTTTGGAAGGTTTTGTGTTTTTGGTGAAAAGTGAAAAAACTTGGAACTTGGTTGCAAGATGCTGAGATTGAGGGAGGTTTATGGCTTAATGTTATGTGTTTTGTTTCTGGTTTGATGTGGTATTTATAGAGGGAAAGATTTGATGCAAATTTCCAAGGTTTGGAGGAAATTGGATCATGAACTAATGGATAAAAGTGCTTTTGCATAAAGTTGGTTTCAAGTACAATGGTAGCCATGCTTTTGTGCAGCCTCTAAGTTTACATTCTGAGCAATCCCTCTTGGTTGGATAAGCTATCTTGGGTGTTCGAACCAACTTTCACAATTTGTGGAAAAGGTTTGGCACAAAAGTTGACTTTAAACAATGCACATCATGTAATTCAACATAGTCCAATAGAGCGATCCTTTCTCCCTTGAATTGATATTTTTTCCCACAAGTTTGGTACCAATGTTCAGATATCATGGAGAGGAACAAGTTCCTAGTAGGTCACATGCTCAGAAAATGCTTGCAACTTGGCCAAAATCATCATCCAATTCATGTGAAAACCTGGTTGTGGACTTAATGTAAATCTGTCTTGGTTCAAAACTGCCTTACCTTGGTCACTTTGCAACATTGTAACCTCATGCTCAAGCAAGATAATTTTATGTTCTTGGTACTATTGGAAAGATGAGATCACATACTACAACTTTGATGTTAATCACTTGGAAAGAATCAATTTGGATCATTGAGAAAAATGTCCATCAAAATTGGACTTTTCATTGATTTATACTTAGAAAATTTTCTAAGTATTTGTCATTTTCACATCTTTGAAAACCTCAACTTTTATCAACCATAACTTTCAATTAGTAAATGTTTTTGGGTCCATTCTTTCACAAATTGAAGTATGTAATACCATCTTTAAAATGAGTCCTCAAGTGTTTCCATTGGTTGCTTGAGGAAGAAGTTATGGTCTTGGAAAGTAGGCCATTTGATCACAAAATTTCATAACTTAGAAAAATTTACAAAACCCTAATTTTCACAAATCATGATCTTTGAAAGATTTATTTGATTTTCTTGATTATTCATGATTAAATTTAACCATTTTCATGATCCTTGACTTATGGAGTCCATGTTTGACCAAAAATATCGAAAGTCAAACTTTGACTTTGGTGAATAGTTGACTTTTTCCAAATGAACTTGAATTCTTCATTTGTCAATGGACCAAGCTTCTTGAATCAATCCAATCATATAAATGGGCTAAAATGATGTAATTGAGGTCTTTGAATCATGTCTTGAGGTGTAGGATCATGCCTTGCTCAAACAGTTCACCCAAGGTTGAATTAGGTCAAAACCCTAGTTTGGATGCATCTGATGACTTGAGGCTTGATGAAATGGTATTGAGGGAATCTTGCACTTGATTGTTTATGAAAGGGAACTCTTGATCATATTTAAGAGTTGAGGACCACGCAACTCCTTGATTTGTCAACTTCTTAAGCTCTTGGTGCCAAAACCCTAGCTTGTAGTCAAAGAAATTCAAGGCACATAATTTTATACTTCAAAGGGGTTAGAAATGCATAAACACACACACACACACACACACACACACACATGAGATTATTGATGTTTAGCCAAAATGTTGTAAGTGAGGTGGAATCTTATGGTTAAAAATTAGGGTGTGACACATGGGAGAAAATATTGTCCCGTAAGTAGTTCTATTTAGAGATAATAAGAGTGTCGTCGATTGATGAAAGCCACATTCCAGTATTACACCTTTGAATTTATTAAAAATTTGTTATTGTATTTTGTTTTTACTCCATAACCTTTTTACGATCGTCTTAGATAAACACCGTAGTAATAGAAGACGATAGATTGACCATTAGGTCTCGGTGGGATTCGACAACCTTTTATATTACTCTGACACACTCTGTATACTTGCGGATAGCACGCATCAGCGAGTTACCCCGATAAATGGTGTTGGTAGAGCTTTGAAGTCTCGAAAGCTCACGCCACATTTTGTTGGTCCATACCAGATCTTGTAGAGGATATGAGAGGTGGTCTATTGGATTGCTTTGCCATCGCCGCTTGCTAATCTTCATGATGTGTTTCATGTGTCTGAGTTGAGGAGATACATTCTGGATCCCTCTCATGTGATCCAAGTAGATGATGTACATGTGAGAGAGAACCTGACTGTTGAGGCATCACCCACTCAAATAGAGGATCAGGAAGTGAAACATTTGTGTGGTAAGGAGATTGCCTTGGTGAAGGTAGTGTGTGGAGGACCAGCTGGTGGAAGCATAACTTGGGAGTTAAAGGGTCAAATGAGGGAGTCATATCCGACTCTATTTCTTTCAGGTAATTTTTTAGGGAGAAAGTTCTCTAAGTGGGGGAGAGTTGTAACACCCCAAATTTGATTAATTAATTTAATTGAATTGTTTATGTATTTATGTAGTTATTAGGTGTTTTTATTAAAATAAATTATGTTATTATATGTGTTGTTGGGGTGTAATGGTATTGGTATGGTAGTGAGAATATGGGTGATTGGTAGATTAATTAAATATCTAAAATAATATTGTTTTAATTAATTTAGAATAAGAATTATATTTAATATTGGAAATAAAATAGAAATTGGTAGTTTTATGTTAGAAATTATTAGTAATTAAAAATTAAAGAGAAAATATGAGTTAGTAGAGAAATTAGGGGAAACGAGGATATTTAGGAGAATAAGTTAGGGGTAGTAAGGAAAATGCTTAAATCGAAGAATTAAATTTTTATTTATAAATAAAGGAGTGTGAGAATTGGGAGACGTTTACCGTACATGCAAAATAGGAGTTGGAGAAAAAGTGACAGGAAAAAGTTTAGGGCTTAAGTAAGGAAGAACCAACTTTTGATTAGAGAACTTGCTGCTGGAAAACCTAAGGTAATGGGGGAGAAAGGACTTTCACTATGAGTGTATTGTATGACAGGGTAGAGAAGAAAAACCTTACTCTCATTAGGGATTGTGTAGATTCTATGATTGTTGTTGTTGTAAGATAATGTGAAAAATTGATTATTGATTGTGTTATTATGTGATTTTTGTGACTGAATTCATGTGTGTACAGTTCTGTTTATGAGTATGTGATTTTATGTCATTGTTGGAATTTTGAAGCTTCGAGCATGAACATGAATTTGATGAAAGTGATGAATGAATTGTGTGTCTAATTGTATGATTCGTGGTATTAATCTATGGGAAATTAACATGTTTAATTAAATAATTATTGTGTGTCGAATTCTGAGCATTTGCCTTTTTATAGAATCGAAATCAGAGGCCTAGAGGGCCTACAATGGTGAAAAAAATAAGAATTATGCATTCTACTGTGAGCTGATGGCCATAAGTTTTGTGAAGGTCCACCCATCACGACCATACTGATTTGGTTCAAATACGATTTTGATCATAACTTGAGTTTCGGGACTCGGATTGAACTGTGGTTCAAAGTGTTGAAAGGATAACACACAGGGCTACATTATGGTAGTGCCTTGTGAGATGAATTTCCATGTTTGAATTATGTGTATATGTCGTGAAGTGTGTGTAGAATTGAGTGACTTGTTGTATTTACTTAATGATGAATTGGTGTTGTAATGATTTAATATGATTGAATGTTGTGTGGATATGCATTTGATGAGGTGTTGCTATTTGGTGTTGTTTATTAATTTTCCTAGCATTGATTAATTATTGTGTATTCAGTATAATGCTATGCATATTATGGTGATTGTATGATGATAGTTTTGGTGATATTGATTGTTATTGAAAGTCATGCATCATGGTGTACGAAATTTGGTCTAATTTTGGTGTGCTCTATTCTGATGGTGTGGATTTAGGATCAATTAGCTGGTTCCAGATGGGAATCGGTGAAGCGTTACTTATGGTGATAATAGCGAATTAGTGTGCTCTGGTTGATGGTGTGGATTCAGGATCAAGTAGATGGTTTCATATAGGAATTAGTGAAGCGTTACTTATGGTTATAGTAGCAAATTGGTGTGCTCTGGTCCTATGGTCGGGATTCAGGAGCGAGATGGACCTGTGTTGTCCATAATGGTACCACATGCATAAGTGTCATGTTGTATCGTGAGTTGTATTTCATATATATGTCCATGTTGTTGTGATTGGGTGTGAGATAATGGTGATGTTGATTTGTGTATTGAATGTGTGTTATGTCGTATGTTTCTCTACTTTCACATTCTTTACACTGTTCATATTGAATGATGTTTCTCACCCTTTTGCTGAATGTTGTCCGCCATGGACATCTTGCAGATACTCAGGAGTAAAGTTGTTGTTGTTTGTGGAAAGTGATTTATTAGAGCTAATATTCGTTTTATTTATCACTTATATCGCACATTAGTGGTTCTTAGTGCTATGGTCTTGTAACATCGGGAATGGGAAGTTTGTTATGTTTTGAGTTGATGTTGTTTTGGTGTTTTAAAAAGTTTAATACTTATTTGATGAAGTTTTATTTGAGGTTGTTATAAAATGATTTTCCGCTACACGATGTCTATGTTTGATGATTTTGAAACTGAAACCCTAAACTTCATTTTGAAGATGATGTGAGAAGATGGAGTTGGAATGGTTCATTTCAATTGTTTATGCTTGGGGAATGAATAAAATTTGGAGTTGAATTTGCAAGTTTTCTAATTTGGAGATTTGATATTGTTGGAGTTTTTCATCTAGGTTGATTAAGGAGAGAAGAAAGGGGAAAGATACATTTTCACGTTAATTTTGATGTTAGAGTACTGGGTTTGTTTGTGTTTGATTAAGTTATTATTATATTCTTAAGTTGATTTTATTTTTATATCCTTAAGTTGATTTTATTATTATATTCTTGTTTGGGTTTATTAATTTGGACATTTTCACGTTAATTTTCATCTAGGTTGATTTTATTAATATATTCTTAAGTTATTATTATTATTTAAATATTATAAAAGAATTTGAATTAATTTTAAAATGACTTGGTATTGACACATCAGCAAACTAGTGCGACATCATTAAAAATAAGTCCCAAATTAAAAAGGGGACTAAAATCAAACACAAAACTTAAAAAAAGACTAAAATAGTGGTTTTTAAAATGAGGGGACGAAAACCAAAAAGAAGACAAAATAGTGGGATCAAAGTTGAAATTAAGCCTTAAAAAATTATTTAAACTAAAGACGTTTTGTTTTGGGAGGTTAAAAACCCCACAAAATATTAATAATGTGTAAAGAAAATGATCGTGAAGGCTGGATCAGATCCTGTGGAAGTGGGCCACCAAGTACGTCTGAGGTACTGGGCGTACGGAGAGGAGGAGGGGGTGTACCTGCAAGGCACTCCGACGCTTAAGTAAGAAAGGGTCAGAGAAAAGGGGCAAGTACAAAGTATTAGTTTGTAGGGTGAATATTTGATACCTGGCCCTCTCAAGTGAGAGGGTTTATATAATGCTCCCAAGCGCGTGGCCAACGGTCCTATTTTTGGGGTGAAATAACCGTTTTCCCGAAGAATAGGTAACTGACCCAAACTAGTCGTTATGTCGGGCAGGGTGCCCAAAACTAGCCGTTATGTCGGACATAGGCATAGTTTCAGGCACCTGCCCATAGTTGTTCGGGGAGTGTATGAGCCGTGCGGAACGGGCAGCAGTTCCGGGAAGGACTGTGCAGTCCTTACCCGGCTGGAGGGGCAGAAAGGTAGCTCTCTCCCTTTGGTGGATTGGACCTAGGCATTTGGGCCGTTACTGCAGCAAAAGTGGATTGGGCCGTGCCTGGCCATTGGCCCAGTCCAAAACAGGGGCCCCCCAAGTCGTTGCTCCCGAGCATAGGAGTGATGACTTAAGGACAGCTCGCGGCTCCGGGGAGCTAACATAAGGTCGTCGCTTGGCGGCGTAGGAGGTTTGTCTCGTGGTGCCTGTTGCCTTTGGTGTCCGTGATGTTCCTGACCGTGATAGAGATGCCCGTCGCACGGAGAGACTAACGGTTATAAGGAATTGGAAACGTTAGGGCGCCACGTGTGCATAGAGTTTTGTGCAGCAGTTGCTAGGCAATGATGGCTAGTTAATAGCCATCATGACCTATGAGGGTGTGCCATCACACGTGCCCCTCTATATAAAAAGGGGAAACTCGTTCCATTCTGAACTTTTCGCTCTTATTTCTCTTCGTCTCCTTCAGAGTTCCTGCCCGTCACCGTCATTTGCTATTCCGCCCACCGCATCAACTTCTGGGCAGTCGCCTTTCACCTTCTTAATCAAGTAAGTTCGCTGATGTTTTACTCTTTTATCCATTTGATGGTTGTTTGTAGTCTTGCATGCGGTTAGGTTTAGGTTTAGAAGATGAAATAGATTAGTTTTCGGTGATTGTTGGTGGTGGATGGTGGTCGTGCCATTTTCCGCCGCCGAAGAGGCCGCTAGGTTTTAGGATATTCTTGTGAATCAAGCGGTTTCTGACGTCATTGCGATGATGATGCATGCGTAACCGCTGTGATCGTTCAGATTCAGGAGCAGCGATGAAGTTTCCTGCGAGCCTCTGCAGTTTCCGGTGAAGCTTTGCAGTTTTTGGCGGAGCTTCAAACGGAAACTGGGAAGTGGCTAAAGGAAGTTCCTCGTACGGAAGCGGCTTGCTCCGGGCATCTCCTCGTGGGATACTTTTAGAGTTTTTTGTTCGATGTTAGGGCTTAGGTCGGGGACGTCATCCTCAGCCCTTTGCGCGCCCTTTCACTTGACTAGCAGTGGAAGGGCGGATTTGATTCTTTGTTGAATTCATTTTTTTCTCTGCTTTTCAGGTGATCGAGATGGCGATGGGGCCAGACGAGGAGATTATCATAGATTCTTCCGAGGAAGAGGTGAGTTCGGAGTCCTCGGAGAGCACCAGCTCGGAATCCTCGAGTGTCCGCAGTGAAGCCGGGGAGGAGGAGGAAATGGAAGAGGATGTTGTTGAGGGCTCCTCGGAGGAGTGGGTGGTGGCTGAGCCAGCCGAACATGGGTCCACTTTCGCGACATACTTGGGGGATGTTTTTATGGAAGTCCGGCCAGAGGGGGAGTGGAAGGTGTACTTTCCCTCCGAGGATGATCGGGTCTGCACGGATTACGAGGATCGCTTCACTATGTATGAATATGCCTTCAAAGAGCTGGGATTGAGATTTTCGTTCACTGATTTCCAACAGTCAGTGTTTGTGCAGTTGAAGTTGGCCCCTACGCAGCTGCACCCGAACTCGCTGGCCTTCATCCGGGCGTTCGAGCTGACGTGCGAGTATCTGAGAATAAGGGCTACTCTCCCTTTATTTTTCATTATCTTTCATCTTCAACGGCAACTGTTGGGGAGGAAGTACGGTTGGGTTTCGTTGAAGCAGCCTCGCAAGTTGTTCAAACCTTTTTCTGAATCGATACGGACGTTCAAGGAGAGGTACTACGTCATCGAGCCTGTATCGGAAGCTGCCCAGGATAGTACTTATCTCTGGGAGATTGAGGTTGACGAGAAGGGAAACGAGCTGCCCGAAGAGGCTGGGAAGTTTATCGGGGAGAGGGTATACAAGTTCCCCATCCACTGGGGACCTTGCCATTTCACCAAGAAGCCCGACGATTACGTTCTTCAGCCGCACGAGTTAGACGGGCAAGATACCGTTGCGTACGAGACGCTGGTGAAGTACGTTAACTCCTTCCTGCTCGCTGAATGCTGGACGAAGAAGGGTGAATCGATCTTCGAGGAGGATGGTAGCTAGAGGGTTGAATACTGATTCATTAATACCAAGGCTCTCCTGGAGTGTAAGACTCATGCGGAAGCTCAAAGGCTGCTTGGTAGTCTTAGTGTTATTTTAATTTGGTCGAATTATTTTCTTCGTGTCTAACATGCTCGTATTCTGTTTGTGCAGGTGAGATGCCTCAGGCTCATGAGAGGATGGTGAAAAATGCTCTTGCGAGGAACAAGCCCGGAACGGCTCCTCCGAAGTCTCGATTTGCCAATACGCGTGCTCTCACTCCTGCTCTGTCTGCTGCGGGGACTTCTTCTTCCACTCCTGCTCCACGGGGATCCCCCCTGCCTTTGGCCTCACGAACCAAGCGGCTGAGGTCCAACGACGCTGTGGATCTCATCCGGGCCCCAGAGAAAGGGAAGTTCGAGCTTCCTCCTTGCATACTTGATAGAAGATTCTTTGAGGGGAACTCCTTGGTCGTGCCGCGGGCAGAATCTCTTCGGCTAGAAAGCATAGATCGCCCGAGCAAGAGGGCGTTGGTGGCCCAAGATGCCTCTGCACTGGTCAGAGTTATGGAAATGGCGGCCATATATGCTGAAGGGGACTCTGCAAGTGAGTCTGAACTCAAGGCTACTCGGGCTACCGTGGCATCTCTTACGGAAGAGGTGAAGAGTGCTGACGAAGCCCGGAAGAAGGCTGACAAGGAGGTGGCCAGGCTGAAGAAGGAGAATTCTACGCTGGCTGCGGAGAAGAAAGCGGCTGAGGAGCTGGTCCAGCAACTGAGGGCGGTCAATGCCCCGGGCGAAGATGAACCCGAGGATGTGAAGGAACTGAAGACAAGGTCTGAGCTAGTTGCCCGTATATTGGCGACTGAGGATGATAATATCGTCATTGCGGACGAATCCTTCAAGAATGTCGTGTCTCAACTGCGGGTGGTAAACCCCGAACTTGACTTTTCCACCGAGGGTACTCATTATCTGGCGCATGTTGAAGATGGCCGAATCGCTATGCCTGGCTCCCTTCTTAAAGAGCTTGCTGAGGATCAGCCCGCAGAGAACCAGGAGCCTCAGCCCAAATCTGACCAGATGGATGAGTGAATGATTTTCTTTTTGTTGTTGTAATTTGTCCGGCCTACGTGCCATGTATTTGTTGTAACCTATTTTGGGGGGGCATGGCCCCCGGTTTGTGTAATCCAGTACAATCATGGTCCTAGTGGCCATTTATCACATTTAAATTATGTGTCCGGTCCTGGTGGCTGGTTTGCTATTTGCTATTTGCATGGTTTTACTTGCTTTTATTTTCTGCTAAGTGTTGTACTCATGCTCGTTGTGAATGTATGTCTGTCCATGATGGGGAGTATTTGACTTATGTGAAGTTTCAGGGGATTGCTCGTTGTAGATGTGTTCGACAGTGAGGGCGACTGGTCGAACGGCCGGGGAATATCCTGGCAGGGATGCGGAGCTCAGGTCGCGTTTGAGGCCTGAGTTCGCAGCATGAATGTCCCATCGCGAGCTGGGGTTCTGTTAGTCATGGTACTTTAATGACGGCGATGCTCGATTGAGGACCGCTGTCGAACATATACTCGGCTCGTTACTGAGCGGGGTTCTACTTTATTGGTAAGTGACGCTTGTACCTAGGCGTGCATAATGGTCGGTAGCTAACGTTCGTCGTCGCGACGGGTCGAACCGAGAATTAGGGCATTAGCCATAGTATTGTTTTAGCTTTTTGGCGTTCCATGGTCGAGCAAGTTCTTCCCCGTTGAGATGTTATAGGTAATAGGCCTCATTCTCCGTTTTTGCTCAGACACGATAGGGTCCTTCAAAGTTAGCGGCTAGTTTGCCCTCGCGAGAGTCTTTGTGGTTTCTCCTTAGAACAAGTCTTCCCACGTCGAACTCTCATCATATCACCTTGGTGTTGTGCCTGATGGTAATTTTTTGTTTTAATGAGGCTTCACGGAGGGCTGCCCCAGTTCGGATTTCCTCGACGAGGTTGAGTTCCTCTCTTAATGATTCTTCGTTCATACGTGAACTTCAACGGATATTACATCCTCGGTCCCGTATGCTAGACGAAAAGGTGTTTCCTCGGTTGTAGAGTGTGGAGTTGTGCGGTATGCCCATAAGACACTGTGCAGCTCCTCGACCCAAGCCTTCTTTGTTTCGTCCAGCCTTCGTTTGAGGCCTCGAAGGATGACTCGGTTAGCTGCTTCAGCCTGCCCGTTTGTTTAAGGGTGCTCGACGGACGCGAAGTGTTGCTTCGTGCCCAGTTGGGCAACGAAGTCCTGGAACTTCCTGTCCGTGAATTATGTCCCATTGTCCGTTACTATCGCTTGGGGGATGCTGAAACGTGCGAGGATGTTTCGTTTGTAGAAACGTAGTATATTGAGGGAAGTTATTTTGGCCAGAGCCTCCGCTTCTATCCATTTTATGAAGTAGTCTACGCCCAATATTAGGTATTTGTTCTGATTTGATCCTACCATGAAGGGTCCTAGGATATCTAGGCCCCACCAGGCAAATGCCCACGGGGAGGACATAGCCTCGAGCTCGTTAGGTGGAGCCAGGTGCATGTCCTTGTGCCATTGGCATTTATCACATTTCTTCACGTGTTCTTTAGCGTCGTGCTGCATGGTTGGCCAATAATATCCTGCTCGGAGGACCTTTCGGGCAATGGACCTTCCATCGAGATGTTGGGCGTTGATTCCTTCGTGGATTTCACGCAAGATGTGAGCGACCATTTCTTCCTCGACACATTTGAGCAGTGGAATGGAAAATCCTCGCTGGTAGAGTTTATATTCGACCAGGACATAAGAGCAGGCTCTTCGCCTAACCACACTGGCCTCCTTGGGGTCGGACGGGAGTTCGTCCTTGGCGAGGTAGTTGTAAACGGGGGTCATCCAACAATTGTTGTTGCCGATCACGTGCACGTCGAGGGTCGGGGAAGCCTTCTCGATGCTGGGTCGAGGTAGAACCTCCTGTATGACGGACTTGTTTCCGCCTTTCTTCTTTGTACTGGCCAGTTTAGACAAAACATCTGCTCGGACATTGTGTTCGCAGGGAATATGTTTCACTTCTACCGTCGTGAACTTCGCCATTTCCTTTTTGACCAGGGCTAAATATTTGGTTAAGTTGTCGTTTTTGGCTTGATATTCTCCTCGGACCTGAAGGGCCACGAGTTGTGAATCTGTGCAAATGACGACTTCTTCTGCACCCAGGTCCTCGGCTAGACGTAATCCAGTGAGGAAGGCTTCGTACTCGGCCTGGTTGTTAGAGGTGGGGAAGGACAGGGTGAGCGACACTTCAACGATGATTCCTTCGTTGCTTTCCAGTATGATGCCTGCACCTTTTCCTGCCGAGCTGGAGGCACCGTCCACGTAAATGGTCCATTTTCGTGCTTCGCTCGTGGGGGAGTCTGCGAATGTCATTTCTGCGACGAAGTCGGCCAGAGCCTGGGCCTTTAGGGATTTCCTACTTTCATACTGGATGTCAAATTCGGACAGTTCAAGTGACCATTTGAGCATTCGACCGGCCATGTCTGGCCGTCCCAGCAGCTGCTTTATGGGTTGATCTGTTTGAACTACGATCGTGTGGGCTAGGAAGTAGTGTCTTAATCTTCTGGCTGCATTGATGAGGGCCAGAGCCACTTTCTCTATCTGTTGGTACCTTAACTCTGGTCCTTGTAGTGCTTTACTCGTGAAATATATGGGCTTCTGCCCGTTAGGTGTCTCGCGGATAAGAGCGGCGCTTACTGCTTCGGTTGCTACGGCGAGGTACAAGTATAAAGTTTCGCCGTTGTCCGGGCGAGAGAGGATGGGTGGTTCCGAGAGTGCCCGTTTCAGGTGGAGAAGAGCGTTGTCACATTCCTCGGTCCATTCGAATGTTGCCTCCTTGCGGAGGAGTTTGAAGAATGGTAAGGCGTATTGGGCAGACTTGGCCACGAAACGTGACAATGAACGAGCATCCCGTTGAGGGACTGGATGGATTTCTTTGACTTGGGTATTGGAAACTCGAAGAATGCTCGGCACTTATCGGGGTTGGCTTCGATTCCTCGTTCCGTTAAGTAGAAGCTGAGGAACTTGCCTGCCAGGACACCGAACGTGCACTTCTCCAGGTTGAAACGCATTTTGTATTTTCTGGCCTATTCGAAGACCTTCCTTAGATGGGCAGTGTGATCGGTTTCCTCGTGGGATTTTACGATCATGTCGTCCATATAGACTTCGAGCATGTCGCCTATCTCTCCCCGGAAGACCTTGTTCATCATTCTTTGATAGGTCGCGTCGGCGTTCTTTAGGCCGAAAGGCATTACGTTGTAGTAATAGTTGCCCGATTCGGTCATGAAGGCCGTGTATTTTTTATCGCTCATTACCATTGGAATTTGATTATAGCCCGAGTAGGCGTCCATGAATGATAAAAGTTTAAAACTGGCAAAATTATCAACAAGTTTATCAATATTGGGGAGGGGGTAGGCATCCTTCGGGCATGCCTTATTAAGATCGGTGTAGTCAATGGACATTCTCCATTTGCCATTAGATTTTTTCACAAGTACAACGTTGGACAACCAAGTGGTGTACTTGGCCTCCGAGATAAATTTTGCCTCGAGGAGGTCTTTTACAGCTTTTTCTGTAGCCTCCGTTTTCTCTGGAGACTGCTTTCTCCTACGTTATGTTACTGCTTTGACGGCTGGGTCAATTGTCAGTTGGTGGCAGGCGATGGACGGGTCCAAGCCGGGCATCTCGGCGGCGCTCCAGGCGAAGAGGTCGGCGTTCTCCCGGAGGCATGCTTTGAGCTACTTCCTCACGATGTCGGGCAGGTCTGCTCCAATCTTCACCCCCCGCTGAGGGTTATCACTGAACAAAATGAGCTCGAAGTTGCCATCCGAGATTGGGTTCATCGGATGAGAGCTACTGCTGGACGAGGTAGATGAGATGGCTGAAGCTGCTCGGTCCTCCTGTTGGTCTTCTTTGGGGAAGCGGCTGTCGAGGTCAATGAAGTCGACCTGAGGCATGGGCTTGGCTTCCTCAGAGCTGCTGGGCAATGTTGGCTTGCTCGATGCCTTTGGCTTGGACGCAATGGCGTTGAGCCCTTTTGTGGCTGCTTCGAAACACCGTTGTGTAGCTTCGATGTCGCCGTGGAGGGTGGCGACCATCCCTTTTGAAGTGTAATACTTCATCTTGAGGTGGACTATTGAAGGCACAGCTACCAACTTGGCCAGAGTTGGTCTTCCGAATATGCACTAGTACAGCGACGGGCAGTCGATTACCAGAAATTATACTTTGACAGATCTGGCCGTCTCAGCTGATGCAAAGGTTACGATCAGTTCGACGTATCCCCATGGCTTGGTCATTGATCCATTGAATCCCTGTAAATCAGACCCCACGTAGGGGGTAAGGTGTGATTCGTCCAGCTGAAGTTTTAAAAATAGCTGGGAGTACATAATGTTGACCGAGCTACCCTGGTCGATGAGGATTTTACGAACGTCGAAGTTCGCCATTCGGGCTCTGACGAGCAAAGGTATGCTTAGAGTCCTTCTGGGCTTGATCGAGCGTGGTCACTTTATTGGAGCTTGTGTTGATCAGATTCTCGAATTTTCGTTTCACGGAGCCCACCGTGACTTTATTGAAGCCTCCACCAGAGATGACCATAGCGGAGGGAAACGTCTCCCACGGGCTGTGGGCCGCGAAATAGGCAGGGGCGCTGAGCTTATCCGGGATGTAGAAGTCCTCTGGTCGCGATACGGACATAGCGACCTAGATGTTGGCCTCTTCCGAGGAAGGCACCTCTTCCTCTATTTTCTTGGACTCTCGGGCGTCCTGCCGAGGAGTGTCTTTCTTCTTCGCGAACTATTTCAGGTGGCTGTCCCTGATCAGTATCTTGATGGCATCCTTCAAATGGATGCAGTCTTCGGTAGTGTGGCCGTGACTCTTGTGGAAACGACAGTACTTCGATTTGTCGGCGTTGGGTTTGGCCGGCAGTTGTTTGGGGAAGCGGACCCCTGCTTGTTAAAATTCTGAATTTGTGCATTCGGACAGTATCTTCTCCCTCGATACATTGAGGGGGTGTAATCGTGGAATCGCCCATAGGGTCCCTTGCTGTCGCGGGAGTCCCGAGGACGGTCTTCGCGCCTGCTTTCGCTTCGACGAGATGTCGAGGCTTCCTCGCCTCTAGAGGCCCGAGCGTTCTCCTGTTGGCGTGATGCTCGGACGTTGCTGGCCGCAACCTTCTCTTCATACTGAATGTGCGATTGGGCTTTGAGGAGGAGGGCATCTAGGTTCCTCGGAGGTGCGAGGCCAACGGCCTTAGAACACTCTGAGCCCGAGCGGAGTCCTTGCTCGAGCAAAAACTTTTTCATCTCATCTGTTGTAGGGACCTGTACTGCTTCTTTGTGAACCTCTTGATGTATGCGCGGAGAGGTTCGTCCTTTCCTTGGATTATGGCCCCAAGGGAGGCCTCAGTCTTGGGGTGACGGCGAGAAGCTGTGAAATGCCGTGAGAACATTCTGCCCAGTTGTCTCCATGAGGTAATGGATTCTTCGGGCAACTGCTTGTACCACGTCATCGCCCCTTTTCAGAGCGTGGTCGGAAATAGCCGGCACTTGATGGCGCCCCGGACTCCGCGGTAGTCTAGAAGTGTATCGATATTCTCGATGTGTTCGTCGGGGTCCATTGTACCGTCGTACGTGCCCAGTGACGGGGGCTTCTTCAGGCCCTTAGGGAGACGGGTTGCCAAGATTTCCTGGGACAATGGGCAGCGAGGCTCATCATCGCTGCTGGAACTGGTGAATGACAGGGACCAAAGGGTACGCTCGCGGCGGCGGTTTCTTTGGGGAGAAGGTGAGTGGTTCCTTCGGGGAGAAGGTGATCGGGCCAAGCCTTTAAACCTGACCGGGGGTGACTGCTCGTCCCTTCGGGGCCTCTTGTGACCGGGAGAGTGCTGGTTACGCGGGGAAACTTGGTCACGTTTCTGGACAGCGCGAGAGTCAGGTTCTTGGCGCAGTCTTCGGTCGATATCTCGTCGGGGTTGCGGGCTCCTTGATCTTCGTTGGTTCCTCCTTGGAGGAGGGGATCTTGGACGGGTGGACTCTTCTAGCACCCCGATCCTTTCGTTTTACTGCAGGATCAGGGTGTAGGTTTTGTTGATCACCTCCAGGAGGGCCACCAGGGTCGGGTCGGCGTTGGGTGGAACAGGAATAGGCTGGATGTCCAGCGAAGGCTGATCGTTGTTGCGGTCAGCAGGGGTAAGGGAAAGAGAAGCTGTGGCCCCGTCCCTCATAAAACGGGCATCTCGGAGAAGAGATGACGGACCGTCAACGTCAGTCTTGTTGACGGGGAGGACAGTGGGTTAGAGAGCACCTTTGGCGTGATCTTGCATGGCCATGATGATGATCTTGGAATTTGCTTTGATCTTTTGGTTTCCGGGGAAAGAAAGATGGGGAAAACAATGATTCCCACAGACGGCGCCACTGATCGTGAAGGCTGGATCAGATCCTGTTGAAGTAGACCACCAAGTACGTCTGAGGTGCTGGGCATACGGAGAGGAGGAGGGGGTGTACCTGCAAGGCACTTCGGCGCTCAAGTAAGAAAGGGTAAGAGAAAAGGGGCAAGTACAAAGTATTAGTTCGTAGGGTGAATTTTTGATACCTGACCCTCTCAAGTGAGAGGGTTTATATAATGCTCCCAAGCGCGTGGCCAACGGTCCTATTTTCAGGGCGAAATAACCGTTTTCCCGAAGAATAGGTAACTGCCCCAAACTAGCCGTTATGTCGGGCAGGGTGCCCAAAACTAGCCGTTATGTCGGGCATAAGCATAGTTTCGGGCACCTGTCCATAGCTGTTCGGGGAGTGTATGAGCCGTACGGAGCGGGCAGCAGTTCCGGGGAGGACTGTGCAGTCCTTGCTCGGCTGGAGGGGCAGAAAGGTAGCTTTCTCCCTTTGGTGGATTGGACCTAGGCATTTGGGTCGTTACTGCAGCAGAAGTGGATCGGACCGTGTCTGGCCATTGGCCCAGTCCAGAATAGAAAATATCAAACACATCCATGAATGAACAACGTATAGATCAAACAAATATATGCAACAACCCTTCCTAAATGAAGTATGCATTTTACATGGCTTTGCTTGGTCTTGAAAAGTAAAAAAAAAAACTCATTTTCCATAAGGCATATCCTAATAATCAACACAACTATGCATAAGAATAGTGAAGCTTCTCCATTTTACAATGTCATATCATAATAATCAACAGAAATATGCATAAGAATAACACAAAAACATCTTCAAACAAGCACTTTATCCATTTATTTAACTCATCAGAATTTATCTTAGTCATAATTTCTCCATGTTCAGAATTTGCAGTATGAAAAATCATTGCCAAGGGTCCTACAATGCTTTTGAAGGTGTAGCTAATACTTAAACCATGGGACCCGTTGTGCGTATTTTTCTCCACTAAATTTATTTTAACAGTTCATTGATAATATAATGGACAGAGTGGTGAATGTTTATGAATTTAAAATTAGTCAGAGAATTCTCACCTGGAAGAATTTCAGGATATGTATAGCATATGCCTTGGTCTCCTTCCAATGTTGGTATGAACTCGTCGATAAACATGTAAGGATTTGTATTACCAACACCACATTAAGCCACTAAATGGTCTAATAATTCTACATCCTAAGGATTAAACTTTATACCAAGCGGAAAGCCAGGTCACTCACTTGAAACCTACAGATGCAAAAACAATAAATTAATAAAGAACACCATAAACAACTCAAGATTTTTATGGGTGAATTTTTTTTCCATAGCAAACAACTATAACCAAATTAGTTTTTTAGTCCAAGAAATTATTTAATTGATATAGATTAATTATTTAATTACTTACATAGCATCAAAACTCACTTTAAATCTTGAAAATACTCCATCCTAATCAAACAATTTTAAGAATACCATAAAAGAACTCAAAAAGCATGACAGTCATGAAAACAAAAAACCTACCTTGCATCATTGTCAATGTTTCTGCTTGTTTACTTCAGCAACAATAACATCAGTCTCAATGTTTATGTTTACTTCAAGACTACCCTTTATTCCAACAAGACAATGTTCCTTATTGTGATTCGTCCAAGTTCCATCGGACGTCCAGTGACCCATAAAACTAAAATAAGAAAGGTGATGACAGTTGCAAGAGCTTGAAGAGCCTTCTTTGCAAAAGTACCTTGGATATCATCATAGCTTGGTTCCATAACCTATAAATGTTGTCACACAAATACAAGATAAATACAAAAATCAATACTTTCTCTTAGAACATTCAAAACTTGAAATCATTCAAAGCTCTACTCCTAAGAACATCCCCTAATTTTCTAGATTAAACCTAACATTGGTCATAGGTAACAGTAGAATCCCAGTGGAAACCGGTCCTGAAACCTTCGAAAGTAGCGTTGGAACACTAGAAGCAGCTTCAATGTGAGAATCACTTCGCCTCGATCTTTCAAAATCGTGTGATGATAATTACTGTTTTTGACACGATAAAGAACACCAATACCAGAGGAACTTGTTATTGTTGCAAAATTTGCAGAGGAAAACAAAAAAGATAAAGATGCTAAAAATGAGTTTGAGCGAGATTTAAAGAGGGAAGGAGAAGAGAAAAAGGTGACAACTAGAGTTTGGAGAAGAGGGGGAGAAGGTTGTTTTATATATTATAAGAATAAAATGTATATAAAATAATGTATAATGAATCAAAATAATTCCATGTCAACAAAAGTTATCCAGCTGGAGTGCCAACATCAGCCTAAGTTAACGCTTTTTGACAAAATTTAACAGAAAGGACTAATGTGAGTAACGCAACGTATTTTTCGAGACTTAAAAGGAACCTTTATTAAATAAAGGATTAAAGTGAAATCTAAAATTGAGTTAAGGGACCAAAAGATGCATTAAGCATTTTATATAAGTTTTGGGGTTTAGGGTGTTACAATTACAACCATCAGGATAATATCATATGAACTATGGATCATAATATGATAATCACTGTCAATTTTAACTGACTCCCAGACACGACGTTTTCCATTATTATTGAACACTGTAACAAACCTTTCAATTCTTCTAAATTTTTCATCGTCTTCAATGTCTTCGTCTAACCAACGAACCAAGCTCCTCTAAAGATATTCTAAAGTCTTACACTACTACAAATAACACATGTCATGTCAAACGCGAAAAGGATTTCACCTCGATTACAATGCCGAGGTAATGAATGCGTCATGAAAATGACACACTTTACCTCTTGGTTTTAAAAAAATCAACGAGTATTGTGTAAAGGTCATGGGTTTGATCCCCATGGAGACCTTTTTGGAAATCTGAAATGGTGAAAACACATTTCCCATCAGTTTTGACATTTCACTGACCGGTATACAACTTTTTCACCTCGGTTATCTCATAAAATCAAGGGGTAAAACAAATTTGAGTTTATTAAATCTAATGTGGATTGCTTATTTCACTAAACCCTATACTAAACATATAAATTCTCAAAATTGGTTAGGAAAATAATTACATGAACAATTGTGTTATATTTGAAGAACAACTTACATTGATTAAAGATTTTGAAGCATCATGCAACTCATCATTCATCTCACGCTGTTTTATGGTTAAAATCTCTCAAATGTTTCAAGCTCTTTATTCAACACTTCCTTTTCTACTAATTCATTCTTGAAAGCATAAAATTTGATGCTTTGAAAAATGAACAAATATGGAAGATAGTTGAACAAAAACTAGAAGTATTGGAGAGATTTTAACGATAAAACAACGTGAGATGAATGATGAGTTGCATAATGCTAGAAAACTATTAGTTAGTGTAAGATAAGTTTCAGATACACCATAATTTTGCGTATGATTATTTCCAAAATCAATTTACTAGGTTATATGTTCAAAGAGGGGTTAGTGAAACAAACAATCGACATTAGATTTAATAAACTAAACTCGACGGAACAAAATAAGAGCTGCATAAAGAATCACAAAAAACATAATCTCAATATCAATATCAACAATAAAAACAATAAGAAAACAACAACAACAATACCAAGAACAACAACATCAATAAACAACCTCTTGGGTTTAGGGTCTCAACAACAAGAAAAACAACATCGACAAAAAAAAACATGAATAACAACAAGAAAAACATTAGGGTTTCAGATCTCAACAACACCACCACCGCCACAACAACAACGACATCATCATCAACAACAACAACAACGATATTAGTAGTGATGTTTGATGTACCAGATATCTAAAGAAGAAGTAAAAGAAAATGATTTGGATCTCTGAAGAAGAAACGAGATCACTAAACACATAATAACTTCGCATTGAAGTGGTATGTGTTTATGGCTCTCGTTGATTAATGCTCTTCGTTAGGTTTTTTTTTTGTGTTGTGTATACAAATGAAAATGAATGCTACAAGCTATGTCTATATATATATATATATATATATATATATATATATATATATATATATATATATATATATATATATATATATATATATCAGAGAAACATATTCACTTCAGTTCAGAAGAAAACCGAGGTGAAATGTAGCGTATTTTTAGATAAAAGGAATAAAATATTTAAGAAGGTGCTACTTTTAATGAGATAAAAGATAAACTGAGGCTAATGGGATTCGAAACATGTACACTGAATAGGTTTTCCCCTCAGTTTTCAAAATAACTGACATAATATATTGTATAATTAAAAAAAGCAGTGTGCGTCCAGGAATTATACCTCGGTTACAGATTGTTTTATTATTATTTTTAAATAAAACATGGCGCTCCCAGGACCTATACCCTCGGTTTTTTATTGTTCGAGGTTTAAGTTTTGTCATAAAAAGAGTTATTTGTAGTAGTGTTAGTGTTCCAAAGTTGGATCTTCATTGGAGGCTTTACTGTCGAATAAATCAAATTAGCATTTATTTGATGATATAAGACATTTTGAAGAAAAATTTAAGGAGAGAATTAAGAAGACGGGTGGGAAATGGTGGGGAGAGAATGGCCTATTTATAAAAAAAAACAATACAACATAAGAGCCCCGGACAATGGCACATACTCCTAATGCTTGCATGCATATGCCACTACCATTGGCATCACACACAAACATGCGTCACAGACAATGGCGCCTAAGGTAAAATTTGAGTGTATACGCCACAGGCAAGTGGCACATCCTCGATGGGACAATTTTTTTATTTATTTTTAATTTGAAAAGTGGTTAATTTGATAAATTTTTTGAAAAGATGGTTATTTGAGTTTTTTTTTTTTAATATGGTTATTTAAAAAAAAAACGCATTTCTAATCTCTAATAATAATAATAATAATCTTGAAACGAATCTCTAATTTTAACTCCAATAAACTCACTCGAAAGATTTTACATTAAATTATTACAATTTTATCTTATATATCAATATTTTTATATTTAATTTATCTGTAATTTAATATATCAATTTAAGTATTTTTAAATATTATTAACGTGAAATAAAAAAATTGAATAATATATTATATAATATTATTAAATAAAAATTAAAGAGATAAAATTATGAAATAATAATAATAATAATAATAATAATAAATTTGAGTGTAAAATTAAAAATAAATAGATAAAATTGTATAAGAAAATTTAAAAATAAAAAAATAAAGAGATGAAATTGTGAGAGGGAAATTAAAAATTAAAAAAAAAATTGTGAAAAAATATAATGGCAATTTGATAAGAGGAAATCAAATTAGTGCATATATTGTCTCAATATTTCTTCTTTATCATCATCATCAAAGACATAATATTATATACGTGTCAGAATATTATGTTGATAGTTTAAGCAACGACAATTGCATTACGGCTGACTCCAACCAATGAAGCAAGAAAGAACTAACATTTTGATTGCGACACTTTAGCGAATAGGATAAAAAAAACTATTATTGGAGTTGCTCTTAGTCTCAGGGCAAATTTTACCACGAATGAGTGGGATCTAGCGTAGTCGAATCCGCGTCCAAAACTTAATATTCATGGGAGGGTAAAAATAAAAAGAATTTACCTTATACCCCTACAATTATATTTTCGCCCCTATAAAATATGTAAATATATTAATTTTACCATATGGTTGTTTGGCTTCCCCCAACAAAACATTTTCGATTCAAAATGTTTTTGAGGAACTTTGATCTAAGTCTTTTGATATTAGAAAGAGTATTTTAGAAAACATGTAACAATATTTTCCAAAAATTTACCCGCATATTAATAATGGGTAAGTTTAACTTTATGTGGCTAAAATTATATTTTAAATAATTTTTGAAATATTATATGCGGTTTAATCGTGGGTAAATCTAAATTTCTATAGATAAAATTATACATCAAAATACATTAAAATATTGAATATATATTGCAGATCTTAACCTTTTTTATCATGTCAAATTTAAGTTTGACAAAGCCTAACTCAGTCCAACATATTGTCGCATTTAATTATATGACAGAAAATTATCTGATTCAAAAAATAAAATTCATGTTGTTTGATTAAATTGAGATAATTTCATTTTAAAAAGTAAAATGATCCAAGTTAACTTTGATTATATTAATTATAAAAAAGGATTTAATACTTATATTAAATAAATATAAATACAAAGCACAATCATATATCTCAAGACAATATAATAAAAAATTTACATTAGAAAAACTTCGCTTAAATAATTTGTAATCCCCTTATTTTTCTGTTTTTTAAATTTTATAGTCCCCTTATAAAAAATTAGTTTTTTTATACCACCATTTAACATTTTATGTATTTTTTTATCCCCTTCAAATTGAGTCCAGATCCACTCAATTTCCTTATCCTCCATTTATTCAAGTTTCTTTAATAGATTTTTGCCACGTAGAATTTAATGATTTGTACGGTCAAGATTAAAAACTAAAAAAATATCTTAATTAAATATGGACTATTGAAATCCTTTAATGTTTTTAACCATAAAATTAAATGTTTTTAACCATGTATCATGTTTTTAATCTGGACCATTGAAATCCTTTAATGCCACATGGCAAAGATATGTTAAATAAAATGGATTAAATAGAGGATAAGAAAATGGAGCAGATCCAAATTCCTTCAAATTTGATTAGTTGGCAACTTAATTTATTACATGACACTAACATTGCAGTGCTACTATGGCACCTCGTCCGATAATATTGTCACGTTAATAAAAAAATTAAAAAATAATTTAATATATAAATTGATAATATTTAAGTTCTAAAATCTAATTTATATCATTATTCTCTATTATTTACCGTGTAGTGTTATATTTGTGAGAACCTTAAACAGAGGCGATTTCGGGGTCTTCGTCTATAGCGATGTCACCCGGGCGACATTCTCACAGAACATGGGGGCTCACCCTTGGGACAAATGATGTGTGTAATATTGTTATCTTTCGTTGGTCGTATGAGAGTCATACCTTAACTACCTGAGAAAATAGGTAGTCAGCAGTCTTTCCTAGTTGTGGGGGAGCGAATATTACCTCTAATGGTTTCTTAAACCCTAGACCCAAAAGTACCATATATATACTTCTCCCCCTAAGTGGAGAGGGGTAGATTCCAACTTTCACGTTCAACACCTAAAGCAACACGCTAACAGACAAAGCCTCTCACCTCACGTGAGCAGCGGGACCTTTAAAATCACCATAAAACCATCGTACATGTCTTCTTGTTGCCATGGACAAACCATACCTACACAAACAATTATAAACCTACTAAGGCGTCTAAGTACCCCTTCCCCTGCATGGGTAACATGAAGACCAGTGCTTTTTGACCAATACATAATGTAAGTAAATTTATCAGTAATTATTTGCAAAATATAATTTTGAGGCCAAATGGGTTGGAACCCCTGACCTTTCAATATAGGCAAGAAAATCTACCAACTAGGTCACCATGTTTTCTTATAAATATTTTGCAACCATAAAATAAAAAAGACTCTTAGTTAATAAACTATTTCCTGCAATTGCTTCTTTACATGTTTCTTGTAATTATATATTTGAATTCTTTTTAGTCAATTAGCTTTCCTACATATTGCTTGTGTTGAGGCGGTTAACATTTTGGGATTCTTGTTTAGTTTCTCAGTGCCTGAGACAAATAGAAAATCTTTGGAGGACATGTCATATGAGAATGAAAAGGAAGTTGAAATCAATGGAGAGTTAGAGCAATCTCATTCTAATAACAAAATAATGGTTCCACTTGTTTAGATTGAGTTTACCTATCTTGTGATTATTGTAATAAAACATTATCTCCCGATTCATTAAGGATACACGAAAGCATTGTGAATATCAAATACAATGTAATAAATATTTTGCTTTTTTTTGTTGAGTTAGTGTTAGCAAATAATCAATATTCATTGTCTACATTAGTTCTACTAATCGTGGTTGAGGTTTTAATCTATTTACAACAGATACTTTCAGCACTAAATCACTTGTACCTAACAAAACTAGTTGAAACATTTTCAATTTCACTAACTTGTGTCTTCAATTCATGGTCAATACAAAATAAGATTCTTGGACATAATGTTTACCATTTTTTTATATCCTTTATTATAACTATATATGAGGTCTGATGGCAAAGTTGTTCATCCACTATACCTCACGTCATAATCATTTTGTCTAATATATGCTTTATATCAGCCATGCATAACTCATTCATGCATTCTCTTCGAACAATATATATAGCGCATTCCAGTTTCTTTATGCGTGCATTTTTTTATTTTTTCTATATGAGTATTTGTGTATACCAAATTAATCTCATATCATCTCTTGTAACATGCAAAAACATTCATCACAAATAAGCATAACATATTCATTCACTACATTCTTACTGGTTTCTGGTTTTGTTTTCGGAAAAAAGGGATTGAAGGATGTCTAATCTTTCTATTTTTCAAACTTTTCTTCCATACTCTATTTCTGTTCTTTTTTATTTTTTTTCTATGCACTTGTCAGTTATGCATATAAATTTGTTAAAATAAAGCATATAAATTTGTTTAAAAAACGCATAACAATGAATATGTCATGCTCTGTTATGTGTACCCCATAGGAAATCAAAGAGATGTTAGTTGATAAAATTATAAACAACAAAAGGAACCTCTACTTAGATATGAAGCTTAGGCTTCAACCTCGCAACAAACAACAAACAAAAAGTGTTATTCAATGGATTGATTGGGTTGGGGAAGAAATTTGATTGGATTTTGGAATTGCTTTATTAATATTTGGTTGTATTAAATTAACAGGACAAGATGTGGTTCAATTGGCAGAATAATTGGTCCAATTAACAATATTAAATTTTGTGAATTATACGTAATAATTAATTAATTAATACTTAAAAATTTACTTATGATTGAGTAATTAGTACTTGAAAATTTACTTATATTAAATAATAAATAATAATATAAATAAAATTTAAGAATTTAATTATAATAAATAATAATATTAAATATATTTTTAAATTTTTTTAATTAACGTGGCAAAGTTGTGGGACGTGATGTCACATGGTCATTGTCATGTGAGTGTCACGTCGTAATTTGAAGTGTCAACTATATAAATTTGAAGGAGGGAAAAAAAACCCAAGAAATGTCAAATATGGGGACAAAAAAGTTGAATTTTTTATATATGACTAAAAGATTAAAAAAAATTAAAATAGGACCAAAAATGCATTTAAGAAGAAAAAAAAAATAATTTAAATTAGGCACAATAGTTTTTCACTGTAAAACAAATTTTGCATTTTTGTTCCAATTCAACAATATGTTTTAATTTTGTACAATAACTTTTTAATATATTTTATTTTGCAAAAAAATGCATTATAATTTAAGTGATGCTATATAATTTTATCATACAATACAAATTATACACTATATTTTAAATTTGTACCGATAATGTTTCAACAACATTCAAATAATATTGTAACATTTAAATTCAACAGCTAAAAATGATGCATTAAAAAACAAAACTAAAACTTGACATAATATCTAAATTTTAATAACATTTAATTTAAATGATGTCATGACCTATAAACTATATGACCATGGTAACTCTTTGGCTGGAAATGGACCGGTGTTACAACACTAGGAAGATCCCAAAATGCAACCAGATATAAGAAAACCCCAATGAAGAATTAGATAAAGTTGTGGAAGAATACAAGGTAAAATGGTTCCACTTGTTTAGATTGGGTTTACTGATATTGTAATAATTGTAATAAAGTATTATCTTTTAATTCATTAAGGAGACATGAAAGCATTGTGAATATCAAATACAATGTTACACATGCTCTCTTTCTTTTTTTATTGAGTTAGTGTTAGCAAAGAATCAATATTCATTGTCTACATCAGTGATACTCGTTGTGGTTGAGGTTTCAGCCTATTTACTGTTAAATATGTAATTAATTGTTTTAGAAAGATTAGATTTGATTTAGATAGATCAGATTTGATTTAGAAAGATTAGATTAGATATTTTTGGGCTTTTATAGTTTGGGTTTTAGCTTGAGATGCAAGTTAACCTAAATCTATAAATAGGGAGGAATCCTTATCATTATAATAATCAAGTTTGATAATTCACAGTTTGCAGTTGCAAGTGGATATTGAAAGTTTCCACAGTTTGTGGGCAGAAAGAATTCTGCAGTTTTTCATCTTCTTCTCCAACGCTACTATTTCTCTTTTCTCTTTCTTTCTTTCTCAATTTTTCTTTTCGTTGCCATTGCGTGTGATTGTTAATAATCTTGAGATCAAGATTGAATATGAATTCTCAAAAGGTTTTGGGTTAATTCCAACATTTGGTATCTAGAGCTCCGGTTGCGATTCAAGGAAGGAAAATCTTGATGGCGATGAATCATCCGAACGGACACTTTCTGACGAGCCTTCCGATTCTCAATAAAGATAATTATGAGAATTGGTGCAAGCAGATTAAGGTGGTTTTCTGTTATCAAGATCTTTGGGATCTTGTGAAGGAATGAGTAACACCGCTTACAGTGAACGCGACGGATCAAGAAAAGGCTGCACACAAAGAGTTGAAAAAGAAAGATTATAAAGCTCTCTTTATAATCCATCAGTGTGTCGATCCAGATAACTTTGAAAAGGTTAGTGATGTAGAGTCAGCAAAGGAAGCGTGGGAGATTCTTGAAAAGTCGTTTGGAGGCGCAGAGAAGGTGAAAGAGGCGAGGTTACAAGCTCACAAGAGAACCTATGAGTTGCTTCAGATGGAAGACAATGAAAGTATAACAGATTTCTTCGCCAGAGTTACAAAGCTGGTGAATCAAATCAAGGTATGTGGAGAGGTGTTGACATCAAGATCAGTTGTTGCAAAGATCTTGAGGTCATTGGCTCTAAAGTTCGACCACGTGGTAGTAGCCATAGAAGAGTCGAATGACTTATCAGTATTGACAAAGGAAGAGCTTCAAGGGACGCTTGAGTTTCATGAACAAAAGATGGTTGAAAGAGCTGCAGAAAAGTCGAAGAGTGATATGGCTTTGCAGGCACAGTCAGAAAAGGAAAGGAAATGCAAAGGAAGCTGGAATGGCAACAAAGGTAGATGAGGCTACAACAATTTGACTGGTCAAAATCAACATGAAGGAAACTGGTCGTATCAGAGAAAACCCTGGAACCAAGGCAACCAAAGAGATGGTGTTGTAGGTAGAGGAAGAGGTGGTGGTCGAAAGCCTGACAAAAGTCACATTCAATGTTTCAACTGTCAGAAGTATGGTCACTATTTTAGTGATTGTCCAGAAAAGAAGAAGAATCAAGAAACTGATGCAAAGCTGGCGAAACATGAAGAAGAAGAGATGTTGTTGATGGTCACAACAAGAGATGAAGAGAGATTCCAGGACCAGTGGTACTTGGACTCATGATGCTCATCACACATGATTGGAAGGAAAGATTAGTTTTTCAACATGAAGCCCTCGTTGAAGAACACAGTGAAGTTTGCAAATGACAACACTCTAACAACTGAAGGTGTTGGTGATGTTCTGATTATGAGGAAAGATTGCAAGAGATCAACAGTTTCAAATGTGTTGTACATACCGGCATGAAGAGTAATTTACTCAGTATATGGCAGTTGGTCGAAAAGAACTACAAGGTGTCGATCAAAGACAAGAAGATGAGAGTTCTCGACGCAGGTGGTAGGTTGATCTTGAAGGCTCAAATGTCTCAGAATAAGACCTTCAAGATTGAACTCAATGTGATGGAGCACAAGTGCCTAACAACTGCAGCCAGCAAAGATGAGTGGTTATGGCATTTTTGACTAGGCCATCTCAACTTCAATGACATCAGAGAGCTAAAGAGAAGAAATATGGCTTCAGGAATACCTAAAATCGACATTCCAAGTGAAGTCTGTGAAGAGCGTGTTCAGTCGAAACAACACAAGAATAGATTCAACAAGGATGCAGGAAGGAAGTCGAAGGCAATTCTGGAAGTCATATACTCTGATGTTTGTGGTCCAATCCAGGTGGATTTGATTGGTGGCAACAGATACTTTGTCGCGTTCATAGATGATTACAGTCAAAACCTGTGGACTTACCTCATTAAGAAGAAAGGTGATGTGATCGAGGTATTTGCCAGATTCAAATCTATGGTCGAAAGACAGAGTGGTCAAAAGCTGAAAATTCTGAGGACTGATGGTGGTGGAGAGTATGTGTCGAAAGAGTTCGATGCATTATGTGAAAAAGAAGGGATTGTGCATGAGGTGGTGCCACCCTACACTCCACAGCAAAATAGAATTGCAGAAAGGAAGAACAGAACCATCATGAACATGGTGAGAAGTATGTTGAATGGAAAGCATCTACCCAAAGAATTATGGGGAGAAGCGATTTTGACAACAACATACATATTAAACAGATGTCCGACGAAGAAGCTTGAAGCAATCACACCAGAAGATTGTTGGTCTGGTGTCAAGCCGAGCCTCAGTCACTTGAAGGTGTTTGGATCTATAGCACATAGACATGTGCCAGATCAGTTGAGAAGGAAGCTTGATGACAAGTCGAATCAGATGATCTTGATAGGATATCATTCGACTGGAGGATACAAGTTGTTCCACCCAGTGAATAAGCAGGTAGTAATCAGCAGGGACGTGATCATAGACGAGCTTAAAGAATGGGATTGGACTGAGAATGTAAAGAAGGATTCAGTGAGAATCTCTTGTGAAGAACCAGCCACTGAAGTCAAAAGAGAAGTTCGACAGGAACAAGTCATAGATGAAGCAGGTCCAAGCAGACCTCGACGAACAAGACACACGCCTGCAAGGTTGCAAGAATGTGTAATTACGTCAAATGATGTGGTTGAAGAAGAGGGTGAGCTGGTACACTATGCTTTCTACGCAGATGTCGAACCAGTCAATGCAGCTGAGGCATTGAAAGATTCGAAGTGGGTGAAAGCAATGAATGAGGAGTTAGAGTCCATCAAATTCAACAACACCTGGTCACTTGTCAAATTGCCTCAAGGCAAGAAGGCAATTGATGTGAAGTGGGTTTACAAGGTGAAGGTGAATCCTAAAGGAGAAGTAACTCGACACAAGGCGAGACTTGTGGTGAAAGGATTTCTTCAGAAGGAAGAAATCGACTTCGACGAAGTGTTTGCACCAGTTGCTAAGATCGAAACAATCAGTTTGGTTGTTGGTCTAGCAAATATGAACAATTGGCACACATGTCAGATGAACGTGAAGTGTGCATTCCTTAATGGCCCCTTAGACGAAGAAGTTTATGTCGCACAACCAGCTGGGTATGTGAAACGAGGCGAAGAAGGAAAGGTGTACATGCTGCATAAAGCCCTATATGGACTTAAGTAAGCTTCAAGAGCTTGGAATAAGAAAATCGACAACTTCTTAAGGGAGAAGGAAATTGTGAAGTGTACGGCTGAGCATGAAGTATATGTAAGAAGAAGCAATAGTGAATTGCTTATACTATGCCTCTATGTCGATGACCTGTTGATAACAGGAAGTTGCAAGAAGGAGATCGAAGATTTCAAACATGATCTAAGTGAGGAATTTGAAATGTCAGACTTGGGAAATCTCTCATATTTCCTTGGCATTGAATTCTACAAGACTAGTAGAGGTTTGATGATGCACCAAAGAAGATATGCAGGTGAAATACTCAAGAGATTTGAGATGCAAGATTGCAACCCAACTTCGACTCCAGCTGAGACCAGATTGCAACTGTCGAAAGATTCAGATGAAGATGATGTCGACCCAACCCAATATAGAAGACTTATTGGGTCACTTCGATACCTTTGTCACACACGGCCTGACTTAGCATACAATGTGGGTATGGTAAGTAGATTCATGCAGAAGCCAAAGGTATCACACCTAACAACAACGAAGAGGATACCGAGGTATCTGAAAGGGACTCTCGACTACGACATTTTATTTCCTACAGCTGATGAAGGAAAATAATGCAAGCTAGTGGGATACAACGACTCTAGTTGGAGTAGTGATGTTGAGGATAAAAAATCTGCAGCTGGCTAAGTGTTTATGTTAGGTGGTGCACCAGTTGCTTTGAGTTCGAGAAAGGAACCAGTAGTGGCACTGTCGTCATGCGAAACAGAATACATAACTGGTCGAAGAGATCACACAGAAGAGTCATGGAGCAATTACCATGAAGATCGACAGCATGTCAGCTATCAACTTGGCGAAGAATCCAATAGCAAATGGTCGAAGTAAGCACATCGAAATGAGGTTCCATTATCTTCGAGAGCAGGTAGCAGAAGGGAAGATGAACTTGGAACACTGCAGAACTGAGAATCAGATTGCAGATATCATGACGAAGGGAGTGCAGGTCGAAGTTTTCAGAAGACCAAGAGCCATGATGAATGTAGACAATTTAGACACAATGAATTATGTGGTGTGTTAAATATGTAATTCATTGTTTTAGAAAGATTAGATTTGATTTAGATAGATCAGATTTGATTTAGAAAGATTAGATTAGATATTTTTTGGCTTTTATAGTTTGGGCTTTAGCTTGAGATGCAAGTTAACCTAAATCTATAAATAGGGAGGAACCCTTATCATTGTAATAATCAAGTTTGATAATTCAAAGTTTGCAGTTGCAAGTGAATATTGAAAGTTTTCACAGTTTGTGGGCAGAAAGAATTCTGTAATTTTTCATCTTCTTCTCAAACGCTACTATTTCTCTTTTCTCTTTCTTTCTTTCTTTCTCAATTTTTCTTTTTGTTGTCATTGCGTGTGATTGTTAACAATATTGAGATCAAAATTGAATAAGAATTCTCAATAGGTTTTGGGTTAATTCCAACATTTACAATAGATACTTTCTGCATTAAATTACTTGTACCTAATAAAACCAATAAAAAATTTTAAACTTCACTAACTTATGTCTTCAATTCATGGTCAATACAGAATAAAATTCTTAGAAATAATGTTTTCCATCCTTTATATCCTTTATTACAACTATATATGATACCTGATGGCAAAGTTGTTCATCAGCTATATCTTACTAAATAATCATTTTGTCTGGTGCGTGCTTTATATCATCCCTACATAACTCATCCATGTATTATCTTCCAACAACATACATAGCTCATTCCATTCTCTTTATGCATGCTTTTTTTTTTCTTTTTCCTATATGAGGATTTGAGTGTACCAATTTAATCAGATATTAACTCCTGTATCATGTAAAAACATTTATCACAAATAAGCATAACATATTCATTTGTTGCACTGGATTCTTACTTTGATTTGTTTATGTTTTCATAATGAAATTCCATCCTTAAATTTCTCAAACTTTTATTTCATACTTTAT
The DNA here is from genome assembly GCA_022829125.1 of Lathyrus tuberosus. NCBI lineage: Eukaryota > Viridiplantae > Streptophyta > Magnoliopsida > Fabales > Fabaceae > Lathyrus > Lathyrus tuberosus. The sequence goes on from JALAZF010000267.1 coordinate 6,582,846, forward strand.
TTCTCTTATTTTCTATTTTATATATGCACTTGTAAGTTATGCATATCAATTTGTTAAATAAAAGCATATCAATTTGTTAAAAAAATATATATAAATGGCTATGTCATGCTATGTTATGTGTACCCCATAGAAAATCAAAGATATGTTCGTTGGTATGATTATAAACAACAAAAGGAGCCTCTACTCTTATATGCACCTTAAGCTTCAACCTGATAACACTACAACAAAAATGACTTTTGGCAACAACGCAAAATCACAACCTAAAGTATAATAACCGTAGCCTAAGGCTTTAGGGGGCAGTTTATCAGACGTGGAATAAACGACTGTTGCCTATTCCTTTAAAGTGAGATTATTTTATTTTATTTTTAATCACGACTTCAAAACACCGTCGCCTGAAACATCAAAAATCAACGGTTTTAGTTGTAGTTTTAAGCCACAATTTTCTAGTAACAACACAAATAACCGTTTCCAAAACTAGAAAATGCAACGGTTTGTAAAAAGCAACAATTGAAATCCGTAGCTAGTGTATAGTTTCATTTAAAACAACTACACTTAGTCGCGTCTAAAACTTACGAAAAGTCCATGGTTTTTATTAAGCAATGCGTAAAAAGTGTTGAAAAAATTGGTAAATCTTATAACATCTATGTCGAATTTTAAAAGTAAAGATATAATTATTAAATAATTTCCTATTCATTTATATGGTGATACAATTCAGCCATAAACCTTTATTTTATTCTAATATATTATAAGTCAATATTATTAATAAAATGAGAAGAAACACATGTATAAATTAATCAAAACATAACAATATGAAGTATTAAAAAGATGAAGTGTAATAAACACTTTGAAATGTAAAAACAAATATTTTCAAAATAAATCCAAACTCATTGAAATGTAATAAACTAATTAGTTGGCTTATGTAACTCCATAAAATAAAAAATAATTGTCCATATTTGAACCAATGGAGGTCTTCATCATATTCATTGTATTGAGGATCATGAAAATCATCATCTTGAGAACTATCAACTTGATCATAATGAAGATCGTCATCATCTTGGAGATCGTCGTCATCTTGGAGATCATCATCTTATTCATCTTGAGGATCATCTTCGTTTCTAACCTATAAATATGAAGAGATTTTGTTATAAATTAATATAAACACTAAAAAAATCACATTTTTAAAGCCAATGACACCAAAGAAGCAAATTTATTTCTATTCAAAGTGCAGTAATTTATTAAGCACGCATTGAACATAATTAGCCACACTTTTAAACATCATTAACCACAAATTTGTAAGTATTTCAAAGTATAGACATAATGTCCATTACATCTATTATAATTTTGAAGATGTGCTTTCTTGATCATTTTCAGAATTCCATTGTATAAAGTAAAATATTTCCCATATGGTAAACCTTTTTATCTCTGCTGAATGATTATTTCATTAAATTAAATTTCATGCTTGGAGCATTTTACTTATCTGTTTATATGTTTTGAGAACATATAGACACATGTTTTTCACATGATAAAATCGAGTAAAAACTACATAAATGTTTGCATGATATGTTTACCGAAAATCCATATAAAATAATTTGATAATGTAGAGTATAAGTTTCACATAAAATATACTTCCAAAGGATAATGTATAGTATAAATTGACCCTAACACAATATACTTCCAAAGGATGTTTAGTTTCCGCTTCGCCACAAAACTTCCAATTTACCTAATATTTCTCTCAGAGTCACAAAGCAGAGACGATAAAAACAATATATATGACCACCAAGATGTATCAAATACTGCATCAAACATATATAAGCCGACAAGGAAGAAATGCCTATATGAGATTGAAAAAAAGTAAAGATTCCTATTTATGTTCGTAAAGCAACTCTAAGTTACAACAGTACACTGGCAGGTGGTCAAACTCACCGACCACATTAATCAACTGAAATGTATTTTTGATTGTAGAATTTGAATGTATATTTTGCGTGTTCGGAGTTTAAAACTTGAAACATACCATTTAACATAGCACAGCTCAACAATTTCTTCAAATTCCAAGTCAAATTCTAAAATCAAAACATTCTAAAAACACGATCTCTCCAAAAATTTAAATGATATTTTTGAATTTTAATAAATTCTAAAATCGAAACATTCTAAAAACATGATTTCTCCAAAAATTTAAATGATATTTTTGGATTTTTAATTGCCTTCCTAAAAGATTTTGGGAAGGAACTAGATTTTTTTTAACTAAATAGACTTTTATACAATCTAAAATTTTTAACCAAGACCTAAAATAGACTAAATCATAGACCTTGACTATAGATTTGAAAATATATCACTCTTACTTATTAGTGTTAATTGACATCTCTATTCCGACTTATAATATAGGAAGGTCCGCCTTTGTCAATACATTCTTAGTGGTAAAAGAAAACTTTTGCCTAACATAATCATTGAAGAATTGAAGTCAAACTTGTTGAGATGAGTATTGACCAAAGACAATGCATCTCAAGTACAAGTTAAACAAGGTCCTAAAATTGTTGTCAAACTTGTTGAGATGAATTGAAAACAATGTTGCTACCAGCGTTAATTTCTATTGCAGTGTATAGGAATTGTTGATGCCAATATGTATCATAAGCCTAAAATATTTAAACATAACAGAAACAAAAAGCATTTGATAACCTATGAAATATATTGTGAGCCACAACTATTTCACCATCAAAGATTCATTTTATCTACATTTCATTCCTAAGGGCATATCCAATGCAAGTATCTTATTTGAATTGCATAAGTTTTTTTTGGAACAAATTACCACAGAAATAGCAAAAGCTAACAGTTTAAAGAACAAAATTCATGGCATAATTTAAAAAACAAAAGTGAATTGGGGGGGGGGGGGGGGGGGGGGGGAGTGCAAAGATAAATTGAATGGTAAACTTAGGTATTTACCTGTCCTTTGAAATTGGGGTCAGGATTGTAAGGTGTGCTGCTACAACGTATAGAAATAAGCAACTCTGAAAGTGAGAACAAGAAAGGTTGGGGCTGAGAGTGAAAGTAAAATCCAGATCTGAAACTTAGAGTGAACACTTTAGAGAAAAAGTATGAACATTAGTGATTGAATATTGCATATTATTATTCAGAAAATAAAAATGGTAAACTTACATTTAAGAGATATAAGAGGTGAGAGCAACAGATTATATCACTTTTCTTCACAACGGGTTGTATAATGGGTGTTGTAGCTGTCGCCGGTGGCCGCCGTGAGCAGGAGGGAGTAAGTTATAGAAGAAATCGAACTCGCTGATGGTCGCCGTGAAAGGGAGTGATGAGTTACATAGGAAACGCACTCTCTGTACAAAGAGGAAGAAGAAAAGTTTAGGGTTTAATATGAAAATCAATTTTAGCAACGCTGTTTTTAAGTTAAGTAAGTTTTAAAGAATACGAACAATTAATATATAAATATATTTCAGGATGTTAAACTTGCAAGTTGTGAGATTTGGTCTAGTGGTAGCGTGGTTTGTTGTGAAAGCTGGGAACTTGTGTTTGAATCTTAGTTTTCACATTTTTTATAAATCATGTTTTTCCAATTTTTATTAAAGTTCAATTAATTTAAAAAATAAATTAAAACAAAAAACCCATGGGTTCTGTCCCTGACGTTTAAAAAATACGAACAATTAATATATAAATATATTTTATGATGTTAAGTTAAAAGAAGTGATATATGGTCTATTGGTAGCATGATTTTTTGTGAATGTTGAGTATATGGGTTCGAGTTCTAGTTTTTACATTTTGGATATATTATATTTTCCAAATGTTTTTAAAGTGCAATTAGTTTTAAAAAATAAATTAAAACAAAAACTAAATCCCATAAGGACACGGGTTCGATCCCCTTCTCAAACATTTTTAATTTAAATTTTAAAATACTTAAAGATGGAAAAACATAGTCTATTAAATAAGAAGTAACAACGTTATAAAAACCATACCATAAAAAAATAAGCAACGATTACGTTATAAAAACCATACGGTTAGGTTACAACAACACTTATAAAACCGTATAGCATATAGTAAATAAGGGATAGTTTTCACAATAAAAAAAATAGAAATGCTTCAACACGTAAAAAAGTACAGTATATAATACTATTAAGCGACGGTTTTTCAGCAGTTGCCTGTTCATCTGTTACCTAATTGCCTAAAGTCATTTTTGTTATAGTGTAACAAATAACAAACAAAAAGTGTTGTTTAAGTTATTGGTTGGGTTTGGGAAGAAATTCAATTGGATTTTGGAGTTACTTTATTAATATTTGATTGTAATAAATTAAAAAGAGAAGGTGTGGCTCAATTGACAGATTGATTAATCCAATTAACAATATTAAATTTTGCAAATTATACTTAATAATTAAAAAAATAATTTACTTATAATTAATAATCAATACTTACAAATTTACTTATGATTAAGTAATTAAAATTTGAAAATTTACTTATCTTAAATAAAAGAGAATAATAATATAAATAAATTTTCAAAATCAAATTATAATTAATAATAATATTAAATTATTATTTTTAATTAACATGGCGAAATTGTGATGTGGTGTCACATGGTCATTGTCATGTCAGTGCCACGTCATGATTTGAAGTGTCAACTATACAAATTTGAAAGGGGCAAAAAAAAAAACTTGAGAAATGTTAAATACGCGTATAAAAAAAATTGATTTTTTTATAATGGAACTAAAAGATTAAAAAAATTAAAATAGGGGACAAAAATAAGTTAAGCCAAAAAATTTATTTTATAATTTAAATTTGGCACTATAGTTTTTCACAATAATACAAATTTTGCATTGTTATTCAAATTCAACAATATGTTTCTATTATGTACAATAACTTTGCACTATATTTTAATTTTGCATATTAATTTTGAAAAAAAAAATCATTATAATTTAAAGGATGCATTAGAGTTTAAATGATGCAATATAATTCTATCAAACAATACAAATTATATACTATATTTTAAATTTGTATTAATAATGTGTCAACAACATTCAAATAATGTTGTAACATTTAAATTTAACAACTAAAATCTTACATTAAACAAATAAAACTAAAATTTGTTAGAATAACTAACATTTAATAATATTAAAATTAAGGGATAAATATATGATACCCCCTGCCAAAGTAGCGAGATTTAGTTTTGCCCCCTTGAAGTTTTTTTTTTTGATTCCCCCCTCAACAAATCAAGATTCCCTTTCCCCATACCCCTCGTGTTGTTTGGTCAATGGAATCTTCCTACATGGCTGAGGACCATTGTTGACTTTCAAAATTCCTATGCCATGTCATATAATACATTTATATTAGTTTGTGCTACCCCCTTAAAAATTAGGGTTGAGTTTTCCTTCTTCTCCTTCTTCAACAATTCAGCGACACCTTCATCTTTTCTATCTTCACCATGTCTGCAACCAAATCCAGTTCAAGCAGCATCAATAGTGCAATCGATTTTAATGGGATACCCAGATGTGGATGCCACCGTGCGATAAAGATGTGGGTCTCTAACACAACTCAAAATCGCAATAGGAAGTTCTGGAGATGTAGAAACGCAGGGGTAAGAATTTTGCTTTGGTATATGTTGGGTTAAATTGTCCTAATGTTGTTGTCTGTGTTAACGTATTTTTACATTGTCAATGTTGATGTAGAATGGAACAGGGTGTGACCTATTTTTGTGGGATGATGAAATGGGAGATTCTATGAAGGGGAATTTTCAGAGTGTAGCACATTGTCAAAAGTGTGTGATACGTGAAGTGAAATTAGAAGCTACATTGCAGAAGTTGAAGACCAAAGGAAAATGAATTTGAAGTTGAAGATGGCACTTGTTTTATCTTGGGTTATTATTGTAATGTTGTTCAAGGGTAGTTGATGTTAGGTTACTGTAATGTTGGTCAAGGGTAATAGCTGTTAGTTTGGGTTGATAGATGTTAGTTTGGGTGGAACTGTTACTGTAATGTTTTTCAGTCAATTGTTAGGTTGGGTTGAAGTAGATGTAATGTAATGAAAGTGTGAATTGAAATGTAAAGTTGTAGTTGTTTGACTGTTATCAATGAAATGTAATGAAAGTCTGAGTTAAAATGTAATGTTGATGTAGTTTGACTGTTATAATTTATGTTGATGTAGTTTGAATGTTATGTTAAAGTATAATTAGTTTGACTGCTAAAGAACACAAAACATGACTTGAACACATTTCTGTCATTAACACAAAGTATAATTAGAATAGAGCAACATTGTGCATATCAGTTTACACAAAAAGCAACATTGTGCATTTCTGTCCATAACAGAGTGCATAAAAAGAGCAACATTGTGCATATCAGTTAACACAAAAATAGCAACATTGTGCATATCATTGCTGTCAAAACAAGAGTGCATACAAAGAGCAACATTGTGCATATCAGTTAACACAAAAATAGCAACGTTGTGCATTAGATGCTTTACAAAAGGGGCACAAAAAAAACCTACTTAAACATTATAACAAAGTCTTCTACTCAAGTTTTGATTTCTTTTTTTGGCCTTCTTTGTAACTTGGGATCCTTGTCTCTCTTGAGTCAGAATGCAATCCTCCTCTTCAGTCAAATACATTGGTTGGTCTTCCTTTGGTTTAGATAGTAATGCTTGGACGAAATTGTACCATGGTGTGTACAACGGACAAGTAGTCACGTGATTGATGGATAATATGATTTGTATGGAACATGTTGTGTTGTTATGTGATTAATGTGAATGTGATCACCTAGTGATTGTCGAATGCAAGCACGTTGCACTTCTATTTATCACGTATTCGGAAACAACCCCTTGATTGTACTGCCCCAAGTCATGGTACTTATATAGAACAAGAATTGGGATGGATGCACCCATACTTGAATGACTAGGTTAAAAACCCAGGAATGGTGGAACCTTAAGTGGGTTAGAGTCCCATACGGATGAAAGGCTTAAAATGGGTTTGAAGTCCCATAGGAAGCGACGATTCTTAAGGTTGAGGAGTCACTAAGAATCTGAAATCCACGCATACGTCAGGGTATGGGATATGTATCCGTCAACCGTGCCGATAACCCTAGATAGAGGGTTTTCTGGGGAAAGATATCTATATTACAAGTATGTAAATGATGTCAATAGGCACTTATGATTGTGTCAGTACCAAATAATAACAGTTGTATGATATATATATATATATTATACGGGTTGTTACATTTACCATCCTTTATATCCTTTATTACAACTATATATCAGGCCTGAACAGTTGTATGATATATATATATATATATATATATATATATATATATATATATATATATATATATATATATATATATATATATATATATATATATATATATATATATATATATTATACGGGTTGTTACATTTACCATCCTTTATATCCTTTATTACAACTATATATCAGGCCTGATGGCAAAGTTTCATCCACTATAACTCATATATGAATTTTCTTCCTACACTATATATAACACATTCCATTCTCTTTATGCATAAGTTTTTTTTCTTGTATCATGCAAACACATTCATCACAAATAAGTATAACATGTTTATTCATTGCACTACATTCTTACTTGTTTCTGGTCATGCTTTTAGAATGAAAGGATTGAAGTTTTCTAATCCTTCCGTTTCTTAAACTTTTCTTCCATGCTCTATTTCTCTTCTTTTCCGTTTTCTTTAATGCCCTTGTAAGTTATGCATATTAATTTGTTAAAAAACATATCAATTTGCTAAAAAAAACATAACAATGGTTATGCCATGCTTTGTTATGTGTGCCCCATAGGAAATCCTATAAATGTTAGTTGATAAAATTCTAAATAACAAAAGGAACCTCTACTCAGATCCACGCCTTATGTTTCAAATTACAGAACAACTACTTTAATCATACTAGTTTTTTTTACGTTCAAGATCTCTCCTTGAACTTTGTTTCACAGTGAGAGTTTGTTTGTGATTCGATTGGATCTTTCAAGGTGCAATATTTCAGTCTGGACGTTTTTATCTTAATTGTGTTTCTTAGAAATTAATAGTTGAAGATCTGGCTATCTACTAAGGATGATCCTGGTAAGATGATGATAGAAGAGCTCATAGCATGGAGGATATTTGTGGATTCATGTGTCTGGGTTATGCTGGAAGAAAAAAGAGAAAGGGAGAGTAATGTCAACACATGGAAAGTTGGAAGGATAGGGATTTACCATATATGGAGATTTTTCGTGATTTAGGGAACGATTGGAATATTGCAGCAATCAAAGTGGAAGGATTCTGGGAGAAAAACAATATCTTTTGGTGTGGAGATTTTGCCAACATTAGAGACACAAGAATCAAACTCACACACAGAATCAAAGTCTTTAATTAGGTCGACAATTTGCAGAGATATTGTTCATTCAGGACCAGTTTAAATTCAAGGGTCATGCAAGGCAATTATCATCAACTCATGCATTCTTCTATTAGACAAATCACTTCCCTGTTCCTTTGGTTTCTTGTTAGCAATATCATAATGGAGCGCCACAATGTTTATGAAAATGATGAAAAAATGGTCGAATCAATTTCGATTCCTCCATGATAGCATCTGAAGATCTCCTGGATTTGTGCCTTGTCGGATCGTTGTTGACCACCAAACCGATTCGTTTTGATGAGATGAAGGACATGCTCTCTCAGCTTTGGCAACCAGGGCAAGGTGTGGCTATTTTAAAGATGGAGGAAAATAGATTTCTTGTCCAATTTTTTCATGCATTGGACATGGAAAGAGTGTACCAAAGAGGGCCTTGGTTATTTGAAAACTTTATGTTAGTTTTGAGGAAACTTAAGTTCGTGGAAGAGCCTCTCTCTGTACTGATGAATGAAGTAAAAATTTAGGTCTAAATTCATCAACTTCCATTTGGTTTCATGTGTGAAAATGTCGGCATACTCATAGGAAACCACATTGGCAGATTTATTGTGTACGACGAACCAAATAACTTTGGCACATGGAGAAAATACATGTGTATCTGTGTAGCTATCAACGTCCAAGAATCGCTTAAAAAAAGTTAGTCTTTTGATCGTCTTAAAGGTGAACAGGTCCATGTATTCTTCAAATACTAAAAGCTCAGAATTTTTTGCTTTCTTTGTGGCACCCTTGGTCACACAAATAGTTTCTATCATAAGAAATTCAGTGCTAGTAGTTGTGAAGTCACGAGAGGCTAAGGAAATTTTGTCTGTGCTGAAGTTGGAGGCTATGGTGGAAACACCAGCACAAACAGATGGTTGAGAGGAGGCCAGAACCAAGAAGGTGGTGGTTGTGGCGTCGGAGGCAGTATGAGTAACGATTATGCTGAAGAAAGTAACGATAGTAACATAACTGATGGAGAAAATTTTAAAGCTAAAGGTTTGAATTTTGAAAACGTGGATGAGGTTAATGAAGAGGAGTTCATGGAAAATTATTAATTGATAGAGACCCAAGGACTAAACATTTGGATTTTTTCAAACTTGCTGAGTTGAAGGAGAGTCAAAGCAAAGTCACTAAGAGTTAGATCCCTTTTAATCCAACAGTTACTATACCAGGAGAAAGTACTGTTACTGTTGTCCATCAAAGTGAAAATAGTACTGGAAACAGTTTGGTCAATACTAATGCCGATTTTGTTACACGTGTCGACTCTGAGCTTTCTTCATTATTGACAAAGCAAGTACACCCTCTGGACACATTTATAAGCAAATTTACCTTTTTTGGGTACATTTGACTATTAGTGTATCTAGTCCATATATGGACTAGATACACTAATAGTCAAATGTACCCAAAAAAGGTAAATTTGCTTATAAATGTGTCCGGAGGGTGTAGTGGTTAGTGAGCGGAGCCCAACGAGTCTCATTAAGACTGTGGTGGACCGGACAAAGCCTGCTCTTACGCAACTGACTTTTAATGCTGTTGATGACCAATCGCAGGTACACATGAGAGACAGAAACTTCAACGTGGCAGACGAAACTTATTTTGCAGCGGAAAACAAGATTTTAATAACCATAATTGCTAGTAAGGACAAAGTTTTAATAGCTAATAATATTACTACCTCTGTCCTAAATTATAAGTCACTTTGTAAAATATATTTGTCCCAAATTATAAGTCACTTTACAATCCCAATACAATATTAATGAAATTTTTTCTAATATACCCTTAACTATTTATTTCTCTTTTTTCTTTTGATTATATTAATTTCTCTTTCCTCTATAACTAATGAAGGACAATAGTGTAAAGTCATATATAATTTCTCTTTCCCATAAAACATTAATTACTTTTCTTAAACTGTGTGAAATGCCCAAAACGTCTTATAATTTGGGACAGATGGAGTATTAATATTCTTGTCTTACATTCTCAAATGAAATTAAATGGAGTGGGGGAAGTCAAGTCAAAGCTCGACAGTCAAGGAGACAATATCAATTATCAGCTCATGGAATACATTAAAGCTGGACAACAAATGATGCTAGGCAGTGTGGGAGTGAAGAATGATATTAAGGTTGTCACAGAGAGAGAACAAGGAGTATGTGGGAAAATCAATGCAGGCTTTAAATTCAAAAGCAAAGACACATCTGATTTTGAATCAAAAGGTCCGCACACTGAGATTAAAAGTAGTATTGCAGTAGTGAACAACAAAAAAAATCCCTGTTAACAAAGTCTCCATGAAAAGTCAAGCTAGGCGCAAATCTCTATCAAAGAATGATAAGTTGCTGGAGAAGGAGCTACATAATTTAAAGGAACCAATAATTAAAAAAAGGATTCGTAAGGACGGAGTTTTGCTACTTGGCGGATACTGATCTGAAGACAAAATCTGTGAAGGATTCTAGGGTAGTGGATGCTACTATGAGTATAGTAGCTGCTGGAACTAACATGACCATGCAAACTACTTCTGTTTCTGATGTTAAATCTGTAATGGCGGGCGCTGTTAATCAGGCCTGTCGCTCCCGGGATTTTCATCCAGGTACAAACGCGAAAGTGACGCGGAAGAAAGAAAGAAGAGTCGCCAGTCAGGCATTTTTATCCCAAAGAAAGGGAAAGGTAATGCTGCACAAACCCGGGAGAAAGGAAAGAACGAGGTCTCGCGAACCAAAGAGAATGGGTAAGGGAGTCGGTTACGTGAAAGGAAGGTATTAGCACCCCTTCACGTCTGTCGTACTCGACGGGATCCACGCTTGAAGTACTGCTCAAAGGGTGATAGAAAAGATGTTGGAAAAGGAACTGAGAGAGAACGAGAAACAAATGTAGGGAAAATAAAAGAAGTGCTCGAATGGGCCCTACCCCACTGCCTACGTATCTCATCGGGAACATGAGAATCAGAGCGACGTAGTTCCCCTGACTAGGGGAAAACTGTTTGTGTTTTTTTCGGGAACGGCTAATGTTCTAGCTCAGGTGTTGCAGGCTCGCTGAATCGAGTGCGTTACCGTATTGTAAGAGAACGAGGAGAAGCACGTTCGTACGTTGAGAGTGAATGAGATGAGAAGAGAATTCCCGAAGGAAAGACGTTATTGTTTGTTTTAAGTGTTTTAGAAGTTTTTTATTTGAAGTGTTTTGCATAGGTAAGTGTACCTAAGTCTTTTTCAATGGAATGTGCATCTCATGCATCATTCCAAAATGAAATGATGATGAATTACACTAAGCATGAGGAAGATCCTCAAACTTACTTCCAACGTTAAAGGCTTAAGTACACTAGCCTATTCCCTTTATTAAATGTTTTTGTTGTTTTTCAATGAAGAAGTATTTTTGGTTTTGTTTGTGAAATTTCTTCATGTTAAAGACTTGTACATCATGCTAGAAAACCTACAACACATTCCAAGATGGAATGTATGCAAGCCCCCCCATGGAATAAGGCTCATGACACATGAAGATGTTTCAACCTTTATTGGGTGTTTTGAATTTGTTTTGAGATGAGTGAAGAGAGACTCAAAAGGAAGCAAAGGTAAAGACTAAAGGGGACTAAGACTCACCCTAATGTTATCATGCTTGGAGATCCTAATGGTTAAGTGTGGTATGAGAACCCAAGCTAAAAGAAGAGAGAAGAAGAACAAGTTCTAACTTACTTCAAAGATTGAAGTTAAGTTGAGAACTCAAGGGGATGAAAGAAGTTGAACAAAGAAAGCATTTGAAATGCTTATCACAATCACACATTGAAAGCTTTAAAAGATAAGAAAAGAGGTTGTATGTGGGTGCATACCCACACACTTGACTTGCCATTAGCCCCTGAAAATGTTAGCAAAACAACTTACAAGTAAAGAAATAAGGAGAGAAAAATAAGTAAGGATCAAACAAGTTAGGGACTAAGGAAGAAGGATCCTAAAGGTGTGAAGAAAATTCTACAGAAAACAACATATCATGCTATCCAAATAAGAAAATAAAATGGAAGGAAACAATGAAAACAACAACAATTACAGCTCATAAGTGTAATGCAGCAGTAAAGTCTATCATCATGTACCAAACAACAATTAACAGCACATGTTCAGCCTACAAAATGGGTGTAAAAAGCAAATAGCAGCACATACAACAGCTTATATGTGTATGAACAACAATGAAAAATCAGGGGCAACATGCACTCACAAATGGTTCATTCATAAAAGAACAAACATGCTTCAAGCCTTGCACATTATTCAATCAAACATGATCACAATCACACCATAAATCATGGTAAACAATTCTTGAAATTACCATGGAATAATGCACATTGTAAGAGAATACACATTATTAAGCATGTGAACAAATTAAAACAAATGTGCACCTATTGAAATTGAAAGCAAATGAACATGCACATAACAATTCTAGCAACACAAACATCAATTAATAATTAACAAGCTCAGTATGTGTGCATTATGTGATCATTACATCAATTAATCAACAACGCAAACATAAACATTCATCGATTAACAATAAAAAACCGCGTGTCGAAAAATCATGCCCATGCAATAGTGTGAAGTGAAACAGCTCAAGAATAGTCCACGAATCATCAACGTATCAATCCATGAAGTTTAGACATGCAAGAGATCTCAAACAAGCAAGAAAATGCAAGAAAAACACAATCTGCTTCAGTGGTAATCGATTACTCACATAGGGTAATCGATTACTCAGTTGAAAATTGGCAAAAAATGTGAAAATAAGGCAGAGTAATCGATTATCCTGTTAGAGTAATCGATTACCACTGAAACAGAGGCAGAAATTCAACTTTGAAAAGCACTTTTCAGCAGCAAATCACTTATCCAAACATCCAAATGATCATGTAAACAATCATGCACGAAAATTGAGTTCAATCACAGCAATCAAGCATCAATTAGATCCAACAATCATCAACGTCAAGAATCAAATTCAAGCGCCATGGATCCAAATCAAAAATCACCAAAGATCTACATCGAATAAGTTACAAATAAGATAAATCTAGTATAGATTTGAGGAAAACCAACCTACAAAGCGGAGATTTGCTTTGGTAATTGTTGCAAAGTGATCTTGGTGCAGAAAATTAAAAAAAACCAGAGATTCCTCGATTAGTAGCCGAAACGCGTCGAAACCGAGCAAAGTCGCGAAAAATCACCGAGATCGAACTTGCACCAAAATAAATGGTGTGAAGCCCTTGGATTGAAGTAGAATAATCTAAACTTCCAGAAATCCAACCAAAGAAAGCCAAATGATGGAGTTTGAGCTCAAGAATTAATCACTTTTCAATGTGAAAAGTGATTATCCTTCAAGAAATAAGAGCTTTTTGTGAGGGCTTGGAAGAGAGAATTGAGAGTGCAATGTGTGAAATTTGGTGAAAAAATGGTGAATCCCCTAAAAATGAGTGAAGGATTTCTTATATAGACTTTAGGTTTGGAGTGTGGGAGGTTTGGGATTAGCTTTGGACTTAGCTTTGGGCTTGCAGCTAGGGTCGGAGTTAGTTAGACTCAACTCACCGAGTCAAGGTAGTTAACTCGGTCAGTTGGGATCAACTCGGTAACAACCCCAAGGTGAACTTCAACATCCAAAGGTGGAGATGCTTGGAAAATAAGGAATCACAACTGGTGTATGGGCGTGTGACTTGGTCTGCAAGCAAGGCCTTGGTGCCTATGGAGTTTCAGTGTGAGACCACCATGTTTGAGCCTTCATATGATCTCCATAACTTGTTCAAATGAGAAAATGCCCCAACATTAAAGTTAAAGAGGACATGGAGATGAACAACTTTGATGTTCAACAATTTTTCATTTGAAGCCTTCTTGATAGAGAAAATTAGCTTGACATTTGGCACACCAACTCTTTGATGAAATTATGGCCTGGAGGCCTGAACCTGCCTTGCCATGACTCAAAATTTGCCTTGATTTTACCAAACTTTGATTGATCATAACTCCCTCAATTTTGATCCAATGGAAGAGTTCTTGGTATGGATTTGAAGCCTGGAATGTGATCTTTAATTGGCTCAACTTGGGCCTGAAGTTTGAAGCTTTTATCATGGAGAAAGAATGCCTTGAAGTAGAGTGCTAAATGGTCCAAACTTGCCATTTTTGGAAACCCTAAGTTTCTAAAAATGGAAACTTTGTGCATTTCTTGATTTTTGATGATTCCTCCATCATTTCTTGATCAAATCTTGTCCAATGAACATATGAGACTTGAATTTCATGAATTTGACCTTAAAAAGTCAGGAGTTGACTTTTTCCTTTGCATAGTTGACTTTTCCCCAAATTTCTTGATTCTCAAGCAACTGATCAATTGAACCTCTTCTGAAATGAGCCAATGGGCAATCTTCCATCATTAGATGCTTGACATCATGTAGGAAACATTGAGATCAAGTTTGAACCAAAATTTCATCAGGAGATTGCTTGAATCCAAAACTCTAATTTTGACTGCTTTTGATAGGAGATGATGATCTGTCCAATCTTTCTGATGAATTCCCATCTTCCAATGATGTGTGAGATCAATTGAGATGATATATGATGTAAGAGACCCTTGATGCTTGTTTGAAGACCCTTGGCTCTTGCTCTCCTGCTTTGGATGGACCCATATCTGAAAGGCAACTGATCACATGCCCTATGCATGAACCAATGCTAAATGATTTATTTTTCTATGACTTGAATGCAATGCAATGAAATGAAAGCACATACTAAATGATATGAAAAATGAGAGGGCAAATTTTGGGGTATTACAGCTGCCCCTATTCAATCACTGTAGACCTGAATGGATGATAGCGATTGCTTTCAGACTTTCAAGGTATGGAGGGATTGAATACCGAAAATAACCAGAAAATTTGCACTCTATGGAGAAGAAGAAAAAGGATATAAACCCAACCAAATGAACTCTGCTTTGAATAAAACTCTGATGGGAAGAATAGCACTGGAGAGATGTCTTTTGAACGACGCCAGACGACTACTGGCTTGCCATACTGCGGATGGACTTAGAAAACGTCTTTTGTAGTACGCCAGACGACTATTGGCTTGCCATGCTGCGGGTGGACTTTAAGAATGTCTTTTAAATGATGCCAGATGACTACTGGCTTGCCACGCTGCGGGTGGACTTTAAGAATGTCTTTTAAACGACGTCAGACGACTACTGGCTTGCCACGCTGTGGGTGGACTTTAACAATGTCTTTTGGAACGACGCCAGATGACTACTGGCTTGCCACACTCCGGGGGGGCTTTAAGAATGTCTTTTGGAATGACGCCAGACGACTACTGGCTTGCCACACTGCGGGTGGACTTTAAGAATGTCTTTACGATGCCAGACGACTACTGGCTTGCCACACTGCGGGTGGACTTTCGCCAATCTACGGTTGGACTCTGCTGATTTGCCACCCTAAGATGGACTTTTGCCAATCTGCGGTTGGACTTTGCTGATTTGTCACCCTAAGATGGACTTTTTCCAATCTGCGGTTGGACTTTGCTGATTTGCCACCCTAAGATGGACTTTTGCCAATCTGCGGTTAGACTTGAAACTGTCTTTTAAATGGAGTCAGACGACTACTGACTTGCCACACTGCGGGTGGACTTTTGCAAAATTCAACACTGGATTACGCTCTGTATACATATCAGACATCCTTGCTGACTCTACTAAGGAACAATGATCAATGATTTGACCTCAGAAGCTCCTAAAAGGATGATATCTCTGCTGGAGAATGAGTGAACAATCTGTCTGCTTTAAATTGTCACGCTTGCCAAAAATAAATTAGACTTTGAGATATAAGGGAGTGATGACTCTGCCATGAATTATTTCATCTGTCTGGGGATGAATTCTGATCATAGCGACTCCGCTGGAGGAATGACAACTTTCTGACTTAGCTGGAGAAAGAATGTACTAACACTCTGCTGAGGAAGAGATTCTGTTGATCTGCTAAACCTCTGCGGGGAGAAAAACAACTCAGCTAGGGAGTATTACTGACAAGATTCAATGCTAAACTCTGTGGGGATACCACTACCAGAGATACGATCTTGCTGGGGACTGAAACTACTCCATCGGGGATACGCAAATCCTGGTTAGAATACTTTCTGTTGTGACTCGCTGGGAAAGGGTCCCAAGAGATCTGCTGGGAAAACACAAATAAAATGCACGATAATCTGTTGAGGAACAAAGCTGTCGAGCTTAGAATAAGAGCCACAACGTCCCATGCTAGGCAAACCTTCCGCTTGATGAATCCACTGGGGATAATGAGTTTACAACTAACTCTGCTGGGGAAAACGCTTCAAAGCGTCTCGTGCTGGAGATGCCTCTTAAGAGGATTTTACAGAAGACCAAGTATCTTTAAACTCTTAGACAAATACCGAGACTTGTGCTAGACGAATTAACCAGGATGTCACTCTACTGGAGATGATAGATCTGGAACACATCTTGTCAGAGGGATTTCACGATGCCCCATGCTTGGGAGGGATCACAAACTCACTTTTGCCCCAGATTACGCGGCTGATCTGAAGAAATCGTCCCAAGAGGATTTTACAGAAGATTTGGCATCTTCAAACTCCTGAACGCTCACTGAGTCTTGAACTTTGACTGCGAGGTCTGCGAAGCAACTCTACTGGGGAATTTGCAACCGTTATCGACACAGAAAAGCTTGTAACTGCTGGAAGTTCTGAATAGGAGAATTGACTTAATAAGATCCAATGGTACCCAGTGGAAATTAATTTGTCGATATTGAATCGTCGTGAGCGACTGTAACACCCCATTTCTACCCGGCGGATAATAGTAAAATCAGAGTTTCAAAATTTCAACAAACAAATAGGATGCCACATTTTCAACTTAAAAACACTTCGATTAATTTCATAAGAACAGATACATAACACTTTGATCGGATGAACCGGTAACAACAAATTTCATATATATCTTCTTTTTCTAAGCAAAACTACTTCAATATATGAATATTCAACTTTGATTCACTTAACATTGTTGTTTGACTAAAACAACCTCAAGACAACATAATACTTAATAAATTCAACTTAAAAATTCAGCAACATAAGACATATTCAACAATAAACAACACGCGTCCATCCCCCAAGTGTTACGTATCAGAGCAAGACCCTTTTGACTTGCAATAAAGCAACATAAAGACTTCATAAAGTTACTTCGGACTTCCACTGCTGTTCTTGAGTACCTGCCCATTTCCCATGGTAGGGGAAATATCAGCAGAAAGGGTGAGATATCGAATAATATAAACAAAAGTATGATAATTAATATACTAGATTAGAATCATATAAATTTCACCGCTTCGTACAACTATCATACGACAACTACTAATAAACAACTTAATAGCAACCATAACTTATAACCAACAGCAACTTAATCACAAAAGCAACTTATAACAACATCACTTATAACAATAACAACTTATAGCACCACAGCAACAACTTATAACTTCAACAACAACAACAACAACGACAACCACGTCTTAAACATACAAACCGAATGTGACTCAAACTATGCAAATGCATATGGTACCATTTGGAGTAAACTCCCAACTTAGACATATGCCAGGTTATCGAGGCATTTTCAACTTAATCGGATGCCATCAAGGCCAACTTAAACAGGTGCCATCAAGGCCAACTTAATCAATGCAAATGTATGCATGCAACAATAACCACAACGTCACAACAACAACAACGCAATAACAACAACGAGAACAACAACTTAAACATGCACCACTTGCATCAACTTAATCCAACCTTGGTCGTTCGACCTACAACTTAATCAACAACATATTCAACATCACATCACCAACATCACCACATCAACAACGTATTCAACATCAACATAAAACATTGGTCATAAGACCTACAACTTAACAGTGCCCATAAACCGGGACAATTCAACCTATTCAACTGTACCTGCAAATCAACTTAATCGACATAATTACCACAAAACAAACCAACCAAGAATACCTACTAATTTATATTAGTTATCCCGCCAATTTTCATTAAATTCCGGACAACTAATTTTCCGCTTAATTTGGCTAATCGGGATTGTTTTATGAATATTGTACTGCTACTTAAATGGTCTACTATTAAAGACACGTACCAATTCTTTAAATAAAAATATTCTATTACCTACTAAAAGCAACCAAAATAAGGTGGTTAGTACATGTATATTATTAATTATGATACTACTATTAAATCACTTAGTGGATTTTGTAAAGAAATCATAATATAAAACTAATATAATGTTTATCCAGCTGTACCTACAAATCAACTTTTCCGACATAATTTCAACAAAACAAATCCACGAAAATCATCTACTAAACTACCCAACACACCACGTCAATTTTTGTTAAATTCCGAGCAACTAAATTTTCCGCCTAAATCGGCTAAACTGACCAAAACTGCATTATTTTCACTTCTGCTGTTAATACTAGCTTGGTATAAAATTCTGTGACTTTTTCTGGTTTTTGATACAATACCCTGCTATAGTTTAAAATCATCTGTCATGAAAATTTGTATCATTCTGTTCCTGTCAAAACTGCTACTACTACATTTCCAATTTTTCTGCCAAAACTAATACTGCTACTTATAATTAAAGACTATATTAATTTTCTGCTATAATTGGACCAGATACAGACCTCAAAACCATTTTTCCTGGAAAGAACATCTCGTTAGCTTTCCAACGCTTCGAACGGGGGTCAAAACCGGCTTACAGTTCAACAGTTATGAATTTTTGAAGTTTTTCCGAAACCAGAATTTTCTGCATAATTCTGCTACGGGTTTGAGCAATTCCGCCCGAAAATTTGACCGATTCAATTATTTTCTTCGAAACAAACACATACTCGTTCATACCAAACATATAGTAGTGATTTGGAACCCTCAAACGTGAATTCTACGACTTTCGATTTCCATCCGAATCTTAAATGGGTCTCTAAACTATTACTAAAAATCAATTTCTAAATACCCAAAATTTAGTAATTCTAGAAAATATTCCCCAACACATAATACCAGAATAAATTCCACAATAAAATCAACACAAAATCAACATCACGGTAGAGAAATTATATAACCCAATCCCACGTACCAATTAGCATATACCCGGTTATAAAATTTGAACCCCACCCTTACCTTGGATTGAAGGCAGCTCGAATTTCCGGTCGAAATTGAAGCTTTGACGGCAACCTCTTGAATTCCCTCTTCTCTAACCGTGGTGCCTCCCAAACCCTCACTCTGCTATTCTGAAACTTATTTTTCTTCTTACTGCTACTTCTTCTTTTTCTTTCTTTCAGCCACTTTTATTTCTTTTTCTATACAACCACTTACTCCACCATTCCATAAAATAATAATAATAATAATAATACTATTATTTAATCTATTGGGCTTACTAATCATACCTCCTTATTTGCTATTTCTCACCCAACAACTAAACCCAATTTAATTAAATAAATAGTCCAACTTAATAATATTATTTCTCCGATTAAACCGACTAATTACTCGACTGTCCACTAAACACTCAAACAACATAATAATTCAATTCCTCCTCTTAGTATAATACCGACAAATTCCCAACTTCGACAATTTCTAATAAATAATTCCTTTAATAATTAATTAAATAATTAATTAAATTCGGGGCGTTACAGCGACCGTCAGCTGATTAATGGACTCCATTAGTAAAAGTTGGGACACAAAGGGGTGACATGGGAACCCTTTCCTGAGTACGGTTGCCCCGGTATTCTGACTAGGGATAAGTGATCACTTGCCTGGAATAAATGACCCATGCTCTTGAAAAGGCTTGTACCTGTTACCTGCAATAAAAGAAATACGCACACATGCCCCAGGATATTGCGTGGTTTGAATCCACCATCCAGGATTACTCAACATTCAAAGTGATTTTAAATGTTTTTCTGCGCATGTTATTGTAAGGCCACAATGTTTTCAAATGCAATGTTTTATCAAAAATTCGGACGTTTTGCAAAGAAAGCAGTAAAAACAAAATAAGAAGTTTTTGACTGAAATTCAATTTATTGAAGAAAATGCCTGAAATCGGCAAATACATTCGAAAGCAAACCCTGGAAATAGGAGATTGCTGTAAATTGAGAAAAGAAACTATCCTAATGGCAATGTGAAAACAACATTCCACTGAGTTTCAATTCTGCTATAGCCAGTATGTCTTCAAAACTCCTTGACCTTACCTTCTGAGGAGTGATTGGACCGATTCCTATCCTTTGGAACGTCAGTTGCTGAAACGGTGATGGAGTATAAATAACTCAGACTGCAATCGTTCGCTTAAATCCCTCTTTTGTATGGACCGCCCTTTCGGGTTTTCAATCCACCGGGATACCCTTTTTTGCCTAAGTTGCCCTTTCGGGTTTTCAACTTACCGGGCGTACAAATTTTTTTTATTTATATCCCTGATTTTTTCCCGAACCTTTTTATTCTGTTTTTATGGTTCGCCGGGATGCCCTTTTTTGCCTGGACTCTTTTTTTTTTATCCAGCGGGTCTATTTATGCGAAGTATTTTTTGACTGCGTCTGAGTTAACAAGGGATAGAAAGTCTTCGCCATCCTTGGTTGTAAGCAATAAGGCTCCACCCGAGAAGACCTTTTTAACCACGAATGAACCTTCATAGTTGGGAGTCCATTTGCCCCTGTGATCTGTACTAGGAGGAAGGATCCTTTTGAGTACTACATCTCCGACTTTGTAAACCCGAGGACGCACCTTCTGATCAAATGCCCGCTTCATCCTTCGTTGGTATAACTGCCCGTGACACACGGCTGTCAGACTTTCTCTTTAATAAGGCTCAACTGATTAAACCTGGCGCGAACCCATTCAGCTTCGTCTAATTTGACATCCATCATGACACTGAGGGATGGAATCTCAACTTCAACCGATAGGACTGCCTCCATATCGTACACAAGTGAGAATGGTGTTGCCCCAGTAGACGTGCGTACTGACGTTCGGTACCCATGCAAGGCAAACGATAGCATCTCGTGCCAATCTTTATATGTGACAACCATTTTCTGCACAATCTTCTTAATATTCTTATTGGCCGCCTCAACAGCGCCATTCATCTTCGGGCGATACGGTGAAGAATTGTGATGTTCAATTTTGAAGTCCCGGCATAGCTCAGCCATCATTTTGTTGTTCAGATTAGAACCATTATCAGTAATGATTCTCTCGAGCACTCCATAACGACAAATGATATCCCGTTTCAGGAAACGAGCTACCACCTGCTTAGTGACGTTGGCATAAGAATCTACTTCAACCCATTTTGTGAAATAATCAATGGCGACCAAGATGAAGCAATGGCCGTTTGAAGCAGTAGGCTCAATTTTTCCAATCATATCAATGCACCACATTGCAAAGGGCCAAGGAGATGACATGACACTCAATGGATTCGGAGGCACATGCACCTTGTCTGCATAAATCTGGCACTTGTGACATTTGCGGGCGTACTTGCAATAATCTGTCTCCATTGTCAACCAATAATACCCCGACCTCAATAGTTTCTTTGCCATTGCATGTCCTCTGGCATGGGTGCCGAAAGATCCTTCACGCACTTCTTGCATTAACAGGTCTGCTTCGTGTCTATCCACGCATCTGAGCAGAACCATGTCAAAATTCCGTTTGTACAGCACATCATCTTGGTTCAGGAAGAAGCTACCAGACAATCTCCTCAACGTCTTCTTATCTTTGGTAGATGCCCCAGGCGGGTACTCCTGACTTTTCAAAAAACACTTGATGTCATGAAACCATGGCTTGTCATCGGACGTTGCATCAACAACAAACACAAATGCAGGTCTGTCAAGACGAGACACATCAATCTTGGGTACATGGTTCCACCTTTGCACTTTGATCATAGAATACAATGTGGCCAAGGCATCAACAAACTTATTCTCATCTCGAGGAATATGATACAGCTTTACTGTTGTGAAAAACGTCAACAGTCTTCTCGTATAATCTCTATACGAAATCAGATGTGTCTGGTGCGTGTACCAATTCCCATTCACTTGATTAATTACCAAAGCTGAATCACCGAAGATATCAAGGGTCTTAATTCATAAATTAATCGCCTCCTCAATCCCCATTATACAAGCTTCATATTCTGCTTCATTGTTGGTGCATCCGAAAGTTACTCGGGCACTGAAGGGCATATGAACACCCTCCAGTGTGATAAGAACTACTCTAACTCCGCATCCATTCATGTTGACGGCCCCATCAAACATCAAACTCCATTTGGATTCAGGGTCTGGCCCCTCCTCCGGGAGTGGTTCCTTGCAGTCTTTAACTTTGAGAAAAATGATGTCCTCATCAGGGAAATTAAATTTCATGGGTTGGTAATCATCAACCGGCTGTTGCGCAAGATAGTCTGATAAGATACTTCCTTTGATGGCTTTCTGAGAAGTATACTGGATGTCATATTCTATCAAAACCATTTGCCACCGTGTAACTCTGCCTGTCAGTGCTGGTTTCTCGAAAATGTACTTGACTGGATCCATTTTGGAAATCAACAAAGTTGTGTGCATGAGCATATACTGCCTTAATCGCTTAGCAGCCCATGCAAGTACACAACATGTTTTCTCAAGCATTGAGTATCGGGACTCGCAGTCAGTGAATTTTTTGCTCAGGTAGTAGATAACATGCTCTTTCCTACCTGTCTCGTCGTGTCGACCGAGGACACAATCCATAGATTCTTCGAGCACTGTCAAGTACATTATCAAAGGTCTCCCTGGAACCGGAGGTATTAAAATTGGAGGTTCCTGCAAATATCTTTTTATTTTATCGAATGCCACTTGGCAATCGTCATTCCGCCTGACCGTTTGATCTTTTCTTAGCAGTTTAAATATTGGTTCACACGTGGCTGTTAGGTGAGATATGAACCTTGCAATGTAGTTCAATCTACCTAGAAAACCACAAACCTCTTTCTCTGTTTTCGGCTCAGGCATGTCTTGTATTGCTTTCACTTTGGCAGGATCGACCTCATTCCCTTTTTCACTTACGATGAAACCCAGCAGCTTTCCAGAACGCACCCCGAAAGTGCACTTGTTCAGATTCAACCTCAAACGGAACTTTCTCAACCTTTCAAACAACTTCTTCAAGTTAATCAGGTGTTCTTCTTCTGTTCGCGACTTGGCAATCATATCATCCACATAGCATTCAATCTCTTTGTGAATCAAATCGGGAAATAATGTTACCATTGCCCGCTGATACGTTGCCCTTGAATTTTTCAACCCAAAAGGCATCACTTTATAACAGAATGTACCCCATGGGGTAATGAACGTGGTCTTCTCCATATCCTCAGGTGCCATCTTGATCTGATTGTACCCGGAGAAACCGTCCATGAATGAGAACACTGAAAACTGAGCTGTATTATCAACCAGCACGTCGATATGAGGTAAAGGAAAGTCATCCTTCGGACTTGCTCTGTTTAGATCCCGGTAATCAACGCACATTCTGACTTTACCATCTTTCTTCGGCACAGGAACAATATTTGCAACCCATGGTGGGTAATTGGTGACGGCCAGAAATCCCGCATCTAACTATTTTTGTACCTCCTCTTTGATTTTGAGAGCCATTTCTGGTTTAGTTCTCCGAAGCTTTTGTCTGACAGGAGGACAACCCTCTTTCAATGGCAACCTGTGCACAACAATGTCTATATCTAACCCCGGTATATCTTGATATGACCAAGCAAAGATGTCGACATATTCCCGCAGCATACTGATCAGCTCTTTCTTTACCTCGGCCTGCAGACTGACTCCAATCTTAATTTCTTTCCTTGCGTCCTCGGAACCAATGTTGATAACCTCAATTGTCTCTTGGTGAGGTTGAATGACCCTCTCCTCCTGCTTCAGCAATCTAGCCAATTCCTTGGGAAGTTCACAGTCTTCTTCATCCCCTTCTTCGGCTTGATAAATCGGATTGTAAAAGTCATACATGGCCATAGCAGAATCATTATCAGTGGAATCCGGAGGATCAAGTCTGCACGAGGGGGTTCATACTTCATTTTAGAATTTATTTTTGAAAAACAAAAAGAAAACAAGACATTGCCATTTTTAATGCTTTTGTGAAAAAATAAAAGATGAAAGACAGGGAACGAAATTTGAATGCAAAACGTCCTTTATTAATGATTAAAAATTGCAAATGAAAATATGTGGCCCTACAAATGAATCTGTACGCCTTGGGCAGAGCGCAAGATTTTGACATGCATTATGGTTAGAGAAAAACAAAGAAAATTACTCTGTTTGAAAAGTAACTGGAATGATTTCCTCAGCGAACCAGTTTTGCAATTGTTGTCCCGAACCACGTGGGCGTACCCAATTGTCCAAGTCACAATCATTGTCGATGCCATCTTCTGCAGCCGCACAAGACTGGTCTAGGTAAATGATTCCACCACTACTGAATGTGATGGGTCCACTGTACTTTGCATCCGAAGCCAGAGATGGTTGATAGCCAATACCAAATTGTCCTCTTTCATTGATCTCTCTATCAGTTTGCCCCAGCCTTGGGCATTACCTGCTCAAGCAACCTCGACGGCCTGCTTATAAGACGAAATTGACGTGCTGGCTCCAGCTGGTGTAGTAGAAGATTCAGGCACTTTATCAATATTCACTGCCTCAAACGACTGGCAAAGCGTTTCTTGGATTTCCTCATCCATCTCAACATACTTGAATGTGGACAAATGACTGACAAAAATGTCCTCTTCACCACACACAATTACTACTTGTCCTTCAAACACGTATTTCAGCTTTTGATGTAATGTGGATGTAACAGCCCCAGCCGCATGAATACATGGGCAACCTAATAAACAGCTATAAGCAGGCTATATATCCATCACATGGAATGTAGATTTGAACACTTGAGGTCCAATTTGCACAGGTAATTCCACTTCACCGAATATAGATCATTTCGACCCATCAAACGCTCTGACAACCAGATCACTTGGCCTCAAAATCAATCCATCAACCTCCAGTTTCATCAACGTCTTCTTTGGAAAGGCATTAAGCGAAGAGCCAGTGTCTACCAGCATGTGGGATAACACCGCGCCCTTACACTCCATGGTAATATGTAGAGCTTTATTGTGGTTTCTACCTTCAGAAGTCAAATCTCAGCTCGTGAAACCCAACCCATGGCTGACATTGACATTAGAAATCACACTCTCGAGCTGATTGACAGTAATTTCTTGTGGAACATAGGCCATCTTTAATACCTTCAGCAAAGCCTCTCGGGGTGCATCAGAGCACATCAGTAATGATAAAATTGAGATCTTTGAGGGCGTCTGGTTCAATTGATCAATGGTCTTGTAATCACTTTTCTTTATTATTCTCATAAACTCCTCTACCTTGCTGTCGAAGGTAATTTTGGGATCCGCTTCAGGCAAGGGCACACTCTCAGCCACTTGTTTTCCTTTATCTCTTGTCGCAGCCTCGACTTCTTTATCACTTCGAAGAGTTTGTGGAGCAAACAACCTTCCACTCCTGGTAAAGCCGCCTAAACCACCTACATTATCAACATTTGAACCAGCCGATGTTCCAACTTCCTGCTTCTTTCCCTCATAGTACACATCCGGCCCATAGTGCCATGGGACTGCTTTCTCAGAGGTAAATGAAACTGGCCCTGGCACCGTGATGGTAATAGGACTGGGCCTTTCCGGCATAACAATCGCTACAGGGGTTGCTCTTACAGGTACCTGAATTTCAGCAGGAGTATAATAAATTGTCACAGCTGACACCTCATCATTATCTTTCACAACACGGTCAAACTGTAAATGGCCTTCATTAGTCAGATTCTGCAAACTAATCCTCAGTCTGTCACAGCCATTATCTTAACCCATACATTCCACACAATCTCGGTCACAACCCGGGAACACCTGTCCCTTCAACAAACGGTCTTTCACTACCAATAATGAAGTCTTCCCCTGATTGATATATGTCACCAAGTTCAACCTCTTTCCATCCTCAATGGCGTGCACATTTGCCCCTCCATGGTCTGGTATAGGGTTCTGGATAACATTAGGAGGTGGAGAAAAGTTGATTGCTTTAGTATCTATCAGATCCTGCACCTTATTTTGAAATGCCCAGCACTTTTCGGTGGTGTGCCCCGGAGCACCTGAATGGAAATTGCAGCGGGCATTAGCATCATAATTGGGTGGCAAGTTACCAGCAATAGGAGGTCTCATGGTACGAAGTTTGACCAATTTCAATTGGAGTAACTGGGGTAACAAAGCTGAGTAAGTCATAGGAAGAGGGTCAATTTTGCGGTCCCTCTGCCTAGACCTTTGTTGGAACGGTGGTCGCTGTTGTTGAACCTGCTGTTGTGGCTGCTGTTGCTGAACAGGTGGTGTTGGAATTGTCACTGCATCCACTTGGTGATAAGTCTGAGAACGTCCTTTTCCCCGTCCTCTGTACACAACGCTTGTCTCGCCTTCTCTCCTTCTCTGCCCATTAGCAAAAGGTTTCTTTGTTCCTAAAGAACCAGCACCACTTACATCCTGAATCTTCCCCAGTTTCAACAAATTCTCAATCCTTTCACCAACAATTACGATATCAGAAAATCCTGTCGACGGACAAGCAGCTAATCTGTCAAGAAATGTCCCTTGTAGGGTACCCATGAACATATCCGCCATTTCTCTCTCAAGCAAAGGGGGTTGAACCTGGGCGGCCATTTCTCTCCATCTCTGCACGTATTCCTTAAAGCTTTCCTTAGCGCCCAACGACAACCCTTGCAGCTGAGTGCGGTTGGGAGCCATATCGATATTATACTGATATTGTTTCAGAAATGCCTCTGCCAAATCTTTCAAGCTTCTCACAGCAACCCTGTTCAACTTCATGTACCAAGTCAAGGAAGCTCCAGCCAAACTGTCTTGGAAATAGTGCATCCACAACTTCTCGTCATCAGTGTGGGCTGAGATTCTTCCAAAGTAAGCCTGAATATGTGTCTGGGGACACGTATTGCCGTGATATTTGTCAAAAGTGGGTGGCTTGAACTTTGGAGGAATTCTAACTCCCGATACCAGACCCAGATTAGTAACATCAATGCCTAGAGAGTTCTTGCACTCCATAGCCCTGATTTTCTCAGCCAGCTTATCATAACTTTTGTCATTGGGATTACCCATATCAGCATCCAGCAAGGTGAATTGATATCCCTGAACATCTTCATAAATTCCACCATTTCTGGCAGCCCCAGTAACCAGATTACCATTAGGAATCGGAGTACCAACAGGAGGAGGAGTGTCCTTTGGCTGTGAATTGTCAACGTGATTACCTTCTGGCGTGACCTCTGGACGCTCGACCATAAGTCTTAACCTCTCTTGGTTCTGTGCCATACCAGTCATGAGAGCCATGAACTGGTCCATACAGGCCTTCATCTCAGCCAAATCATTCTGAATTTGATCAACCATTCTGTTTCGATTGCCCTTGTGGAGTAGCGATGTATGTGATCGGTAGCAATACTTCCTGAAATAGAATAACCATGAGAACCAGATAGGGTACCTGAAAAACAAACAAAAATTCAAGAATGAAATGTATGCAATGCAATGTTATGTTTTTTATTCCCAGGCCTTTTCGTGCCCCGATTCCAGTATTTCAGAAGTCCGCAGCATTCAGACAACACACGAGATACAGTAGTTGATAAAAATATTCATTCAGACAAGTGCACAAATAAGTGTAGAATCCTGTGAAGTGATGTTGTAGCCAGGTGTCAGTGAACAGTGATGTAATATCAAGAAAGCCGCTGGAGAAAATACTGAGCATATCATAACTGGAAGAAAATCCAAAGGGACTGAGTCTGGACAAGTATTTGAAAACATACAACCCAAATTCAGAAATTAAAGCAGCAATTCCTACAACAATTATGTAGGTAATCAACATAATGAAAGCTAAAACGGGCGAAACACCACATCCTGCAACCCTAGACTGAGCCTCTTGACCTCCTCAAATAGCACAGCATTCTCGGGATCTTCCGGCGCCTCAATCAGGCCTCTGATCAAGCGTTCTCTCAAACTGAAGGATTGGTATAAAGTGTTGATATTCTGACACAATTCTTCCCCACTTGTACTACCATAGTTTGGCTCTGTCCTGGACTTCTTCACTTCTGCCCGGATCTTGAGATCATCTATTTCGACCTGAGCTTCCTGTAATAGCTTCTGACTTTCTTCCAAACTGTCCCGGTACTTCTGTCGTTGAGCATATACAGCTTTCAATTCTTCATCTGAGGTCTTGGCCTTAGCTTCCATTTCTTCAACCTTAGCTTTAAACTCTTCCTCTACCTTGGCTTGGCGCTTCTGTTCATCGGCCCATTTTTGTTGCCACAAGGTAATAACCTCATTAGCTTCCTTCAAAGACTTCTTGAGATTCTGGCGCTCTCTGGCGTTATTCTTGTCAATTAAGCCCCGTCTTTGGAAATAAATAAGCCTCCTTTCGAGTTCTTTTTTCCTGCTTTCAGCCATCTTCTCAGCAATGTGAACTTTCTCTTCCAACCCTCTGTTAGCAAATGTAGCTTCCTGGTACAGGCTGGTGACGTCCGCATTCTCAACCCTGAGTTCATGAACTAAAGCTTCCATCTTTTGGAATTCTTCAATTGGTACTGAGGTCCTTGGCTCAACTACCTTGGGATATAACGGAGGCTCGACAAAGAATGGCAACAATGTAATGGCTACCCGGCGTTTCAGCCACTCAGTGTAAGAAGGATAAGTCGTAGGATCAGGTCTCCCAAACTCCATCTTACCTTTCTTAACCCGAGTGTTCCAGGCTTCAGCAATAGAAAATGACACTTGTTCGTCATCTTTAGCAAGATAATACAAAGATTCTGCCACATCTTTTTCTAAAGGAGGTTCTTTTAATGCATACCTAAATTGCTTCAGCGAGAGAATAGGATTGTAGTTGATTCCTCCCCTCCTTCCACCTAGAGGCACATTTGGAAAAGCTCCACAACTAACAAGAATAGGTATACCCACCATATCTTTCCGATGCCACCAGACTATCTCTTCAGCCGTCAGACCCATCAGCCTCTTGGAACACTTAAGAGTTCCTCGGAGATCCACAAAAGCTCATGTCTTTGGCAAATGTCTATAAAACCAAGCATGGAATAAGGGAGCACAACATACTACCAATCTTCCTCGTTTTTTCTCATTTTTGTAATGCACGGAATGGTACACATCGCCCAACAAAGTTGGGATTGGATTCTTCATCCATGTCAATAAATCCAGCTATATTCGGAAACAGACAAATTCCGTACACACAAAGGGCTAAGATTGCATTAGAGGTAACCAAATCACCATCAGCAAAACTCTTCTTTGCTTCTTCAATCAGAAAGTCTAGATGGAACCCTTTATAACCCTCATTTTCCTTAACATTATCTTTAACCACAGATACTCTTAAATGAATAGTCTCGGCAATGACATTGTCGGGAATAACCTTCTTTGAACTGTAGTGAGGAGGAGTGTCTTTGACAGAAATCTTCAGAATATCAGAGAACTCTTCCAAAATAGGTACCAGCAGATAATCATTGAATGTGAAGCAACGAAGCTGAGGGTCATAAAACTGCAAGAGAGTGTGCAGGGTATCATGCTGATCTGGAGTAAGAAGGCTCACATAACCCAAGATATCCCCAAACCTCTTTCTGAACTTATCCAGTTGGTTACTGTCCATTAAATCTGCCAACTCTCTGATCTGTCCCACTTTAGGCTTCGGAAACCAGTAATGCACATTATTCTTTCTTAGAGGACCTTCCATCTGACGTAGAGAAAATACCCACCGGAATCGGAAACAATACTGAGACCTGGGAAAGAAAAACATAAAATGTTAATGATGTATGCAATAAGATGCAGCTAGGCATGTGATCAGAGCCAGAATCTGCAGTGTCGGTGCAATAACTGTGAAGAGCCAAGTGTCTGTGCAGCATCATATCAAGAGTATCAGACCCAAGCACCAGTAAAGAACCAGATCCAGAATACCAGAACAAAGTACCTAAATCACTGATCATATGAGAACCACACAAAAGGGTAGGTAGAAGGTCAAGGTTACCTGCAAACCTGTAAACATTCCCCCCCCAATCTCACAGGTGTGTTCTAAAAGGTAGGATCCTCAGATTCGGATCCCGGAATGAGAAGCAATAGCATATTCAGCCCGTAGGATACAATGCTATCGCCAAACAAAGAGATCGTCCTCTGATTCACCACAAAATAAAGGTCATCCTATGCAAGTTCCAGAGTGGGCCCTCGGGTGCGAATGGGTTTGCCATAGAATGTGGGCTGCCACTGTCACCACTAAAGAGAGATGTTTCCACTAAGGTCCTCAATGATCGGTCACCAGATGCACTTAACTCTCAAAGTCATACCCTGAATGAGGAAGACCCTCAAAGCAAGATAATCCTAAGAAAGTCGCACTCTGGCTGTGGAACTCACAACTACCCCCGTGGCTAAATACCATGAGAGCCCTGTGACTGTCCACTCTAAGTCCTAAAGTACACTCGAGCCTGGGTAATGGGCTCATCTCACAGTAACAATCCCATCCCGCCAAAGGAAACCAGACAGTCCAGAATATATGATGCATGATATAAATAAAATGCAATAAAGGCGGTAAAGTAAAGCGATAAAGCTGTAAATAAAAGCAGTAAAGCTAAACTAAAACAAAACAAAGCAAACACCCAATAAGCAGTAAACAAACAAGCGCTAGGAGGTACTCGCATCGGGGAGGGACCAACAAGAGGTCAACTGTCCCCAGCAGAGTCGCCAGCTGTCGCTCCCGGGATTTTCATCCAGGTACAAACGCGAAAGTGGCGCGGAAGAAAGAAAGAAGAGTCGCCAGCCAGGCATTTTTATCCCAAAGAAAGGGAAAGGTAATGCTGCACAAACCCGGGAGAAAGGAAAGAACGAGGTCTCGCGAACCAAAGAGAATGGGTAAGGGAGTCGGTTACGTGAAGGGAAGGTATTAGCAGCCCTTCACATCCGTCATACTCGACGGGATCCACGCTTGAAGTACTGCTCAAAGGGTGATAGAAAAGATGCTAGAAAAGGAACTGAGAGAGAACGAGAAACAAATGTAGGGAAAATAAAAGAAGTGCTCGAATAGGCCCTACCCCACTGC
The DNA here is from genome assembly GCA_022829125.1 of Lathyrus tuberosus. NCBI lineage: Eukaryota > Viridiplantae > Streptophyta > Magnoliopsida > Fabales > Fabaceae > Lathyrus > Lathyrus tuberosus. Next base: position 6,614,312 of record JALAZF010000267.1, read on the forward strand.
CTACATATCTCATCGGGAACTTGAGAATCAGAGCGACATAGTTCCCCTGACTAAGGGAAAACTGTTTGTGTTTTTTTCGGGAACGACTAATGTTCTAGCTCAGGTGTTGCAGGCTCGCTGAATCGAGTGTGTTACCGTATTGCAAGAGAACGAGGAGAAGCACATTTGTACGTTGAGAGTGAATGAGATGAGAAGAGAATTCCTGAAGGAAAGACGTTATTGTTTGTTTTAAGTGTTTTAGAAGTTTTTTATTTGAAGTGTTTTGCATAGGTAAGTGTACCTAAGTCTTTTTCAATGGAATGTGCATCTCATGCATCATTCCAAAATGAAATGATGATGAAGTACACTAAGCATGAGGAAGATCCTCAAACTTACTTCCAACGTTAAAGGCTTAAGTACACTAGCCTATTCCCTTTATTAAATGTTTTTGTTGTTTTTCAATGAAGAAGTATTTTTGGTTTTGTTTGTGAAATTTCTTCATGTTAAAGACTTGTACATCATGCTAGAAAACCTACAACACATTCCAAGATGGAATGTATGCAAGCCCCCCCATGGAATAAGGCTCATGACACATGAAGATGTTTCAACCTTTATTAGGTGTTTTGAATTTATTTTGAGATGAGAAAAGAGAGACTCAAAAGGAAGCAAAGGTAAAGACTAAAGGGGACTAAGACTCACCCTAATGTTATCATGCTTGGAGATCCTAAGGGTTAAGTGTGGTATGAGAACCCTAAGCTAAAAGAAGAGAGAAGAAGAACAAGTTCTAACTTACTTCAAAGATTGAAGTTAAGTTGAGAACTCAAGGGGATGAAAAAAGTTGAACAAAGAAAGCATTTGAAATGCTTACCACAATCACACATTAAAAGCTTTAAAAGATAAGAAAAGAGGTTGTATGTGGGTGCATACCCACACACTTGACTTACCATTAGCCCCTGAAAATGTTAGCAAAACAACTTAAAAGTAAAGAAATAAGGAGAGAAGAATAAGTAAGGATCAAACAAGTTAGGGACTAAGGAAGAAGGATCCTAAAGGTGTGAAGAAAATTCTACACAAAATAACATATCATGTTATCCAAACAAGAAAATAAAATGGAAGGAAACAATGAAAACAACAACAATTACAGCTCATAAGTGCAATGCAGCAGTAAAGTCTATCATCATGTACCAAACAACAATTAACAGCACATGTTCAGCCTACAAAATGGGTGTAAAAAGCAAATAACAGCACATACAACAGCCTATATGTGTATGGACAGCAATGAAAAATCAGGGGCAACATGCACTCATAAACGATTCATTCATAAAAGAACAAACATGCTTTAAGCCTTGCACATTATTCAATCAAACATGATCACAATCACACCATAAATCATGGCAAACAATTCTTGAAATCACCATGGAATAATGCACATTGTAAGAGAATACACATTATTAAGCATGTGAACAAATTAAAACAAATGTGCACCTATTGAAATAGAAAGCAAATGAACATGCACATAAAAATTTCAGCAACACAAGCATCAATTAACAATTAACAAGCTCAATGTGTGTGCATTATGTGATCATTACATCAATTAATCAACAACACAAACATAAACATTCATCGATTAACAATCAAAAACCACATGTCGAAAAATCATGCTCATGCAATAGTGTGAAGTGAAACAGCTCAAGAATAGTCCACAAATCATCAACGTATCAATCCATGAAGTTTAGACATGCAAGAGATCTCAAACAAGCAAGAAAATGCAAGAAAAACACAATCTGCTTCAGTGGTAATCGATTACTCACATAGGGTAATCGATTACTCAGTTGAAAATTGGCTAAAAACGTGAAAATAAGGCAGAGTAATCGATTACCCTGTTAGAGCGATCGATTACCACTGAAACAGAGGCAGAAATTCAACTTTGAAAAGCACTTTTCAGCAGCAAATCACTTATCCAAACATCCAAATGATCATGTAAACAATCATGCACGAAAGTTGAGTTCAATCACAGCAATCAAGCATCAATTAGATCCAACAATCATCAACATCAAGAATCAAATTCAAGCGCCATGGATCCAAATCAAAAATCACCAAAGATCTACATCGAATAAGTTACAAATAAGCTAAATCTAGTATAGATTTGAGGAAAACCAACCTACAAAGCGGAGATTTGCTTTGGTAATTGTTGCAAAGTGATCTTGGTGCAGAAAATTAAAGAAAACCAGAGATTCCTCGATTAGTAGCCGAAACGCGTCGAAACCGAGCAAAGTCGCGAAAAATCACCGAGATCGAACTTGCACCAAAATAAATGGTGTGAAGCCCTTGGATTGAAGTAGAATAATCTGAACTTCCAGAAATCCAACCAAAGAAAGCCAAATGATGGAGTTTGAGCTCAAGAATTAATCACTTTTCAAATTGAAAAGTGATTATCCTTCAAGAAATAAGAGCTTTTTGTGAGGGCTTGGAAGAGAGAATTGAGAGTGCAATGTGTGAAATTTGGTGAAAAAATGGTGAATCCCCTAAAAATGAGTGAAGGATTTCTTATATAGACTTTAGGTTTGGAGTGTGGGAGGTTTGGGATTAGCTTTGGACTTAGCTTTGGGCTTGGAGCTAGGGTCGGAGTTAGTTAGACTCAACTCACCGAGTCAAGGTAGTTAACTCGGTCAGTTGGGATCAACTCGGTAACAACCCCAAGGTGAACTTCAACATCCAAAGGTGGAGATGCTTGGAAAATAAGGAATCACAACTGGTGTATGGGCCTGTGACTTGGTCTGCAAGCAAGGCCTTGGTGCCTATGGAGTTTCAGTGTGAGACCACCATGTTTGAGCCTTCATATGATCTCCATAACTTGTTCAAATGAGAAAATGCCCAACATCAAAGTTAAAGAGGACATGGAGATGAACAACTTTGATGTTCAACAATTTTTCATTTGAAGCCTTCTTGATAGAGAAAATTAGCTTGACATTTGGCACACCAACTCTTTGATGAAATTATGGCCTGGAGGCCTGAACCTGCCTTGCCATGACTCTAAATTTGCCTTGATTTTACCAAACTTTGATTGATCATAACTCCCTCAAATTTGATCCAATGGAAGAGTTCTTGGTATGGATTTGAAGTTTGGAATGTGATCTTTAATTGGCTTAACTTGGGGCTAAAGTTTGAAGCTTTTATCATGGAGAAAGAATGCCTTGAAGTAGAGTGCAAAATGGTCCAAACTTGCCATTTTTGGAAACCCTAAGTTTCTAAAAATGGAAACTTTGTGCATTTCTTGATTTTTGATGATTCCTCCATCATTTCTTGATAAAATCTTGTCCAATGAACATATGTGACTTGAATTTCATGAATTTGACCTTAAAAAGTCAGGAGTTGACTTTTTCCTTTGCACAGTTGACTTTTCCCCAAATTTCTTAATTCTCAAGCAACTGATAAATTGAACCTCTTCTGAAATGAGCCAATGGGCAATCTTCCATCCTTAGATGCTTGACATCATGTAGAAAACATTGAGATCAAGTTTGAACTAAAATTTCATCAGGAGACTGCTTGAATCCAAAACCCAAATTTTGACTGCTTTTGATAGGAGATGATGATCTGTCCAATATTTCTGATGAATTCCCATATTCCAATGATTTGTGAGATAAATTGAGATGATATGTGATGTAAGAGACCCTTGATGCTTGTTTGAAGACCCTTGGCTCTTGCTCTCCTGCTTTGGATGGACCCATATCTGAAAGGCAACTGATCACATGCCCTATGCGTGAACCAATGCTGAATGCTTTATTTTTCTATGACTTGAATGCAATGCAATGAAATGAAAGCACATGCTAAATGATATGAAAAATGAGAGGGAAAATTTTGGGGTATTACAAGGCCTGCCAAGAAAAATGAATGTAATAAGTTGGAACTGTCGGGGATTGGGTAACCCGAGTGCAGTTCCTAACTTAAAATACCTCATCTGAAGTTATAAACCGGGTGTTCTATTTCTATTTGAAAAAATAATTAATGAAAATAAAATTGAGGAGTTGCGTTATATGTTGGGGTTTGATTGTTGTTTTACGGTTGATTGTGAAGGCTAGGGAGGTGGGTGTCACACCTTAATTTTTACCCCTAAGATTCCACCTCATTCACATCATTTGCATAATTTATAATTACATGTGTGTGTGTGTGTGTTTATGCATCTCTAACCCATCATAAATACAAGAATGTGTGCTTGCTTGCTTTACAAGTTAGGTTGTGCCTCAAGATGTTCAAGCTGATGATTAGACAGGGATTGCTATGATCCTCAACCTCTCAAGCCCCAATTCATTCAACATTAATCAAGGGTTTCCTCTCATCACTAATCAAGTGCAAGATGGCATTGAATTAAGATCAACAAGTCCCAAGTTATCTGGCACATCCAAATTAGGGTTTTGACCTAATACAGTCCCTGGTTGACTTTTTCATCTGAGGATGATCCTATACTTCAAAATATGATTCAAGGACCTCAAATACATCTTTGAAGACCATTCACAAGATCCTAATTTTCCAAGAAGATTGATTCATTGGCAAATACAACATTGGATTCATCTGATACAAAGTGAAGCAACTAATCAAGTCAAAACCTAATTTTGGCACTTCTAGGTCAAACATGATTTCCTCAAGTCAAATATCATGAAAATATGATTGGTGAATGCATTTTGATCATGATCAATCAAGAAAATCAAAGAAAAGATCAAATTTGCAAAATTAGGGTTTTGGGAAATTTCACTAAGTTATGAAATTCTATGATTTTTGCCCTACTTTCCAAGGCCATAACTTCCTCCTCAAGAAACCATTTTATTTTGCTCCAAAGATCAAATTGAAGAGCTTTTTCCATACTACAACTTTGTCCTAGAGGATGATTTCCCAAAAAATTCATGGATTAAGAGATATGAGGCCATGAAGTAGAGGGTTAACAACTTTTGGAACAAAAACACTTAGAAAATATTTCAACCAAATCTGCCTATGTCATGAAGCTAACTTTTCTAGCATTTTTTCGTCATGATACCAATGAATCAAGGAAAGTTGTCAACATGAAAGTTGTAGAGGATGTTTCAAGCTTTCCAAAGAGTCCAAGAACAAAGATTTATCTTACTTGAGCAAGAAGTTATGATTTTTACAAGAAGCATTAATGAAGATGAATTCAAGACAACATACAAGTTTAGACACACTTTTGATCACTTTACAAGCCTCATCTCTACGCAAAGTCAACATGAATCTTGTAGTATCCCATGTAATCTTCAAGATGGTACCAAATTTGCTGAAGTTCTATCCCTTGGCATAGTAGAAAATCTCTTCCCAAGGCATGAACTAAAGTTTTGTTTTGATGCATTAAGTGAAATGCCACAAAGTCAAGAGATTTGATCACCAAGACAAGAATAGGTTCTAAACATCAATACTAAGGTCACCATTTGAATGATGATGATTCACATGGTCAATAATTGATCTTACTTAGAAACTAATCAACTAAACTTTTGCATTCAATTTTGGAAACATGACAAAATACATTGGATAATAGGATACTCCCTAATCCAAATATTTCCTCAAGAAAACCCAACTTATTTTCCTATAAATAGAGGCCATTCCTGATTATTTAAAAAAGAACACCAGCATAACAACATCTCAAACCCCTATATACCAAATTTGCACATTCTTGCAAAATTTCAAAACCACCAAAGTGAAAACTTGCAATTCACAAACCATTCATTAAACCTCCATTCTAACTCTTCAAACCCATCCTATAAAACATGTATAAACTTCTGAAACACTCTAAACATCATCAAACCACCCCTAACCATAAAGTGTATCTTCACATCACCATTTTTGCATCATTTGCAAGAGCTATCGATTTTTATTCTAAACATTTTCCATTCAATCTAAGCATCCAAACACTTTCTAAACACTTAATAGAAGTTATCCAAATCATCAAAACACATATGTAACTCTTCCATCTACAAGATCATAACTCACTTGCTCAAGCTGTAGTTGGATTCATGTAGGAAGTTCCAGAGAGTTTCAATCCAATTCAACAATTTCAACACATTCCTTAAAGGTCAAGGAAGCTGTTTGGATCATCAAATTGCTTATGTAACAACTTTAAAGAAGAATTCGATTTTCACTTTTGGAGGTAAGTTGTTCTTTCTCTAACTCTATAATTCATGCATCATTCTTTATCATTTGAGTTAACAACATGTTTGCCATACTATGAGGGTCATTTGGCCTATATCAATTGCTCTGAATGTGTATTGTATGTCATTTCACTTTGATTGTTCATATTAGGGTTCATCATAGTTTTGTACTGATTAATTGTTAAGTGTTAAAAATAAATAAAATCAAATGGTACCATCATGATCCTCATCAAAATCCCAACAAATTTCATGTTTACATCGTGCAATTTCATTGAGTATTCAGAGAGATAGGTTTTCCAGAAATTTAAATAAAATGGAGGAAGAAGATGAAGATGATGATGGCGCCATTTTCATATTTTGTAAGATTTTTTTAATATATTATGTTATGATTCCAAGTTATATCTTGAATTGGCATTGCGCCCTAGTAGAAACACTAGTATTTGTGCATTGTGTGTGAGCTCAAGGTCTGGGGTTCGAATCCCCCTCGCCCCAGACCTTTTGTATTTTTTTAAGACCATTTTCAACTGAAAGTTTCATATATATTTTAGCACGCGCGTTACATGTCAAACCAAATCACTTGCCTCAGTGGTTAAGTTTTAGGGTGCAAGTCAAAGGGCGCAGGTTCAAGCCCTAGTGGCAGCCACCCTTTATTTTTTATCACTAGTTATTTTATGACTTTTCTCCAACTTCATTCAATCATATCTTTTGATCCTTTTATCATTTTGAGCTGAATTTTCACATACTAATTGTTTGTCACATATATTTTAAGAATACTTCAAAAAATACCAAAATTAATATTTATTTCATGTATTTTTGTGTTGTGGAAAACATGTATCTTTTGTGTTTTAAAACATTTTAAAATGGCGTTAGTTGGATTACTTATTTAATCTAATTGAACATAAATATTTATACAACTATAGTATGCTTTGGTTAAGTCTTGTTAATGACTTGTATCATGCTTAGTTTCCCTTTTCTCTTTGAAAAAAACTTTGATTAAATGGTTTTTTTAAGTAATACTTTAGGGTTTAATCTTGCCAAAAACTTTTGGAACAACTTAAGGCATACCTAAGGCTTCCACTTGAGTTTGGGTCTCTTAACCTTTAATTCAACAATGTTAATTGTCTTGTTCATGTATTTACTTTGATTAAATTGTTGACATGATCAAATATTTTCTTCATAAACTCTCTTTAGGGTTTTGCTTTTACCTTACCATGTCCATGATTCATGTACTTGTCTAAACTTGCTTGCGATGTTTCAAATTGATTAAATCCTTAGTTCAAACATTAGGATTCCCCTCAAAATTCAAATTCAATCAAACCCTAGCCATCTTTGGCTTCAAAACTCAAAACTCATCCCCAAGAGATTAGACATGAGTCATCTCTATAGAAGAGATATCTCTTCTATCCTTCCACAATATAAGTCAAACTTTTGAAACTCTCTTTCTCATTTAAGTTATGTAAGTGACCTACTTGTTGATTCTATATCCAAGTTGATGTCCCTCTCTTATTATGGTGCAGAGATACTATTTCATTTAAGTGATGTAAATGGCATACTTATTGATTCTATATCCAAGTTGTAGTCCTTCTCTTATTATGCAAAGATCATTTATCTTTCTATGTTTGTGGTGGTATAGTTGAGCAATCTCTTTTAAGATGACAACTTGTCTCTTTCTCCTAAAAAACCAACAAACATTGCTTTTAACCGTAGTTCCCCGAACTACAAATGCTCTGGCTTCCTCTAGGAATATGTAGGCATAGGATTGCGAGATCCTATCGAGCACACCTTTTTATTTTCACCCCTTTTCATATACATTACAAAAAACAATAGAACCATTTCCCACTCCTATCACCCACTCAAAAACAGTCAACTCTCCCAATCAATAGAAAATAACTTAAGATAATAACACAAACATTTTAAGAGGTTTCTATAGGATACTATAGATACTTAGGGTGCTAGTACCTTCTTTTTGTATAATCAACCCCCGAACTTCAGATCTCATTGCATTGTTTCACATATGCATATTTATGGGTTATTCTTTCTTTACCCCTTCCTTTAGATAAATTAAAGTCCGGTGGCGATTTTTTTGATTTGCGAGTCAAGTTAATCCAATATCTTGGTCTCCGATTCATCATAACCATAAAACGCCATCCACAGAAAAATGGCGAATTCACTCCCCAAAAGAGGGTTAAACCTATCTTGTCTTTTTTTGTTATTGTATTATCTGCTTGCATTTGTTTGGGTTCTTGGTTGATCTTTATGAGTGAGACAAATCCTAACCCAGATTTGAGTGTACATAAATAAGATATGATGTTGGTATAATCAAAAGTTACATGTCTTGAGTAATCCTACACATGAGTGACATATGATATAATCACACTCAGTGGAGCTCCTTACTGATGTCATTTGCGAGTAGTCGTAATGCCATTACTTTTTTCGACCTGGGAGCCTGAGAAGCTGGGGACCTTAGTATCACTTTTACCCCCACTTGGCCTTTTTAGGATGTAGTGCGATGATTATCCAGGCGTAGACCTGAGGTAGTTAATACGCGATACTACACTCAGACGAGTTTCTCTTGAGAATATTATTGATTCTCGAGTAGTCGGTGTGTCGATAATATCCGAAAGATAGATGTATGACTCTGGGAACCTTGGTAAAACCCGTTCTACAGGTACAAATAAGCCCATAATACATATCTCTTGGGATGGTTAGACCCATGACTCCATGCTCGTGACGTTAAACCTTTAAACCCACATGTTTGTAACTTTGTGTGTGTGCATCCATATATTCAGGCATTCATTAAACATCATTTTTAAAAAAAAAATCACTCAAGGAACTTAAAACATTTATTGCAAATATCATAGGTTTTACCATGAATTTTGAGAAAAGAAACACTAGGAAGTACAGTTTCAAGGATCCTGATGTAACAGAATTGAGAAAGCTAAGACATATGATCTATTGTCCATAGGATTTTAGAAGAATCTATGGAAGACTTTTGGGTATTATGAGGACTGATATTGAAGATGGGATTCTTGACACTCTTGTCCAATTCTATGATCCACTCTACCACTGCTTCACATCCCCAGATTATCAGCTTGCACCAACTTTGGAAGAGTATTCATATTAGGTTGGTTTGCCAGTGTTAGACAAGATATTCCTTTCAATGGCTCAGAGGAAATTTCTAAGTACTCAGTCATTGCAAAAGCTCTTCATTTGGAAACTTCAGATATAAAAGATAACTTTACCACCAAAGGAGGGATTCAAGGGTTAACTTCCAAATTCTTGATAAAGAAAGCTACAGAGTTGGCCAAAACAAATAGTATGAGTGCCTTTGAAGCCATCTTTGCACTACTCGTCTATGGTCTGGTGCTATTCCCAAACATCAATCAATATGTTGATATTAACGCTATCTGGATATTTTTAAGTGGTAACCCAGTGCCCACTCTGCTTGGAAACACCTATCATTCTATTCATCACATGACCAAGAAGGGAAATGTAATGATCATATGTTGTGCACCCTTGTTGTACAAATGGTTTCAGTCACACTTACCTCAAACCAGACTCTTCACAGAGAATCCATACAAACTCAGATGGTCTCAGAGGCTTATGCCTCTCTGTCTCTCATACAAACTTAAACTGGTACGACCCAACTTATGACACATGGGTTATTATTGACCATTGTGGAGAATCCCCTAATGTACCGCTTCTTGGTATACATGGGGGGATTAACTACATCCCCGCTCTTGCAAGACGTCAGTTTGGGTACCCCATGAAAGACAAACCTAGTAACCTTTCGATATCAGGTTTTTTTTACCTTAATGAAGGAGGATATCCGAAGTTGAAATGAAGGGTTATAAATGCTTGGAACATCATTCATAGGAAAAGGAAAGATCAATTGGAAAGGAAGAACTGTATTGCTTTTGAGCCCTACACTCAGTGGGTATGCACCAAAGCTTGTGAACTCAAGATGCCTTATTCTCTTGAGAAAACTTCTTTACCTTTTTCTATAGCATCATCATCTACCATCCCTATTGAGAACAGAGAGGAATATCAAGAACTCTTGACTAAGATGAAGTTGGAGAGAGACACTTGGGAAGGAAAATATCATGCTTCAAGAGCTGAAAAGAGAGAGTTAAGGGAAAAACTAAAAGAAAAGGACGACTTGATTGAGATATTTGAGCAGCATGTTGTGGAAAGACAAGAAGATAAGGAGAAATTATTTTTCTCTGGTAGTATCCCTCCTACTTCTGGTGCTTGGAAAAGGACCGTCGACCAACTTACGATTGAAAATGCTCAATTAAAAAGACAGAAGAGGAAGCATCAGCAAAGAGTTGGACCTTCATCAAAGAAAATTCCTTATAGGGCTTAGCTTTTCTCTTGTATTTTAAGATCCTTTGAAATTATACTTCCAAATTTGTAATCTTTCCAGTTTATTAATGAAATAAGATTTTTTCAGTTATTCAAAATGTTATCCATCTTATGATGTTTGCAACATAATTGCTAAAGTTCCTTGAAAATAGAGTCTATTGCATTTTTTGCACAACATGCATCATTCAAACATTTTGCATTTTCAGAAAACTCACATGTATCTTTTACTCCGAAAAGTCAAACTGTTTCATCAATACGATACTCGGGCAAGTCGTCAAAAAAGAATGGACCAACTCGAGCAAGAAAACAAGGAGCTTAGAGAAGAGGTTGTTACTCTGAAAGAAAGTATGGAAAGACTCAACACTGTGATGGAAGCAATGGAGGTTGCTCAGAATTAGCCGCCACCTATTTCTCAAGAAGCTATGCAAATGACCATGATCTCTGAGATCATCTTCGCACTTGTCTCTGGTGCACCCGTTAGTGCTTAGCAGTATTCCATGCCTCCCGGTTTTCCTTGGGACATGCCTCTCAACTTTATGCCAGAGGGTTACAGACCTCTGGTTCCTGAAGGTCCAAAAATCACTGCAATCATGTCTATGCCACCTCCTATAGTACACTCTTTCCATACAATGAAGAGCAGATCTTCCATGCTGCTCCAAGTGAAGGTATAGCAGTAGATGAAAGGATGGACGATTTCCAAGATCAGTTTTTGGAAATACAGAAAGAACTTAAGGCTCTTCACGGACAAGATTTGTTTGGGAAAAATGCCGCAAACCTCTTCCTGGTTCCAAATGTTCAAATCCCGCAAAAGTTCAAGGTACGTGACTTTGAAAAATATAAGGGCAACTCTTGCCCTCAGAGTCATTTGGTTATGCATACTCGTAAGATGTCTACTCAGACAGACAATCATCAGTTACTGATTCATTACTTTCAAGACAGCCTGACTGGGGCAGCACTTAAGTGGTACATGGGACTGGATAGTACGAAGATTCCTACCTTCAATGATCTTGGTGAAGCCTTCGTAAGACAATACAAATACAACTTAGACATGGCTCCTAACAGAGATCAACTCAGGGCTATGTCTCAAAAAGAAAAAGAAAGTTTCAAGGAATATGCTCAGAGATGGCGTGAAGTCGCCGCCCAGATTTGCCCTCCCCTCAAGGAGAAAGAAATGACAAAAATATATTTGAAAACACTGAGTCCATTATATTATGACCGCATAGTCGCAAGCGCACCCAATGATTTCACTGAGATGGTGAACATGGGGGTACGACTTGAGGAAACAGTTCGGGAGAGACGTTTGACTAAGGATGCAGAACTATCCAGTAGTATTAAGAAACATGGAAGTGGGCTCCAAAAGAAGAAAGAACAAGACGTCAGCAGTGTCTTACAAAGCCAGCAAAGACGAAGGTACCAATAATGACATGTAGCAACAGTGTCTCCTATTATCAACTCGGCGCCAACTTCGGCCTACCAGCCACCGCTCTCTCAGAATTAGCAGTCTAATTCCAAGTATCAACATCAACATCAAAATCATCAACAACAACCAAAATACCAGCAACGGAAGCAACAACCTTCACAACAGGCTCGCCTGCAATACAACAACAATAATAGTATTCAAAGGACACCCAACTTTGATCTCATACCAATGACATATACAGAGCTATTCCCAGCTTTGTTAGCAAAGGTCATATTCAGACTAGGACTTCTCCAGTTATCCCAAAGGATCCTCCCTATTGGTTTAAATTTGACCAATGTTGTGCCTACCATCAAGGAGCATCTAGTCATGGTATCAAAAACTGCTTTATCTTTAAAGCTGATGTTCAGAGACTCATTAAGAATGGAATTTTGTCTTTCAAAGACACTAATCCAAATGTTCAAGCAAACCCGCTACCTCAGCATAGGGGAGCTACCGTGACATGGTATATGGATGCCCGGGGAGCTACAAAATCTATGACGTCCGTATGATGAATATAAACTTGGTGAAAATGCAATGCATATTGAGTGGGTATGGTTTGATACCGCCACACAATTATCACCGTTACGAAATCTATTATAAGAATAATAAAGGATGTTACTTTGTGCAAGCAGCTATTCGAGATCAAATGGATAAAGGATATATCAAAGAATACAGAATGAGGGATTACAATCCAATCAACATGGTTCATGGTTATCCAGGGTAGTACTCAGTTTATGAAATCAAATACATCAGAGAATCCTTGGTGAAGATACACAAATGCTTATGTCGGATTGCTTACTTTGATCTCGATCACCATAATCATGTAGCTTGCAGAATCTGTTCCAGAAACCCACAGGGGTGTCCCCTTGTCCGCAAAGATATTCAGGGATTGCTAGACCAGAGAGCTATCTCATTCCTCTATGAAAGGGAACTTGTGGATATTGAGGAGGCAGTTTTTGTCATAATTCCTCAGTTTAACGAACCTGAACGTTTGGAGATTCCTTTCAACAGTCAAAGGATTCCTATTGCTCCTCTACCTGAATGTATAGAGATCCATTATAACAGTCGGAAGACAACTGTGACTCATTTGGTCATCTATTTTCCAGGTCCAGTCTCATACAAGTCTGAAAAAGTCATACCTTACAAATACTGATAAGTCCAAGCTTTTGAGTTTGGGATCAATTTTGGTAAAACTAACTTAACTGCAAGATGTTGGACAAGATATCCTAACATGAAGAACAAACTGAAGAACAAGATGTTGGACAAGATGTCCTATCATGATGATTCGACATCTTTGTCTGTTACTTTGTAGTTTTGATACTGCTAATTTATTTCCAGATTTTAGAATATTGTGGGAATATTTGTTTATCCTAGGTGGCGTTCAAGATTGAGGAATCAGATATTCCGTTTGAATTTGAAGATGTCGTTTTCTAAGTGTGGAGACATTTTAGGAATCTTTGGATTGAAGAAACTATTCTTGAGGAGAATAAGTTGCAGATTCTGCGTAACAAATTTGCTACATTTTTGAAGCCCAAATCCTGTCTTGTTTATGGTTATAAATAGGATGGATTTAACCTAATCAAACTGTGGAAAATACATTATTGCTTAATGAGTTTTAGGGTTTGTATTTGTGAGCCTCTCTTGTGTCGTGTGGATACTAGAGCTGGACTGTTTGCATTTAGTTGTAATTTCTGTCACTGTTGTGTTGAAAGGGAATTGAGAAGGGTCTCATACCTAGGAGAGTCTTAGGTAGAAATTAAGCACGGGTAGTGATTAAGTGATAAGTTGTAAACCGGAGGTTGTTTAACTTAGAATTAATACTATCTAGTGAATTTCATTCCTAGCTTAGTAGTCCCCAGACGTAGGTGTTGTTGTACACTGAACTGGGTTAACAATTACCATGTGTTCGTTTACTTTCTGTAAATTTTATTGTGCTCCTTATTGTCATTGTGTTTGAAGTAGATATCAAGTGCCTCGACATCTCTCAGGACATCTGAGATCGGCTACCAGAATTTCAATTGGTATCAGAGCAGGCATCCTGCTCTGTATCTGGGTGAGATTCAGGGAAGTTACTTTTTGGTGCAATGGACAAAGAAGGAGGAATATTGAATAGACCACCCTGTCGCTACTCGAAAAATAGTCGACGTGAGGCGAAAAGGAAACAGAGTCACCATCGAACTTTATTTATCCCAAAAGGGGAAGGGAAAACATCGAGAAAACCCCAAGAAGAAAAGGATAAGATGGTCTCGTAACCAAATTATAGGTTTGGAAGCCAGTTATGCGAAGGGAAGGTATTAGCACCCCCCACATCCATCGTACTCGATGGGAACCATTCGCTTGTCTTATGTGTAAGGATGTTTGCTAAAGGATTGCTTTCTAAAAGTGTTCCAAGAGGGAGAGAGATGGGTAAGAAATAAAGAATGTGAAATAAAATAAGATAAAAGAAAATGTGGGGAAAAGAAAAGGTGGCTCGCCAAGACTTCCCGGTCTTGTGCCTACGTATCTCCATTAACCAATGAAGAATCAGAGCGTCTGTAGTTCGGAGGACTACGAGTGAGAAAATAGGAAGTTTGCTCACTAGGATCTCACAATCCTATGCCTACGTATTCTCAACAGGCATAAAAAATCAGAGCGTTCGTAGTTCGGAGGACTACGGGTGAGAAAATAGGAAGTTTGCTCGCTAGGATCTCACAATTCTATGCCTACATATTCTCAACAGGTATGAGAAATCAGAGCGTCCGTAGTTCGGAGGACTACGGGTGAGAAAATAGGAAGTTTGCTCGCTAGGATCTCACAATCTTATGCCTACGTATTCTCAACAGGTATGAGAAATCAGAGCGTCCGTAGTTCGGAGGACTACGGGTGAGAAAATAAGAAGTTTGCTCGCTAGGATCTCACAATTCTATGCCTGCGTATTCTCAACAGGTATGAGAAATCAGAGCGTCTGTAGTTCGAAGGACTACGAATAGAATAGATCTCGATCGCACTGGGGCGAGAGAAAAGGCTCGGTTAGTTGGTAGTGTTCTCGCCAAGGATAGGGATCCTCGTGCCTACGCATCCTCATTAGGGAATAAGGAATCAGAGCATCCGTAGTTCACAGGACTATGTTTGTTTTTGTTTTTTTATGGAAGATGCTAACGTTAACGTTCTAGCAGTTAGGTGTATTGCCACTCACTCATGGAGTCTTATGCGTTACATGTTTGCGGTAGAACAGAAATAACATGTCTTTTTTGAAAAAGGTTAAGTTTTCGCCATCGAGGTAAGATGTCACATTTGATTTGTTGTGATTGATTTTAGGGGTGAAATAAGTCCTCAGATAGGAACCTCTGCGGGTAGTACCCAATTCTTTATCTCAAAATATTTATTATGAAAATTGTGTGGCGGATATAGTTGCGTCTTCGTATTGAAAGGCGAGTATCGAGACCACACACTCTAAAGTGAGCATCCTAATACTCGGAGAGGAAGAAGTCTTCACTCAATCCCTTCTTTTTAGTTCAATACAAAGAGAACCTTATTCTCTTTATTTAAAAGATGTTTTATTTTGGATGGTAAGTGCTTTACGACAGTGAACCCTAAAGGTAATGTCAAGCACTCGGGATAGGAAAAAGCCTTCCTCTAACCATTCCACAACCATTCAAGTTTATTGAAAAAAGTTTTGAAAATGCACTTGGTACAAGACCAAGGTTTTTGTCTCAAGAAGAAGAGAAGAAGGCGATGAAAGAAATGGAATGAGTTAAAAGGGTGATGAATAGAATAGGGTAGGTTGATGGCGATGCGCAAGGCGATCGACTTACAAGGGTGAAAAATAGCTCGACGTATCGAGAATTTATTTTGAAAATGATTTGAGAAAATTATTCGAATATTTACAAAGTTAATGAAAAATGGTTTTGAAATCAAAATTGATTGTAATTTGGCTAAGCTACACAAATGGAAATGCGGCAAAATTGCATCGATGTGAGATGGTTATTTACAAAATGAGGATATGAACAAAAAATATCTTAACTAAGTTAAGTACACATTGAAATTGGCTAGGAAAACCAAGCAGCGATTAATGATTTAATAATTAATCAATCACAATTAACTAAATCAATTAGAAAACTAATTAAGCAATTTACTATTAGTTTAGATCACAAATGATTAAGACAAATTGGCCTAAAATACATAAAAAATAAAACATAATTAGAAAAAGAAATTTCAAATATTTAAAACACCTTAATTAATAAAACATTATAATCTAAAGAAAACAGTTAATTAACTTAAATCAAATCTAAAATTAATAATGACTAAAAATAAAAAAGAAGGTGTTAATAGTAACAAAGGGGTAGATAAATAAAATAAACTAACATCAAATTAAATGGGCTCCAAAGCCCAATGTTTCAACAAAACTCAATCAAAAAAGAAACAAATAAAAAAAATCCGATTGAAATTCCATGAAGTTAAATAGCAACAAACTAGCAATATTTACAAAAATCAAAAGCTAACAAAATCTGGTTAGAACCTAGAGTCAAATAATATAATAATCCACTTATTAATTACAAAACTAATTAAATATAATAAATAATTAATTAACTAAAAAAAGAGTGTAAGAAATAAAAGCTGGGTTGTAATTAGAGAAGGCTAGGTGGGCTAAAAAAATACATAACAAAAATCTAACACTTAATCAAAATCAAAATGTCAACTTCTAATAAAATAGAAATACACAAATTTTGAAGTATACAAAAATTTAACTCAACCTTTCTAATTCAAATATAATACTACTAATAATAATAAAATTTTAAATAGTAAAACAATTACTAATTACAAAATAAACTTCCAAAGAGTTAAAACATAAATTAAGTAAAATAAGTATTCTAAAAATTATGAACCAAAATATATTACTATTAAAAAACATGCTGAAAGTTACAATACATTTCTACTAAAAAATAACCGCTTGATATGCATGCTTAAGTCCAAAACTTGTTATTATAAAAGAAAAATTCAGCTTGTTCTATATGCTTAGCTAACAGAGTGAAAAGGCATGATTTTGAATGAGAGAAAGAAAAGAAGAACATGACAAATTAAGGTGGTGCGCAAGAACAAACAAACTATTAAAACTAGGGGTGTTTAAAAATATGGTTAACTGAATTGTATACTTAAATTGAATTGCATTGCACTAGAAAAAAACGGATGAACCATTTAATTAAAACAATTCAAATTCAGTTTAAAACCGGTTCAGAACCAATTTTATTTTATAATCTGGTTTAATTATATAAATTATATAGTTTTTAATAAAAAAATAAAAAATTAATTGAGATTAAAAAAAAATTTGAAAAAAAAATATATTTAGAAAATATATTTTTTATTTCTTGAAAATAAATTTTTTTCCTAAAAATAAAAAAAACTAATATCGATTTTATTCGAAAAATTGATATTTTTAAAAATACAAAACATCGATTTTTTCGGAAATACGCTAAATCAATTTTACAAAAATACAAAAAAAAGAAATTCGAATTTTTTTTCAAAAATACAAAAACTCGACTTTTCATATTTTCAAAAAACAATCGACTTTATTCAACTATTTATATATTGAAACAAAATTTATTAAATATTTTAGCATTATCTGATATCAAAAGGATTTTGACGGCTAACTTATTTTGATTTGATATTCAGGTAGATAAAAAACAGAACATTTCATTATCTTCCTGAATTCTCTCTATTATTTTTTCTTTCAGTTTCTGTTTTTGCTTCAGAGTTACATGCTCGTCAATTGACTTATCTTTGTTTGTACATTATTTAGTAGTAGAGAGACTCAGCTGCGATGGAGTGACTACAAGGTCAGATAAATAATCCATGTTGATTTTGTTTTATACCTTGAAATTAAGGGATAACAATACAAATAGGAGAGTAGCTAATGTCTCTCTGGATGTGTGGAAATCAATACAATTTTGTCAAAAGATCTGAAAATTTTTTTTATTAAACAAACTATACTATCGAAAATATGAAAAACTCAATTTTTATCAAAAATATAAAAAAATCGAATTTTTTCAGAAATATGAAATATTCGAGTTTTTTCGAAAATATGAAAAAGACAAGTTTTTTTCGAAAATATGAAAAAATCGAGTTTTTTCGAAAATATGAAAAAGTCGAGTTTTATCGAAAATATGAAAAATTGAGTTTTTTCAGAAATATGAAAAAGTCGAGTTTTTTTTTTCAAAAATATGAAAAGGTCGAGTTTTTTCAGAAATATGAAAATATCGAGTTTTTTCGAAAATATAAAAAGTTAAAAATTTAGTTTTAAAAGAGTTCAAAATATATAATTGATTTAAAATTATAAATTAATTATAAACTAATTTATAAATATAAACTAATTCTAAACTAGTTTTAAATTGAATTGAAACCATTATAAACTGAACCAAACCATAAATGCGGTTCAGTTAAATGCAGTTTATGAACCATGAACACCCAATTTAAAACATATGCATTGTTTCCTTTACTACAAAACAAACAAACTGATACAAATAACATGGTCGTAAGAATAAATAAATTAAAAAAAGATAAAGAGGAATAAAAGAACAAAACATGTTAGGATAAATTTCCAGAAAACAAATACTCTCTCTTGAAACTTCACTTTCTCGTTTTTCAACCTTTTCCAAAATGTCAACAAAAGCAAAAACTCAAAGATTTCTAAACACATAAACATAAACGAAAAAACAAATCATGGAAGTGGGGAAAATGAAGATACCTCATATGATGTTGAAACTTAGGTGTATGGTGGTGGTTCGGTGGTTGGAGCTTGGAAGTTGTAGGTGGAATCCGGCGCGGCGGCTTAAGGGTGGTCGAAATGTGACTGGAAACGGTGATTGGAGCTTGGAAGTTGTTGAAGGTGGTTTGTGGTGGTTCACATGATGAAGGTTTTGGAAGAGGATTTTTTTATGGTGTTGCTTGATATGAAGAAGCGTAGTATAAGTGGGTGGAGCATGAGATGCAACGCTGAGAATGAGAATAAAATACCCGTGCTTCTCTATTTTTTTACTCTCTCTTCTTTTTATTTTATTAATTTGAAATGTGGACTTGGAGTGTGAGAGTGAACTGAGTATTCAAGATGGTGGATAGCAGTAGCAGGGTTGTGTTTATGTACTGTAGTGATTGAAAAAATGGTCCATCTTCTTTGATGCCATGCCAGTTAATGTACTATCTTTCGCCACCAAAATGAAGCAAAAAGTGAAATAACTCTACAAAACTTAATTGATAAGTATTTCTAAAAAAAGAATAAAAACAAAAATATACAATATTATAACAAGAAATATAAAATGATAAAATAAATTAATTCAACTAAAAAAATCCCAATTATCTAAACAAATTAAATTAATTATTTAACTAAATAAATTAAAAATAAATGATAAAATTAATTAAGGTTAACAAAAATAATATCCTAATTAACTAAGCCAATCTAAATTAATTTTAAATTAATTAAAAAATTATTCAAATAAAAAAAATATTAAATAAAGTTAACTAAAATAAATCCTAATAATCTAAACTTAACTAAATTAATTTTAAATCAATTCAAAGATTATTTAACTAAAAAACAAATAAAATGAATAAAAGGTGAATAAAAAGTCGGGTATCGAAATTCCCGAAAATGAAAAAAGACTGCACTAAAATTATCAGCACCGAATAAACCACCCGGAAAAATACAGCGTTTTGTCTCATTTTGAAATAAATCGGGATCGGTAAAAAAGCTCAGACTGATCGAAACATGGTCAAAAAGTCGTCGAAAATTAAAACAAGTATGTCAGGCTAAACTACGCAAAACATAGATTAATATAATGAACGACTGCAAGCTTAATTTTGAAACTTTCCGTCCACTGGTTTTTTGCATATTGACTTTTAGTTTGTCTGATTTGTCTGTAAATCCGATAAATTTATTATGGCTGATATTTTAGGCAATATGCATGGTGAAAGGCATGTTATGCTATGTGGATGATGCAATGCGAGAATTAAGTCAGATAAACGAAAGTTTTAAAAAGCCTTGTCAAAATTTGGGCTATGACCGCTGTCCCTATTTAATCTTCTTGGACCTGAAGGTATGAATAGCAATGACTTTCAGACATTCAAGGTCAAAGAGGATTAAATACTAGAATACCCATAATTTTGACTGAGTAGAAGAGATGGATGTAGTGATATGATTGAGATGCAAAT
This sequence comes from Lathyrus tuberosus, assembly GCA_022829125.1. Classification (NCBI taxonomy): domain Eukaryota; kingdom Viridiplantae; phylum Streptophyta; class Magnoliopsida; order Fabales; family Fabaceae; genus Lathyrus; species Lathyrus tuberosus. The sequence goes on from JALAZF010000267.1 coordinate 6,634,442, forward strand.
GGTATGCTTGAGATGTAAATGGTATGCTTGAGATGCAATGTATGAAATAAGTATGAGTGCTTTGCCAGTCTTGGGAAGGGAGACATCTTCGCAGGATTCCAAGAGAAGAAAATGCAGTACGGGGGTATAATTATAATCTGAAACTTCTTCTACAAAAGGCAGAGAGATGCCTTGTGATAGGCAGGTGAGACTTGGTTGATAAGACTTTCTACTACAAAAGGTAGAGGATACTTGTAAAAGGCAAGGAAGATAATAAATTCCTCCTGCAAAAGGCAAAGAAGACTCCTAAATAAAAGGTTAGGAGAAAGATATTCCTTCTACAAAAGGCAGAAAGGATACTTACAAAAGGTAAGATGAATCCGTTGCGAAAGGCAAGGAGGAGATACTTCGTGAAAAATACATGGAAAGACTTACAATATGTAAGTTGAAGAGATCTTGTGCAAAAGGCACATAGGGACTTACAAAAGGTAAGTTGAGGGTAATAACCATCCTCGCGCAAAAGGCAGAGGGAACTTGCATAGGGTATTAGAACATCATTTGACCTCACAGGCACAATGGCAGAGATGACATTCTCTGGGAATGGCGACCATTCAGTTCTTGGCCACACAGACGTCAAGCGTCCAAATCGTTCGAAAAGGGAATAGATTATTCATATATTCCCATATTTGTACCCAATGCAAAAAAATTTGCGTGCAAAAGGCAGCGAGAACGCTTACAAAAGGAAAGCGAAGGGATAAAATTTCATACAAAAGGCAAGGAAATCACTTACCAAAGGTAAGTGAAGAGATATCTCGTGCAAAAGGCACAGAAGGACTTACAAAAGGTAAGTGAAAGGGTAAACACCCTGAAAGAATCCTGACAGGATGTCCACAGGAAATTCGCATCTTCGAGAACAACTGGAAAATCGTGCATGTGATGATGCAGAATGTATGCAAGGTATGTATCCAAAATGTCGATGTATGTTCGGGTTGCTGGGGATATGATGATATGAGATTCTGGAGTGATGGTTGCACCAAGTATGATTGGGCTTTGGTTTGGCATGCCAAGGAAGGTTAGGCTTAGGTTTTAGGGTGCCAAGGAAGGTTGGGCTTAAAAGAGAATGTCGGCCGAAGGGGGACTTACAACAAGGGTGTCAGCCGATGGAGGACTTACAACAGAAGAAACTTTAGATAAAGAGGCGACTCCACTGGGGAAGCAAATAGTAAACAAGGGGCAAGATCAAGGGATCTACGACCTCGGAGATTGATAGAAAGTAAGATCGTCATCAAATGGTTGATGGGAAAGAAAATTTACCGAGGATTATCATCTTCAAAGAGTAGACGGAAGAAAACAACTGTCATCGTCAAAGGGTTGATGGAAAAAGAAACTTGTTCTCGTCAAAGGGTTGACGAAAGAGCAACACTATCATCGTCAAAGTGTTGACAAAAAAGAACTAAACTAAATAGTCACATCATCAAAGAGTTGATGGGAAGAAAACTGACATCGCCAAGGGGTTGACGAAATGGAAGTATTTGGAAAGTCATCATCAAAGGGTTGATGGGAAAGAAAACTTACTAAGGAGTGTCATCGTCAAAGAGTTGACAGAAACGAACATGGCATTGCCAAAGGGTTGACGGAACAAAATAACTGTCATCATCAAAGGGTTAATGGGAAGATAACTGTCATCGTCAAAGGGTTGACAAAAGAGAACTGAACCAAAGAGTCACATCATCAAAAAGGTGACGGAAAGAGAATAGTCATCATCAAAGGGTTGACGGGAAATAGTGAATTTACTAAAAGGACATATCGTCAAAAAGTTGACAGAAAGAAACCCGACCGAAGGAACACATTGTCAAAGAATTGACGGGAAGGAAACCTGACATCGCCAAAGGGTTGACGTAAAAGAAAATTTGTCATCGTCAAAGGGTTGACGAAAAAGAATATATTTGAAATGTCATCAAAGGGTTGATGGAAAAGAAAATTTATCTTCGTCAAAGGGTTGACGGAAAAAAATATATTTGAAATTCGTCATCAAAGGGTTAATGGACAAGGATTGATAGAGGGTAAGTTCGACATATGATCTATAACCCTGGGTGTGAGATTGAAATATCTGATGGGGAATGGACTTGGCATTCTCTGTGGGAATATGATGATATGTGATCCAGGGATATGATTGTGCTAAGCGTGGTTGGGCTTTGAAAGTTGCGTTAAAGATTTTTTTTGGGAGATGCCAAACAAAGTTGGGCTTTAGAGGGATGCCAATAGGGATTGGACTTTCGTTAAGATGCCAAACAAGGTTGGGCTTTGGATTTGATGTGCCAGGTATGATTGGGCTTTGAAAATTGCGTTAAATATTTTTTTGGGAGATGTCAAACAAAGTTGGGCTTTAGTGGGATGCCAATAGGGATTGGACTTTCGGTTAAAATGCCAAACAAGGTTGGGCTTTGGATTTGATGTGCCAAGTATGATTGTGCTTTTGATTTTATGAAGACGCCATCAAAGTGGGCTTTTAGAGAATGAGGTGCCAATAGGGATTGGGCTTCTGGTGTTTGCCAATATGAATTGGGCTTTAGTGAGGTGCCAATAGGGATTGGACTTTAAATTTTCCCGTTCAGTTCTACAAGGTTTCATATTATGCTATGCTAGATGAATCATATGCATGAGCGAAGCGACATGACTAATGCATGCTAATGATTAATGTAATGATATGACGGCTCGATCGGTGGCTTCGAGGTAGGTCATGTATGGTTGAAGCTGGAAAGGTGTCTTGTCTGGCTACAAGGTTTCTGGTTGAAAGGTTATGGGATGTGTTGACTTCCCAACATTCGTCTTGAACTTGACTGTTGACAGAACTTGCTTGAGTAGCTCTGAAGTGTGGAGAAGAAATGTTCCTTTATCGCCAGTCTTGCCCTAGCCTGCGGGATCGCTGGAAGAATTTGTCTCGAAAGGAGACCTGAGACATCTGTACCATGATGGTTTGGGATGGAGTGCCTCAGTTTTTTGAACCTTGGAGAGGTGCTTCATATTAGTCGCCTTCTGGACAGGATTAACTTTTGTGCTCTTAAAGTGGCCTGCCCCAGTTTGACTGAATCTTTTTCTCAACGGAGTCTTGAAATGATTTTTCCCCTGGATGACTGATCTGACCTTCGAGAGATTGGTCGAATCTCGACCTGATTACCTCTGATTAACTGGTCTTCGAGAGATTTGTCAAATCTCGACCTGATTTCCCCAGACTATCTGAATCTTGGAGTGGCTTGCCCTTCTAGTGTGATCATTTGGTGACTTGCCCCTGCTCAACGGAGTACTCAGGTGTTTTGCATCTTAGCTTGATCAATCCTTTCATTGCAGAAACTCTCTTGATGTCAAGTGCTTACTCGCAAGTAAAAATGATCATTTTGAAGATGATAATTTTAATGGAATGCATATGACGGTTTTGAAATCCAAGTATGTTCATTGGAATTATGTTGCGACATATAGTGAATGAATCACTGATCCGAATGCCACGTTTATACCAACATGAATGGTAAGAAAATCCTTTTAGGAGTCAACTTTGACGTGATTTTACCAAAGTATGCTTTCGAAACAAACCTGCTTCAATTAGGTCTTTCAAGGGTTGTAACGTGGTATGGTTCACGATTTGAGAAAAAAAGGATATAAGGCTCAAAGTTTGTTTCAACCCACCCATTCGTCTTGGTGTTCTCCAGTCCTACGCTCAGCTAATTTGACACACGCATATAGAGTTTGACAGTGCAAGAGTGAAGATGTCGTTTCAAGATTTTTTGAAATGGCAGTCACCTTATTTTTTCATCGGCCATGAATGTCAGTGACCTTTTCTATTTTTGACATGGTGGTCACTGAATCTTATTTTGCTTTAAGGATTTGAGGACCTCTTTCGAATTTTTTTTATCCCTAACTTTTGCATGGACTAATTTGGTTTATTTAAGTCCATCGGGATTTCCTTGATTTTGCCTAAGTCTCCTCTTTTGGGGTGTTCGACTTAGCGGGCTTTCTTCTTTTTTTTTTTTCTAGAAAGGCTTGTGACTGCCAAGTCATTGGTCATTGAAGAACAACCATCATAACTTTCGAATTTTGCATGGTTCCATCGACACGTCAAGATGTGTTTGAAGAATGCGGAGTCTGATTAACTACCCTACCCCGGGTTAAGCTTAAGGGTTTAGAAATCCGAAGGAAACTTCTCCTTCTAGGCTCGAAGTGGTTAACTAGGGACTAAATCCTTATCTCTCCAGTGTTTGGGGTTTGAAACAATGCATGTACATCATCAGCAAGGTTTTATCCGAAAGCATACCATCAGAGATTTTGCGTCTTTCAATTTCATCATCCTCCCTCGGGTTTTGCTTGAACAAATGTTTGATACCGATAAAAAAGTATGAGTGAACACGAATGGATTTAATCAAAACATGCATATTCATTTCATTAACAAAACCATTTTTAAACAACAGTGTATCAAAGCAAATAGCACTTAACAGAAAAGAAACTATATTTGCATAGAAATAACATGATAAAAAATTACCAGCCTCGGGGAGCTGGGCTTTTCAATCTTGATTCACTACTGAGCTACCCATCTTCAGAATTGCTCGCCGAGATCAGTCTGATAATCATCCTCACGTCTATTCTTGGCAATTTCTTCCATAACGGAGACTGTCGGACCTGCTTGACCAAGTGAGGGATTGTTGATTTGAATACCCTGAGGCGTGAAAGAGAACATCTCAGAGTCAAGTAGAGTCTGAACCTTGCTCTTGAGCACCTTACAGTCTTCAGTTGAATGCCATTGTTCCCCAGCATGGTAATCACATCGGGCGTTGGCGTCAAAACCTGGTGGGTACGGAAAAGGCACTGAGTTTAGTTCCTTCAGTATTATTAATCCACCTTTGAATAAATCTGGAAATATCTGACTGTACGACATTGGCAATGGAGTGAAATGCCTTTCTGGCTTTCTTGGCCTCTGTCGGGCGTGCTGACGCGGCTGTTGCACTGCATGCTGACGTTGATACCGAGGGGGTCCTTGATTTGAAGAAGGATATTGTCCCTATGGAGAGAATGGTATCTGACACAGAGACTCAAAAGGTTCCTGACTTTGAACAGTTGAAATGCTTGAGTACCGAGGATAAGGTATCAGAGGTAGAGCTTGTGAAGCTTCCTAGATAGAATTAATTTCACCATCCTCTTCTTCCTCTTTAGAACAAACAACTGATTCACTTTCGCTAGCTGGGATGTTCAAGGCGCCTTGGATCTTCCCACTCTTGAGGATGCACTCAACGCGTTCTTCGGCTAATACCAAGTCAGAAAAGTTTGATGTCTCAGCGCCAACCATCTTTTCCAAGTATGGACCTTACAAGGTATTCATGAACAGGTCAACCAATTCTATATCTAAGATTGGAGGTTGAACTCGAGCAGTTACCTCTCTCCATCTCTGAGTATACCCTCTGAAGGATTCGTCGTCCTCTTGAGATAAGCCTTGCAATTGCATGCGACTGGGAGTCATGTCTAGATTGTATTGGTATTATTTGAAGAAAGTGTTGGCTAGGTCTAACCATGATTGGATGTGGCTACTCTCTAGCTGCATGTACCAACTCAGTGATGCCCCACTTAGACTGTCTTGGAAACAGTGAATCATAAGTTTATAGTTATGAACATGTAAGGCCATTCTTCTGCAAAACATCACCAAATGCTGCTTTGGACAACTATCCCCTTTGTACTTCTCAAAATTCAGCATTTTGAACTTTGGAGGTATCACAAGGTCGGGTACCAAACACATGCTCAAGGCATTCAGACCAAAAGTATCACGACCCTTGATGGCGTTAAGCTTCTCTTCCAACGTACGACATCTTTCCATGATCTCAACAGCTCGCGGGTCCTTGGTTTTCAACACGGAGATCGCCCCTTGGGGGTTTGGCTCAGAGACTGCAAAACTATGATATTCCATGGCATCAAGAGAAGAAGAACATCCATCTCGGATAATGGTATGTTCATGTATAACCTGGTTTTCAACGGGGATCCGCACAGGCTGAGCTTGAGCAACGTTGTTCACTTGAGGTGAAATGACATTCCCGGTCCTTTGAATATTGCCATCTCTCCTTGCCAAGGCTGTCATAAATCCCACAAGTTGGTCAAACTGGTTTTTCATCAATTCAACGTCTGCTCTTGTCGCAAACTGGTTCTACTCTTCGGAGGCTATGATCCTTCAAAAGCTATTTCAAGTCCAATATGGGCGCCGGGAAGTCAACTGTGGGTTAAGGACAGAGGATTGATGAGCTCTTTGGTATCTGGTTAGAGAAATTTATGCAAAATGATGCATAAATTCTTATGCTTATGCAATGCTATGAATGCAATAAGACATGGGATTAAAGATCACTGAATCAGAGGTTCACACAACAGATATCTCACTCCTCAGGTGGGCAATCTAATGGTTTACAAATAGGGCATTCCAAGGGCTTTCAAACAAAGTACCATGCACTAAGCCCTCAAAAGTTTTCCATCATAACGACGATTCGTAAAACGGTAATCCCTTCAAAGGATGAGCACAGAGTTACGTCATAATAACCTTTGGAATATGGTTCTACAAAGGTCCTCAGAATCACGAACTCCCAGGTCAGAAACAAAAACGCCGTTACAACTGCTCGTAAGACACAATCATTCCCAAAGGGGCCTCCTCTGAGCGGTGGAAGTCAAACCAACTCAACGAGTCCTAAATCTCGTAAATCAGAAAACAACCACCTCTTAGCTTAGTGTATACTGGAAAAGCTCGGGTAGAAAGCCTTTCTCCTTACAACGCATCCCCAATATACCCAACAAATAAGAGAAACACAAGATAAAGAAATAAAGCAATAATAAAAGCAAACAATCCACACATGCGACAAACAGAACTAGGTTTGGCTTGCTAGGGTGAACCAGTCCCCAGCAGAGTCGCCAACTGTCGCTACTCGAAAAATAGTCGACGTGAGGCGAAAAGGAAATAGAGTCGCCATCGAACTTTATTTATCCCAAAAGGGGAAGGGAAAACATCAAGAAAACCCAAAGAAGAAAAGGATAAGATGGTCTCGCAACCAAATTATAGGTTCGGAAGCCATTTATGCGAAGGGAAGGTATTAGCACCCCCCACATCCATCGTACTCGATGGGAACCATTCGCTTGTCTTATGTGTAAGGATGTTTGCTAAAGGATTGTTTTCTAAAAGTGTTCCAAGAGGGAGAGAGATGGGTAAGAAATAAAGAATGTGAAAGAAAATAAGATAAAAGAAAAGGTGGCTCGCCAAGACTTCGAGGTCTTGTGCCTACGTATCTCCATTAACCAATGAAGAATCAGAGCGTCCATAGTTCGGAGGACTACGAGTGAGAAAATAGGAAGTTTGCTCGCTAGGATCTTACAATCCTATGCCTACGTATTCTCAATAGGTGTGAGAAATCAGAGCGTCTGTAGTTCGGAGGACTACAGGTGAGAAAATAGGAAGTTTGCTCGCTAGGATCTCATAATCCTATGCCTACGTATTCTCAACAGGTATGAGAAATCAGAGCGCTCGTAGTTCAAAGGACTACGGGTGAGAAAATAGGAAGTTATCTCGCTAGGATCTCACAATCCTATGCCTACGTATTCTCAACATGTATGAGAAATTAGAGCGTCTGTAGTTCAGAGGACTACGGGTGAGAAAATAGGAAGTTTGCTCGTAGGATCTCACAATCCTATGCCTATGTATTCTCAATAGGTATGAGAAATCAGAGTGTCTGCAGTTTGAAGGATTGCGGATAGAATAGGTCTCTATCACATTGGGTCGAGAGAAAAGGCTTGGTTAGTTGGTAGTGTGCTCGCAAGGATAAGGATCCTTGTGCCTATGCATCCTAATTAGGGAATGAGGAATCAGAGCATCCATAGTTCACAACATTACGAATTGTTTGTGTTTTTAATGGATGATGCTAACGTTCACGTTCTAGAAGTTAGGTGTATTGCCGCTCGCTCATGGAGTCTTATGCGTTACATGTTTGCGGTAGAACAGAAATAACATGCTTTTTTCCAAAAAGGTTAAGTTTTCGCCATCGAGGCAAGATGTCACATTTAATTTGTTGTGATTGATTTTGGGGGTGAAATAAGTCCTCGGATAGGAACCCCTGCGGGTAGTACCTAATTATTTATCTCAAAAGATTTATTATGAAAATTGTGTGGCGAATGTAGTTGCGTCTTCGTATTGAAAGACAAGTATCGAGACCACACACTCTAAAGTAAGCATCCTAATACTCGGAGAGGAAGAAGTCTTCACTCAATCCACGATTTTTAGTTCAATACAAAGAGAACCTTATTCTCTTTATTTTAAAGATATTTTATTTTGGATGGTAAGTGCTTTACGACAGTGAACCCTAAAGGTAATGTCAAGCACTCGGGATAGGACAAGGCCTTCGCCTAACCATTCCACAACCATTCAAGTTTATTGAAAAAAGTTTTGAAAATGCACTTGGTACAAGACCAAGGTTTTTGTCTCAAGAAGAAGAGAAGAAGGTGATGAAAGAAATGGAATGAGTTAAAAGGGTGATGAATAGAATAGGGTAGGTTGATGGCGATGCGCAAGGCGATCGACTTACAAGGGTGATAAATGGCTCGACTTATTGAGAATTTATTTTGAAAATGATTTGAGAAAATTATTTGAATATTTACAAGGTTAATGAAAAATGGTTTTGAAATCAAAATTGATTGTAATTTGGCTAAGCTACACAAATGAAAATGTGACAAAATTGCATCGATGTGAGATGGTTATTTACAAAATGAGGATATGAACCAAAAATATCTTAACTAAGTTAAGTACACATGGAAGTTGGCTAGGAAAACCAAGCAACGATTAATGATTTAATAATTAATCAATCACAATTAACTAAATCAATTAGAAAACTAATTAAGCAATTAACTATTAGTTTAGATCACAAATGATTAAGACAAATTGGCCTAAAATACATAAAAAATAAAACATAATTAGAAAAAAAAATTTCAAATAATTAAAACACCTTAATTAATAAAACATTATTATCTAAAGAAAACAGTTAATTAACTTAAATCAAATCTAAAATTAATAATTACTAAAAATAAAAAAAGAAGGAGGTGTTAATAGTAACAAAGGGGTAGATAAATAAATAAACTAACATCAAATTAAATGGACTCCAAAGCCCAATGTTTCAACAAAACTCAATAAAAAAAGAAATAAATAAAAAAAATCCGATTGAAACTCCATGAAGTTAAATAGCAACAAACTAGCAATATTTACAAAAATCAAAAGCTAACAAAATCTGGTTAGAACCTAGAGCTGGTGTGTTTGCATTGAGTTGTAATTTCTGTCATTGTTATGATTGAAAGGGAATTGAGAAGGGTCTCATACCTAGGAGAGTCTTAGGTAGAAATTAAGCACGGGTAGTGATTAAGTGATAAGTTGTAAACCGGAGGTTGTTTAGCTTAGAATTAATATTATCTAGTGAATTTCATTCCTGGCTTGGTAGCCCCCAGACGTAGGTGTTATTGTACACTGAACTGGGTTAACAATTACTATGTGTTTGTTTACTTTCTGCAATTTTTATTGTGCTCCTTATTGTCATTGTGTTTGAAGCAGAGATCAAGTGTCTCGACATCTTTCAGGACATCTGAGATCTGCTACCAGAATTTCAAATACGGTGCAACTATGGTGGAAAATGGAGAGAAGTTCCACTACCATCAGTCATTAACATCGCAGATATAGGCAGAGTCACAAGAAGTGGATGCATATTTGCCAAAAGAGCTTAGGACATCAGCGCAAGAAAAGAAACTTCAATTGGGGAACCTATTGAAACAGGCCAATCCAGTGATACAAATCAAAGGAAGGATAATGATGAGGTGTTGAGACTGATCAGAAAGAGTGAATAAAATATTGTGGATCAATTGTTGCACACTCCATCCAGAATATTTGTGTTGTCTCTTCTAATGAGCTCTGAGGCTCATAGGGAAGCTTTGCAGAAGGTATTGGAATAAGCCTTTATGGACCACGATGTGACCGTGGATCAGTTCAACAACATTGTTGTTAATATCACTGCTTGTAACAATCTGAGCTTTTGTAATGAAGAACTCCCTGAGGAGGGAAGAAACCATAACATGGCACTGAACATCTCAATCAACTATATGAATAACGCTTTGTCTAGTATTTTGGTGGACACTGGTTCATCATTGAATGTCATGCCGAAATCCACTCTTTCAAGATTATCTTTTTAAGGAACTCCTATGAGGGGCAGAAGAATCATTGTTAAAGCTTTTGATGGATCCTGAAAGACTGTTATTGGAGAGGTTGATCTCCCTATAACTATTGGGCCTCATACATTCCAAATTACATTCCAAGTCATAGATATCGGAGCAGCGTACAGTTGTTTGTTGGGACGTCCTTGGATCCATGAAGCCGGGGCAATCACTTCAACGCTTCATCAGAAATTAAAATTTGTGAAGAACGGGAAATTGATAACAGTATGTGGTGAACGAGCTCTGATCGTAAATCACCTATCGTCATTTTCTTACTTGGAACCTGAAGAGGCCATCAGAACTCAGTTCCAAGCATTTTTCGTAAGTAAAAAGGATATGAAGAAAGGAACATCCATTTCTTCTTACAAAGATCCAGTACGAGCAGTTGAAAGTAGGACCACTAGAGGATGGGGAGAGGTTGTGATCCCTATTAATAATAAGACTAGAAGAGGTCTCAGGTTTCCTCCAGTGTTTGCAGAAACTACAAAGAAGGATAAAGTCCTTCAGCCTATTCAAGATGTTTTTCATAGTGGAGATTTTATCTACCCTACTTCGCCAAAAGTTGATGCTATTATGGAAGATAACTTCGAAGATGATTCATCCATTCCCGTAGAGGACTGGGAGCCTTACCCTCCTCAGGAGAAATTTAAGTATATGCCTGAATCAGACGACGAGATGATTCAGGTAGATCACAGTATTGAGGAATATCCTATTCCTCCTATTGCACCAGAAGCTGGTACTATTATGGAGGATAACTTTGAAAATGATTCATCTATGCCTGATGAAGATTGGAAGTCTTACCTTGAGGATCCTGGATACATATCACAAGACGATTCATATGAGCCTTTTCACTTTCCTCCCAAGAAACTCAAGTATACCCCGTGGACAGACAACGATACAGTTGAAGAACAAGTCTTTACTCTGCCAGAAGTCAGTGCCATCCTTGAAGATGATCCTGAGAAGGATTCACAGAACTTTGTGATACATGGAGAAGTTTGTCAGAATTGGATAGCTGTTCACCTATCTAAGTAATTTTTTTGTCATCCGTGTGTCCTTTCGCTCTGCACAAGGCGAGAGATGTTTTGTAGGGCCCCCTTTTAAAAATGTTTCCTCTTTGCTTTGCCCAAGGTAAAAGAGTTTATTTATAGGGATTTTGTTTCAAGATTTGATTAATCATAAATGAAGATGTTGTTTTCAATTCCATACTGTTGTTTTTTACTTTTCACTTTTTTCAAAAAATGGTAAACCTAAAAAAAACAAAAACAAAATGATAATAAATACTTTTAATAATCTGTACACACTCTGCATTTTACCTGTTTTCTAAAATCCAGCATTAATCATATGTGCAAATTAACCATAAAAAACCCCATTGAAAAACATGACCCTATGCCTTCTCCCAACTTTGAGTTCCCAGTGTTCGAAGCTGAAGAGGAAGAGGATGAAGAAATTCCATATGAGATCTCTCGGTTACTCAAGCACGAGGAAATAACCATTCAGCCTTACAAAGAGCGAGTAGAAGTAGTCAATTTGGGTTCAGAAGAAGATAAAAAAGAAGTTAAGATTGGAGCATTCCTTGCTCCAGTAGTCAAAGAAAGTATGATAAAACTTCTCAAAGAATACCCAAATGTGTTTGCTTGGTCTACCAGGATATACCAGGGTTGGATACTGATCTTGTGGAGCATCATTTGCCGTTAAAACTAGAATGTCCACCAATCAAACAAAATTTGAGAAAAACTCGCCTTGATATGGCCATCAAAATGAAAGAAGAAGTTCAGAAGCTGATTGATGCAGGCTTCTTTGCCATGGTGGAGTACCCTCAATGGTTGGCCAATATAGTGCGAGTTCCCAAGAAAGACGGCAAAGTCAGAATATGTGTAGATTACAGAGATGTAAACAAAGCTAGTTCTAAATATGACTTTCCGTTATAACATATTAACATGTTGGTCGATAGCACTGCAAAATTCAAAGTCTTTTCTTTCATGGATGGTTTCTCAAGCTACAATCAAATCAGGATGGCGCCTGAAGACATGGAGAAAACCTCATTTATTACACCAAGGGGAACATTTTGCTACAAAGTAATGCATTTCAGTCTAAATAATGCAAGAGTGACTTACCAAAGGGCCACGACAACTCTTTTCCACGACATGATGAACAGAGAGATTGAAGTATATGTCGACGACATGATTGCTAAGTCCAGAACTGAAGAGGAACATATGGAATATTTGTTGAAGTTGTTTCAACATTTGAGAAAATACAAACTCCCTTTGAATCCTAACAAATGTACATTTGGCGTATGTTCAGGGAAACTCTTAGGTTTCATTGTCAGTCAAAAAGGAATTGAAGTTGATCCTGACAAAGTCAAAGCTATTTAGGAAATGCCAGCACCCAAAACTGAGAAGCAAGTAAGAGGATTTCTGGACCGTCTAAACTACATCTCCAGATTTATCTCCCATATGACCGCTACTTGCGAGCCTATATTCAAACTTCTTCGGAAAGACCAAGGTTGTGTATGGACAGAAGATTTCCATAAAGCCTTTGACAACATCAAAGAGTATTTACTAGAACCTCTCATTCTGATCCCTCTGGTGGAAGGAAGACCTTTGATTATATACTTAACTATATTGGACGATTCCAGGGGTTGTGTTCTGGGTCAGCAAGACGAAACAGGTAGAAAGGAGCATGCCATCTATTATCTGAGTAAGAAATTCACAGATTGTGAGTTTCGTTACACTATGCTTGAAAAGACATGTTGCGCTTTGGTGTGGGCTGCCCGTCGTCTTCGCCAATATATGATTTGTCATACCACTTGGTTGATCTCCAAAATGGACCCGGTCAAATATATCTTTGAAAATCATGCCTTAACTGGAAGGATTGCCCGTTGGCAGATGTTGTTGTCAAAATACGACATTGAATACCACACTCAGAAAGCCACCAAAGGAAGTATTCTAGTTGATCATTTGGCTCACTAACTAATTGATGACTATGAATCAATCAAATTTGACTTCCCAGATGAAGATGTGATGTATCTAAAAATGACGGACTGTGATGAACCCTTGCCAGAAAAAGGGCCAGAGCCAGGATCCCGTTGGGGTTTTATATTCGATGGAGCTGTCAACGCTTATGGAAATGGAATTAGAGCAATAATTGTTATGCCTCAAGGTTCCCATATTCCTTTTACCGCAAGGTTGACATTCAAATGTACAAATAATGAAGCTAAATATGAAGCTTGCATCATGGGTCTCGAAGAAGCCATTGATTTAAGGATCAAGATTCTGGATGTATACGGAGACTCGGCTTTGGTAATAAATCAAATCAAAGGAGAATGGGAAACACGTCAACTCTGTTTAATTCCTTATAAATATTATGTAAGGAGGTTGTCAACATTCTTCAATGAAATTGAGTTTCACCACATTCCTTGTGAAGAAAATAATATGGCTGACGCACTGGCTACATTATCCTCTATGATTGTTGTAAATCAATGGAACGATGTGCCTAAAATCGATGTTATGTGCCTTGATAGGCCCGCTCATGTGTTTACAGCTGAGGAAGTTGTCGATGATAAACCATGGTATCACGAATGGGTATTGATTATTTCACCAAATAGGTTGAAGCAGCATCGTACGCCAATGTAACCAAGCACGCGGTGGTTCGATTTATCAAAAATAGTATCATCTGCCGTTATGGTGTTCCAAGCAAGATCATTACTGATAATGGATCGAACTTGAATAACAAAATGATGAAAGGGATATGCGCCGAGTTCAAAATTGGACACCATAACTCTTCTCCCTATAGACCTAAGATGAATGGGGTTGTTGAAGCTGCTAAAAAGAATATTAAGAAAATCATCTAGAAAATGGTTATTACATACAAAGACTGGCATGAAATGCTCCCTTTTGCTTTGCATGGGTATCGTACATTCATCCGCACTTCAACAGGGGCAACCCCTTTCACCTTGGTATATGGTATGGAGGCAGTGCTCCCCATAAAGGTTAAAATCCCGTCAATGAGAGTCTTGATGGAAACAAAATTAACAGAGGCCGAATGGTGCCAAAGTCGATGTGATGAACTGAATCTGATTGAAGAGAAAAGAATGACGGCTTTATGCCATGGTCATTTATATCAGCAAAAAATGAAGAAAACTTTTGACAAAAAGGTTCGACCTCGTGTATTCAGGGAAGGCGACCTCGTGCTCAAGAAAATCCAAATTTTCCTTACTGATTCTAGAGGCAAGTGGACTCCTAATTATTGGCCCATACATTGTTAAGAAAGCCTTCTCAGGCGGTGCCTTAATGCTTACAACTATGGATGGTGAAGAGTTCACTCGTCCTACGAATGTTGATGCAGTCAACAAATATTATGCCTAAAAAAATAAAAGAATAGCTTGCTAAGTTGAAAACCCGAAAGGGCGGCTTAGGCAAAAAAGAGTGTCTCGGTGGATTGTAAACCCAAAAGGGTTGTCCAGGCAAAAATTAGAGACATAAAAAATATCATCCCAGTAGATTGAAAACCTGAAAGGGCAATTTAGGCAAAAATTAGGGACATATGGCAAGTAATTGCATCAAACCAGATTGGATTATCTGAAGAACAACGTCTATCAAAAGGCTCTCAAATCAAATCAGTTTCACCGAAGCTCAAGAACATTGGGAATTCAAAGTTTTTGGAGAAGAATAGTGGTCATGGTATTTTAATGTAGCCCTTTCTCTTTTAATTACCATTTTCCAACTTTGTAATGATCCATGGAATCGTGCTATTTGTGGGTTACCATTCTGTCAATAAAATTTGAGCTTTTGTCCATTTGTTTGCAACTCTTATTTCATTTATATCTTACAAAATGACGTTTTTTCCTTTCGATAGAAATTCTTGAAACAAAAATTAAAATATTTACTTTTGTTTTAAATGCGTGTGTTTACTTTCCTTTGATTTGTGACATTAGAAGGAAATATCAACAGTTACTCCGAGAACGATTAAGACTCAAAATACAAAATTGAATGTTCTCATGGTTTACCTTGCGAAGCATTTTCAAATGATAGATCTTTACTCCATATTGCCGTGATGTGTCGGACGTATGTTCCGATATCCCCGGTTGAATTTTGGACTTAATACTTTTCAGTAAAGAATTAAACTTGGTATCCCCAATTAAGCTTTGATTCAAGCTTCTCCAACTGAATGTGGTTTTTCCTCGCAGAGTACAGAATTATTTTACCTTCATCCAGACAAGGCTTGTATAGTTATCTCTTCAAACGGGTTATTAATGTTAGAAGATTATCTGGATTTCTCCCCAAAATGAAGTATTTTCCTCTTCTCAAAGAGACTTAAGCCTCGCAGAAGGACTTTGTTCCATTGAATGACTCTCTTTGTTCGATCGCCTGTAATGTTTCTATTGAGACTGACCGAGTATCCGATTATAGTGTGATGTTTATTTTATCACCAGTTTATCTCTTTCTATTGTTTTGTCAGCATAAAACATAACACACATTCATTCATACATACATCATGCATAGTTAAATTCATATGCATGTTCATATTGTATTTATTAATGATGTTTATCTCATTTTACATTGGTTGTGTTTATCCCCAAATAATGTGTTTCCTCTCTCCAGTAGAGTTTGTCAGCCTTAAGCAGAAAGTGTATATTCTTTCTAATGCCCCAATGAGTTTTATCCTCATGGAAGTTTTTTATTTAGTTCTCCTTTCCACTCTTGGATAGGATTAAACCCCAGTTCGAGTTTATCCCTCGTTGGGTAGAGTCTTGTTAAACAGTTTCTCTCTGGCTTATTCCTAGATTGAATTTGGTCTTTGACAATTTTGATAACTTGAACCTCTAAATCAAAAGGGAATTTATTTTGCACCCTTTAAGTGGTTTATCTCCCAAGAAGGAATCCATTGAAAGTTCCCCAGTGATGACGAACTCTATACCTCAGTAGTGCTGTTATAACATTTCCTTGGAAATTATGCCTGATGACAAATGGCAGTCTCGTTTCGAGTAGTTTGTCTATCCCCAATGAAGTGATCATCATATCAATTATTTTACATCAAATAGCATCACTCCGAAAAAGTCTCGAAGGGAAGTTTGGTGCAGTTATTTTACATCAAATAGCATCTCTCCAAAAAAGTCTCGAAGGGAAGTTTGGTACAATTATTTTCCAGCAAATGGCATCTCTCTAGTTTATCCTTAATAAAGAAGTTTGTTGTGAGAAATTTTTACATCACATGGCATCTCTCCAAAAAAGTCTCGAAGAGAAGTATGATGAAGAAATAGTTGTCTCTCTGGAAAGGTTCCGTCATAGAAATTTATTGAAGCAATTATTACAAGATAAATTTATCTACTCAAAGCAACATTAACCGCAGCCAATGGCAATTCCTCAGTAAGTCTGCTACAAATTTTTTCATCACATGGCATTTATTCGAAAGAGTCTCGAAGAGAAATATGGTGAAATTCATTTTTCGTCAAATAGCATCTCCCCAGTGAATTCCTGTGAGAAGTTTGATGAAGATCCTTACAATAATTTTTTCTCTTTATTTGATAAATCCAAATTTTACATGTTAACTAGCCCGCATCTCCTTGAATATCCCCGACGAAGTTATTGATTCGACAAGTGATTACCTTTTCAGGAACTTGTCTGCTTAACCTTTCAAGAGAAAGACTTGATAAGAAGAAACCGAGACCAGTTTCATAACTTGTGTCCAGAAACGAGGGGAAGTTTATTTCAAAAAAATCGAGACCAGTTTCATGGCTTGTGTCCAGAAACGAGGGGAAGTTTATTTTAAAAAACTCGAGACAAGTTTCATGGCTTGTGTCCAGAAACGAGGGGAAGTTTATGATTACCTTTTCAAGAGAAAGACTTGATTAAGAAGAAATCGAGACTAGTTTCGTGGCTTATGTCCATAAACGAGGGGAAGTTTATTTTACCCTTTCTAAGTAATGTTACTTAGTCAAAGAATATGATGCATCATTTTCCAAAGATGGAAGTTCAAATTATCCGAGTTATAACACCATCCCCTGTGGAGTTGTGTTCGCCTACCCATTAGAGTCGATATCTTTTTCATAGAAAGTTACGACCCTTTACCCAATTTTCTTTCCCCAGTGGATAATTCTTTTGTTATTCCCCAGTGGTCTAGTTTATCATCAGTCTCCTGTGGTATAATTTCCCATAGATTCCATGTCTTGCATGTTATATCACATCATTTGTGGCATCTCAGGGGCCAAAATTGTGCATTGTTGTATATAAGTCTCTCCTATCTGGTCGAGACTAAGATGTCAATCTTCACATCTCTGGATAGGAGAAACTCAAAAAGGGGCATCTTTCATACCTTAATTTTTACCCCTAAGATTCCACCTCATTCACATCATTTTCATCATTTAGCATTACATGTGTGTGTGTGTGTTTATGCATCTCTAATCCATCACAAATACAAGAATGTGTGCTTGCTTGCTTTATAAGTTAGCTTGTGCCTCAAGATGTTCAAGCTGATGATTAGCCAGGGATTGGTATGATCCTCAACCTCTCAATCCCCAATTCATTCAACATTAATCAAGGGTCTCCTCTAATCAATAATCAAGTGCAAGATGGCATTGAATGAAGATTAACAAGTTCCAAGTCATCTGGCACATCCAAATTAGGGTTTTGACCTAATACAGTCCCTGGGTTAACTTTTTCATCTGAGGATGATTCTATACTTCAAAATATAATTCAAGGACCTCAAATACATTTTTAAAGACCATTCATAAGATTCTAATTTCCCAAGAAGCTTGATTCATTGGCAAATACAAAATTGGATTCATCTGATGCAAAGTGAAGCAACTAATTAAGTCAAAGCCTGATTTTTGGCACTTCTAGGTCAAACATGATTTCCTCAAGTCAAATATCATGAAAATATGATTGGTGAATGCATTTGATCATGATCAATCAAGAAAATCAAAGAAAAGATCAAATTTGCAAAATTAGGGTTTTGGGAAATTTCACTAAGTTATGAAATTCTATGATTTTTGCCCTACTTTCCAAGGCCATAACTTCCTCCTCAAGCAACCATTTTCTTTGCTCCAAAGATCAAATTGAAGATCTTTTTCCATACTACAACTTTGTCTTGGAGGATGATTTCCCAAAAATTGCATGGATTAAGAGATATGAGGCCATGAAGTAGAGGGTTCACTACTTCTCGAACAAAAACACTTAGAAAATATTTCAACCAAATATGCCTATGTCATGAAGCTAACTTTTCTAGCATTTTTCATCATGATACCAATTGAATCAAGGAAAGTTGTCAACATGAAAGTTGTAGAGGATGTTTCAAGCTTTCCAAAGAGTCCAAGAACAAAGATTTATCTTACTTGAGCAAGAAGTTATGATTTTTGCAAGAAGCATTGATGAAGATGAATTCATGACAGCATACAAGTTTGGACACACTTTTGATCACTTTACAAGCCTCATCTCTCCACAAAGTCAACATGAATCTTGTAGTATCCCATGAAATCTTCAAGATGGTACCAAATTTGCTAAATTTCTATCCCTTGGCATAGTAGAAAATCTCTTCCCAAGGCATGAACTTAAGTTTTGTTTTGATGCATTAAGTGAAATGCCACAAAGTCAAGAGACTTTATCACCAAGACAAGAATAGTTTCTGAACATCAAGACTAAGGTCACCATTTGAATGATGATGATTCACATGGTCAAGATTTGATCTTGCTTAGAAACTAAGTTACTAAACTTTTGCATTCAATTTTGGAAACATGACAAAATACATTAGATAATAGGATGCTCCCTAATCCAAACTTTTCCTCAAGAAAAGCCAACTTATTTTCCTATAAATAGAGGCTATTTCTGATCATTTAAAAAAAAGGAACACCAGCATAACAACATCTCAAACCCCTATATACCAAAGTTGCACATTCTTGCAAAATTTCAAAACCACCAAAGTGAAAAATTGCAATTCACAAACCATTCCATAAACCTCCAGTATAACTCTTCAAACACATCACATATAACATATATAAACTTCTGAAACACTCTAAACATCGTCAAACCACCCCTAACCAGAAAGTGTATCTTCACATCACCATTTTTGCATCATTTGCAAGAGCTATCGAATTTTTCATTCTAAACATTTTCCATTCAATATAAGCATCCAAACACTTTCTAAACACTTAATAGAAGTGATCCAAATCATCAAAAAACATTTATAACTCTTCCATCTACAAGATCATAACTCACTTGCTCAAGCTGCAGTTGGATTCATGTAGGAAGTTCCAGAGAGTTTCAATCCAATTCAACCATTCCAACACATTCCATAGAGGTCAAGGAAGCTGTTTGGATCATCAAATTGCTTCTGTAACAGCTTTAAAGAAGAATTCGATTTTCAAATTGCTTCTGTAACTCTATAATTCATGCATCATTCTTAATCATTTGAGTTACCAACACGTTTACCATACTATGAGGGTCATTTGCCATATATCAATTGCTTTGAATATGTATTGTATGTCAGTTCACTTTGATTGTTCATATTAGGGTTCATTATGGTTTTGTAGTGATTAATTATTATGTGTTAAAAATTAATAAAATCAAATGGTACCATCATGATCCTCATCAAAATCCCAACAAATTTCATGTTTACATCGTGCCATTTCATTGAGTATTCATAGAGATAGGTTTTCTAGAAATTTGAAAAAAATGGAGGAAGAAAATGAAGATGATGATGGTGCCATTTTCATATTTTGGAAGATGTTTTAATATATTTTTATGATTTCAAGTTATATCTTGAATTGGCATCGCGTCCTAGTGGAAACACTAGTATTTGTGTATTGTGTGTGAGCTCAAGGTCTGGGGTTCGAATCCCCCTCGCCCCAGACCTTTTGTATTTTTTTAAAACCATTTTCAACTGAAAGTTTCATATATATTTTAGCACGCGCGTTACATGTCAAACAAAATCACTTGCCTTAGTGGTTATGTTTTAGGGTGCAAGCCAAAGGGCGCAGGTTCAAGCCCTAGTTGCAGCCACCCTTTATTTTTTTATCACTAGTTGTTTTATGACTTTTCTCCAACTTCATTCAATCATATCTCTTGATCCTTTTATTATTTTGAGCTGATTTTTCACATACTTATTGTTTCACATATATTTTAAGAATACTTCAAAAAATACTGAAAATAATATTTATTTCATGTATTTTTGTGTGGTGGAAAACATGTATCTTTTATGTTTTAAAATGGTGTTCTTTGGATTACTTATTTAATCTAATTGAACATAAATGTTTATATAACTATAGTATGCTTTGGTTAAGTCTTGTTAACGAATTGTACCATGCTTAGTTTCCCTTTTCTCTTTGAAAAAAACTTTGATTAAATGGTTTGTTTAAGTAATACTTTAGGGTTTAATCTTGCCAAAAACTTTTGGAACAAGTTAAGGCATACCTAAGGCTTCCACTTGAGTTTGGTTCTCTTAAATTTTAATTCAGCAATGTTAGTTGTCTTGTTCAAGTGTTTAATTTGATTAAAGTGTTGACATGATGAAATATTTTCTTCATAAACTCTCTTTAGGGTTTTGCTTTTACCTTACCATGTTCATGATTCATGTACTTGTCTAAACTTGCTTGTGATGTTTCAAATTGATTAAATCTTTGCTCACATGTTCAAGTATTTCCTTCATAAACTTCTACAATGTCAAGCATGTCTACTTGTCTTATGTCTTGCCTGTTATACACATGTCTTGATACCATGCTTAATCTTACTTGATATTTTACTTGTTCATACTTGTTAAGCTTTATCTGTTAAGTTTCTCTTGGCATTAGTGTTTAGGTTCATCATTCCCCTAACCCTTTGTTTAGAGACTTAGTTCAAACATTAGGATTCCCCTCAAAATTCAACTTCAATCAAACCCTAGCCATCTTTGGCTTCAAAACTCAAAAATCTTCCCCAAGAGATTAGACATGAGTCATCTCTATAGAAGAGATATCTCTTCTATCCCTCCACAATATAAATCAAACTTTTGAAACTCTCTTTCTCATTTAAGTGATGTAAGTGACCTACTTGTTGATTCTATATCCAAGTTGATGTCCCTCTCTTATTATGGTGCAGAGATACTTTTTCATTTAAGTGATGTAAATGGAATACTTGTTGATTCTATATCCAAGTTGTCCTTCTCTTATTATGCAAAGATCATTTATCTTTCTATGTTTCTTGTGGTATAGTTGAGCAATCTCTCTTAAGATGACAACTTGTCTCTTTCTCCTAAAAAACCAA
Organism: Lathyrus tuberosus; assembly: GCA_022829125.1. Lineage (NCBI taxonomy): Eukaryota > Viridiplantae > Streptophyta > Magnoliopsida > Fabales > Fabaceae > Lathyrus > Lathyrus tuberosus. The sequence goes on from JALAZF010000267.1 coordinate 6,655,906, forward strand.
CAAACATTGTTTTTACCCATAGTTCCCCGAACTACAAATGCTCTGACTTCCTCTAGGAATATGTAGGCATAGTATTGCGAGATCCTATCGAGCACACCTTTTTTTTCACCCCCTTTCATATACATTATAAAAAATAACAAAAACATTTCCCACTCCTATCACTCACACAAAAACAGTCAACTCTCTCAATCAATAGCAAATAACTTAAGACAATAACACAAATATTTTAAGAGGTTCCTATAGGATACTATAGATACTTAGGGTGCTAGTACCTTCCCTTTGTATAATCAAGCCCCGAACTTCAAATCTCATTGCATTGTTTCACATATGCATATTTATGGGTTATTCTTTCTTTACCCCTTCTTTTGGATAAATTAAAGTCCGGTGGCGATGTCTTTGATTTGCGAGTCAAGTTAATCTAATAGCTTGGTCTCCGATTCATCATAACCATAAAACGCCGTCCACAGTGGGGTGGCAGTTCTTTGGCAAAAGTCCACACATTGTAATATTCAAAGTTATTCTCGTAACCACATTGACATTATTGTGCAAGATAATATTCATGGAAAATGGAAACTTACTGGTTTCTATAGGCATCTCAAATCTACTCGTAGGAGGACTTCGTGGAACTTAATCTGGAGTCTTTCTGAAATCTCAAATTTACCTTGGTGTATAATGGGTGACTTCAATGACATACTTTCATCAGAAGAAAAGAAAGGGAGAATGGAAAGATCAAATTGGTTAATCAAGGGTTTTAGGAAAGCGATTCAAGATGTAAGTTTGGTAGATGTTCCCATGGAGGGGTATTTTTTCACTTGGTTCAAGAGTCTTGGAACGAATAAAGTTATTGAAGAAAAACTGGATAGAGCTATGTCTAATATTAATTGGTGTACTCTTTTTCTGGATGCAAAAGTGAAATGCTTAATGGCCACTTCTTCAGATCACTATCTAATTTTACTTAGTTGTGAAGTAAACTTGTCGCAGTATAGGCCCCGAAAGGGATTCAAATTCGAGAACAGTTGGTTAACGGAACAGGGGTTTAATGAGTTTGTTATGGATCATTGGCAAAAAAATGAGAATGATAATATGGTGGGTAAGTTAGAAAATTGTGGTGAGATAATCTTGAAGTGGAGCAAAGAGCACTATCATAAGATTCGAAAGGAAATCGAGAGTCTTAATAGGAAGATTGAAAGAGTTAGATCTCAAGTTGGTGCTGGAAATATAAATTATTTTTTAGCTCTAAAAAAACAAACGAATTCCCTTTTGGTTAAAATTGATGTTTTTTGGAGGCAAAGAGCTAAAGCTCATTGGTTTAAGGATGGTGATCTTAATACCCATTTTTTCCATATCACAACAACTTCCAGAAAGAAAGTCAATACTATTATTTCCCTCTCTAACGATAATGGGGAAGTTAGTACTTCAGTCGAAGGGATGTGTAGAACCGCTCATGATTATTTTACTGATTTATTCTAGAAGAAGTCAAGCTCTCAAAAAAGAGTTCTCCATGCTATTGGTAATTACATTTCAGAGGATGATAATAACATGTTGACGACTCCTTTTGTTATTGAGGAATTCAAAGAAACTGTTTTTTCTATGCAAGCTGACAAGAGTCCTGGTTCCGACGGTTTCAATCCAGGTTTCTATCATCATTCTTAGGATACTTGTGGGATGTATATTTTTAATGCTAGGTGTTCCTGGTTGGAGAGTGGTGTCTTCCCCTCAAGTCTTAATATGATCAATATCATCTTAATCCCTATAGGATAAGTCCAAACCTCAATGAAAGTCTGGAGACCGATTGCGTTGTGTAATGTTTTGTACAAAGTGATAGCAAAGGTGTTAGCTAATTGCCTCAAAAGAATTTTAGACAAGTGTATTTCAGATAACCAATCATCTTTTGTTCCTGGGAGATCTATTATGGATAATGCTATGGCAGCTATTGAGGTGGTTCACTATATGAAGTCTAAAACCAAAGGCAAGCAGGGTGATATAGCTCTAAAGTTGGATATTAGTAAAGTGTATGACAAGATTGACTAGGACTATCTAAAGGATGTTCTTATCACTATGGGCTTCTGTCAGAAGTGGATAGGGTGGATTATGATGTGTGTGGAAATGGTTGATTACTCAGTTTTTTTGAACGGGAACACGGTTGGCCCGATTATTCCTGGGCGGGGGGTGACGCAAGGTGATCCTTTATCTCCGTATTTGTTTATTCTTTGTTCTGAAGGGTTGTCAGCGCTAATCAAGCAAGCTGAAGTTAGGGACGATTTACATGGGACCAAAATCTACAAGAATGCTCCTGTTATATCGTATCTTTTATTTTTTTAATGACTATTTCCTATTCTTTAGAGCGGCTTTAAATGAAGCAAATGTGATGAAAAATATTCTTGCCACTTATGAAGAAGCTTCTGGTCAAGCCATCAATTTCCAAAAAAACTGAATTCTTTTGTAGTAGGAACGTGGATCAGGATTTGAAGAATAATCTGGCTAGCACTCTTGGGGTTCAACAAGTATTGGGGACTGGAAAATATTTAGGTGTTCCTTCCATGATTGACAGAAGCAGAAAAGCTACTTTCAAGTTTATTAAGGATAGAATTTGGAAAAGGATCAATTCTTGGAGTAGTAGGTGTCTTTCACAAGCAGGAAGGAAAATCCGCATCAAATCTGCTTTCAATCCATCCTGACCTATATCATGAGTATCTTCTTGCTTCTATCCTCGTTAAGTGAGGAGATTGAGAAAATGATGAATTCTTTTTTGTGGGGGTATAATCGAGATCGAGCTAAAGGTATACTTTGGCTATCTTGGGATCGTTTATCCATTCCCAAATCTGATGGAGGTATGGGATTCAAAAATCTGAGTGCTTTTAATTATGCTATGCTAAGTAAAAAAAGCTTGGAACCTTATGACAAAGCCCCACAACTTAGTCACTCATCTTTACAAGGCTAGGTACTTTCCCAACTGTACTTTTCTTGATTCTGTTATTGGGCACAATCCCATTCATGTTTGGAGGAGTATCTAGAGTTCAAAATTTATGGTGAGAGGTGGGTATAAATGGAGTATTGGTTCGGGAGAGAACATCCCGGTATGGGGGCAAAAGTGGCTGCATGATAATTCTGTGATAGTTAATCCTTGGCCGAATATTCTAACAGTGGAAAGTTTTAAAGTTACGGACTTGATAAGTAGTAATGGTAAACGCTGGAATTCTAATTTAATTCATTATCTAGTAGGGGGAAAAGCTACCAAAGTTCTTAACACACTGCTTTTTAAGGCAGCTGATATGGATAAGTTAGTGTGGAAGTTAGAAAAGAATGGTAGATTTTCAGTGCATAGTACGTATCGTTACTTTATTAGAGACGATATCGATACCTCCCACTTGAGAGAGGGCGAGAATTGGCAGTTGATTTGGAATTTGAAGATTCCTCCTAGGATCAAGAACTTTTTGTGGCGGTTATGTAGAAATTGTGTGCCAATAAGAAAGCGCCTATTGGATAAAGGAGTGGCTTGCCCTTCTAATTGCGCTATTTGTGGTGAAGAAGAAGAGAGCTACATTTAGTTATTCCTACAGTATCCGAAGAGCAGAGAGTGTTGGGTGGAAGTGGGTCTTTGGCCTTTGATGCAGCAGCTTCCGAATAATGAAGAAACTTTTGCTTCTTTAATCTTCTCTTTTTGGCAGGTATCGAGTCAAGAACATCGACCAGTGTTCTCTACCATTTTGTGGAGTATATGGAAGTGCAGAAATAACCATGTTTGGAATCACATTGAAGACTCCCCGGATACTATTTGTACTCGTGCTTCACTTCTGTTGGCAGGTTGGAGAAATGCCTGAATTCATCGTTCTAGCAGTTTAATCCAAGCCTAAATGTCTAATGTTGTTAAGTGGAACAAACCTCCGACTGGTTGCCTTATATGCAACGTCGATGCTTCCTTTGTTAATAACAAGGTAGGCATAGGAATTTGTATAAGAGATGAAGAAGGTTTGTTTGTTGCATCTCAGACCGAGTGGTTTGTTCCTAGTACCGAAGTTGATGTGGGGGAAGCGTTAGGCATTTTAGCAGCTTTAAAATGGGTGCATGAGTTGGGTTCGATGTGATTTTGAACCAGATGCTAAAAGCGTAGTGGATACTGTGAATCCTCAGTTACTAAATGATTCAGACTTTGATTCCATTTATAGGGATTGTCGGCGCTTATTAGCTACTTTATTTAGGAACTCTCATGTCGAGTTTGTTAGGAGACAATCGAATGAGTTTGCTCATGCCTTGGCACGGGTGGCTCCATCTCTTGTTAGTGTCCATATTTTCAATTATGTACCTACATGTATTCGAGCTTATGATATTAATGAAATGCATTAAGTCTTTTCCCGTAAAAAGAATAATTTAAATTTAACAACTAAAATGTTGCATTAAAAAAATAAAACTAAAATTTGTTAGAATAACTAACATTTAATAATATTAAATTTAAAGGATGTCATGACCTATAAAGTTATAACACCATGAAAAATATTTGACTGGAAATGGACCAGTGTTACGAGAGTAGGAAAATTCCAAGATGTAAACAAATATAAGAAAATTCCAATGAAGAATTAGATGAGATTCTGGAAGAATACTGGGCATAACGGTCCTGCTTGTTTAGATTGAGTTTATTGATATTGTAATTATTGTAATAAAGCATTATATTTAAATTCATTAAGAAGACATTAAAGCATTGTGAATATCAAATACAATGTTACAAATGCTCTGATTTCTTTTTCCGGTTGCTGAGTTAGTGCTAGCAAAGAATTCATATTCGTTGTCTACATCAGTGTTACTAGTTTTGGTAGAGGTTTTAGCCTATTTACAACAGATGTTATTAGAACTAAATCACTTGTACCTAACAAAACCAATTGAAACTTTTTCAATTTCACTAACTTGTGTCTTCAACTCATGGCCAATACAAAATAAGATTCTTAGACATAATGTTTACCATCCTTTATATCCTTTATTATAACTATATATGAGGCTTGATGACAAAGTTGTTCATCCATTGTACTGTCATACCCTAATTTTTTACCCCTAAGATGCCACCTCATTTACATCATTTGCATAAAATTCATCATTACATATTTGTGTGTGTCTTTATGCATCACTAACCTCTTTACAAATACAAGATATGCATGCTTGTTTACTTTACAAATTAAGTGGTCCCCTAAGGGCTCAAGCAGAGGAATTACCAAAGGATGGGCATCATATTCAACATCTAAATTCTCTTATTCATCCATTAATGTCAAGAGTTTCCTCTCATCAATAATCAAGTGCAAAGTTTCATCAAATCAAGATCATCAAACCTCAAGATCCTCAGTGCACCAAAATTAGGGTTTTGACCTAATCAGGATTACAACTGACTTTCTTCATATGAGAATGATTCTATGATTCAATACATGTTTCAAGGACCTCAAATGTATCATATTAGTCTATTCATATGATTAGATTGATCCAAGGAGCTTGATTTATAAGCAATGCAAGAATTCAAATTCATCTGGTCCACAACTAGGGTTTCTAATGAAAAGTCAACTGCACCTTTGACTTTTGACCAAGACATGATCTCAAGCCTTGAAACATGATTTAAAACACTCAAGAACACCTTTGTCCATCCATAGTGTTCAATTAGCTCAAGGGTTTGATTTCATTGAAGATTACAAAATTCAAGTTCATCTGATACAAAAGTCAACCACTGATCAAAATCAAGTTTGACTTTTGAGATTTTAGTCAAACATGGGTTCCTCAAGTCAAGAATGATGATAATGTGTGATTTCGATCATGATCAATCAAGAGAAATCAAGAAATATGAGGTTACTTGTAAAAAGGGCAACAATGGAGAAATTGAAAATTTTCTAAGTCATGAAAAACAACGATTTTTGCTCATCTTGCCAAGGCCATAACTTCCAATCCAAGAAACCATTTTCTTTACTCCAAAGACCAAATTGAAGAGCTTGTTACATACTACAACTTTTTCCTTGAGGATGAATTCCCAAAAAATTCATAAATTGAGAGATATGAAGCCATGAAGTTGGAGATTCATCACTTGTTGAACTTGGACACTTAGAGAAATTTTTAAACAAAATCTGTCTTATGTTGGATCCAACTTTAGAGTCATTTTTCTCCATGATCCACATTGATTCAAGACAAACCTTGAACATCAAAGTTGAAGTATGTTATCTCAGCTTTCAAAAATGTCCAAGAACATCCATTTATCTTACTTGAGCAAGGAGATATGATTTCACAATAGGCCATGGTTGAAGCTGAACTCTCAAGGGCAGACTTCTGCCACACGGTTTTTAGGTCAACTTGGATGACTTTGCAATCCTGATCTCTTCTCAAGATCAACACCAAAATCATGGGACACCATGTGCTCTGCAAAATCATAACAAATTTTTGTGATTTTATCCCTTTGCATGTGATGAAAATCATTCCAAAACCATGAAGTTGAGTTTTGTCCTCTAGCATTAAAGTGCAATAGTGAATTTACCAAAAACCACTCCAATCTGTCCAAGAATGATCAAAACAACAAGGGATGAGATGCAATATGAGGAATACAATCTTAAAAGATCAGAATTTGAGCCATGTCAGGAAAAGGCTATGTGTACCTTGACATTCAAGTAATAGATACATGACATCACCTATTTGGTAATATCATGTGTCCTAATCCATTCAAATTCACAAATATCTGAAACATTCTCCTTTAAATAGGGTTAAATTTGATCATTCAAAGGACACCAAAACATAGCAAGAAGCTAGTTTTCTTATAATCCTCCTCTTTTCTAAAATTCTAAGTTTCAAAGAAGTGAAAACTTGAATTCTCACTTCTAAGCAATTTCCACTCAAACTAGTGATCAATACACTTCACATACACTATGTAGAAGTGATCCAAACACCCACCTTACTTCTGTAACACCAGAATCACCAAGTCCATATCCCACTTGCACCAAGCTGCAGGTTGATTTGGCCAGAGAGTTTTAGAAGGTTTCAAACCAATTTGAGCACATCAACACACTCCTTGGAGGTCAAGGAAGCTGTTAGCATCAATAGATTGCATCTTAAACACCTCTATCAAAGAATTTGATTCTCACTTGCAAGGTAAGTTTTCTCAAAACCTGATCTCTATGATTCATGCATCATATCTGATCATTTGAGTTACCAATTTGTTTTTCATAATGTAGTGAATGATTTCCCTATGTTAATTGTACATAAACTATATCATCAAGATTTCATATTGAATTTTTCAATTCTAGGGTTTATGTGGTCATGAGTGTTATTTTAAGTTACATTGAATATAAATAAAATTGGTTAATACCATTCAATTCTTGGCAAAATTTCCAACAACTTTCATTTTTACATCATGCCATTTGGTTGAGTATTCAGAGAGTTGTGAAATTCAAATTTGAGGAAAAAGATAAAGCTCGAGGAAGAAGAAGACAATGGCCATGGCTCCATTTTTCCAATATAAAATGTAGTTTTACTATATTATTATTTCATTGAAAACAACTCAACGGATGTATCACTACCCCAGTGGTTAGAGCGTGCGTTTTAAAGGTTTGTGTGTGTGCCAGGTCTGGGGTTCGAATCCCCCTCGCCCCAGACCTTTTGATGTTATTTTTTTAACATTTTAAAACACAAAACTCTCTATTTTATTCATATTGCGCACTCCTTGTCAACCCATAGCGCATGGCCCAGCTGGTAAATTTTTAAGCCCATGACCTTGAGGGCACAAGTTCAACACTTGTGAGGGCCATTCCTTTATTTTTATCACTATTTATCATGGTTTTCTTTACAACTTCATCAAATTGTTTCACCAAGCAAAATTAATTATTTTGAGCCAATTTTTGCACACTTCTAATTTATCTTGTATATTTTGAGAATCCATCAAAAAATCCCAAAAATAATATTTATTTTTGACTTTTTTATTAGGTTGAAAACTAGTACTTTTTAAGTATTTTTCATACCTTTTCATAATTCCTTTTGATTATTCTCTTGGCCTAATTGTACATGTGTGTTTGTATGGTCATAATATACTTTTTTTAAGTCTTGTTTAATGTAGTTGTCTTGACTTGTATATACCATGATTAAATGTTATTTCTTATGACAAATACTTCGATTATTGGATGTTAGTTGAAACCTTAGGGTTTTGTTCAACTAATATTTTGAAAACATCTTGATACATGACTAGGGATTCCACTTGAGTTTGGATTACCCAAAGCCCTTGATTCAACCATGCTTGAATGTCTTGTTCATGTTCTTATCTCCATAAACTTCCAATAGGGTTTTGTTTACCCTTTTGCCATATTCATCTGATCCTCGATACATCTTGAATATTTGTCTTACTTGAACTTCTTTGTGATTGCTTCAATTGATCAAATATTTTCTCACATATTCAAGTATTTCCTTCATAAACTCTCAGCATGATGAACATATCTACTTGTCTGATACTCATTCACATGTTGATATACCATGCTTGGTCAATACCATGTTCTTTTCATCCTTGATGACTACATTTTGTTTAAAAGCTTAATCAATCTTGTCTTGTTAAATTTCTCTTGACATTTATATTTATAGCACTTGCATCCATACAACTGTTGCATTTCAATACTCATCCTTAGTTTAGACTTAGTTCAAACTCCGGGATTCAAACTACAACCTAGTATAAACCCTAGGGATCCTATTTGAGGTTCTCAACTTCAATAAAACATTAGGATTCCTCTTGAAGTTTTCAACTTTATTCAAAAAAGTCAAACCCTAGCCCCTAGTGGCTTCAAACCTCAAACTTCAAGTCAAACCCTAGCCCCTTTGTGGTTTCAAACCTTCAAATTCAAAACTTTCCCCCCAGAGATGAGACATGAGTCATCTCTGTAGAAGAGATGTCTCTTCTATTCCCCACAACATAAATCAAACATTTTAAACTTTTTTCCCATTTAAGTGATGTAAGTGGCACACTTGTTGATTCAAAATCTAAGTCGAAGTCCTTATCTTATTATGGTACAAAAACACTTCTTTAATTTAAGTGATATAAGTGGCACACTTGTTGATTCTATGTCCAAGTCAAGGTCCTTCTCTTAATATGCAAAGACTCATTTAAAGGAAGATGTGGCATTACTCTGGATTTTCTACATCCAAGTTTAAATCTTCTTCCCTTATTATCTTCTTTCTCAAAATGTTTGTGGTGAATAGGTGAGATTTCTCCCTTGAGATGACAATTTGTCTCTTATCTCAAACCCAACAAACCCAATTCCACCCATTAGTAGGTGGAACTACAAACACTCTGATTTCTCAACTTCCTTTTGAGAATATGTAGGCATAAGATTGCGAGATCTTAATGAGCACAATAATAAGTAAAACCTTAGGTTCCTACACTTTCGTGTTAGTTTATCTCAAACTTATCTTACAAAAATATCCAAAAACATTTCCCACTCTTATCACTCGCTCAAAACATGTCAACAAATCTCCAATACACAACAAATGACTCAATTAACAGTAACACAAATATACACAAGAGGTTCCTATAGGATACAATGGATACTTAGGGTGCTAGTACCTTCCCTTAGTATAACCAACCCTCATTTCTGATCTCTTATTGCATTGTTTTACACTTAGCAGACTCACGGGTTTATTCAGATTTTTTCCCCTTCCCTACCTTTGAGATAAATTAAAAGTTCACATGTAAAGAGGGCGACCTTCGTCGAAAGAGTAAAATCGCGCTTGCTACATGTACCTCACTGCTCTTCTGAATATGTTTTCGAAATGAAGGGATTGAAGATGGCCGATTCTTCTATTTCTGAAACTGTTCTTCCATGCTTTATTTCTTTTCTTTTCCATTTTTTCCAATGCACTTGTAAGTTAGGCCTATTAATTTGTTAAAAAATATTTATCAATTTGCTAAAAAAACATAATAATAATAATAATAACAATAGATATATAATGCACTGTTATGTGTATCCTATAGGAAATTATACAAATGTTAGTTGATAAGATTATAAACAACAAAAGGAACTTCTACTCAGATATGCACCTTATGCTTTGACCTGACAACAAACAGCAAGCAAAAAGTGTTGTTTAAGTGATTGGTTGGGTTGGGGAAGATATTCGGTAGGGTTTTGGAACCGCTTTATTAATATTTAGTTGCAGTAAATTAACAAGAAAATATGTGCCTCAATTGACAGAACAATTGGTCTAATTAATAATATTAAATTTTGCAAATTATACATAATAGTTAATTAATAATTTACTTATGATTAATTAATTAATACTTAAAAATTCACTTATGATTAAGTATTTAATATTTGAAATTTACTTAATTTAATAATAGTGAATAATAATATAAATAAATTTCATAATTGAATGGAAATAAATAATAATATTTAATGTATTTTAAAAAAAATTTAATTAACGTGGCAAAATTTTTACGTCGTGTCACATGGTCATTGTCATGTTTGTGCCACGCCTTAATTTTAGGTATCAACTATACAAGTTTGAATGTGGGTAAAATAAGCCAAAGAAATGTTAAATATGGGGACACAAAAGTTGAATTTTTTAAAATGAAACTAAAAGATTGAGTTTATTGATCTTGTAATTATTGTAATAAAGCATTATCTTTCAATTAGTTAAGGAGACATGAAACATTCTAAATATCAAATACAATGTTATCAATGATTGCTTTCTTTTTTTGTTGTTGAGTTAGTGTTAGCAAAGAATCAATATTCTTTGTTTACATTAATGTTGCTAGTTTTGGTAGAGGTTTCAGCCTATTTATAGCATATGTTTTTAGAACTAAATCACTTGTATTAAAAGAAACCAATTGAAACTTTTTCAATTTCACTAACCCGTGTCTTTAATTCATGGTCAATGTAGAATAAGATTCTTAGACATAATGTTTACTGTAATATCCCATATTCCCTTGAATGCTCAATTAGTTGTCAGTTGAGACCAAATGAGTTCCTATGTACTCTATCTTTTGTCATTTAGAACAATTAGAGCTCCTAAGTACTCTAAATGTTGTTAGTTGGGACCAATAGAGGAACCAGTGAACTCTAAAGAGATTAATTATTAATAAAAGAGACAAACCAATATTAATAAGCATGAGAGGGGACATTTTGGTAAAGAAGAGAAGAGAGAAAGAAGAAGAGAAGAGAGAAAGAGGAAGAGAAGAAACTCATGGAAGAAGAAGAGGAAAAATCACCATCTCATCATCATCATCAACCCTATCTCGATTTCTTCACCATATTCATTTCCAAGGCAAGTTCCATAGATAGTTTAGCTTGGGGAAAAAGCATGAAAAGATTTGGGGAAGTTAGGGTTTGTGTGAAAACATGCTATACGTGAATATTTATGTCATACATGATTATCTTGATGCTTCACAAGTTATTTTCATGGCTATGGTATTCTTATGTGATAGAATGAAATTATTTTTGTTCTTGTTTCTATTGTCATGATTGTTGCTACCTTTGTTTTTATGTTATTTTGGGTCATTGATGCATCAAAATGATGATTTTTAGTGGTTTTTATCACCCAAATGCGTCGAGACGCTGCCCAGACTCGCTACGGCTCGTTTGGAGAAAAACAGGGGATTCTGCTACTGACTTAGTTCGCTTAGCGAAGTCAGGTTCGCTTAGCAATCTTCCCTGCGCTGAGAAAAATATTGCGCCTCTTGTTTTCGCCATAACTCGAGAAACGTAACTCCGATAGACGTACGGTCAGAAGCGTTGGAAAGTTATTTCAATGTTGTATCTGATAATGAAGTAGAAACATGAATGTATGTCATTTATTGATAAGATAGAAATTAAATTGAAGTGAATGTGAATATTATAAGTTATTGTTTCCACCATAATTCATGAATCAAGAATCCGATTGATATGAGACTTGAAGAGTTGGAAAGATAATCTAATGGGCTATTAAATGGTGATGTGAGACCATGAACTAACCAAGGATGCTTGGTAAAGGATAGTAATGACTTATATTCCTTAATGTTGTATGTGAAATACTTATGTTGATTATGTTTGAGTTATTTGTGCATAACCACTTGAATATGCCTAAGAATTATTGTGACATGCGAATGTGTATGCTATATATTGATTGGATGTTTTGATTGTGAAATAATATGCTTAAAAAATCATGAAGATGAGTGAGGAAACCTAGGAGATTACTAAGTAAATGACTTATTAAGATAACTTAGGAAATGAAATGGTTTAGATAGTGATGCTTGGACGAAATTGTACCACGGTGTGTACATCGGATAAGTAGTCACGTGATTGATGGATAATATGTGTTTTATTGAACATGTTGGGTTGTTATGTGATTAAGGTGAATGTGATCAGCCATTGATTGTCGAATGCAAGCACGTTGCACTTCTATTTATCACGTAGTCGGAAACAACCCCTTGAGTGTGCTGTCCCAAGTCATGATACTTATATAGAGTGAGAATTGGGATGGACGCACCCATACTTGAATTACTAGGGTAAAAACCCAGGAATGGTGGAATCTTAAGTGGGTTAGAGTCCCATACGGGTGAAAGGCTTGAAATGGGCTTGGAGTCCTATAAGAAGCGACGATTCTTAAGGTTGAGAAATCCCTAAGAATCTGAAATTCACACATACGTCAGGGTATGAGATAGGTATCTTTTAACCGTGCCGATAACACTAGATAGAGGGTTTGTCGGGGAAAGATACCTATATTACAAGGATCCGTGACCTGAGTCGATAACCCTAGACGTATGGCTTGCTGGGGAAAGATACCTTGGTACGGTTTTCGATTAGTGATTGTTGAGTTGATGAACTCAAGAGGCATGTTTCCATACATTGCGAGTTTTGTGTACTCAAGTCTTTCCCCCTTTTGACTTGAGTTAGGATTTGATTAGAACCTTGTAGAGCCGAGTGAACCCAAGGATAGGGGAACTCACTAAGATTATCATCTCCCCCCCCCCCCCAATATTGTTGTTATTTTTCAGGTATTATTTGCAGGTTTAGCATACAAGAGGAGTTGTGCATTGATGTTTCAAGGGATGTAGTTTATTGTGATCTTCTGTTGTGTATCTTATACAATGACGAATATTGTACTTAGATCTTTGATTTTTATTTTTGGCACTTTCCATATCTTATACCATACGTTGTATTTTATTTTTGTATGATTGGTCAAGTATGTAAATGATGCCAATATGCACTTATGATTGTGTTAGTACCAAATAATAACACTTGTATGATATTATTCTAGATATATATTATATGGGTTGTTACATTTACCATCCTTTATATCCTTTATTACAACTATATATCAGGCCTGATGGCAAAGTTTCATCCACTATACCTCACCACATAATTATTTCGTATGATATCTACTTTATATCAGCCATGCATAACTCATATATGCATTTTCTTCCTACACCATATATAGCACATTCCATTCTCTTTATGCATTTTCTTGTATCATGCAAACACATTCATCACAAATAAGTATAACATGTTTATTCATTGCACTACATTCTTACTTGTTTCTGGTTATGTTTTTAGAATGAAAGGATTGAAGTTTTCTAATCTTTCTATTTCTTAAACTTTTCTTCCATGCTCTATTTCTCTTCTTTTTCGTTTTCGTTAATGCCCTTGTAAGTTGTGCATATTAATTTGTTAAAAAAACATATCAATTTGCTAAAAAAACATACCAATGGTTATGTCATGCTTTGTTATGTGTACCCCATAGGAAATCATACAAATGTTATTTGATAAAAATTCGAAATAACAAAAGGAACCTCTACTCAGATCTGCACCTTATGCTTCAACCTGGAAATAAACATAAAACAAAAAGTGTTGTTTAAGTGATTAGACTGGTTGGGGAAGAAATTTGGTAGGATTTAGGAATTGTTTTATTAATATTTGGTTGTAGTAAATTAACAAGAGAAGATGTATCTCAGTTGGCAGACTGATTGATCCAACTAACAATACTAAATTTTGCAAATTATAATTAATAGTTCATTAATAATTTACTAATTAATTAATTAATTAGTACTTAAATATTTATTATTAATATTTGAAATTTACTTAATTAAATAATATAGAATAATAATATAAATGAATTTCATAATTAAATGAAAACAAATAATAACATTAATATATTTTCAATTTTTTTTAATTAACGTGACAAAATTGTTAGGTCATGTTTCATGGTCATTGTCATGTAAGTGTCATGTCATAATTTGAAGTGTCAGCTATACAAGTTTGAATGAGGGCAAAAAAAACTTAAGAAAAATTAAATATGTGAACAAAAAAGTTAACTTTTTTTAAAATGAGACAAACAAAATTGAGTTTATTAATATCGCAGTTATTGTAATAAAGCATTATCTTTCAATTTATTAAGAAGACATGAAAGCACTGCGAATATCAAATACAGTGTTACAAATGCTCTGCTTTCTTTTTTTGTTGTTGAGTTAGCACTACTACAAAATACACATTCAGTAACATAATACTACTATGGTTATGCTTTCCACTGTTTTAATATTGTAAACTGGATGCGCCTGATATATTTTTTTATTTTTTTGAAAGTTATTTAATCACGATTGAGATAAACAACCGAGGTGATAAAGTAAGTGTTACAAGCTTCGAATCCTAACAACTACATTTTTTCCATTTTTCCCATTACAAAAAGCGCATGTCACTTAAGTTCATAAATAAATAAATAATTGAAAACTATTTAACCATGATTTTACTATTCAATCGTTGTAATAAGATCTACGTTGTAAATAAATAAGATTTACTTTTCAGTGCGGTTGGATATAACAGTCGTGGTCAAAGGTTTTCCTGATAAATTTAAAACTAAACATATTCATTATTTCCTTCATAACATGCCCTAAGCGAACTAGCAAACCAGCGAACCAGAGATGACAATGATAGCGATAGAGAAATCTTCATCTTCACAATCTTCGTTCATTTGAATCTTCATTCTTGATAATCTTCACTATCTTCATTCTTGGTCTCTTCCTCTTTGAAGTACGGTTTATTTCATGCAAACTTCATTCTCTTTCTCATCTTCCTAATTCTTGATAATCTTCACTATCTTCATTCTTGTTAGATTTTGTTGTGCCATTCACAATATTGTTTTTATATAAATTTCAGAATTTATTAAGGATCGTAGTTGGATGAAAGCTGATAGATTAGGTCCGGTGTATGAGAAAGGAGTTCTTGAATTCCTTGAATACGCTGATCAAAATCTTCCCGACAATAATGGTACAAAGGATAAGATATTCCATCACCTATGTTATGATGGTATATGTCAAAATTATACAATATGGACGTGGCATGGTGAGGTGGATAAAAAACGAAACAGGGCATCACAAAGTCACGAAGTTGATGATGAATATATGGATGCACAAGTTTTACACGATTGTCTGTGGTGTTAAAATTATTTAATTTGAAAGCAAACAATGGGTAGTCGAATAAAAGTTTCACGAAATTGCTTTATTTGCTAAAACAAATGCTACCAGAAGATAACAATTGCCTGATCGTTGTTATGATGCCAAGAAGATATTAGGTCCATTGGGTTTGGAGTATATCAAAACACATGCATGCCCTAATGACTACATATTATACACGAATGAGTATGAAAATTTGGATCAATGTTCGGAATATAGGGTGTCGCGTTACAAGCTGAAGGACATCAATGGTGATAACAATGGCAATGACAATGTTAGTAGGAAGAGTCCTCCTACCGAAGTGTTATGGTACTTGCCAATAATTTCAAGATTCAAGAAACTTTTTGCTAATGCGAATGACGCAAAGAATGTTAGATGGCATACAGATGAAAGAAAATATGATGGAAACATACGCCATGTAGCTGAGTCTTTGCAATTGAGCCAAGAAACCTTAGGCTTGGGCTTGCCACCTATGGAATGAACCCCTTTAGTAATGTGATTACTAACCATTCCTCGTGGCCCGTTCTTCTCACGATTTACAACCTATCTCCTTGGTTGTGCATGAAGCGTAAGTATATGTTGTTAAGTATGATGATTTCTGGACCACGACAACCTGGAAACGACATAAATGTTTATTTAAGTCCATTAATTAAAGATTTAAGACTTTTGTGGGAGGAAGGCATTGAAGTTGAAGATGCATATTCTAGTGAAAAGTTTAAGATGCGTGCAATGTTATTTTGCACAATCAACGACTTTCCTACATATGGTAATTTGGCTGGATATAGTGTCAAAGGACACAAAGTGTGTCCTAATTGTGAATCTAATACCTGTTATTACCAATTTGAGTTTGGAAAAAAAGACTGTTTACCTTGGGCATCAGAAATTTCTAAAACCCGGTCATTCTTATCGTAGATTGCGGAAGGCTTTTAATGGAGAACAGGAGTTTGATATCACTCCTTAAACTTTAACCAGGGATGAACTTTATCAATGACCGAAACACATTAATGCTGTCTTTGGAAAGGGAGAAAAAGAAAAAAGACCAGCTAAGAAAAATATACGGAAAAAGATGTTTGTGTTCTTTGATCTTCCATATTGGTCAAGTCTCGATGTATGACATTGTCTTGATGTGATGCTTGTGGAGAAAAATGTGTGTGATAGCTTGATTGGAACAAGTCTAAACATTTAAGGCAAGACTAAAGATAGTAAGCAATCTCGTCTTGGTATGGAGGCGATGGATATATGAAAACAATTTGCTCTAATAGAAAAAGGGAAAAGAACTTATCTGCCTCTGGCTTATTACACTATGTAAAAAAGGAAAAGAAAAGTTTTCGCGAGTGTTTGTGTGGTATCAAAATTCTCCAAGGTTACTCATCAAACATCAAGAAACTTGTATCAATGAAAGATCTCAAGTTAATTGGTTTGAAATATCATGGTTGTCATGTCTTTATGCAACAACTTCTACCAGTGGCTATTCGTGGCATCCTACCAAAAAATGTGAGAGTAACTATAACCAGATTGTGTTTGTTCTTAAATGCCATATGTAATAAAGTTATTGATTTCAAAAAACTAGATGAATTAGAAGAAGAAGCTGCCATAATCTTGTGTCAATTAGAGATGTATTTTCCTAGATCATATTTTGACATTATGGTTCACTTACTTGTTCATCTAGTAAGAGAAATCAGATTTTGTTGTCCAGTTTATTTAAGGTGGGTGTATCTAATAGAGTGATACATGAAGATCTTTATAGGATATACAAAGAATCATCACCAACTGGAGGCTTCAATTGTTGAAAGGTACATCACAAAAGAAGCTGTTGAGTTTTGTACTAACTATTTGTAGGAAGCAGAGTCTATATGAATTCCAAAGTTTCGTCATACTGACACTGAAGGTAGAGGTATTCAAAGTTTAAATGGTAAGTCAATGGCTCAGGATGTAGTTATTCAGGCACATTTCTATATATTGAATAATCTTGAAGAAGTTCAACCTTACGTGGCTACTCACAAAAGACTTTTAAAGAAAAGATATCCACGAATGAGTGACAAGTTGTTGTTGATCGAGCATAACAAGAAATTCCTAGATTGGTTTAATAAAAGGATACCAAATGATCATAGTGCATCTCGGACAATTAAATGGTTGTCGTACATGCTAAAATTTAATGTGATAACTTGGAATGCATATGACATTGGTCATTATACCTTTTATACAAAATCAAAAGATGATCGTAGTACTATGCATTATGGTTGAGGCTGAACCCATATATTTCTCTAGTTCGAAAGATAAGAATCCAATATCGGCATCTAGTGCGTTCTATGGTGTCATTGAGGAGATTTGGGAGATTGATTATGTTATCTTCAAAGTGTCTTTATTTAAATGCAAGTGGGTTCCCAATAATATTAATGGTGTACAAACTGATGACTTAGGATTCACTCGGGTTGACCGTGCCAAGGAAAATTATATGACCGAACCATTCATCATGGCTTCACAAGCAAAACAAGTTTTCTATGTAACCAACCCTTCAGACACATCGGGGAAATGGTCAACCGTTCTCCGAGGAAAATACATTCCTAGTAGTGATGAAAGTTTTGATATTCCTTCTACTTCTTCTTACACAACACAAGTGCCTACCACACATTATGAAGTTGATAGAGATGGTGTGCATGTTATTCGTATCAATCATAATGAAGGCATATGGGAAAATTAACGAGTAAGTATTTTATCTTTATTCATAATTTAATGTAAGTTATTATTTCTAATTATATTTACTAACAAGTATGATTATTTGAAATTGTAGGTGTTTAAAGTCAAGACACCAAGAGACAAGAACCAAAACACTAAGATACAATTATGAGATGTTATATAATGAGTTGTAGGTTGTTTTGTGCCATTTTTCTATTGATGTAATATATATACAATGTTTCGTTCTTAAATCAATATATGGATTTGATGTAATACAATACAATTATTGTTATGATACAATTGTTGTTTCTGTTCTGATACGGTTCACAAAAATACAGGTTAAAAAATGGAAAATTTTCAAAAAGTAGAAAAATATTTTTTAAAAAAGCAGATAATTTAATGACGGCTGTTAAATATGACCGTGGTTGTAGAGTGAACATTGTCCAGAATAATAAATATATCAAAAAGGTACTGCTGAGAATCGAACCTGAGACCTTTAATATATTACAATGGTTAGTTAAAGCAACTGTGGTAATTTGTCGCGCCCTTTCAGGATTTCTACAACAGTCATATGACCGTGATTATTAGTAATGCATTTACAACCACACGCTACTTCACAATGGTGGGTCACGCGTGATGATATCCCTTTTCCAACTGTTGTTGTATATGTTTTCTGTAGTAGTGTAGTGTTAGCGAAGAATCAATATTCATTGTTTACATCAGTGTTACTAATTTTGGTAGAGGTTTCAGCCTATTTACAACAGATGCTTTTAGAACTAATTCACTTGTACCTAACAAAACCAATTGAAACTTTTTCAATTTCACTAACTTGTGTTTTAAATTCATGGTTAATATAGAATAAAATTCTTAGACATAATGTTTACCATCCTTTATATATATATTATTACAACTATATATGAGGCCCGATGACAAAGTTGTTCATCCATATTACCTTACTACATGATCATTTTGTCTGATATCTGCTTTATATCAGTCATGCATAACTTATATATGCATTTTCTTCTAGCAACATACATAGCTCATTTCATTCTCTTTATGCATACATTTTTTCTTTTTTCTATATGAAGATTTAAGTGTATCAATTTAATCTCATTTCATCTATTGTATCATGCAAAAACATTCATCATAAATAAGCATAACATATTCATTCATCGCAATGCATTCTTACTTGTTTCTGATTATGTTTTAGGAATGAAGGCATTGAAGGATGTCTAATCCTTCTATTTCTCAAACTTTTCTTCCATACTCTATTTCTCTTCTTTTCTATTTTCTCAAATGCACTTGTAAGTTATGCATATTAACTTGTTAAAAAGCATATCAATTTGTTAAAAAATATAACAATGACTATGTCATGCTCTGTTATGTGTGCCCTATAGGAAATCATACAGATGTTAGTTGATAAGATTATAAACAACAAAAGGAACCTCTACTCAGATATACACCTTAGGCTTAAACCTGACAATAAACAGCAAGCAAAAAGTGTTGTTTAAGTGATTGGTTGGGTTGGGATAGAAATATGGTAAGATTTTGAAATTGCTTATTAATATTTGGCTCCAAATATGTGGCTCAATTTGCAGGGTGATTGGTCTAATTAACAATATTAAATTTTGAGTATTATACTTAATAATTAGTTTATAATTTATTTATAATTAATTAATACTTAAAAATATACTTATGATTAAGTAATAAATATTTGTAATTTACTTATATTAAATAATAAAGAATAATAATATAAATACATTTTAGAATTAAATTAAAATGAATAATAATATTATTTTTTTAATTAATGTGGCTAAATTGTTACGTGGTGTCACATGGTTTGTCTCACGTCATAATTTGAAGTGTCATCTATATAAATTTGAATGAGGGCAAAAAAAAACCTAAGAAAAATATTAAATATGCATTCTCTTCCAACAACTTACATAGCGCACTCCATTCTCTTTATGCATACGTTTTTTCTTGTTTCTATATGAGGATTTAAGTGTATCAATTTAATCTCATTTCATCTCTTGTATTATACAAAAATATTCATTACAAAAGAGCATAACATATTCATTCATTGCCTTGCATTATTATTATTTTTTATAAGATCAGGGATCTCAATATAACTGGTTGAATAGCAAAACACTATTCAAACCAAGATATTACAAAAGTAATTAACCGATATACAGCCAAATGCTACCGACAACTACGAAAACTAAAAAACACCCATTACAAAAAATCTATTGGCTGTTTCAACCAATCATAAAATGTACAAGAAGTAAACTTTGTAGCAGTTAATGATAACCACTTCCACGAAAAATGTTGTATTCTAAATACGATCTCATCAAGATTGTAGAACCCATCATTGAATAAAATTTGGTTCCTAGACCACCAAATGATCCAACACGTGCAAAACCAAATCAAGTTCGCCTTTTTCTTCTCGACTTTTCCAACCAGCCTTAGAACCACTCCATCAAATGATCTTGACAATTATCGGCATATATCCACTCTATACCAATCCACAGCAAAATAGCTCTCCAGACAAATTTACTTTTTCCACAGGTAATAAAAGCATGGTCCAACGTTTCTATATCATTAAAACACAACACACACACCAAATCATGAGGATTTGTAATTACCTCTCTGGCCGCCAGATTATTACGAGTAGGTAGTCTGTCCAAGATTAGACGCCACACAAACACCTTAATCTTTAGAGGAATTGCCGACTGCCATAAAATTTCTAAAGCATCCTTGGAACTAATTTCAATCCCATCCCTCCCATTGGTTTCCATGACAAAAGAGTAGCAATCTTTTGTTGAAAAACTGCCATTTGCTATTCCTGGCCACAAGACAGCATCACGATCCCCCATCACAGGTTAAACGCCATCAAGCAACTGTAGACATATATTTTCGACACCATGTCTTGGTAGGTAAAATGATGTTCTTTAACTAAAGAAAATGACTACAGATGAAGAAGAAATAAAATGAAGGTATTCAGAAGTTTTCGACACTTCGACAAGATCAGAGTTTCGACATTTCGACAGAGACATAACGAAGTTTTTCATCAGACAAGGTTTGAGGGACATTTATTACTTTTCGACAATTCGACAAGGTGAAGAGTCGCAACGTTTCGACACAAAGGGAAAATTCAAATTCAAGAGTTATAACGTTTGGCAGAAGACGCGTGGAAGCTTTAGAAGAAAAGAAGACATGCAGAAGGCCAAGTGTCAAAGATTTAGAATTTTTCCGTTATTAGGCAGTTATTGTATTTGTATATAAATAGGATAGTTGTTGTAGAATTTGAGTGTGTGAAAACTTGTACTAAATTCCTGTAAATACTCAAAGTACCCATGCGAGAGAAAAGAGTTTATTATCTGGAAATGTACGTGTGAAACACCATCTTTTTAAGTTTATAGAAATTCAAAGTCTTTTATAATTGCCTTTACTTTTCCCAGTCATTTATCCGTTGTCTTTTACTTTATGCAAGTTTTAATTTCATTCAATTTATCTTTTCGCCAGAAGTTGCTATTTAGTTCTCTAACCAAACCATTCATACATAAAGGATATAACAAAACAAACCATCAAAACACCATTATCCTAAGAGTTAGATAAATTTGCACATATATCCCAGGATTTATGTGGTTGGTCCTGCAAGTAACCCAGTTTTATAAGAGATTGGTAAACCAGAGGTTGTTCGCCAAAATCAACAGCGAACAAATTGGCACACCCGGTGGGACCAGTGCAAAATTTTAGAATTTTTTTACAGAATAACTCTTAGCCAAATAGTTTCTACTTCGTTGTATGATTTTGAGAAGCGGTAAATTAGCCGTAACCGACGTAGGAAGACCTAAAAGAACAAGAGTAAGAAGAATGGCAAATCGGCCAAATAATCCAAATCCAAATGAAACCATTTCAGTTTCCAACCTTATCCCTTCAACAGGGGGAAATGTGGATTCAAACCCTGTCCTGGAGGAGGCTATGCCTTCATCAACAGGATCTATACCAGCGGTTTCGCTCTCCCAAAATATGCCTAGTTCTTCCACAATGTGACATTCAATGCCCATGGGGACGCCTCCTCCTGGAGGACATAATTATAGGCCATTTCAGACAAATTTTTCCATGCCTATGTTTGGTAGAGAACAACCATATGGAATGCCAACTTCAGTAATGGCAAACTTGCAAAATGCACCATCCTTGTATTCTGATGCCATGGTCCACGTGTCTTCGCCACTACAAGGGTCGGGATATGGTGGAAATATGAGTAGATTGAACCAACCCCTACCAAATTTCCAAATGCCAGCAATTACAAATAATTATACGCAAGTAATTCGACAACAAATGGACGAAAGTAATCATGATATGGTCCAAATGTTGACACAACAAATGGGAGCAGTGTTTAATCCTTTAATACAAAACACTACCCAAACCAACCAATTGTTGGCTGCGCAAATGGCACGTATTGCTGACTTTTTTGGTGTTCCTCAAACGCGACAAAGAGAACAAGTAATTCAAAACCCAGTAGTGAATGTCGAAGAGGAACCCACAATAAATCAAAGGCCTTTAGAGAATCCTCAGGCAAACCCTAGAAACCAAGAGGTAGTGGTCGAACAACCTCGTGTCGAAATCCCCGTTCAACAAGAACCTAGGAGGGTAATAGTCCAGAGAGGCCAAGATGCTGATGATGTGTTGCAACAGCAAATACGATATAATAACCTGCCTGCCGAAAATAATTTAGCAGCCATGATCGAAAGGATAATGGCGCAAAATGGGGTAAATGTAGGATTACAAAGGCCTAGTTATGCTTCCCCATTATCTGAATATGTTCTACAATAGGAATTACCCCCAAGGTGGAAAGTCCCCAAATTTACCAAATTTTTAGGGGACACTAGCGAATCCACCATAGAGCATATAGCGCGTTATTTGATCGAAGCAGGAGAAATAGCCAATAATGAAAATTTGAAAATGAAATACTTCCCAAGTTCTTTGACAAAAAATGCGTTTACCTGGTTTACATCCTTGCCTGCGAACTCGATATTCACATGGACCCAATTAGAAAGATTGTTCCATGAACAATTTTATATGGGTCAGACTAAGATAAGTTTGAAGGAATTAGCCAGTGTTAAGAGGAAATTTTTAGAGCCTATAGATGATTACCTAAATAGGTTCAGGTTGCTTAAGGCAAGATGTTTCACACAAGTGCCAGAACAAGAGTTAGTCGAAATGGCTGCAGGGGGTCTAGATTATTCTATAAGAAAGAAATTAGACACTCAGTATTTGAGAGATATGGCACAATTAGCAGATAGGGTAAGACAAATTGAAAGGCTAAAAGCTGAGAAATTTAGATCAAATAAAAATAAAAAGGAAAGGGTGGCCTATGTAGGAGTATGCCAGGATGATGATAGTGACGAAAATGAACTAATTTTGTTCGACGAACAAGAAATTGATCTGGAAGAACTAAAGTCAGGCCCACCATACGCCTGTAAAGTATTAACTCCGTCGAATGGGAAAAATCCAGTCGAACCTGAAAAGAATAATAGGTTTCCTAAAAGAACTTATACGTTCGACGTCACCAAGTGTGACGAAATTTTCGACTTATTAGTCAAAGATGGTCAATTAATAAAACCAGCAGGCACTAAAGAGCCTCCTGTGGACTAACAGAAAAAGAGAGGTTTTTGCAAATACCATAACTTTTTGGGTCATAAAACTTCTCAATGTTTCCTTTTCAGGGATCTTGTTCAGAATGCAATCCGTGATGGAAGACTGAAGTTTGGAGACAAATCAAAACAACAGATGAGGATTGACTCAAACCCCATGCAGGTGGTCGAAGCCAATTATGCTGAACCTTCCACTGTGAATATGGTGGAAGTCGAAGTAGCCTCTGATTGTAGTTTTGAAATGGTGGAAGCTGCTAAGGGCTTCGACAATAATATCAACATGGTGGAGGTTGCTGATGATCTCCTAGACAAGCCTGAGGTGGAAAAAGTATCCAAGGACTTTGTAGACCAGCCAGTGTTGATCAAGATTACTGAAAATCTTAATGTAGGAGATTCGAATGACTATATCAGCAAAGTTGAGACTACTGAAGGTTTCGACAGTAAGAACAAAGTTGGAGATACTGAAGTCTTCGACAGTTAGAAGACGGAGGAAACTACTGAAGGTTTCAACAACCAGAACGCAGTTGGAATTACTGAAGGTTTCGACGAAGAGAATAACAACAAAATTGCTGAAGATGGAGTAATTTGGGATACTTTAGGGGAGCCCAGTGAAAAATTCGACTATCTCGTGAAATACTCTGCACCCCCAAGTTCTCGTATTGACATCAACAAGATCCAGCCAACTGGATGGGGAGACTTCTTTGAAGATACTGATGAAGGAGCAAATGATAATGCCCTTATCATCAAAGAGGAGGCTACTGAAGGCTTTAATCATGACAAAATGGAGACAATGAGAGTTGCTGACAAGATCAACACTATGGAACCAGTCAATAAGAACGTTGCCAGAATCAAGGCAGAGGCTGCTGAAGGCCTTGTGAAGCCTGCTCCTTATGGGATTTTGCGTAGAACAATGGAAGACCCTAAAGGAAACTCAGTCGAGCAATGCTGCAAAATTATCTCCAGGGACCTACCCTCAGGGGGAAGCTTCGACCAGGAGAAAGGAAATGCTGAAGAGGAGGCAAGACTTATTGAAAGAATGAATAAATTAAGTATCACTAATGACCAAAATGTGGATATCAACATGGTGGAAATTTCTCAGAAGAAACAAACAGAAACTGACGAAGAACGCCGTCGAGAAGAGTATCAGAAGTGGGCTTACCCTAAGGAGGAGGAGAACTTAGTCGAATTCATCCAAAGGTGCCAGAGTAAGAAGGCTGAAGTCATGTTGTGCCCACGTTGTAGTGCGATGTTCGACAAGAAAGCAGCAAGCAATCTGGAGGGGGTGGAGAAAGCCAAAAGAAGAGGAAACTGGGGGGCAATCCCAGCAGCCAGAAATGGAAGGTTCGATCCAAGGAGGAGTGAGCATCACAACCAAAGGTTTGGAGAAGGACGTCATAGAACTTACAAGCCATCTGTCAAAGCTGAGGATGATAAGTGGGTCCAACCAATCAGAAATGCTCAAGGGCAGAAAAGATGGAAGAATTTTGAAATACAGAGAGGTTCCTCCATGGAAGGAAAAAGGGAGGTCAAAAAACAGAAACCAAGACCATACCCATCAGAGAACTATAAAGGAAAGAATCCCATGTCAAGGTCTCAGTGGAGAAGGTTCCAAAGACAGAAAAGAGCAGAAAAGGAGGCTGCAGAAAAGAACAAAATCAAAGAAAACACTGTTGATGAAAATAAATCTGAGTCAAGCAAGAACATGCAGATAATGAACAAAGAAGAGTCTGTTCCCAAAAACGAGCCCTCTCAAAAGGACAAACCAAGCAACATGGTAGAGATGTCGAAGCCTAACAACAAGGTGCCAAAAGACGATGAAGTGACTGATGATTTTAGGTCAGACTCAAAAGCATATTTCGATGTCACATGCAATGTGGTTTCAGTGCTGCCTAGAGACTATGATAGAGTGATGGAGATCGAAGACGAAGAAGATGATGTTGAGGACGACAACATGGGGCTAAGGCCTGTGTGTTATTATATAATGAACAATGGCTGTGTCGAAGAGCATAACGCTTTCTTTGAGAGACCAGATGATGCAATGAAGGCACACTTGAAGCCTTTGTTCATAAAAGGAAAAGTGGAGAACGTTGGTGTCAATAAGATATTAGTAGATGGTGGAGCTGCTGTGAATTTGATGCCCCATTTCATGATAAAAAAGATTGGAAAGGATGACTCAGACACAAAGCCCCACAACATGGTGTTGTCAAATTATGAGGGAAAAGTAGGAAATACCATGGGAGTAATCCAGGTGAACCTAACTGTTGGAACCATAACAAGACCAATAATGTTTATAGTGATAGCTTCAAGGGCGAATTATAACTTGCTGCTTGGAAGAGAGTGGATTCATGGGATAGGAGCTGTTCCATCATCCATGCACCAACGAATAGCCATCTGGAGGCCAGATGGGATTGTCAAGAATATTGAAGCAGATCAAAGCTATTTTATGACTGAAGTAAACAATGTGAATAGTCGCAGTTTCAACAAGAATTTGGCTCACATACCCCCCTGCAACCCAGCAGAATTCGACTTGAAGGTAACTAACAACGCCTATTGTTCCATGTACCTTCACCCAACACATGGTTTTCAATGGGACAAAGAAGTAATTGGCGAACCAAGTCACGTATGGGGAACTTCTCATACTGAGCCAACCGGTTGGGGAAGTGAATTTGATGACTATGATGAGTGAAGCCTCAGCGATCGAAAGAATTACGGCTTATATAGCCGAAAATAAACTCAAAGCGGCCCTAGAGGCCGAAGTAAAATACATGGCCGTCGAAGCCAACAAAGAAGATTTTGAAGAGCAATGTCCCCAAAGGGATATTGAAAAAGGTTATGATAACAATCAGACTGGCGAATGGAAGAATCAGAAGCTTGACACCATCTATGATGACGAACCCTTGGGGTTCGAAAAGGATCCAGCATCGACTAACATGAAGATGGTGGCACAGGATCCATTAGAAGAAATCAATTTAGGACTGGGGGCAGAAAGAAGGCCAACTTACATCAGCGCCAAGATGGATCCTCAGTTCAAAGTCGAAATAGTCCAATTGTTAAATGAGTACAAAGACTGTTTTGCATGGGATTACGACGATATGCCAGGATTAGACAGGAGTTTGGTCGAATTGAAGCTGCCAATAATGGAGGGAAAGAAGCCAGTAAAGCAGACTCCCAGACGCTTCGCACCAGAAATCTTGTCGAAAATAAAAGAAGAGGTCGAAAGACTTCTAAAATGCAGATTCATCCGCACCACCAGGTATGTCGAATGGATTGCAAACATAGTTCCTGTAATTAAGAAAAATGGCAAGCTGAGGGTATGCATTGATTTTAGAGATTTAAATTCAGCTACCCCTAAGGATGAATATCCTATGCCAGTGGCAGAAATGCTCATAGATTCTGCAGCAGGCCATGAGTATTTGAGTATGCTTGATAGATACTCTGGCTATAATCAAATTTTTATTGCTGAAGAAGATGTTCCTAAAACAGCTTTTCGTTGCCCTGGAGCAATAGGAACCTATGAATGGGTAGTAATGCCCTTTGGTTTAAAAAATGCTGGAGCAACTTATCAAAGAGCCATGAATTCAATTTTTCATGACTTTATTGACACTTTTATGCAAATATACATTGATGATATTGTGGTTAAGTCCTTTTCAGGAACAAGTCATATAGACCATCTTCGACAGTCCTTTGAAAGGATGAGAAAGTTTGGTTTAAAAATGAATCCCCTTAAATGTGCTTTTGGTGTGCAGGCGGGTGATTTCTTAGGTTTTGTGGTCCACAAGAAAGGGATCGAAATAAATGAAAACAAAGCCAAAGCCATAATGGAAGCGAAAGCGCCATCGACAAAGAAGGGATTGCAGTCTCTACTAGGGAAAGTCAACTTTCTCAGAAGGTTCATTTCCAACCTTAGTGGGAAGACACAAGCCTTTTCACCTCTACTTTGACTAAAGAAGGAAAATTTCACATGGGGGCGAGAACAACAAGATGCCTTCGACAAGATCAAAGAGTATCTGGCTAGTCCTCCAGTTTTGATGTCTCCTTGTAGAAAAAGAAGTATGAGGTTATACATTTCAGCATCAGACAAAACTTTGGGAAGCATGCTGTGTCAAGAGGATGAAAATGGCGTCGAAAGGGCCATCTATTATCTCAGCAGAGTCCTAAATGATGCTGAAACTAGATATAGTGTGATAGAAAAATTATGTTTGTGTGTATATTTCTCTTGTACAAAGTTAAAGCACTATATAAAACATGTTGATGTATATGTTTCTTCTCATTTCGACGTAATAAAGTATATGTTATCTAAATCCATTTTACATAGTCGAATTGGGAAATGGGCTTTGGCATTGACAGAATATTCCTTAAAACATTTGCCTTTAAAGGCTGTTAAGGGACAAGTGGTTGCTGATTTCATAGCTGACCACTCAATAAATGAAAATGAAGTAGAATATGTCGAACTAGAGCCATGGAAGTTATATTTCGACGGTTCCAGTCATAAGAATGGAACTGGTGTTGGAATACTAATTATTTCTCCTGACAAAATTCCAACAAAATTCAAGTACAAAGTCGAAGGCTTATGTTCCAATAATGAAGCAGAATATGAAGCTTTGATTGCCGGACTTGAAATATTGTTGGAATTGGGGGCAACGAGAGTCGAAATAATGGGTGACTCTGAGTTGGTGATAAAACAATTGACAATAGAATATAAATGTGTCAAAGAGAATCTGATTATGTACTTCGTAATAGCTAACAGACTTCTCAAAAAATTCGACAAGGTGGCCATTAGACACATTCCTAGATTGGAGAATCAAGAAGCAAATGATCTGGCTCAACTTGCGTCAGGCTACAAAGTGTCGAAAGAAAACTTGGAGAAAGCTATTGAAGTAAGGGGAAGAGTCATATCCACCAAATTAGCTCCTTCATATTTGGAGACAATAAAATTAGGTTATGGGGATGAGGAAAATTTTGAAATTTTCAATGTAGATGATTCAGAAATTGAAGATTGGAGAAAACCTATCAAGGATTATCTACAAGACCCAAATCAGAAAGTCGAAAGAAAAGTAAAGTACAGAGCTTTAAGTTATGT
Organism: Lathyrus tuberosus; assembly: GCA_022829125.1. NCBI lineage: Eukaryota > Viridiplantae > Streptophyta > Magnoliopsida > Fabales > Fabaceae > Lathyrus > Lathyrus tuberosus. The sequence continues at coordinate 6,684,731 of JALAZF010000267.1, forward strand.
ACTTTTTGGAAATGAATTATTTAAAAAGACTGCAGAAGGAGTCTTGCTGAAATGTTTGGGCGAAGATGAAGCTTACATAGCTTTGTCGAACGTGCACAGTGGTGCATGTGGCGCACACCAAGCAGGCCACAAAATGAAATGGTTATTATTTCGACAAGGAATGTACTGGCCAACAATGTTGAAAGATTGTGTCGAATTTGCAAAAGGTTGTCAGGAATGCCAAGTGCATGCAATACCACATGTCCCTGCAAGTGAGTTGCATTCAATTATAAAACTTTGGCCATTCAGAGGTTGGGCTTTGGATTTAATTGGTGAAATTCGACCAGTTTCTTCAAAAGGGCAGAAGTACATTTTAGTTGGAATAGATTATTTCACTAAGTGGATTGAAGCTATACCACTGGTAAATGTGGATCAAGAGACAGTTATAGAGTTTATCCAGAAACATATAATTTACAGATTTGGGATACCAGAAACAATAACTACTGATCAGGGATTTGTGTTTACTGGGAAAAACATGCAAATGTTTGCAAAAGACACAGGTTTTAAACTCTTAACTTCGACACCTTATTATGCCCAGGCAAATGGACAAGGCGAAGCAGCAAATAAGGTTGTGATAAATTTGATCAAAAAGCAGGTGGGTAGGAAACCTAGAAACTGGCATAAGACTTTGGATCAAATTTTATGGGCTTGTTGAACGTCTCCTAAAGAAGCGACAAATTATACTCCATTCAAATTGACTTATGGACATGATGCAGTTTTACCAGTTGAGATTTATTTACAGTCGATTCGAATTCAGAGGCATCATGAAATTCCATCAGACATATATTGGAATATGATGATGGACGAGTTAGTCGATTTGGACGAAGAAAGATTAAATGCGTTGGATTTATTGAGAAGGCAAAAAAGAAAGAGTCGAAAAGTTTTACAATAAGAAAGTAAAATTTAAGACCCTTTCAGTAGGGGATCTTGTTTGGAAAGTAATTCTTCCTATGGATCGAAAAGATAGATTAATGGGAAAATGGTCTCCTAAGTGGGAAGGACCTTTCCAAATTTTAAAAGTTTTTTCAAATGGCGCATATGAGGTCGAAGAGATAGATAAAGATAAAAGAATACTGAAGATAAATGGCAAGTATTTGAAAAAATATAAGCCAACATTGCAAGAAATTAAAATAGCAGTCGAATAATTGTAGAAAGAAAAGCAATATGGCGGATAAAAAATCTTCTCGCCAAATAATACAGATCCATTGTCATTACAAAAAAGGGCTTTAAAAGCCAAACAAAAATTACAAGTATTCAAACGGGAAAAGATGCTTTCAGCTTCTCAAATTTCGACTTCTGGATTTGAAGACGTCGCTTACAAAGTGTCTTGTTTTTAGAAATCTCCTCAATCTCCTCGCCAAGCTTACGGGCCCTGTCGACATGGTGCACACCAACTTCTAGCTCTTTGCGGATTTCTTCCTGGTCATTCTTTTGCAGTTCTGCTTGACGTTTTTCCGCCTGTGAAATTTTGCCTTGGAGGACAGCAATTTGTTTTTTCCATTTTAGAATGTTTTCGCCACACAAAGTTGCTTCCCGCTTATTTTGCTCAGACACTTTCTCCATCTCAGTTACCTTGTTGGACGAATTCGACGCAGCTTCCCACTCAGCAAGTTGGGTCTCTGTTTTGTTTTCAAGCTTCTTGGAGTACTCTCAAAGTCAATTAAAGTCAGTTGCCACAAGATCTATCAAGGTAGTAAGGTCCAACACCACATCAGTGACTTCAGGAGGAGCCTCCAGGACGTTGACTTTCTTTAGGATTTTCTTCAAGTCGAATTGAGCAGAGGAGTCATTCTCCAGAAGTTGAAATAAGTCAATATCAAGGACCTTCTGTCGAATGTTTGCCAGCGATTCGTCCATTGATTTGGCATCAGAAGTAGTTCCTGAGGTGGTTGAACTACTGATGGTAGTATCAGCAAAGTTGTAGCGGGAACTGAGCATGGTCTTTAGGTACTCAAAAGGCCTTTGCACCTTCATACTTTCTAGCTCCTCATGAGAGAACTGGGTCGAAGTCGTCCCGGTCGAAGCAGCTTTAGCTGTTTTACCAAGATTTTCTTTGAGGTTTTCTGTCTTTTCGTCAGTATCAGCAGCAGGAGTTGGTGGCCTTTCATGTTCTTTTTCTTCTTCTTCTTCGACATCACTTGCAGCCTCCTCATCTTTCTCTTCGTCAGCAAATTCTGAATGGGGGGGAGATTGATCTTCAGCTTCATTTCTAGTGGCAGCCACTGTAGTAGGCATCACGGTATCCCCATCAGTTTCGACGAAGTCTTCAGTATCAGGACCAGTCTCTTCTTCCACTACTTTTGGAATTCGTATAGAAATGGCAACGGGTTGATCTACTTCGGTGGCTGATTCCTTCGCTGAATTCTTGGGAGAGGATTTGGAGGCACTGGCTGGGTTATAAGTAGGATCACTGCTGGTCTTGGGAAAAACTTGGATCATAGGGTGTCCATGAATATCGACAGGTACCTGAAGGATAAATAGGTCAAAGAAGCGAATACAAGTAAAACAGCTTGTTAGCATCGAAAGGAAAAGAAAAATCATACCTTTGGAATTTTGGTCTTCAGGCTAGAACTTTCACTTTCCGCTGGAGCAAGAGTGATTTCCTCACCTGGTTCCTTTGATAGAATTTTCTCTAAAACTTTGGGAGTAGGAGGTTTCTGTGGGAGAGGTTTGGTTGCCTTTTTCTTCTTTTTGGTGGGTTTTACCTGATCTGGTGACTCATCACCATCATCAATTTCATCAGCTTTGACTGCTTTTGCTTTTCTTTTCTTTGGCGTTGGTGGGGGTCTTCGACTGCCCTGTGGATCAAAGAAAATTTCATTAGTTAGTTCAAGAAAATGAAACACTTGGACTATAGAGAAAAAGAAAGTAAAATGATACCTTCGCCAAAGGTGTCTTGGCAGTATCTTTCTGAGGCTCTGCTTCTCCTGTGGTTGTTGCTTCGACCGTGGCAGGTTTCTTGATTGGAATCTTAATAGCTAGAAAAGAAGAAAAGGGAAAGAGTCAAGCATAAAAACATATATTCGAATAAATAAAAAGTGAGATTGAACTGCTTCCCGTTTTCCACACCTTCATATATAGGGATTTCCACGCGAACGTGTTCTAGGCCAATATGAAGGTGACCTTTGAAATTGTCCAGGGTATACTTAGTAGGAGGTTTCTGTGGGAGAGGTTTGGTTGCCTTTTTCTTCTTTTTGGTGGGTTTTACCTGATCTGGTGACTCATCACCATCATCAATTTCATCAGCTTTGACTGCTTTTGCTTTTCTTTTCTTTGGCGTTGGTGGGGGTCTTCGACTGCCCTGTGGATCAAAGAAAATTTCATTAGTTAGTTCAAGAAAATGAAACACTTGGACTATAGAGAAAAAGAAAGTAAAATGATACCTTCGCCAAAGGTGTCTTGGCAGTATCTTTCTGAGGCTCTGCTTCTCCTGCGGTTGTTGCTTCGACTGTGGCAGGTTTCTTGATTGGAATCTTAATAGCTAGAAAAGAAGAAAAGGGAAAGAGTCAAGCATAAAAACATATATTCGAATAAATAAAAAGTGAGATTGAACTGCTTCCCGTTTTCCACACCTTCATATATAGGGATTTCCACGCGAACGTGTTCTAGGCCAATATGAAGGTGACCTTTGAAATTGTCCAGGGTATACTTAGTCGGAACCACTCGCTTGGCACGTTTTTGGTTGTCCTGGCGAAGAACTTTTAGATGCTCCCCACAAATGAACCAATCTGGGAATGGAGGGCTAAAAGCCACGCCAAATGCAGCAGATGGTAGAGGGGGAAATTTTGGGCGATAAAGTTTAAAAGCTACCTCATAACGTTGTTCTGGTTGAACATACGAGGGTAGTTTTAACTCATCAAGTTTTTATGTAAACTTTTGTTTCAAAGTAACTGCTGCTTCACGTATGGTTCGACTAAGATCATCAGGCCTGTAGGCAGTTTCAAAGTATTTCTGGAAAGCTTGGATTTCTTTGATGTGTCGAGAAGCACCTTTCTTGGTCCTGTCCTGCACAAGAGCGAAGGCTTTAGTCAGTTGAGTGGTAAAAGAATCCACGTTGAACATTTGAGACTCATAGTAAGCCCTCCACCATTCATCAAACTCTTGAGTGCAGAGGAAGTTAGGTCGAAAGACCACTGGTTGGATTTCGACCAGGTTAGAATACGTCGCTAACAACTCAGAGCATTCGTCTTCAGTATGGGTCATGTTGTAATGAATCAGAGAGCCTTTCCTGGAGAAAAAAGGCTTTGGTACTATCTGTATCAACCCAAATTATCGAGAAACCAAGTTGGGTTGATAGTTAACAAGGGAAACTTTGAGTTTTGAAGGGCCAAGTTTGGATACTAAAAGTCTTGGAGTAAGTAAGGATTCCCAGACGTTGAGGAATTCGTCTTCCAGCGATTTCGATTCTAGGGGAAGTTTTCTGGTGGACCATGAGGGTCCAACTTTCCCTTTCAGCAAAAGGAGCCATGTTGGGTGTAAAACTATAACGTTTCGCAAACATCATGACATAGCTAGTAAAGGTTTGTTGAAGACTCAGGCCTTCGTCATGAGGTGTCAGTTGCGCCAAACGAAGACCTTCGACGCGTTTGTCCCCTAGAACGGTTGGGTCCACAGTGGATTTGTTGGGAAGAGAAGCTTCAAAAGTGGCATTGAGCCACAATTGTAAAAGCCAAAAAGGCCCTGATAGCAGCAAAGTCTTCTTTTCCTTAATGTTCTTTAAAGTGGTGACTCCTTCGCCAAGGGATTCATATAGATTCGCCAGGATCATCTCACTAAGACATAGCTTGTGCCCAGCATGAAGCTGATTCGCTATAGTGATATAGCGCTTCGCCACCTGGAGAGATCTGGAGCAGAAAATGCACCTCGACAGCCAAAGGGCCAGGAAAGCTACATGTTCTTGGTCAGAAACTTCCTTGGTTTCCTTGTCATGGTAATTGGCAATATAGGCTGTGAAGGTGGCCTTATTGGTTTCGAAACCTATTGAATCGTCAGCAAGCAAGTTGGGGTCATAGTCAACTCCTAGGGGGCTTAATCCAGTGATAGCAGCTATGTCGAAAAGCGTAGGAGTGATCATCCCACAGGGATTATGGAAATTGTTGTAGGTACTATCCCAGAAATAGAGAGAGGCCAAAAGCATGGAAGGGCAATATCCTGGCCCTACCTTCGACAATTGAATAAGATCGTAAATGCCCATGGTTTTCCAATCATTGCTCTTAACCCTTTCTATCTTTTCCAACCATGCCAAATAGTCAGAGGGATCCTTCGACAGAGGACAGGACCTAAAAATCCTAAAATTATTCATGTATTCTAGGTTTATTACTTCGTCAGAAGGAGTCCCTTGGCCATCTATTTTGGATTTTTCATCTATAATCTTCTCCTTCTCTGTCCTAGGCCTAACACCATTCGCTATGGGTTTGTAGCGATGGTAGGTGGGAAAAAATTATCGCACCTTAACTGGGTCTAGCTTTAAGTCTGGTAGCGGTCCTAAAATTGCATGAGATTTTCCAGAAATTAAAACGGGAATAAGTACCTGAGATTGGTAAATGGAGCGCTTTTCTTCTTCATTAGGAGGTTCTGGAACGTACTCGTGATTCCCCACCACTTTGGGACCAAGAATCCTCTCCATCGGTGCTAGACTGTTGGACTTCCGAGAGTCTTTGCCGGTGATCTTTTGAGAAGTGGAGGAAGCCATTGCTGGTTACAGAGAAAATGGAAAAGGAATTTTTTTTATGAGGTTTTGAAAGAACTCTTGGAAAGAAAATGAGGAAGATGAAGTTTGAAGAAATAACGTAAAAGGGGAAAAAATGAAATTCTCAGCTTATATATAAGGTGTGGAAAATAAACGGTTGGTATTCTGAAAGTGGAAATGGAAAAGTAGTGGGAAAGTTATGGGACACGTGGTGAGTGCGAAGTGGGTAATGCTGACGGTGGCAGTTAGGGTTTGACCCACGATGTGATAGGAGTAGAGTAGGAATGATGAGAGCTCAAAAACGTGGGCTGAAATGATGTTTTGGGAAAAGCGCAATGATGGTTCTGACATTTCTAAATGTCTAAATCATATGAATAGTCTCTAGTCGAATAGTCCATGGCGTCGAAAGGCACTGGCAAAAATTTTTTTTCTCCCTTAGTCGAAAACGCATTTTTTGGGGGGCAATTTGTAGACATATATTTTTGACACCATGTCTTGGTAGGTAAAATGATGTTCTTTAACTAAAGAAAATGACTACAGATGAAGAAGAAAGAAAATGAAGGTATTCAGAAGTTTTCGACACTTCGACAAGATCAGAGTTTCGACATTTCGACAGAGACATAAGGAAGTTTTTCATCAGACAAGGTTTGAGGGACATTTATTACTTTTCGACAATTCGACAACGTGAAGAGTCGCAACGTTTCGACACAAAGGGAAAATTCAAATTCAAGAGTTATAACGTTTGGCAGAAGACGCATGGAAGCTTTAGAAGAAAAGAAGACATGCAGAAGGCCAAGTGTCAAAGATTTAGAATTTTTCCGTTATTAGGCAGTTATTGTATTTGTATATAAATAGGATAGTTGTTGTAGAATTTGAGTGTGTGAAAACTTGTACTAAATTCCTGTAAATACTCAAAGTACCCATGCGAGAGAAAAGAGTTTATTATCTGGAAATGTACGTGTGAAACACCATCTTTTTAAGTTTATAGAAATTCAAAGTCTTTTATAATTGCCTTTACTTTTCCCAGTCATTTATCCGTTGTCTTTTACTTTATGCAAGTTTTAATTTCATTCAATTTATCTTTTCGCCAGAAGTTGCTATTTAGTTCTCTAACCAAACCATTCATACATAAAGGATATAACAAAACAAACCATCAAAACATCATTATCCTAAGAGTTAGATAAATTTGCACATATATCCCAGGATTTGTGTGGTTGGTCCTGCAAGTAACCCAGTTTTATAAGAGATTGGTAAACCAGAGGTTGTTCGCCAAAATCAACAACGAACAGCAACATATTAAGATCAGTCAATTCTGCTACTGCCCCTTCGTTCCAATTTGCCGTTTCAAAACCAAGATTCCAAATTCACCTATGCTGACTCCAACAACCATGTTCAACCACTGCTTCAAATTGCCGCAAAGCATGTTGAAAGAGAAACGGAAAGACGAGACGTAGAGGAGTATAAGTAATCCATCTCGCAAACCAGAAGGAAACATAAGTTCCCTCCCCAAGTTTGCTTCTAACTTGCATTTGGAACGAATCAGGATTAGTTGATTGTGTAATCTTAACGATGTCTCGCCACCACAAAGAACACTTTTGATTCTTGGGAATGACCTGCATCAACAAACGAAATTTTTTGCAGCTGCCATATTTATGGTGTAACACCGGGGACCATATTGCGCCATCTTCATGTATTACCTTCCACACCCATTTTGTGAGAAGAGCCACATTAAAAGCTGTCAAATCTTTAATACCCAGTCCACCCTTCTCCTTTGAATTACAAATACAACTCCATGAAACCCAAGCCATGGACCTTTTTTCTGCTGAACCGGACCAAAGAAAACGCCTTTGTAGAATGAAATGATTGAAGTATGTCTAATTCTTCTAGTTCTCAAACTTGTCATTCATACTTTATTTCTCTTCTTTTCTATTTTTTCCAATGAACTTGTAAGTTATGCATATTAATTTGTTAAAAAAACATATCAATTTGTTAAAAAAAACATAACAGTGGTAATGTCATGCCCTGTTATATGTACTACATATGAAATCATACAGATGTTAGTTGATAAGATTATAAACAACAAAAGGAACCTCTACTCAGATGTGCACCTTAGGCTACAACTTGACAACAAACCAGAAATAGAAAGTGTTGTTTAAATGATTGGTTTGGTTGGGGAAGAAATTTGATAGAATTTTGGAATTGCTTTATTTATATTTGGTTGTAGTAAATTGACTAGAGAAGATGTGCCTCAATTGACAGACTGATTGGTCCAATTAATAATATTAAATTTTGCAAATTATACTTAATAATTTATTAATAATTTACTTATAATTAGTTAATTAATATTTAAAATTTTACTTATGATTAAGTATTTAATATTTTAAATTAACTCATATTATTATATAATAGAGATTAATAATATAAATAAATTTTATAATTAAATTAAGAGATTAATTGGAATACACTGTCAGTGTAAAATTACTTTACACTGTCATCCAATTAGAATTAGTTATTTTGACACATGAGAAGAGAGAAACAAGGAAGAAGTGGTTATTAAAATGATTTATTTATAATGTAATTTGTTTTATTTTTAATTTCATAAATAGGTGTCAAAATAATTAATTCTAATTGGATGACCGTGTAAAGTAGTTTTACACTGACAGTGTATTTCAATTAATCTCTTAACTTAAAATAAATAATAATATTAAATGTATTTTAAAGTTTTTTTAATTAACATGACAAAATTTATATGTGATCACATAGTACTTAGCATATTAGTGTCACGTCATAATTTGATGTGTCAATTATGCAAATTTGAAGGAGACTAAAAAAATTCAATAAATGTTAAATAAGGGAAAAAAAGCTTATTTTTTTTAAATGAGAATAAAAGATTAAAAATAATTAAAATAGGGAATCAACATTCAAACCTAAAAATTTATATTATAATTTAAATTAGGCATTATTGTTTTGCACAATAATACAAATTTTGTATTGTTATTTAAATTCAGACATATGCTTCAATTTTGTGCAATAACTTTGCACTATGTTTTAATTTTGCATATTAATTTTGCAAAAAAAAAAAAAATCATTATAATTTAAATGATATAGTATAAATCTATCGAACAATACAAATTATACACTATTTTGCACTTGTGTTAATAATGTTTCAATACCATTCAAACAATATTGTAACATTTAAAGTCAACAACTACAAATGTTACGTTGAAAAAAAAAACTTAAATTTGACAGAATAACTAAAATTTAATAACATTTAATTTTGAAAACCAGAACTTCACTATCTCCTCACTATCAGTATGCATTTTAATTAGTGGTATTCTAAACTTTACGCAAATTGAAAACAACAATATAACAATTTATCAATCTAAAATAGATACTAATTACCCAGGTAACCTTTTTTCCAATAAGTTTTTATTAAATCATGTTAATTTTTGTAATTTACAACTAACCAGTTTTTATTATGGTTGTCATGATTCATATTGTTTGACTTAAAATTTAAAAATCTAAACTCTAGTCTTTCATTCCTATTTCGGAGACCACCACCAACACAAAAATCTTTCTTCCACAATCTATTTGCATATTTTACCTTATCCAAAAATACATCATCCTGAAACCCAAAGTTGATGAATGGAGTTTGATTTCTCTAACTTTTCCACCATTGTGAGAAAACAAAGCTGTAAACACAAATGAAATGTGTGAATGTAGAGGAAAATCATTCATGAAAGAATATGAGTTTCGACAAACGAAAATTTTGTGAATTGTTAGTAGTGGCACACCGAACTACATTGTGGCTTGATAACTCCATTTATGTGAGTCATCTAAGTCTCAAATAACTAAAATCATCACTTGTATCTTATGTTATTAGTAGTAGTTTGGTGTATTTTAAATCATTTTATGATATTTAGTAATTGAACACATTAGGATCACTTTTTGGGGATTTCACTTGGTTTTTAATACGAAGGAATTGGTTTGGTGAAAATGGGTGTTACAATAGTGCTTGATTGTTGATTTCCAATAAACTTAAGTGTCAAAAGATGTTGGTTGAAGTCATGGCATCTGGATAAAAGCTGAAACAAAAGAAGATTCTAGATGATGAAATGATTGTTGGGCTGCATTATGGACAAAGGATGCAAGGAATGAAAATTGCCACGCATGTGCACTGTAGTATCTACACCAAAAAGGAATTCACCTTATTATTGGACAAAAGTTAATTGGTTAAAATGAAGTTAGCCTAAGGACTAAAAATAAGGGCTATAAATGGGAAGAAAACCCTACGTTAGAGGGTAACTTGGAAGGATTTGCAACGAAGTTAAGAAATGATGGATGAATCAAAGTAGAAAATACAAATCCTTAATTCCATTCCATTTATGTTTTGAAGTTAATACATGGAGCTACAACACTAGGGACGGAGCCAGAAATTTTAAGTTGTGGGGGTGTCATATTAATTTATGAATTTATAGTATAATATATTTATCGTTTTTCCAAGATAAAAATATATATGGTATTTATTTTTTGAGATATATTTTTAAAAAATATTTAACTCTTTTTCAATTTTTTATTTAAGTAATTTTACAGGTTTTACTATTAACAAAAATACTTATGTGTAAGTAACTAATAATGATATGAGTAGTTATCTGTAATATGACATTTTAGTATTAAAAATTATATATAAAACGATTTTAAAAAAACTAGTGAAAAATTATTTTGAAATTAAAAACAAAACTAATTTTACTATATTTTAGTCAAATATATTTTAGTTTTAAATTAGACTTTTAAAATTAAAAACTTATAAATATATTGAAGGGCCCTGAATAAGAATATACCATGGTAAGAATATATTTTCAATAGACTATACTATTCGTAGACAAATACTATATTTTTATTTTTATTAATTATTATATAAATGTATAAAGATAATATTTACATATTTTTTGAAAACTTAGTGGGGGCACATGCCCCAAACCCACCAACGTAGCTCTGTCTCTGCACAACACTGAAGTCACCTATGAAGTTGCTATGGCCCTCTAGGGTTTTGATTTTATTGTTTGTCTCGTTTTCTATATTATTGCTTATAGATTTTTGTTATCGAGTCTTCTTTAAGTTAGGTTTTATGTATATATTTAAATTAAGGACAATGCATTAAATGTTGTTTCACATTAAATCATATTTTGCATATAATAAATTGAGTCATGAGATAAAAAGTCGTTTTAAAATTCTTTAAGTCAAATTAATCGATTATTTGAGTCAAAAAACACATGAATGAGTGGTTTTTGTCATACTAGCTTTAAATTCAATCAAACACTTCATTTTTGTTAAAATGAAAACTTTTTAAAATATGACACGAAACAATGTTATTCATAATTCAAATAAAAAATTGAATGTGAAACACCGGGTTAGGCTCAAGATCGAACATGGCTTTTACATCGAACTAGTCTCATAACCAAACATGGTATTTACACTAGACTGAGTTCAGAAACCAAACAAATATTTTGCCTTTCTAATCTCAAGAACCAAACAAGATATTTTAATTGGTTAAGCTCATAACCAAACAAAACAATTTCTTTAACAGTTGAATTTTTGTTTTTCAACTAGAAAGATGTCAGACACAATGTGTGGGATAATTTGTATGTCACTATTAATGCAATAACAAATAAATTACGATTAAAGTAAAAAAAAGAACACAAGGAATTGTCATCCCATTTTAGTGCAAAGTCACCTACGTCTGAAGGGCGTTAATGTAACACTCTTCTACCCCAAAGAACATTCACAATAATTAAAACAAAAAATATCAGAGTTCATCACCACAAGGGTGCCACATTTCGTCATAATACGTCCATTATAACAACCTGCTCCGTAACACGGGTTCTATCATCATAAGTTCAACCAATATCTACGCAGCGGATAATCAAAGCTAAACAAATTATAGTTCCAAAAACGTCTTAAAATAAAAAGCTCATAACATCATAATGTCAACAAAGAAAAGAACATAATCGTTCGACTCAAACGTCCCAACCCGATGTTACATATTAGAGCAATGACCCTCTAATCGACGGAAATACCAAAATACTTCAAAGCTAAATCTTCCTGTACCAAGCGAGCTAATCCTGATCACCTGCACGTTACCCACGTGGAGGCAACATTCAAACAGACATGGTGAGTAATTACGTATCATTATATAAGATATAAAGTAAAAGATATAGTAGCCACACATATCATCATTAATTCATCCATAATATCATCATACCATCAAATCACAATCATCACCAAACATCGATCAATTCACAACATCATCAACATGTCAATTTATTAAGTAGTTATGCAATGTCACATAATATGGAATGCAACAACATAGACTCATGCATGTGTTACCAATTCGTCTTATTGATGGACATTGGGCCATCACCCTCCAAAGATCCCCACCAATAGGATCGATTCTACACAAGAACCAGAGCAAAAAACACTTTAATCCACACAATGGGATTAAAGCCACCACTGGACCGGAGTCATAAATATGCCATGAATGCATGATGCAAACGTCATAATAATCATCATCACAGAATCGTCAAAATTGCATCATCATTCATGAGTATTCATCAAACATCATCAAATAGCTTTAATCACATTCATCACAATTCACCACGAGTATATCACAACTCATCATGTTATATTCGTCACGACACAAATCCCTTATTTTATCCCGTTCAGCCTCATTACTAGTTTCCTTATGTTCAATTACGTCGTATTAGTCTTACGATTCAAGCAAAATTTGCATCACGCGCGAAATCGAGACAGAATCGCAAAAACGGATAATTTTGGCAACAGCTCTGCCCATACGCGTATGGTCATGCCCCATACGCTATGGCCCTCTCTTTCGCCCCCCGGCCTGCATATCATACGCGTAGGGCCATCCGCCCAGGCCTCCCATACGCGTATCATCCTGAGTCTTACGCGTATGACCAGAGAGGGTTTTCCTTACTAAATCCCTTCAAATCCTCATACGCGTAATGGCTAGTCCATACGCGTATGCCCCTTTCCACAGGCTTCTCCTACGCGTAATGGTCACTCTACCTTACGTGTACCCTACGCGTATGAGCAGATGGTCGTGCTGGCTCTGGGGACGGGTGCGTATCATACGCGTAATACCCTGGGAAGTCCCCCTCATAGGCGTAAGGCCCCCTCCCTTACGCGTATGGCCAGACGCACTAAAAAAACCTATTTTTCGCATCAGGACAAAAATTTCCCCATTACAGCTCCTTCGACCTTCTAAATCAGATCCACAACTACGTCGACTAATTACAGATTCAATGTTCTAATCTACTTCATTGTTTTCATTAATTTTCTACCATTAGAATCTAGTTTTTCGTTAATCTTAAACCCACAATTTCAGATCTGGTTTATGTTCATCACACCAACAGCAACACTCATACGAATTCAACATCAATAACAACATTCAACACGAAATTCATAGCAGACATCATATACACACAGATTCACAAAAATTCATCATACAATTTGTCATAGTTTCATCAATTACATACAGCATACAGAACCTACGTCTACTTGAACCCGCATCAAATATAATAACCCGGATTTACCCCCCATACCTCGAATTTCTCAGCAAAAGATTATTTCCCTGCGTTCTACAGATGGTTTTCCTCGTTCTCTGTGCCCTAGTTCTTCTTCTTCAGTTCTCTCAACTTTCACGATCGTACGGAATAACTTCCCTAATTCCTTTTTTTTTCCTTTTTGTCATTTTTACCCCTTGGACCCCAAATATGATCTTCCTATCTTACCCTCACTTATTCCACCTAACTTTACCATCTTGCCCTCGGGGTTCCTCTCAAATTATTTTAAATAATAATAATAATAATTTAAATAATATCATTCAATTATTCTATTATTATTACTAATAAAATAATTCTAATTAATCACTTAATTTCTAAAATGCCCTCATTGTTCCCTTAACTCAATAATACCCTACAACCCGGCACAATTCACTATGCGTCACAATATTTCGTCAAAATTCCCCGAAAACACCTAATAATCATAATAAGTCAATTAAGTAAATATTATAACTATTTTAGGGTGTTATAACTCTCCCCCACTTAAAGAATTTTCGTCCTCGAAAATTACCTGAAGGGAACAGAGTCGGATACGACTCCTTCATTTGATCTTCACGCTCCCAAGTCTAACTTCACCAGCTGGTCCACCCCATAACACCTTCACCAAAGCTATGTCCTTACCCCGCAGTTGCTTCATTTCACGTCCATCAATCCGCACATGTAGTGCTTCAACAATCAGGTTGTCTCTCACCTGTACATCATCCATCTGGATCACATGCGACGGATCTGGAATGTATTTCCTCAACTGAGACACATGAAACACATCATCTAAATTCGCAAGCGACGGCGGTAAAGCAACCCGATAAGCTACTTCTCCTATCCTCTGTAAAATCTGATACGGATCAACAAAACATGGAGTGAGCTTCCTAGACTTCAAAGTTCGTCCCACACTAGTCATCGGCGTAACTCTCAAAAACACGTGATCTTCTTCTTGGAATTCAAGTGCTTTCCTTCTCTTATTGTGGTAACTCTTCTGACGACTCTGCGAAGCTCTCATCCTTTCTTGGATCATCTTAATCTTCTCGGTTGTCTCCTGCACAATCTCAGGTCCGAGTACAACACTCTCGCCTGACTCATACCAACACAATGGAGTCCTACACCTCCTACCGTACAATGCCTCATACGGTGCCATCCCAATACTAGCATGAAAACTGTTGTTGTATGTGAACTCAATCAATGGCAAGTGGTTATCCCAAGATCCTCCTTGGTCCAACACACAAGCCCACAACAAATCCTCCAAGGACTGGATAATTCTTTCTTTTTGACCATCCGTCTACGGATGATATGCAAAACTCATCCTCAACTTAGTACCCAAAGCATCTTGTAAACTCTTCCAGTACCTCGACGTAAATCTCGGGTCTCTATCCGACACAATACTCGAAGGTATCCCATGCAACTTCACAATTTCCTCAATGTACATTTCAACTAGCTTCTGCATAGAATGACTAATCTTCATCGGTAAGAAATGAGCCGACTTAGTTAATCTATCTACAATCACCCAAATTGAATCATTTCCCTTTGCAGTTTTCGACAACCCCGACACAAAATCCATAGAAATACTATCCCATTTCCATTATGGAATATTCAACGGTTGCATCATACCTAAAGGCTTATGATGCTCAATCTTTGACTTATGACACGTCAAACACGCATAAACAAACTCTGCGGCGTCCTTCTTCATACCTGGCCACCAAAAGAATTTCTGGAAATCCTGGTACATCTTCGTAGCACCGGGATGAATACTCAACCTACTTCGATGCCCTTCCTCTAGAATGCTCTTCTTGATTTTGAGAATATCTGGAACACACACTCTGTCTCTGAACCTCATCACGCCATTCTCATCAATCCGAAATTCACCTCCGTTACCTTGGTTAATCAAGGTCAACTGATCAACCAACCTCAAGTCAGATTGTTGACCCACTCTGATTTCTTCCAAAATGCCACTAGTTAGTTTCAACGTTCCTAACCTCACACTGTCAGGAGTCTCTTCACACACTAAACTCAGGTCTCGGAACTGCTCGATTAATTTTAAATCCCTCACCATAAGCATCGACATGTGCAATGACTTCCTACTCAATGCATCAGCCACCACATTTTCTTTTCCAGGATGGTAATTCAAGTCGAAGTCATAATTCTTCAACAATTCCAGCCACCTTCTCTGCCTCATATTTAACTCTTTCTGATCAAATAAGTACTTCAAACTCTTATGATCACTGAACACTTCAAATTTAGAGGCAAAAAGATAATGTCTCCAAATTTTTAACACAAACACCACAACTGCCAACTCCAAGTCATGTGTAAGATAATTCATTTCATGAACCCTCAATTGTCTCGAAGCATACGCAACAACTTTCCCATTCTGCATCAAAACTCCACCAAGACCCATATATACCACAAAAGATTCATTCGAATTAGGCAAAATCAACATCAGAGCGGTCGTTAACCTCTTTTTCAATTCCACAAAACTCTCTTCACATGCCACATCCCACACATAAGCTTGACCCTTTCGAGTCAACTAAGTCAAAGGTAATGCCAACTTAGAAAAGCCTTCGATAAACTTGCGGTAATAACCTGCCAACCCAAGGAAACTTCGTATCTCAGTAGTAGACTTCAGAGTCTCCCACTGTAACACAATGTCAATTTTAGAATGATCAACAACGATTCCATCACTTGAAATCACATGGCCAAGGAAACTCACTTCCTTCAACTAGAATTCGCACTTCGACAGTTTTGCATATAACTTCTTCTCCTTCAACACTTACAACACGGTTCTCAAATGCTCAGCATACTCTTCTTCAGATTTAGAGTATATCAGAATATCATCAATGAAAACCACAACAAACTTATCCAAATACTTATGGAAAATCCGATTCATATACTCCATGAACACACCTGGTGCATTGGATACACCAAACGGCATCACAGTGCATTCATAGTGACCATACCTCGTCTGGAAAGCCGTTTTCGGAATATCGTCAGGCTTAACACGAATCTAATGATAACCAGACCTCAAATTAATCTTGCTAAACACACAAACGCCTACTAACTGATCCATCAAATCGTCGATTCTCGAAAGTGGATATTTATTCTTGATAGTCACTTTATTCAATTGGCTGTAGTCAACACACAACCTCATACTACCATCTTTCTTTTTAACTAACAGCACAGAAGCACCCCACGGAGAAACACTCGGTCGAACAAACTTCTTCTCAAGCAATTCTTCCAATTATTTCTTCAATTCACTTAGCTCAGAAGCAGACATCCTGTAAGGAGCCATTGACACTGGACTCGTACCTGGTATCAAGTCCACTACAAACCCTACTTCACACATTGGAGGCAAATCACTTATGTCATTTGGAAACACATCTGGAAATTCATAGACAACATGTAATTCGACCCTCGCAGCTTCACGGTCAACTTGCAATGATGCAAACATTGCAAACACCAAGGCTTCATCTACTTGCTTAGCAGACAAGAACATCAACTCTCCATTATCACCAAACTCAGGAAACTCTACGGTCTTATTATAACAATTGATATGGACATAGTTGAACTCCAACCAGTTCATTCCAAGGATTACATCGATTTGGTGTAAGGGTAAATGCACCAAATCCATTACAAAAATCATCCCAAAAATCATCAAAGGACATCTTGAACACACAAAAGTAGTAGTAACAGAACCATTAGCAGGAGTTTCTATTACCATACTACCATTCATATCAGAAAATTTCAAACCCAATCTAGTAGCACATTCAAACAAAATAAATGAATGAATAGCACCAGTATTAATAATAGCGATCAATTCAACATCATTAATAAAATAAGTACCTCGAATCAAGTTATCTTTCTTGGGAACTTCTGAACCACTCAAAGAAAACACTCTGCCATTGGTCTGAGCAGCAGTAGCAGTCTTCTTCGGTTTTTGACATTGGGTACTGATGTGACCCTTCTCACCATAGTTGAAACAAGTTAGACTTTCATCTTTGCAATCGGTAGCTCTATGGCCTTTCTTACCAGATCTGTAACACCTCAACACATTATTGGTGCAAACCTCAACACGGTGGCCTTGCTCGCCACACCTGTAACACTTAACAGAAGCGGGAGCTGCTCTCCCACTTGTCTTTTTCCCCTCTGAAGCCTTCTGCTTCCCTTTGTCAGCTGGAGTCACATAAGGTTTTCCTCTAAACTGCCCATTCTCTTTCTTCTCACTAAGATGCTTGTAGTGAGCAGATTGAGCTCAACTATCCTCATCATAGATCCTACTCTTATCCACCAACTCAACATACCTGTCGCGGTGAGAATCGGATGCCAAGCTATTGGGTTAACTTGAATCGCAAATTGTTTATTCACCACCGGTCTTTGATTTATCCAAACGAAAGGTTAAAGATCGAAAAACCTAAGAGATCTAAGGTTCGGGGGTTGGTTACGCCTAGGGAAGGTATTAGCATCCTAAACGTCCGTAGTACTCTACGGGAACCTCTTGTTAATACTTATGTTATTTATTGCTTGCTTGCTAAGGGTATCTGTAAAGGGAAAGGACCTAAAGGTTGATGGCGATGCTTAAAAAGCAATCGACTTACAGGGGAAAAAATGGCTCGATGTGAATCGAGAGTTTATTTTGAAAAATGGTTTGGATAAATGGATAAGATTGTAAAAGTAGAATAAACTGTGACATGGTAGTCAACAGAGAGAGTCATTTCCTTTGGAATAATTAAAGGGAGCAAACCAACTTAATATTAAGTTTGGAAGGGAAACTATCTTATAAATCAAGAAATAATTAAACCAATTTAACTAAACTAAATAAAATTATTAACCAAAGAGAAAAAAAAAAAGGTTAATATTAAATGTAAGTATTTAAAGTAATTAGCCTAATACTTAGTCAAAAACTAATTTACTAATTTAAAGATAAGTTAATAAATAAAAACTAAATTATGAAAACTAAATAAAATAAAAATGAAAAAAACAACTTGAGAGAGGTGCATCGTCCGTTGGCAAGGTGACCCTTTGAGGAAAATAAACTAAGGATCTTTTTCTTTTAAAATGAAACATGTGGGTCGCGGGTCAAAGGGTCTGGTCTTGACCCGGTTAGCTTGAAAATAAGAAAAAAAGAAATTCTAACAAAATAACCCTATATCCCAATTTCAGTACGATCACTTCTCTCTCTCATGATCACTTCTCTCGCGCTCTCTCTCGCGACCGACCCTTTCCTTGTTCTCTCTCTCAATCGCTCTCACAACTTTCTCTATCGTTCTCTCTTGAACCCTCCGATTTCTTTTCACCACATTCACTCAGAAGCACATAAATTTAACAATTAAACTAACAGCAAGCCGAATTAGCATAAGCAAAGTAAAGAGAGGGTTACCGACGACAAATTGCGAGCGAAGAACCGCGTAATGCGCGAGCGGAGGATCCGAAAACAATAACGGCGACAACGGACTTACGGTGGCTCCACGGTGCACGCGATTGGGGTGGGGTAACTCTGAAGGTGACTTTCGGTGGCACGAGGTGACGAAGTAGCTCTGAAGATGGTCTTTGACGATGCGAGGTGACTCCTGCAATCGGAAGTGGAAGCGATTACGATGTCGGCGCCGTCGTAGGTACTGATCTTCTTCCAATTTTATGTCGTATTGCCACAATGCTCTGTATGTTATGGATTTGAATTTCTGAATTTGGTGGATACGAATTTTGTAAATTTTTCTCTGCGTGTGCACGATGATGATTCTTCACTACTATGTGTTTTGAGATTCTTTTGAGTGAAGGTTGTACGTGTTTCTGCAATCCGTATCAGTGCGAATGTTTCTGTGATTTTTCCTTCAATGTTTTTTTGCTGTGAGTATTTTCACTTATATGAGTGTGGTTGTAATGTTTTCTGAATATGTGATGGATGGTTGTGGATTTGGGATACTGGTGTGAACTTTCTTCGTGAGGAACCCGTGTGTGTTTGGTCTCTCCCCCTCGAATCCTCTTGCTGCCCTTTATATAAGCTTAGCTCTGATTTCAAATTGATGTTTGATAATGATGTTTCCAATTTCAAAAGATCATGTCCAGCTTTTTATTTTAGAAAATAGCAGCTGCCTCTGAATCTGATTTTATGATAATGATATAATCTCCAAAACATGTCTTAACATGTTCCAATTTCCTTTTTCAATTTGATCTCCTCTTTGAATGCTTGGATTGATGATGTTTGAAAGCAATTGAAAACCATGTTCGAACTTGTCTGAAGATTGTTTTGGAAAGAAATCAACACTGTTTGGGACATGTTTTGTGTGGATAATGATCATTTCCAATTTAATTCAGACATGCTGAAACATACTTTTTATTCAAATTACTTTTCCCTTGAATGCTGGATTGTTCTTTCCATTTGAACCTATTATGTTTGAGATGCTTGTGTTGTAATTACTGAGATTATGAACTGATTTGAGTTCATTTTGGATAGGTGATTAATATGCTTCAGTATCTCCAACAAGATAGATGGTCCCACTCTGAAAAAAGTCTACTAAATTCAAGCTCATAGCTGTATCCGCTGGTGTAAATTCAAATAAAATAGTCGTCACCTTTTCACGGCACCCTTTTTGCAATCTCTGCATTCAATGATGAAACCATGTGGGAAAATAATCCAGATGACGTGGCACTACCTGGTCTAGGAAGCATTCAACACACGTGCCAAATATTGATTTTTCTTTGGTGATATCTCAAACCTTTTGAAGAGTGGTGGCCCATCTGCAGTAGTGATACCTTTGAATGTAGCTCTTTTGTATTTTTGTATTAACGGGTGATTCTCAACATGAGCGAGAAGCTTCCCTTTTACGACTTTCATTGATTTTCAAAATGATGTAAAACGTAACAGGATTTGGTGATATTGATGTAAGGCATCCTTAATGTAAGGCATCCTTAATGTGGCCTTGTAACACGTCCTCTTTTGAATGGAGTTGGTCTTGATAAATTCATATTTTGTGAAGAAACAATATAAACATGATAAATCCTTAATATCCAAAGTATTCTTCTTTTTGACCTTAGCTTTGAGTTTTCAAACTTTTGATTTTGAATAAGACTTCTTGGATCTTGAAACCGCATGGAATTCTCTTGTAATTTGAACAATTTGAATTTTAGAATAATTTGAATTAAAACTCATGACTGTGAGAAATTGAGAACATTGTAATTGGAACTTTGTAGAAAAATAGTGAATCCTTTTGAATTTGTGAAGAATATGGTCATTGAATTTCACTTTAAGAATTTACAACTTCAAACCATCAACAAGGAGATCCAAACTTCAATCTCTAAAAGAACATAAATGATGAACTTGCACCATCAAAGAAAGAGTTGGATGATGACGAACCCGACACACAAACCATGAAGATATAACTTGCCACAAAAATCACAACCAGCCCTTAAACGACCATGCTCAATACTAATAGTAGGAAAACCATAAATCTCTGGGGCATACACTAAAGAAATCTTGGGACCACTTTGGATCAGAATCCATTGGTCACATCTTGAAACACTTGACTGTGAGAAAGGGGACTATCTCCACTTGAAATTAAAATTCCTGCACAAATCCGTCAGTGATAAAACATGCAAAATATGCAAAATGATGCACAGAGAGGTGAAATCTTATGGTAAAAAATTAGGGTATGACAGATGCCCCTATTTAAGTTTCTTCTATCTGGAGATATGGAGATTGAAATCTTCGTCTCGACGAGATATGAGAGACTTAAATACAAACATGCGCAATTTTTGACCCTAAGATGCCACAAATGCATATGATATGACATGAAATGATATGATATGAAATGTAAAGACAAGGATCCTATGGGGGAATGGTACCACAGGGGAAAACTGTTACAGTTGTGCCAGAAACGAATTTAAACAAAACAAAGTATCTGGAAAACATCATCCAAGAACGGCATTGGATGAAAAAAAGCACCAAACATCCAATAATGGCTTTGGATGAAAGGTAAACTCACAGTGCCTAAGAAGGCAACAGATGAGAATGAGACAAAATAATGTAATCCGAGAAGGCATCGGACACAAAGAAACCAGTCATCCAATAATGGCTTTGAACGAAAGGTATAATCACAATATCTAATAATGGCTTTAGATGAAAGTGAATAAAGACTCGATCTGGAAGAACATCAGAAAGAGAGACACATCCGGAAGAGCATCAGATGGTAAAGAAACCAGACATCCAATAATGGCTTTGAATGAAAGGTATAATCACAAAATCTAATAATGGCTTTAGATAAAGTGAACAAAGACTACATTCAAGAATGGCATTGAATGCGAAGAAACCCGTCATCCAATAATGGCTTTGAACGAAGGTATAAACACAATATCTAATAATAGCTTTAGATGAATGTGCGACAAAGTAACCAGTCATCCAATAATGGCTTTGAATGAAAGGTGCACTCACAATATCTGATAATGGCTTCAGATGAAAGTGAATAAGATAAAGAAACCAGTCATCCAATAATGGCTTTGAACGAAAGGTACAATCACAATATCTAATAATGGCTTTAGATGAATGTGAACAAAGAATCGATCTGGAAGAACATCAGAAGGAGTGATCCATCCGGAAGAGCATCAGATGGTAAAGAAACCTATCATCCAATAATGGCTTTGAATGAAAGGTATAAACACAGTATCTAATAATGGCTTTAGACAAAAGTGAACGAAGTAACCAGTCATCCAATAATGGCTTTGAATGAAAGGTATAAACACAATATCTGAGAAGGCATCAGACGCAAATGAGACAAAAGGTGAAATCCAAGAAGGCATTGGATGTAAAGAAAAACACAACGTCCAGGAAAACATTGACCGAATCTAAACAAGGAGATACCCAAGAAAGCATTGGATAAAAGCGACAATATTTGTTTGGTGGGTGCCAAGTAAGTTGGACTTTGACCACAAGGTAAGACGTGGATAATAGCACGACCCAAGGGAGAATGCAAATGAGGATGAAACACTCATGCTATGTATATGTATATGAATATGCAGATGATATATGCTAAAATGAAAATGCAGATGTAATGCAGACGTCAACGACACATATCGGCTCTTTTGTGAAGAAGACAAGACCGGGAGACTGATTCCTCAACACGGAGATCTCTGCCATTCTGCTTTGGACTAAAGACGCTACTGAACACATCTCTTCCACACTGGTAAATTGTATCAATTGTTGATCCTTGTAGGAAGGATGGAAAGCTGCATGGGGATTCTTCAAGTTAACTGCCCAAGATTAGTTGACTGTTGTATATGAACTGATAATTGCTTCAGCTTGGATTGATGCTGAAAATGACTGAATTACTGTGCACTTGGAAAACTTGCCCCAGTATGAGTCTTGAAAAAAAGTCTTCTGTATGAACCAATTTTGAGAAGGACTTGCACTGAACAAATCTTGAACTGATTCTCAATAGGATCTGGAAGGAACTTGCCCCTGATTGGATCACCGACCAAGTTTCTCAACTGTTTGAAACTTCCTTAAGCGGAATCCAGATGGCAAACAAAAGTGTTCATACAAACATAGTAAATGCAAAGTTCATGCAACTTTTGAAATCAAAATCATTTTTGGAAAGAGGTAAAACAATAGAGTCACTGGTCAGAACACGGTGGTTCAAGACGTTTAAAAGTGAAAGATAAAGCAAAAAGGCGTGATGCCAAAACAGATGATCTGCAAAGATCTTTAGGAGTCAGTTTACGCAACCTCATTGTAGTATGCTTTCAAAATAACCTTGCTTCAATTAGGTCTTTTGAGGGTTATAACGTGGTCTGGTTCACGGTTTAAGAAACAAAGGATAAAGGCTCAAAGTTTATTTGTACCCACCCAATCTTCGTGATGATCTCCAGTCCTACACTCAGTTAACTCAGACTTTGTACTCAGGTTCCTATAGGTTGCAAATTGCACTGATGGTAGTGGTGTTGATGGTTCAGAAATCAATGGACTCTAAATGGCAGTCACCACTTCCCTATAACATTTAGTTGTTTTTTCAGTGAGGACTTTTATGGTAAGGATTTAAAGATTTCTCTTTTTTATTATCCCTAACTTTTGCCTGAACTGTTTCTTGTGAATCTTACAGTCAGCGGGATGCCCCAATTTTTCCTAAGTCTCCTTCACGGGTTTCGACTTAGCGGGCTTTTTCCTTTTTTGATTTTTTTTATCTTTTTTTTTTTGAAAGAAAGTGACTGCTTGGCTTAATGATTACGGCGAACCATCATCGACTTTTGACTTGAAAGACATCTTCGACACTTGATTGATGTGTGCGAAGGAAAAACTGAGAATGCAACCTTTTTGTTGAAAGATGTCTTGCATGAAACTCTTGTATTTGAATGCACAATCCAGTTAACTGAGAACTACCCTGCCCCAGGTTAAGATTGCAGGTTTTTATTTATAAAGAAAAGAAACTCCTACTTCCAGGCTCAAAGGGGTTGACGAGGGTTTATCTTCCTTATTTCTCCAGTGTTTAGGAATTGAAACAATGCCTTACATCCTCAGCAAAGTTTTGATTTGAAAGCATACCAACAACAATTATGAGTATAACGTTTTCATCATCCTCCCTCCAAATCTTAGCATAATCAGAAGGAAAGTGGAAAAGAGATAATTTTTGTTTTTGTTTTTGTTTTTTTTTTGTTTTTTTTTTTTGTTTTTTTTTAAAGGAAGGCATAAAGATGTAAATAGCAAACACAAATGAATTGAATCCAAAAGTCGCAATGCTCATTTTATTAATTATGAAAGTACAAACATGATTTGAAAGCAACAACTAATACAAGATAAGGAAAATGCAAACAATAAGAAACAAAAGTCTAGTGACTAATCAGAAACAATAGTGAGTTGTCCTGTCTGAAACACTAGCTCTTAAGAGGATAACTGGCTGAGGTCGACCGAAGCTTCACTTAGCGTGCTCTGGCAAAGGATTGTCCTTGACATTCGGATTGGTGTCACGAAAGGAGAGAATACCAATTCTAATAAGCTCTTGTCCTCCAGCCTTTAATGCAAAGTAATGTTCCAAGTCGTGGCTTGCGGCACCTTCATGGAATGCACAATGGAGATCAGATCTGAATCCAAGTGGAAGTGGATCTGGAGGAGGAGGCAAAGGCCTTGTGGTAATCAAACCTTTCTGAACTAGCCCAGGATAAAGTTCAGTGTATTTCATTGGGATAGGATCAAAATTATTCCTATTACGGTACTGATTCTGCCCAACAGTTGGACGTTGAGGGGTTTGAGCTGGTCGTGGAGCAGCAACAACAGGAGTAACAACAGCAATATCAGGGTGGTTAGCATACTGTGGTCGAGGACGAGGCCTTCTGGTTTCAAACATAACAGCATTGGTCTGATCTTCTCTCTTCTTCTGGAAATTTCCATAGAATTTCTTAGCACCATTAGAATATTCAGCAGCCTTGGATACTTTACCATTCTTGAGTACTTCCTCGAGTCTCTGACCAATAGTAACCAAATCAGTGAAGCTGGAGGAAACACTACCAATCATCTTCTCCCAGTAGAATGGAGACAAGGTGTCCATAAACAATCCAGTTAATTATTTCTCTGCCAAAGGAGGTTCAACTTGAGAAGCCAACTCTCTCCAGCGCTGAGCATATTCCTTGAAAGACTCTTTATCCTTCTGAGACATGTTTTGCAGCTGACGGCGGTCAGGAGCCATGTCGAGGTTATACTTGTATTGCTTTATGAAGGCATTAATAAGATCCTGGAAACAGTGAATGCTGTTCTGTTCAAGATTCATATACCATTTGAGAGAAGCTCCACTCAGACTATCTTGAAAACAGTGGATAAGCAACTTCTGATTCTTGGCATGAGCAGCCATCTTTCGGGTATACATGACCAAATGAGCTCTTGGACAAGAATCACCTTTGTACTTCACAAAATCGATAGCCTTGAACTTAGCAGGCATAACAAGGTCAGAAACCAAACCCATGTTTTCTGCATCAATGTTGAAGAAATCAGTACCCTCTACGGCTTTGAGTCTCTTGTCTATGATCTGAAACTGTTCACGGACAATCGCGGGTTCAACAAAATCTTCATGGTCTTCACCCTGAGCACTGACAGCATTGTACTCATAGAAGGGGTTCTCAAATGGAGGTCGAGTAGTCTGGGCAATAGCATGAACCACAGGTCTAGGCTCGGAGAAAATAGGAGCTTGAAACACTGGTCTTGAAGTCTGACCAATCATAGCAGTAGATGCAAGAGGTGGAGAGTAGTTGGGTGGCAAACCAAACTCTGGCCAAGTTGAAGGTGGCACCTGAATAGGTTGAGGATCAGCAGTTGAAACTTCTTGGATGACAATCCTTTGGGGTTGCTCTCCTCTAGCAATCAAGACTTGGAGCATTTCAGTGACCTTTGCCATGCTTGACTTAAGGTCGTCGATCTCCATTCGCATCTCAGTATTGTGTGCTTCTTGCTCTTCCATTATGCCTCTGTAGTTAGCTCTAGTCTGGTATCGATGTCGAGGAATCAGCTTGACAACTCACAGGTAACACTAGAAGGTAGAGACAGCTGGAAATGAGTTGTTGGACAAACAGACGCATGCAAAGGTGCAAATAATATGTGATGCAATACAATGGTTTCAAGGAACTCAAAAGCAAGTTTCAAACATTTCAGAAAGACTGAAAAAGTTTCATTTTATAATCCAGGATTTTTTATTGATTTTGCAAATGAAAGAACAGTTGAGTTCCTTGAAACCAAAGGGTTATTCATGAATGCATGAATGGATGCATAGACATAGGTATACACATATACAGGCAAACAAGCCAGGGCCTAGGTTTGAAGATCACGAGCATGGAGCTATGGTCTACCCTTCCCAAGGTATGTACTAGAGGTTTATTTGTACCTGCCGAACGGGTTCTACAAAGTTCCCAGAGTCTACAATCCATCTTTCGGATATTATCGATTTTCCAGATCACTTGGTAGTCAATAATATCCTCAAGAGAATCTCGTCTGAGTGTAGTATCGCGTAGCGACTATTGCAGAAATAGACTCCCGCATAGTCCCCGCACTACATCCTAATAGGCCAAGTTGGGTTAAAGGTAACTACGGTCCCCAGTCCCGAGGGCCTTTAGATCGAAACCATATCGTCTTCACGAATGAACTCGTTGGACAAATATTTTATTCGAGAGGGCCTAGACTGAGTGGTGAAGTCTCAATTTACTTTTTCAGGAATCGACTCCCTCAAAGTATCATTGAAGTCTCACCGTTCCTATCATAATTTTCACTCTAGTCCGGGTGTAGGACTTTGTCTCACCACACAAATAGTACCCTGCACACAGAAAAACCAAGCAAAACAGGTATATATACAGATATAAAGATATATAGGCAAGTAAGCAAATAAATAACATAGATATAAACAAATTAGGGGAAACCCTCGAAACTCCCCAGTGAAGTCGCCATTTCTATCGCGGTGAGAATCGGATGCCAAGCTATTGGGTTAACTTGAATCACAAATTGTTTATTCACCACCGGTCTTTGATTTATCCAAACGAAAGGCTAAAGATCGAAAAACCTAAGAGATCTAAGGTTCGGGGGTTGGTTACGCCTAGGGAAGGTATTAGCATCCTAAACGTCCGTAGTACTCTACGGGAACCTCTTGTTAATACTTATGTTATTTATTGCTTGCTTGCTAAGGGTATCTGTAAAGGGAAAGGACCTAAAGGTTGATGGCGATGCTTAAAAACCAATCGACTTACAGGGGAAAAAATGACTCGATGTGAATCGAGAGTTTATTTTGAAAAATGGTTTGGATAAATGGATAAGATTGTAAAAGTAGAATAAACTGTGACATGGTAGTCAACAGAGAGAGTCATTTCCTTTGGAATAATTAAAGGGAGCAAACCAACTTAATATTAAGTTTGGAAGGGAAACTATCTTATAAATCAAGAAATAATTAAACCAATTTAATTAAACTAAATAAAATTATTAACCAAAGAGAAAAAAAAAAGGTTAATATTAAATGTAAGTATTTAAAGTAATTAGCCTAATACTTAGTCAAAAACTAATTTACTAATTTAAAGATAAGTTAATAAATAAAAACTAAATTATGAAAACTAAATAAAATAAAAATGAAAAAAACAACTTGAGAGAGGTGCATCGTCCGTTGGCAGGGTGCAGCATTGAGGAAAATAAACTAAGGATCTTCTTCTTTTAAAATGAAATATGTGGGTCGCGGGTCAAAGGGTCTGGTCTTGACCCGGTTAGCTTGAAAATAAGAAAAAAAGAAATTCTAACAAAATAACCCTATATCCCAATTTCAGTACGATCACTTCTCTCTCTCTCACGATCACTTCTCTCGCTCTCTCTCTCGCGACCGACCCTTTCCTTGTTCTCTCTCTCAATCGCTCTCACAGCTTTCTCTATCGTTCTTTCTTGAACCCTCCGATTTCTTTTCACCACATTCACTCAGAAGCACATAAATTCAACAATTAAACTAACAGCAAGCTGAATTAGCATAAGCAAAGTAAAGAGAGGGTTACCGACGACAAATTGCGAGCGAAGAACCGCGTAATGCGCGAGCGGAGGATCCGGAAACGATAACGGCGACAACGGACTTACGGTGGCTCCACGGTACACGCGATTGGGGTGGGGTAACTCTGAAGGTGATTTTCGGTGGCACGAGGTGACGAAGTAGCTCTGAAGATGGTCTTTGACGATGCGAGGTGACTCCTGCAATCGGAAGTGGAAGCGATTACGATGTCGGCGCCGTCGTAGGTACTGCTCTTCTTCCAATTTTATGTCATATTGCCACAATGCTCTGTATGTTATGGATTTGAATTTCTAAATTTGGTGGATACGATTCTGTAAAGTTTTCTCTGCGTGTGCACGATGATGATTCTTCACTACTATGTGTTTTGAGATTCTTTTGAGTGAAGGTTGTACGTGTTTCTGCAATCCGTATCAGTGCGACTGTTTCTGTGATTTTTCCTTCAATGTTTTTTTGCTGTGAGTAATTTCACTGATATGAGTGTGGTTGTAATGTTTTCTGAATATGTGATGGATGGTTGTGGATTTGGGATACTGGTGTGAACTTTCTTCGTGAGGAACCCGTGTGTGTGTGGTCTCTCCCCCTCGAATCCTCTTGCTGCCCTTTATATAAGCTTAGCTCTGATTTCAAATTGATGTTTGATAATGATGTTTCCAATTTCAAAAGATCATGTCCAGCTTTTTGTTTTAGAAAATAGCAGCTGCCTCTGAATCTGATTTTATGATAATGATATAATCTCCAAAACATGTCTGAACATGTTCCAATTTCCTTTTTCAATTTGATCTCCTCTTTGAATGCTTGGATTGATGATGTTTGAAAGCAATTGAAAACCATGTTCGAACTTGTCTGAAGATTGTTTTGGAAAGAAATCAACACTGTTTGGGACATGTTTTGTGTGGATAATGATCATTTCCAATTTAATTCAGACATGCTGAAACATACTTTTTATTCAAATTACTTTTCCCTTGAATGCTGGATTGTTCTTTCCATTTGAACCTATTATGTTTGAGATGCTTGTGTTGTAATTACTGAGATTATGAACTGATTTGAGTTCATTTTGGATAGGTGATTAATATGCTTCAGTATCTCCAACAAGATAGATGGCCCCACTCTGAAAAAACTCTACTAAATTCAAGTTCATAGCTGTATCCGCTGGTGTAAATTCAAACAAAATAGTCGTCACCTTTTCACGGCACCCTTTTTGCAATCTCTGCATTCAATGATGAAACCATGTGGGAAAATAATCCAGATGACGTGGCACTACCTGGTCTAGGAAGCATTCAACACACGTGCCAAATATTGATTTTTCTTTGGTGATATCTCAAACCTTTTGAAGAGTGGTGGCCCATCTGCAGTAGTGATACCTTTGAATGTAGCTCTTTTGTATTTTTGTATTAACGGGTGATTCTCAACATGAGCGAGAAGCTTCCCTTTTACGACTTTCATTGATTTGCAAAATGATGTAAAACGTAACAGGATTTGGTGAGATTGATGTAAGGCATCCTTAATGTGGCCTTGTAACACGTCCTCTTTTGAATGGAGTTGGTCTTGATAAATTCATATTTTGTGAAGAAACAATGTAAACATGATAAATCCTTAATATCCAAAGTATTCTTCTTTTTTACCTTAGCTTTGAGTTTTCAAACTTTTGATTTTGAATAAGACTTCTTGGATCTTGAAACCGCGTGGAATTCTCTTGTAATTTGAACAATTTGAATTTTAGAATAATTTGAATTAAAACTCATAACTATGAGAAATTGAGAACATTGTAATTGGAACTTTGTAGAAAAATAGTGAATCCTTTTGAATTTGTGAAGAATATGGTCATTGAATTTCACTTTAAGAATTTACAACTTCAAACCATCAACAAGGAGATCCAAACTTCAATCTCTAAAAGAACATAAATGATGAACTTGCACCATCAAAGAAAGAGTTGGATGATGATGAACCCGACACACAAACCATGAAGATATAACTTACCACAAAAATCACAACCAGCCCTTAAACGACCATGCTCAATACTAATAGTAGGAAAACCATAAATCTCTGGGGCATACACTAAAGAAATCTTGGGACCACTTTGGATCAGAATCCATTGGTCACATCTTGAAACACTTGACTGTGAGAAAGGGGACTATCTCCACTTGAAATTAAAATTCCTGCACAAATTCGTCAGTGATAAAACATGCAAAATATGCAAAATGATGCATAGAGAGGTGAAATCTTATGGTAAAAAATTAGGGTATGACAATACCTGCGGATTTATTGGTATCCAATACCCTGCTTGATTTCTGGCCTCAGCCCATTCTCGAACTTGAGACATTTAGACATCTCGGCATCCGCCCGGTTGTAGTGAGGACAGAACTTCACCAGCGCCTCAAACTTTGCAGCATACTCTGCCACAGTCTTGTTTCCTTGTTTTAACTCAAGGAATTTCACCTCCTTCTTGCCGCGAACATCTTCCGGAAAATACTTCCCCAAAAATTCTCGCTTGAACACAACCCAAGTTATTTCAGTACCAATATCCTCCAGTCTCTGACGGGTGTTATCCCTCTAATCCTCAGCTTCTTCTGACAGCATATGAGTTTCAAACTGAACTTGTTGAGCGTCAGTACACCCCATCACTCAGAAGATCTTCTCAATCACCTTGACCCATTTCTGCGTACTCTCCAGATCATGAGTGCCCATAAAAGTTGGCGGATTATTCCTCTGGAACTTCCCCAAAGCACAAAACTCGTCAGGAGCTCCACCATTCTGATTATTCTGAGCCATTGCTTGAGCAAGTGATTCCAACGCATCAGCGATAGCACGATCGTTTCTTCCAGCCATCCTGCACACCATCAACAATGTTAGAAGAAACAAATCATCGATAGTGCACACGCATTCATCGACTGGCAGGGACTGACATCATACAAAACCTGGCCGGATAGACCGACCTGCTCTGATACCACTAATGCAACACCCTTCTACCCCAAAGAACATTCACAATAATTAAAACAAAAAATATCAGAGTGCATCACCACAAGGGTGCCATATTTCGTCATAATACGTCAATTATAACAACCTGCTCCGTAACACGGGCTCTATCATCATAAGTTCAACCAATATCTACGCAGCGGATAATCAAAACTCAACAAATTATAGTTCCAAAAACGTCTTAAAATAAAAATCTCATAACATCATAATGTCAACAAGGAAAAGAACATAATCGTTCGACTTAAACGTCTCGACCCGATGTTACATATCAGAGCAAAGAACCTCTAATCGACGGAAATACCAAAACACTTCAAAGCTAAATCTTCCTGTACCAAGCGAGCTAATCCCGATCACCTGCACGTTACCCACGTGGAGGCAACATTCAAACAAGTGGGGTGAGTAATCACGAATCATTATATAAGATATAAAGCAAAAGATATAGTAGCCACACATATCATCATTAATTCATCCATAATATCATCATACCATCCAATCACAGTCATCATCATAAATCGATCAATTCACAACATCATCAACACGTCAATTTATTAAGTAGTTATGCAATGTCACATAATATGGAATGCAACAACATAGACTCATGCATGTGGTACCAATTCGTCTTATTGATGGACATTGGGCCTTCACCCTCCAAAGATCCCCACCAATAGAATCAATTCTACACAAGAACCGGAGCACGTCACAAAACACTTTAATCCACACAATAGGATTAAAGCCACCACTGGACTGGAGTCCTAAATAAGCCATGAATGCATGATGCAAACGTCATAATAATCATCATCACAGAATCGTCAAAATTGCATCGTCATTCATAAGTATTCATCAAACATCATCATATAGCATTAATCACATTCATCACAATTCACCATGAGTACGTCACAACTCATCATGTTATATTCGTCACAACACAAATCCCTTATTTTATCCTGTTTAGCCTCATTACTAGTTTCCTTATGTTCAATTACGCCGTATTAGTCTTACGGTTTAAGCAAAAATTGCATCACGCGTGAAATCGGATTGAAATCGCAAAAATGGATAATTTTGGCAACAGCTCTGCCCATACGCGTATGGCCCTCTTCCTCGCCCCTGGCTTGCATATCATACGCGTAGGGCCATCCGCCCAGGCAACCCATACGCGTATCACCATGAGCCTTACGCGTTTGACCAGAGAGGGTTTTCCTCTCTAAATCCCTTCAACTCCCCATACGCGTAATGGCTAGTCCATATGCGTATGCCCCTTTCCACAGGCTTCTCCTACGCATAATGGCCTTGCCATACGCATATGGCCACTCTACCTTATGTGTACCCTACGCGTATGAGTAGAGGGTCATGCTGGATCTGGGGACGGGTGCGTACCATACGCGTAATACCCTGGGAAGTCCCCCTCATACGCGTAAGGCCCCCTCCCTTACCCGTATGGCCAGACGCACTCAAAAAAACCAGAATTTCGCATCAGGATGAAAATTTCCCCATTACAGCTCTTTCGAACTTCTAAATCAGATCCAAAACTACGTCGACTCATTACAGATTCAACGTTCTAATCTACTTCATTGTTTTCATCAATTTTCTACCATTAGAATCTAGTTTTTCGTTAATCCTAAACCCAAATTTCAGATCTAGTTTATGTTCATCACAACAACAACAAAACTCATACAAATTCTACATCAATGACAACATTCAACACGAAATTCATAGCAGAAATCATATACACACAAATTCACAAAATTCATCATACAATTCGTCATAGTTTCATCAATTACATACAGCACACAGAACCTACATCTACCTTAAACTCGCATCAAATATAATAACCCGGATTTACACATCAAATTTCTCAGCAAAAGATTATTTCCCTGCGTTCTACGGATGGTTTTCCTCGTTCTCTGTGCCCTAGTTCTTCTTCTTCAGTTCTCTCAACTTTCACGATCGTACGGAATAACTTCCCTAATTCCCTTTTTTTCCTTTTTGTCATTCTTACCCCTTGGACCCCAAATATGATCTTCCTATCTTACCCTCACTTATTCCATCTAACTTTACCATCTTGCCCTTAGTGTTCCTCTCAATTTATTTTAAATAATAATAATAATTTAAATAATATCATTCAATTATTCTATTATTATTACTAATTAAATAATTCTAGTTAATCACTTAATTTCTAAAATGCCCTCATTATTCCCTTAACTCAATAATACCCCCATAACACGGTACAATCCACTATGCATCACAATATTTCGTCAAAATTCACCGAAAACACTGAATAATCATAATAATTCAATTAAATAAATATTATAATTATTTTGGGGTGTTATAGTTAGCCCAAGAAAGGAAATACTTTCTTAATAGTATAAGTGCAAATTGGTATTACTTGAACCCTTCTAGTTTAAAGCCTATTTTATTAATACTATATGTGAATTTCTATTCAACATTCCACTATGAAAATGATACCCCTCTCACTTTCTATCAAGCAATCTCCCAAGTGTTTGGACAGATACAATATTATAAGAATGATGAAACCAAATATAACTCAAAACAAACTATATTCCTCTAAATAGGAATATCACTGGCGAATAAAGTTTAATAACACAAAACTAACAACAAAAATAAAAGACTCAATAAAACTAAACATGTTTTGCTTGTTGTCTCAAAGTCCGAGTATTTACATAGAGAGCTCCTCCTTTAAAAGAAACAAAATCCAGCTGTAAAGCCCCTCCTTTGTAACGTTTCGTGCAGCTGGAGCTAATCCAATGGCGCAAGTAATTATTCTTCATTAAGTTAATTTGAAAACTTTGAGATGATAAATATTCAACAATCAAATTTGTTCCCTTTAATACTTGTAAATTTACTTTTGGGAAAACTTTTCTTTTTCCTTAAACCGCATAAATCATATAAATCAGTTTGAAAAAGAATGGAAATAAATCTGCAGCAGGCACGAGATTTACTCAGCATGAGGCAGAATGTCTCACAATCTGTGGAACATCTCGCTACACATGTTGTCTCATAGGTTTGAACTCATTAAGACAAAATGTCTCACACTATGTCATGATATATTGCTATACATGTTGCCTATTAAAATTTCGCCAAACAAATGTAACAACAATCTCCCCTTTTGGCCACTTTTTTAGGCAAATACAACATGCAGGATGTGCAACACAATGCTAAGAGCAAACTCTATGACGTGGTGTGTATGTGTGTGTGTGTGATATATTATCAGAGAGTAGCAAAAACAAACATAACATGCTGATGCAAAATAACTAAATTTTCTTAGGATCTAATACCTTGTTTGCATTTGCATAAACTTGTCTTGATAAAAACCATCATCATGTTAAACCTGTTCTTCCCCTTATTTTCTGTAATATCTCATATTCCCTTAAATGCTCAATTGAGTGCCAGTTGAGATCAATTGAATTCCAATGTACTCTATCTTTTGTTAATTGGAACAATTAGAACTCCTAAGTACTCTAAATGTTATCAGTTGGGACCAATAGAATAACTAGTGAACTCTGGAGAGAGAGAGAGATAGAGAGCAATGCTTAATAAAAGAGGCAGACCAATATTAATAAGTACAAGAGAGGACAATTTGGTAACATTAATAATTGGTCAATTGTTATTAGATGACAAAATATCAAATGGACATATTTTATACTAGGGTTAATAGCCATTTTGCCCCCTGTCATATAGGCGCATTCCGAAAAAGCCCCCTGTAAAAAAAAACTTGCAAGAATTCCCCTAACATTTGAAGATTCTCTTAATTTTGACCTTCATCACATTCAGTCATCAAAAATACTGACGTGGAAGGTATTTATTATTTTTTTGAAAAAAAAAATTTCTTATGTGGATGACGAGTTTGTTTTTTTTTTTTTAATTATTTTTATTTCCACGTATGCATTTCATTTTATATTTATTGTTTGGTTTATTTTTGAAAATATATAAACATTCAAAAAATGCTAGAGGTGGGTATAGAACCCATGACCTCAATATCACATGAGATAGGCACTACCACTAGGTAATATTGTTTTTTCTGATATGATATGCTATTCAAATGTATATATGACATATTTCCTTTAATATTCAGTATTTAATGATTTTTTTGATATTTAGTATATTTCTATTATATTATTTAGTATATGTTATATATTGTAACTAAAATATTATTTAGTATATTATTCATTATTTAATATTATTTAACGTTATTATCGTTATTATTACTAAAATATATTAATGTTATGACTAAAATATATTATGTTTTAATATTAATATTAATTTAGTTAAAATGTTTAAAAAATATATTAAATTAGATAAAACGTTAAGAAAATTAGTGTATACTATACTGTAACATTAGTTTGGAAACATTACTAAAAATATTACTGTAAAATTACTATACTGAAAATTAGTAAAAAATTAGTTTATTAAATTAGTTTAACTAAAAATATATTAACGCTTATATTTAAATATTTTAACTAAATTAATATTAACATTTATATTTAAATGTTAATTACTGTACCATATTAACATACTAAATTAATATACTAAATTAATATACTAAATTAACATACTAAATTAACATTTTATTACTAAATTAACATTTTATTACTAAATTAATATAATAAATTAACATACCAAATTAATATACTAGTAATAATATTGGTTTAATAATGTTTTAAGTAAAACCCAAAATATTTAAATAAAACTAAAAAATATTCAATTAAATTACTGTAGCAAAAATTAAATTAGTTTATTAGTATTATTAAAAACTATTAAACTATTAATAGAAACTATTAGTATTAAACTAAATTGAATAAATAAATTCTAACGTTTTAGTAAATAAAAACTAAATAAAAACTAAATTGAATAGCAATATTAAACTATTAGTATTATTAGAAACTACTACTATTAAACTAAATACTAAATTCTAATGTTAAAATAATTTAGTTTATATTAATAAAAAAATACTAAACATATAATATATACATTTTAAAAGCATGGAATAACAAAAGAAGTGGATTGGCTTGGTGGTAAGGAGGGGAACCTATGAAAGAAAGGGGATGGGCTCAATTCCCACCTCCAACAAATTTTAAACATGTGACATATTTTTTAAAATAAACCAAAAATAAATAAAAAACGAAATGCCAAGGTGGCATTAAAATAATTCAAAAATAAAATTAAAAAGCCACTTGGCCTTCCACATCACTAAAAAAAAACCTGACACGTCAACATTTTTGCTGACCGGGCGTGATGAAGGTCAAAATTGAGAGAATCTTCAAATGTTAGGGTATTTTTGCAAGTTTTTTTCTATAGGAGAGTTTTTCGAAAAGCGCCTATATGGCAGGGGGCAAAATGGCTATTAACCCTTTATACTATTATATAATATATATATATATATATATATATATATATATATATTGGTGGAAAGGGAACTAGAAGAGGAAGAAGAAAGTTGGTAAGAAGAAAAGAAAAGAGAAAAGTTTTCCTAACTTTCTTCCATTCAATTCTTGTGACTCTTTAATCAACACTTCATTCTCTACTAGTTCATTAAACTAATAAAGAAGGAAGTTTTGATTGAAGAACTACAAGCATTAAACAAAATTCTAACTCTCAAAGAGGGAGATACATAAAATGTAAGGAAGAAAGCTCGAAAAACATTGATCAATGCAAGTTGTTTTAAAAAATAACTTAATTTTGCATATTATAAATTTTTAATTCAATTAGAAATGTTACATAGTTAGTTACTGGCTGGTAAAACACTCAAACCCCATATGACATAATAAACTCATCTTATAGAACATGTTAGTTCAACATAGTGAAAGCTGCAATATACAAGGTATGTCATTAAAAATCAACAACACACAACATATAAATCATCATCACCAACATACCTTAAATAAAATACAACATATATATCAACAAAAACTAAATCATCAACAACATACAATTTTTATCAACAACATAACTTAAACAACATATAACACATATCAACAAACCCAATATCATAAACAACATACAACTTGTATTAACAACAACACACATTAAACAACATATATCATATATCAACAAAAACTAAATCATCAATAGCAGACAACTTTCATCAACAACAACATACCTTAAACAACATACAACATATATCAACAAACACAAAATCATTAACAATATACAACTTTTATCAACACTAAAATACCTTAAACAACATATAACATATATCAACAAACACAAAATCATCAACATCATACAACTTTCATTAACAACATACAACTTTTATCAACAACAATGTACCTTAAACAATATACAACATATATTAATAAAAACTAAATCATAAACAACGTACAACTTTTATCAACAACAACATACATTAAACAACATACAATATACAACATATAACAACAAAAGGAAAATCAACGACAACATAAAATGTGGAAAAGTCTCACGTACCTGAAATGTGAAGAGGAAGTGAAAAAAATGAGTTTTGCGTAACACCTTTCCTTGATCCATAAGAGATGAATAAGATATGTTGAAATTTTATGAAGAAGTGGTATAGATTGTTCATGGCTTAAGGAAAAGGCGTGAGAAAGTGTTAGAGTTTTGTTTTGAGAGAGATGATTGTTTTGTCCTGAAAAAGTAAACTTTCGCTCATACGTTACACTTTTCACCACAGTTACTAAAAAAGACTATGATAAATTGTAGATATTTTTCATAACGGTTGCTACTTTAGACCGTGGTGAAAGATATTTTACTTTTAATATAAAAATCAAGATTATAAGTGACACACCCATATTGTAAACAAAAAAAGGAAAACAACTGGTGTTGGGAATCAAAGCTTATAAGCCTTAACAT
The DNA here is from genome assembly GCA_022829125.1 of Lathyrus tuberosus. Classification (NCBI taxonomy): domain Eukaryota; kingdom Viridiplantae; phylum Streptophyta; class Magnoliopsida; order Fabales; family Fabaceae; genus Lathyrus; species Lathyrus tuberosus. The sequence goes on from JALAZF010000267.1 coordinate 6,722,398, forward strand.
ATCACTATGATTATTCCTATAGACTGTGATGAAAAGTTTTTTAGCAAAAGAAATAAAAAAGCAGGCACCTAAATAAGAGCTATTACCTTGGATGGTTTAATAGCTGTGGTAATATCATATTACATTAGGTGTATTTTATAGTAGTGATACCAAAGTAAAATAAGGTTGTGGTCAAAAGAATATTTGGTTAGATGAGTATTAGAGTAGTATTGATAATTTTCTAACCATTTATTAGAAACTAGGAATCTATTTAATCGAGCTTGGATAAAATTATTATCAATTTGATTGTTAGCCTTGGTGAAAATGTTTCTAGTACAACCTATATATGTCATTAAGATTACAACTAGCAATAATGTCATTTAACTTATTGGTGATGCTTAAATCAATGGGGTTTCTCCTTATTTTTCATTAAGTGCTATAACAATGTTGAAATCTCTAAACACAATCCAATTATCAATATTATTAGAGTTATAAAGGCTAGTTAAAAGAAAGCAAGTAAGTTGTTCTTTAGTATGGTTAGGGAAACCACAAATACCAATGATTCTACATATGTTATTTATGTTTTCATAAGAAAAGTACGCATCTGTAAAATTTTCATTAGCATCCAAAACATTCATATTAAAAATATTATTCCACATTAAAACTAATCCACCCGCTTTGTCTCCACCAGAGGTGGAGCAATCCTTCATATAGTACTTAGTCATGCTGCTTGCAAAATTGTAGAAAATTTTCTTAAAAGAGGAAGTATGAAACTTAGCTTTTGAGAAGAAGATGATGTCAGGGTGATGAGTGCTGGTAAAATTCTTCAAAGTTCTAACCCTCAGAGGGTTTCCCAAGCCTCGGTAGTTCAAATAAGTATCTTTATGTCTCTCAGTTGGCCCTCAGAGAGGTGCCTACCATTTGTTCATAAACTGCTAATGTGATTGTGATTTATTGACCTTCTATCCTCTTCTGTTTGTTCTTCTGGTTATTTGTTTCACTGTAGGGTTGATTGTTGGTTGTAAGCATCATATTTGATGGTTCTTTTTTTTTTTATGATTTGTATCATACCTAACTTTTTTAGCATAACTTCTGGTATGGGACTAAATTCTCCATAACTAGGAGAATTCATATAATCACTATTGTATGTTATTTTGTTTGGTATTTTAGTCCCTTTCCAAATTTGATAGATCTAAGCCAAGGAACATATGAGCTCTTACCATTAGGGTAAAAAAATTGGTTTTCCATTGGGGAAAATTCCTCATGATGCCATATTATGCCACAAACATGGAAATCTTCTCATATATAAAGTCTATCCAATTTGTTTCATCCTTTTAATTGTTAATATGCATATTTAGTTTGAGAGATTTAGTAATATAAAACAAGATATTGATTAGGGTGATGTTTTTGGGAAAGAGATGGAGGTTGAATTCCAAGACTTGACCAATCTTTGAACTAATTTCTCCCCCTTCTGTTTAGTTATAATTTTGGGGGAACACCCCAAAAAGGAACTTTGTAGAATTGCAAATCTTTTGTAGAATAGTCCTGAATCCAAGGTTTAATAGGTAACCAAGAACCTAAAGATTCAAGGGTTACATTTCACAATCCTTTTGATATCTAATGGGTTTTCATGGTAATCCAACATAGACCCAATTCTAGCTCATTGATTTTAATCCCTTTAGGATAACATCATCTGCTAGTCAGAATCGAGGTTAAATAATTCATGGGAATAGGTTATTAAGAGATAAATTTACCAATGATAACATGTTGATTTTCTTTGTACTCTACCTGTATGTCACTTTTGCCTAAAACACAAAAAATTGAATCTTATACTTCTTGTAACTATGGGATTATATTCTTGCTATATTTTTTGGGGATCTTGATAGTGTCTTCTATTTGCAGGTATTGATGTTGGAAATGAATACTCTCTCCAATGAACATACTTCTAGGACTCTGCATATTATGAGGGTGATAGTTACTCACAAATCCATATTGGACATGGGCATTTTGCCTTTCTCTACAGTTTTTTGGATCTTCATACTAGAAAGAACTCATAAAATACTGAAGGTTGCAACACAACCAGAGAGAAAACAACAGAAAACTTTGAAGGATTGGCAAGGAGAGAAGAGCAACAAAGAGAAGAAAACAAAAACCTTTGAGGAACCAACAAGAAAGGAAACTAAGAGGGGGAGCCTAAAACCCACAGCAAGCCTGCATAGCAAGGCACAGTTTGGAGAAATAAGACACTCACACAAGCAAAAGCTATAAGAGGAAATGAATGATATTCAAAGGTTCAATATGCAATGGAGATTCTTAAAGGCAATCTTAGAGGATACGTCTAACCAGGTTTACATAATATATAAGTGAATATCACATTTCTAAATATAAAAAATCAAATCTAGGTTAATTGTTACTAGTTTTTTCGTTATATAAATTCTATAAAATAAATATTCTTTCTTCATTGTTAATTATATATACATATTAATTTTATTTATTTGTTGTTAATTATTTTTTCATTTTAATTATAAACTAAAGAAGAAGCGTTTCTAATTTAGAGGTGAAAGTTATAGACCATATCATCCATCAAACCACATGATTTAAATTTTTTGGGTTTGTAATACAAAATGATGGAGAAATGGAAGGGCATGTAAAACATCGAATTCAAGCTTAGTGGTTGAAATTGAGGAAGACTTCAAGGGTTTTATGTGATGCAAAGGTACCACTCAAGCTAAAGGGAAAATTATCAGATTGTGGTAAAACTTGCGATATTGTAGAATTAATAATCAACCGAAAATAAAGTATGTGTAGTAGAGATGAAAATGTTGTATTATATGTGTGGTAAGACTAGACAAGATAAGATTAGAAATGAAAATATTAGAGAGATTAATGTGGTAACACATATAATAGAGAAGATGATGGAAAATAAACATAAGTGGTTTGAGCATGTAGAAAGAAGACATGTAGATTATGGGGTAATGAGAGTAGATTAGATAGACAAAAGTAAAACAATTAGAGGAAGAATACTTATAAAGATTATAAGAGAAATTATTAAAACAAATATTGAGATTAATGATTTGGATAGAAGCATGATCTTAGTAGAACATTATGACGAAAGTTGATTATGTAGCCGACCCTATTTAATGGGATAAAACTTGGTTGTCGTTGTTGGTGTCTTCTTCTATTCCTCTTAAATTATCTCCAAATATAAAAAAAAATTAATTATAAATAAATATACGAGAAAAAAAGATTTGACGAGTTAAATCAATCTCAATATTGAAACATCGTGATAAATTTATTATAAAAATATTATAAATCTTTATTGAAATTTGAATAATGTTGATTTTAATGATTAGAATATATAGAGAATTTTTTTTACATTTTTAATTAAAAATGAATTTTAATATTAAAATAGAATCTTCAATAAATCAAAATTTATCATTGTGTAATTTTATAAGAGAATATAATAAAAGTTAATTTATTAGAGGGGTGATTTAACTTGCCACCCCTAGTTATACCTAGCACCCCATACTCTTTTTTAATTCCAAAAGTGTCCCTGATATGAATTTCATCAAAATTTCCGAACTAAATTTCTGGTAGGCGTTTTGTATTGGAAATTATACAATTTCTGGTATATGTGATACATTACTGGTATTTTTGCAATTTGCCATGTCATATTGAAAATTTTATCCTAATGAAATTTCTAGTAGTGTTAAATTACAATGGCTACGATTTTGCCAACAATTTTTTACGGGTGTGATTGCACTGACCGTTTTGTGTGGTTCGAAATGATTACAAAGTTTTATAAATAAGGGGTCATGTGTTGTTAACTTGCATAACATCATACAATACCTCTTCCTTAATTTCTGTTCAAGACAAAAGTGTGCTACAATGAGGAGAAACCTCTGTGTAGTTTCGAATTCTGGAGGACGCCTCATGTCTCGCCGCTCTGAAAGACAAGTTGAGTTATCTATTGCTCGACATAGATAATAGGAGGGTGGTTAAGATCTGGCTTCGTACAGATCTGATTGATAATGTTGGAAAAGATGCATACGACCTTGTTGAGTTGAAGACCAGTGAATATTTGAAGGCTATGTAGAGAACAATTCATCGTAGGATAACTAAGGGACCGATCGAGTTTGAGGTGCAAATTTCAAGTTTTGTCGATGACATAATTGAGATGTTGAAATGCCTTGAGTCGCCTGATCGTAGTTTTGTTATGTATTATTCTTATCATTAATTGTAATGTTTTAAGTTATGTTCATCTTGCAATAATAAAAGTAGCAAAATATTAGGTTATAAATAGTACGGTGCATATGTCTAAATAAATAAATAATAATAATAACAATGTCTAGATAAGTTCCCCACCGGCTATGTGTGCTTCCCATGATAATTCGATAAAGATATCACCATCTGGGTTTACCAAACCCACGATCATCTGCAGGCGCTGGTCATTAACATCAGGTGGCGGCAGCGACACGTTGTAACACCCTAAAACCCAACTATTTATTTATAAAATAATTCAATTAAATTTCTCAAATAGGACATTATACATTCATCATCAAACATCTTACTCAACAAAACATAACATTAAAACAAAAAAAATAAAACATCACAACCTCAAGGAAAATATTTTTGTCTCAACACCAATAATTAATGAAATAATTCAAAACATCTCAAAGAGAAACATAACATGTATCAAAGTAACCCGTCCCCAGTGTTACTTATCAGAGCGATGCCAAAACTAAACAAATTGTAAAGTGTAAATAGACAAAGAAGCCTCAATGTCATCCTCCATCTCAACATCAACTAGTGCTCCTCTACCTGATTATTTGTACCACGAGAGTACAAAACACCATAAACAACATAAACAGGGGGTGAGAATATGTTCAAAAATGATAGCGATGTATAAAGCAGTAAATGATAGCACACTCAAACACCAATATATATATATATATATATATATATATATATATATATATATATATATATCAATCACAACCATCAACAATCATAAGTGCAGATGTATATGAAATGCACTCATCACCTCATCACCAAATGCACGTGGTACCAATCTACTTACCAATTTGGATATCAGAGTTATGTTACTGATCAATCCCATCACCAATATTTAGACGTCATAGTTATGTTATTGATTCAGTCCCTTCACCAATCATCACCAATTACCTATCTTCGATATATATGATGCATGAAATGCCACAACAATATAATGCAATAATCATCACCAACGATTCTTATCCAAACCACATACCTCACCATAATTCAGCACACCATACAATGATAACTCAATATAACACACATAATCATATCATTACTCACATAATACTCACCGATAATATTTCACAACAATACTCAACTGAGTCAGCTCATGACTCACCAGAACTCATACATGACTCTTTCACTTTTATTTGGGAATTTTAGATTCACCAAGTATACCCTAAATTTCAACTCGATTACCTTTTGGCTCAACTCTAAACATGTTGAATAGCTCAATACATCACTCATTTTGTTCACCCAACACTAAAATACCGAATCAACTCACCAAACTCAACAAAAAACAACAAGCAGTCATAAATGATCACCGCCATAGAAAATTACTTGAAAAATCGAGCTAACCTCTCTGAACCTATCAACTTCATGGGATGACGGTCAACCCTTCACCAGGCTGACGATCGTCATCCCACCCGTCACCATCCCTCTCTTACAACCTGCCACTAAGCTGCCATTCGGGCAAGAAACCCGTCTCGGGGACCATGACGATCACCCCGTCACTATGTTGACGCCCGTCAACTCTCCCAAATGCATGACGGTTGGCCCGTCACACCGGTTATACCCGTCACCGCCGTGTAGATTGCAGAATCCATGACTTCCATCATTGAAGCACTTTCAAAGCTCCAATTTAAACCCTAACCACCCAAATTGAACAGAAAAATATCATTTATAATATATTGGACCAATAACACACCAAATCAACACCAATTACATATCAACATTAATTTATCATGAAATTTATCATTGTGTTCATCATCACCAAAACCACATAAACAAGAATAACACCAATATGAATTTCACATATATAATATGCATACGAATTCAACACTTATCACAACATAAAAACAAATTCATAACACCATAATCCAGAGAGGTTTGCACAACCATCTCAATGATTCAAAGCCTCGTCAATGAAGGATGGGGAAAGCAACAAGGAAGAAGGTTATGACCACTCTCTATCCTTTATGAAAAACACACCCATAGAGGAATAATCCTCCTTTACCCGATTTCTGCAGAAAATTGAAGCTTTTGCTTTGAAATACTAAGTCTTGCCCTTGCCTCTCCAAACCTATTTTTCTCCAAAATTCTACGTACTGCATAACCTAGTTTTCTCTCCAATTTCTTTAAATGAAAAACCTAGTTTAATCTTTTATTATTCATAATTCTCCCATTCACTTTTGGTCTATCTCTCCTTACCACACAAATTAAATCATTATCCTATTTTCCACCTGATATCTCAATATTCCTTATTTTATCAGTATTTCTATTATTTTAATGAATCCAAAAAATAGTGATAAATTATATAAAATCTACCAACTCCAAATAACCCCACCAAAAACACATAGAATATTCCAATAAATCATTTAAGCATATAAAACTCAATAAAAAAAATTAATTTAAAAACTGGGGTATTACACATGTCATCGGGAGGTCCGATAACATCAAGCACAACATCAACATGTGGGATGATGCGCAGGTGTGATACAGTAAGGTACCACTCCATGTAACCATCCATACACTGCGCATCATGATCAACCCTCACTAGTGCATATGTAATGACACAGGCTGAGTTAATGATGTTCTTATGAAACCATAAGTCAATGCCCATATCTGGAACAATAGGAACTGGACGGGGGATGCTCTGGACACACCCATACTGGCGCACAGATCTCTCAAGTAAGTGTCTAGCCACTATGGTCACCCACCACATATGACTAGAAAAAAGAAAAAAGTCATCAAAGGGATGATGAACCACGTGCTCTGTATAGGGTGCCCGGATGACATCCTCTGCTGTAAGTGTGTCAAGCCTCCTCCGATACTCCGTTACTCCACTTGGATGCGCCTGCCTTTCCTTCCATATCCTCACCTGTGGGGAGTCAGGAGGGCAAAGCAGCACCATCTTGTCACATATGATGGGGGAAATGCTCGTATATCCAACAGTGATAAAAAAACATTGACAAATCTATAAATGTCATACATAACAACTAAATAAGAACTAAATTACAAATAATAATAATTTTTAATATACTTGCAGTAGACTCAAATAGCCACACAGCTTCTTCGTCTCAAAGACACTCGCAACTCCCAATGCTGAATATAGGACAGTCAAAACAACACAACCCCAAGTTGAGCTGGTAGACTCAAGGCTGTTGAACAACCACATGTAACGAGCATTAATATATACACAAGACTTATCTGCAAAGATAGTACATGCTACTAGATGTAGCATGTATATCCTTGCAGCTGCCTCATACATGTGCCACCCCTCTAGGGAACTCTGGCTCCGTGTGCACAAATGGCTCTATCGAAGCAGTAGCAGTAACAATAGCAGTAGGCTCAGTAATCACTGCATTAGCAGTTGTGATAGTAGTAGGCTTGGTCTCAGCAATAAGGGTCACATTTGTCTCAGGCACCACAGATCGGTCGGTAACAACTTGCACCTCCTCATGAGCAGGCTTAACAACCTGAACATCCTCAGCACGAACAAGCTTAGCAATAGGCTCCACAACCTACACATTTGCGAGTTGTTCAACAACAACAGCTCGACGTCTGGTGGTACGTAATGCTCGAAACTGATATGTCATTCGTTTCTGGCAAGAACCGACCGGAGCTGGTCTCCCTAACCACTCTGCCTCCTCCTCAGTTAACATAACATTAGCCATAACTGCGTCTCTATCAGTGGTCCTGCCCGCGATGGTGCTATCCCTTCCTCTGGTCCACATTATAAGATGAAAAAAAATTGAATTAACTACCTAAAAACTCAAAATTTCCTGAAAAATTAGATTTCTTAAGAGAATTTCAACATTTTCAGTAATATTTGTAAAAACTTCAACTACCTGATACATATGTACCGGAAATATTGAAATTTTAGGTATAATTTTTATAAATATACCGGGAATCATGAAATCCATGGTATAAATATACCAGAAATTTCAGAATTCTCGGTAAAAACTCATACAATTTATAATTTTTTATCAAAAATTTTAACAATGCCTATAAAAACGCATGAAAAACGACAAAGAAAGCTGACCTTTTAGAAATTTCTGACACGCTTCTCGTTATTTCTGGAATCGCATGAGATGATTCAAAATTTGCTTAAATTTTTAGTGAATTTAATAATATAATTTTAAAATTGTGTGATGGATAATATGATAAATTCAGTCAATATGTGGGATGCCACATATAACTTGAGAAAGTTAAATCCAGATTAATGTAAGTTACTCTCTTTCAAATTATAAGTGATTTTGTCAAAAATATTTGTCCCAAATTATAAGTCAGCTTTATAATTCAAATGCAATATTAATGATTTTTTTTCTCAATTTACCCTTTATCATTTATTATTATTTTTTCTTCCAATTTTTTCAATTTCTCATTCATCTATAATAAATAAAGAACAATATTTTAAAGTAATACATAACTTGGCTTTTCCATACAACAATCATTATGTTTTTTAATTTATGTAAAAAGTGAAAAACTTCTATAATTTACGATGGAGGGTGTAATTTATAAGAGGTTATGTTTTTTTTGTAAGCAAGCTATATTAAAGGAGTACTAGGGGTACTCAAGCCCGAATACAAAAACTCGAGAACACCCTCGGCCAAGAAGGAAAAATTGATACCCTAATGAAACTTAAGAAAGGTAGAACAATGGGTTTTTGACAAATTCATAGAAGTTACATTTGGAACTATAAATTTCTCCTACGGACGCCCACCTCCAAGCCAACATTTTGATCTTCCACACCAAATCCGAAACATTCCACTTTTCAGCTTTGAAAATTACAGCATTCCTTACTGTTCAGATACTCCAGCACACCGCCAACCAAATACAACCCTCCTTCCCTCTTCTGACTTTTTTCCGCTAGCAAAAACTCGCCCAAAATAAAAAGTTATTCGTAACACTATCAACCCAATCCACCACCTCAATTCTGATCCACCTTGCAACAACGTCCCACACCAATTTGGTAATTTTACACTTAAACAAGTGATGTATTAACGTCTCATCTTCTGCGGAGCACAAAACGCAAGCTAACTTATTCGGGGGAGCAATAATTCCGCGAATGAAAAGTTGATATTTCGACGGCAACCTGTCTAGTAAGCAATGCCAACCAAAAGTCTTAATCCTAAAAGGAACCGACAACTTCCAATTCAGCTCGAAAGCAGTAGTGGTTTCTACGACAGAACTCCCAACCGACAACCTGTCGGACAAGAATTTGTAGCCCAAACTCACCAAATAGCCCTGATGCTCAAAAGGGATCCACACTACGCTATCCGAAACTTCAGCATCCAATAGAACCGCATCCAGCCGTCGATTCAGATCCAAGATTCTCGAGACAACATTCGGATAAACATCCACAGGGATTCTAAAACTGTTCCAATACCACCTGCCATTATACCATCTTCCCATGTTAGCAACAGAAAAGGATTTAGAAGAACTAATCCTGAACAAGTCTGTAAAATCCTCCTTAAGATTGTTGTTGCCATTTTAAACACCGAACCAAAACGGCACCGTCCCGCCGTCCCCCACCATAAACCTACAGTTGCTACTAAAGACCTCTACTCCACACTTCTTCTCCAAGTGTAACAAATCAGCCCACCGAGATGATTTTGAGGCCACCCTGCTGCCAATATCGTCGCTCAGGATTTGCAAAACGATGTCACTGTATCGAGCCTTTAAAACCGCAATCCACAAACAATTTTTCCCTTCAAGAATCTTCCACCTCCATTTAAGTAACAGAGCCGTGTTAAATAAGGCCACTTGCTTCATCCCCAATCAACCCTTGTGAAGAGGTAAGCAATTATGATCCCATGAAACCCAGTGAACCTTTTTCTTCTCCTCCAATCCTCCCCATAAGAACTTGTTTTGGATTTTGGTGATCTCATTGCAGACTTTCGATGGAGCTTTATAAAAATGACTGCAGGAAAATCGGCAAGCTACCAAGGATCGACTTAAGCAACGTTATCTGCCCCTCTATGTTCAGCCACCGACCTTTCCAATTTAAAACTCGAGCCTTCAACTTATTCAAAAAAGGATTCCAAGAGGTCATCCTTCTAGGATTAATGCCAATAGGAATCCCTAAAAAGGAAAAAGGAATATTTTCAATCATGCATCCAAGAAAACAAGAGACAGCCGCCAAGAAATGAGAATTCAGATTAATACCAATCAGCTTACTCTTCAGAAAATTAACCCCTAGGCCTGATACAATTTTGAAACCGCACAACACAGTTTTAAGAACCCAAACTTGCTTCCAAGTTCCATCTCCAACAAGAAGAGTGTCGTCGACGAATTGTAAAATATCCACCTTGCAAAAATCTTTCACAGTAAAACCAAAAAAAACACCCACTGATGCAGCTTTCCTCACCAGACTCGATAAACCTTCAGCCGCAATTACAAACAAAAAAGGCGATAGCGGATCACCTTGTCGAAGTCCCTTAGAGACCCTAAACTCCTTGGTTGGACTTCTGTTCACCATAACCGAAAAATAGCTAGAGAAGATAGGTGCCTCCATCCATTTCATCCAACGATCACCAAACCCCATCCTCTTCAACATGAACCTAAGATAATTCCAGTAAACCTTATCATAGGCTTTTTCAAAGTCGACTTTGAAAAGCAAACAATCCTGTTTCTCCTTAAAAGAAAAATCCACCACTTCGTTGGCTACAATACCCCACAAGTAATTGACGTCCCGGAACAAAAGCACTTTGGCAATTAGAAACAATGGACCCAATCACTTTCTTGAGTCTGCCTACTAACAACTTTGAAAGCGCCTTGTATAAACAACCAACCAAACAGTTAAAGGTTTTTAACAATTTAACAATTACACATGAGTAACAGTAAACAAGGGTAATATAGAGAATATGTTACTCTTTGGAGTTGAGCAATCCTTTATTCATGATCCAATTAAAATTCAACCTCAACTCAACGGAAAAGAGAGGGGTAGAGAGAAGCATCAGAGAGAGAGAGAGAGATATGGCAACAGTTTCATGCTCATTGCTGAACCTTCCCTCCAAAATGAGAGGCCTAACCCTAAATTCATCTTCTTCCACTTCAAATTCTGTTTCTCTAAGTTTCTCCCGGAACATTTCTCACACCGACTTTTCACAAGGTTTCTTCCATAACTTTTCTCCTTTCTTCTCAATTATACAATTTTCTGAATCTCCCTCTTGTTGTTTCTCAGGTAGGTTGTCGCTGAGTACGGTACAGAGGCGCGACGTTGTAGTTTGCGAGGCGGCTTCTCAAAAGGTTGATTCCGCACTAAAGAGAGCTCGGCAAGCCGAGAAACGTCGCCTTTATAACAAAGCTCATAAATTAGAGATAAGAACATGTACCAAGAGGGTAACATAACACTAACATCTCTCAAATTGCTACCATTTTCATTTAGAATAGTTGCATAGCTTTAGCAATGAAATTGATTGGAATTAATTTTGTATTGTAACTGAAAATATCTATATCATTTTTCTTTTTGTTTGTTTAGTTCCATTCACCATTAAATTATATGCTTCTTAAAATCTACTAAGCACGATCATGATACCAACACAGACAAGGACACACTAATTTTAAGAGGTGTCGGTCGGTATTACAAAACTTAAAATTGAACTGTCAGTGGATACTTTGTATCTACGACATGGTTGTAAAGAAAATGGAACTGCCTTTGAGAATGATATGTAAATTGTGCCTGAGAATGGTTTCCTTAACTTCAAGGAGGAAAAGAAACAATGCATTTGAGTGTGTAAAAATAGTGGTGAGAAAGAAGGGTGAGTAAAGAAACAGGTAGAGAGAAAGGTGGATGATTTTCCCTTGCTAAAGTTAGAGAATATTAATATTCCTCATAGTGGCCATCCAATTTCATCTTGAAAACTAGATTTGTATTGTAGACCTCAAATCGAGGAGTTGTGTTCTTGTTTACTATATGGAGTGATGTTAATCACAATCAACCATAAGATACAACTCATATAACTTGCCTTGGGAAATGTGGATTGATAGTATGTAAGAAAAGGGAGAGAAAGGAAGAAGAGAAACAGATGATGATAATGATGATATGATAAAGTATGGGATAGTGGGAGGGAAAATAGAAAGTATAGAATTTCCTGTTTGTTCCAAGTTGTTGTACCAAACCCTGGCTCAAATTTTGTTTGTGCCATTGAGGATCTCTTTTTATTCTCTTAGAAGTCATATGGGTGTTCATTGAGCACCCATATAATGTTCATAAATAATATAATGTTTTGTCTCATTGGAAAGATTGTGCCATCGAAAATTAGTGGTTGTAGATTACAACAACAATTGGTATTCAATATCCTCTTATCCCTATCTACTGTTTGCATAAGTCTCTTGCAAGAC